>CM060925.1:383790813-385024313 GCA_030737875.1 Allium sativum
TTGTTCTCAAAGTATCCGCTCTTTCCTTCACGGGGAAGTAACGGGTTCTTACATGTACCAAGTTTTGGTACAGTTTTTCCCGACGCCTAACCTATTCATGAAAATGATAAATTCTACAATAAATTCAATGGATATGGCTCATGTATGGTGCTCCATAATCCACACTAGACGCACCAAGACTAAATGCTAAAGAAAATAATGTGTTTTCAAATCAAAATCCTACCACTCTAAACCTATGTTATACAAACCTATCACCTATGTTGTATCCCTCATAAATACACAGTGGATACAACCTGTCCTATATATTTCTTTCTCTCTAAATCTTCACGCACAGGAAAGTATATCAGTGAAATGATAACTCAGTAGAACAGTATCTCCACGTACTAGCCTATACGTATTATCACCTCATACCCTAAAACTTAATGAAGGCGGAAACGACATTACCCTATAACTTCATGGCAAAGTTACAATTTTTCTACTCTATGAATCCTAATCTATAGCTTGCCCTGGAGTCAAAATCACGTAATAAAGAAACATCAACATTCCACCGAAACACATATTATCAAGTTGCCTTCAGCATCAAAAGGTACAGCCTCACACCATTAAAATATAGGCTATAACTTGATGGTCTACATCTCTTAGCTGATCAACTACTACCCAACGAAGTGAAAATACATGGCAGATGCTTTCAAAATCACCCATCACGAGGACATATATTTTTGACAACACAAAAGTAAACTAACGTGATACCTATTCACTGATATTTCGCCCTAAAGAAACCGCTGCCATGAATAATCAAATCACTGCCACCCTACCATTGTCACACAGCAAAGCTATGCACCTACTCCTTGCCATGCAAGGAACCTTACCTGAAACACCCCACCTCCGTTAGGGTCACTCTCAAAGGGAATGCCCTAATTTTGGTGGAGGTTTATAAGTATAAGTCACAGATATACAAGACAGATATAAGAACACATATTTGTAAACAGCGGAAAAACAACAACTTTTATTTCATAAAAGCAAATACGTGTTACAAAAACATCACCATGATTGTCTTACATCCTTTCCAAAAACATAACACAACACTTTCATATTCTGTCTTGATTACATTATTTAAAGAAGCATAAATAAAACATAGATAAACTGCAAAAGCCCCATAATGGATTGTCCAAAGCCATAGTTCAAAACGAGAAAGTCCAAGCAATACATTTCTCTTCTTCAAGCGGGATGTTGAGGCTGGTCAAGCTGCTGTGTTCCCTCCCTGTGGACCGGGGGGGAAAACGGAAGAAAAGAAGACGAAAGAAAAGTAGAGTCAGACATAAAGCCTGAGTAAGTCTAGTACTATTCTGCCTATGAATAAAGAACTGGGTATGATAAGTATAAACAAGAAGTGGGCGAGCATTATAAACTTGGTTAAGTTGTCTAGGGTCGAATATACTATCGTACCCCATGTTAATCTCTGAACCCATGTAAACTAGTTTCTAACTGGCACCCCATAATCAGGGTGAAGTGATCCATTCTATGATGATCGGCTCCTACTCCCATAGTTACATGTGTCTTACGGCCCCCGATGTTGTAGTTACCTATGCTGGTCCCACCATGGGGTGTATCAAGTCCCATAGTGGCGGCCCGACACAATCCTAGAATGCACAGGTATGCTACTGGTGTCCAGTGCCTTATTTTTCTGCGCCGGAGTGTGTGCACGCCCGCACCCTGTTAGAACCTACACTGCTACACCCCCGCCGTCGATTTGACCTCTTACAATCAGCCCAGTAATCGTGCCCCACCCTGCCTAGTTTTCAGGGTATCCTGATACACCTTCTAGGGTTACTGCTGAAAAGGGTCCCCCGTTACTAGGTTTTCTATCTCTAGCCAACATGCTAAGTTGGTTAAGTGTTTTCTAACCTAACCCCCACCAGTCCGTTTAGTTTAGCATGTTCCATTTTGATTAAGTCTTTGGTTCACTTAATCCTAACAATCCTGACTCAGCCTTAATTTTCTTATTAAGGCCCTGACCTCTCACATTAGACAGGTATTGTTGTGGCTGCCTGTTGCCGGTTGGTTCCGGGCAGTCTTACGCCACAACTCAGTCTAACCTCGGGTCCTTATTGGGCTCCATGTTTAACCTCCCACATTGGATAGGTATTGTTGTGACTACTGGACAGCCAGGCGGTTCCGGGCAGGTTTACATCACAACTCAATCCAACCTCGGGTTAAACACATCGTATTTTCTACATTTACATATTTTGTCTTTCTTCTTTACTTTCTTATATGTAAATATTTGCGGCCAATTATTAAGTTAATGGTGTAAAGGTTACACCAATCATGGGCCCAACCCATACTTGAATTTGGGCCCTTCTATTTTATATTTTCATTTATTAGTAATTTTAACCCAACGTTATTTTCCCCCGTTTAACACGTCCGTTTATTATATATATGTTGGGCTTAGCCTTTTAAAGCCCAACTTAGCCATGCGAAAAGGGGAGGCTTAAAGCGTGATTACATACACAAAAAGGGGAAGGTGAGCGCATGAACTTGCAACATAACGTTGGAACTACAAAATAGAAACTGGTGTACTTGCATAGTGGTAACATATACTTTGGTCATAAAGCATAGGTGACATGAATCAAAGCATGTGAACTTGTAATTGAGATAAGAATCTAAATTGGGTATCATTATTGACACATGAACCTATATTTTTATTTAGGCATAATGTCAAACATAAGCATGGCATAAATATTTCTAACATAAGCATGGCATAATGTCAAACATAAGCAAGGCATAATGCCAAACATAAGCATGGCATAAGTATAGTTAAATTTGTTCACTTAACCATGGCATAAATATTTCTAACATGAAATCATGATTTTTACTTTAGTCATGCAAACTTGCAAAAAAGGATTTTTGAACCTAACCTAGCTATGTACCACATATGTCATCATATAATTCTTGTTAACAATTTCAATTATGCAAATTGTCAATCATAGCCTAGTCATATTCATAAGTTTGCAAATAGGTTTTCTAGTACAAAAGCATGGCTTAATACATGATGCCCAAATTTCAACATAATTTCATATGGATTATGATAACCCAAACTTATTCCAATTACTTCACAAAGATGATGTTTGCATAAAAATACACATTATGATGGCATAGTAGCAAAGCCCCAAACTTGCATGAATTTCAATCAACTACATACATGTAACTTCAACATGGATTACACCATTTGCGAATATTCCAAACGTATACTTGCATAAAACTACCGCATGTAGTTTTTCATAATGAATAACATAATTTGCACAAATATGAATTACTTTATCGCCACAATTCAAGTATACAAACCAACACAATTATTTGTTCATACCAAAATAATACTCTACTTACAATGGTGTGGCGAATTCTCCAATTTAGGGATTTGGAGATACGATTCCTTTGTTGAATTGATTTGTTTTAGGTTGCTTTAGGCTTTAGAATTTTCCCCCTAATCCTCTCTCCAATTGGCGGCTACTCCTAGTCGTTCCTCAGCAACATGGCGGCTTTGTTCTTATTTTTGAATGAATAGATTAGGGTTAAGTCTAGGGTTGTTTATATAGAGGTTATGAACTGATTAGGACCATTGATGTTGCCTGGATTGATCGTAGCCATTCATTCGATAGAGAGACCAATTAGAGCCTGCCACCTAGCCCTAATGACAAAGCAGACCACAGAAAATTGACCAACATAGAATAGGCCAGCCAGGTTGGACTGGGTTCGACCTGGGTCTGGACCAGGTCGACATGCATGTCGACTGCCCTGTCGACAGCCCTGTCGACCTGGCTAGACCAGGTCGACAGCCCAGTCGACCTGGGTGCGTCAGGCGGGTTTTTTTCCGCCCTGGCCCATTGGGCCCCATTTTCGAATTTAAACCTGATTTTCTGAGTTATTTTATTCTGTTTGAATTTTAAACATAATTCTCAAACTTCCGAAGGCCATATCTTCTTCATACGGACTCCGTTTTTCTAAAACTCGGACTCTATTTCGCGTATTTTTCCGAGACGAACGCAATGGCGTATCCCGTTTCCCTTAGTTCTTTGATTTGAAACTAATTATACTTTAATTTGTGAATTTCACAGTTATAGAATTCGCGGGGTGTTACATTCTCCCCCACTGAAAAGGATTTCGTCCCAGAAATCTTCAAGTTTAGGAAAATGTATATCCTAACATCCAATCATCCATCTACTCATCCATCAAACACGAGCATCCATTGTCCTTAAAAGACTTCTAATGCTTCATGATCATATGCGAAGTGTGTGTGTGTACATGTACTTATCTAATGCAAAATCAGGCGATCTACTGATTCAGTTGACCTCCTTAATGCGAATTATGTAAGTGCCATGAATCCATTATGTATGCAAATTTTCCTATTCATGATTCTACATGAGTGCACAATCATTCAATACAAATGCAACATCCATATGACAACACATTAGAGTTCAACCATATACGAATGCAAACATATATGCATATGCAATATGAAGTGACTGAGCCGATCTAAAACCTAGATTGTGTGTGTATATGCAACCACGAGCAACCACTAGCAATCACTTGCAACCACTTGCAACCATCATCCATAACATGTTTCAATTACATGTTTCCATCCAAAGGTTTCTACCTAAAAGATAAGGTCGAGGAAATATACCTAAAAAGATAGATAAAAGCGCAACTTAAGGAAAAGGAAAGATCAAGGATGTACCCTCGAACAGAAAAGGGTAGGCAGTGCGTATTCTAGCTTCAGTTTCCCAAGTCGCGTCTCCCTCGGCGTTGCTCCACTGAACTTTGACGAGCTTGACTTCGCGGTTGCGTAGCTTCTTCACTTCCGTTCCTAATATGCGGGTTGGAACTTTTCTTATGGTTGCTTCGCGTTCCACTTCGGCCTCTTCTAGGATATTTGGCTCTACCACTTCAGCAGACTCATGTAGACATTTTCGTAGATGTGAAACATGAAAAACGTTGTGGACTCTAGCCAACTTCTCGGGTAGCTCTAATCTATAGGTCATTTTCCCAATTCTCTCGATGATAGGGAATGGCCCTACGAACCTTGGTGCCAGTTTTCCTGTGGTTCCAAAACGAACAACGTTTCTTAGCGGTGACACCTTGAGAAAAACTCTGTCTCCAACCTCAAATTCAAGGTCGGTCCTTCTCTTGTCGGCATAGGACTTTTGTCTGTCTTGGGCCGTCTTCATCCTTCTTCGTATTAAGTCTGCTTTCTCTGAAGTCTCTCGGATCATATCTAGTCCAAGTATGAGCTTATCCGTGGACTCCCACCAACAAGTGGGCGATCGGCACGGTCTTCCATATAAAGCTTCGAAGGGCGCCATTCCTATGGTTGCTTGATAGCTGTTGTTGTAGGCAAATTCCACCAAAGGAAGGTGGTCTTCCCATGTCCCTCCGAAGTCGAGGACGCATAGTCTTAAGAGGTCTTCCAAAACTCTGTTCACTCTTTCTGTTTGGCCGTCGGTTTGGGGATGATAGGCTGTGCTCAAGCATAACTGCGTTCCTACTGCTTCTTGCAGACTCCGCCAAAACTCACTGGTGAAGATGGGGTCTCGGTCACTAACAATGCTAGATGGTATTCCATGGAGTCGAACGATTTCTTTGAGGTAAAGTGATGCTAGGGATGAGGCAGTTCTTTTACTTTTGACAGGTAAAAAGTGGGCGCTTTTAGTAAGCCTATCCACTATTACCCAAATGCTAGTGTTGCCTCTCCTAGACCTAGGCAGCCCATCGATGAAGTCCATTGAGATGCTATCCCACTTCCACTGCGGGACCTCCAGAGGATGTAGTAGTCCGCCAGGCTTTTTCTGTTCCGCCTTAACCTGTTGGCACACCATACACTTAGAAACGAACTCTGCCACGTCCTTTTTCATGCCGTTCCAGAAGAAAGTCCTTTTTATGTCTTGGTACATTTTATCCCCGCCTGGGTGTATCGTCATCTTGGAGTGATGTGCTTCCTCGAGAACCTTCTTTACTAAATCTTTTGTTTGTGGGACGCATATTCTTCCGTCTCGCCTTAGCAAACCCTTATCGTCAATGGAGTATCTGTTGAGGTGACTTGAAGTCTCACCCCTAATTAGCCTATCAATTGTTTCCACAAGTTGAGGGTCTTCGCGTTGTGCTGCCCCTACTGAATCCACTAAAGTCGGGCGCACTTCGAGAGATGCAAGCAAGCCTGGTACGAAATCGGAGGAGGGCCTAAAGTCGAAGCTGGCTATAAACTCTAGGCTTTGTCTTTCAACAAACAACGGGCTTAGGGTCAATTTCTTTCGGCTCAACGCGTCTGCTACTACGTTGCCTTTGCCCGGAGTGTAGGAGATTTCGAAATCGTACGAGGCAAGAAACTCCATCCACCTTTGTTGCCTCAAGTTAAGATCCTTCTGCGAGAAAAGATATTTCAACGATTTATGGTCAGTGTAAACTTCGAACTTCTCACCTAGGAGATAGTGTCGCCAAGACTTGAGTGCAAAGACGATGGCAGCTAACTCAAGATCGTGGGTTGGGTAGTTCTTTTCGTGCACCTTCAACTGCCTCCCACCATAAGCTACTACCCTTCCTTCTTGCATTAAGACGGCGCCTAGCCCTGTCCCACATGCATCCGTATAAACAGTGAACATCTTACTCCCATCTGGCAGCGTCAAAACTGGGGCTGTTGTAAGAGCCCTTTTTAGTCGTTGGAAAGCAAACTCGCAATCCAAATCCCAATGGAACACTAGATTCTTCTTAGTCAATTTCGTGAGCGGAGCTGAGATTTTCGCAAAATCCCTTATAAACTTTCGATAGAAACCTGCTAGTCCTAGAAAACTTCGGACCTCAATCGCATTCCTTGGTGTCTTCCAATCCTGTACCGCCACTACCTTAGCAGGGTCCACTGCTAACCCTTGTTTGGATACTATGTGCCCAAGGAACCTCACCTCTTCTCTCCAAAAGTGGCATTTGGAGAATTTGGCTTTTAGTTGATGGACTCGCAAAGTTTCCATGATTGCCCTTAAGTGCTGAGCATGTTCCTCTTCACTCTTTGAGAAGATAAGGATATCATCTACGAAGACCACTACGAATTTGTTGAGGAAATCTCTAAATACCCTACTCATCAGGTCCACGAAGTAAGCAGGTGCATTTGTCAAGCCAAAAGGCATGACAAGCCATTCAAAGAAGCCGTCTGGGGTTCTGAATGCCGTTTTATCGATGCTATCTTCAGCCACCCTTAGCTGATGAAAACCGGTTGCTAAATCGAGCTGGGAGAAAACAGACGCTCCTACTAGTTGGTCAAACAAATCGTCAATTCTAGGGAGAGGGTGCCTATTCTTTTTCGTTAGCTTATTGAGCTCCCTATAGTCAACACATAGACGGAGTGAACCATCCGCCTTTGTAGCGAACACCACTGGAGCGCCCCATTCTGAAATGCTTCTCCTAATGAACCCCTTTTCTAGAAGCTCTTTAATCTGTTTACTGAGCTCTTTCCTTTCTCGTGGAGCCATGTGCCTCACGGGCAACGCAACGGGCTTTGCATTATCTACAAGTTATATGCGGAAGTCTATTTCCCGCTTCGGAGGCAAGCCCTTCACCTCTTCGAAGACATCCGGATATTCCCGGACCACTCTAACTGATTGCAAATTTTCAACAGAAGCATCTAGCGATTCAAGATAACTAAGCATAACCGCATACGAGGGATTACAAGAAATTTCCAAAGTATTACCGAGCTGGGTTAGGAGCCTAACAACCCTTTTCTCACAATCAAGGATGGCCCCATTACTGGATAGCCAATCCATACCCAAAATCAAACCATACCCCGAAAAGCCCAAAACAAAGGCACTACATTGAAATTCTACACTTAGAATAGAAATTTTCAATCCCAAACAGATCATAGACAAATGAGCTGGGCCACCAATTGGGTTTGAAACCATTAAGGGGTCCTCTACCATACTAGTTTTTAGGTGCAGAGATTCTACTAAAGCAGATGAGATAAAGGAGTGTGATGCGCCAGAATCAAATAAAGTGCGAACGGGGTGATCATAAAGATAAACTACACTTTCTACAGAAGTATTTATACCTCGCTGTTGCAGAGGTGGCGCTTCTAGCACATGAACCTGTGCCCCTGGGGTGGATCCAGCCCTCTGCCCCTGTCCTCGTTTCTTTGGGCAGTCCTTAGCCCTGTGGCCTGTCTCACCGCAAGAAAAGCACCCACCATTCTCCTTGGCCTTCTTTTTCCGGCAGTCCTTTACTAAGTGCCCCACTTTGCCATAGAAATTGCACTTCCTCTTCTCTTTGTTGCCTTTCCCGCCCTTCTTAAAGTCAGTCTTCTTAGGCTGCAAACCCTCTTTCTTCTTGCCCTTATCCTCTTCATTCAGCAATGCCATTTGCACCAATCTTTCATACGTGGCTCCCATGGGTATATGGGTCATGGCCAAACTGTGTAATGGCTCATTCAACCCTTTGACGAAACGGAGAGCCTTCTTGTGCGGGGTGTTGACTAGGTCAAGCCCAAACCTAGCCAGCTCATCGAACTGATTCACATACTCTCTGACTGTCTTGTCCCTTTGCTTAAGAAATAAGAATTTTTCCAACTGCAAACTTCTTTCCGCATCTGAGAGAAATTTAGTCTCAAACCTTGCCCTAAAGTCCTCCCATGTCTCCACTGGTCTTTCAGCATTGGTGACTTCCCACCAGTAGGAAGCCTCGCCCTTCAATAGCCATACTGCCAATTGTACTTTTTGTCTATCCTCTACCTCAAAGATGATGAATAGGTCCTCCGTTTCTTTCAGCCAATTTCTAGCTGCCACGAAGGACTCAGTTCCATGGAAATCCCTTCCTCCCATAGCTTTAAAATCTTTACATATCTTAGCAAAAGTGTTTCCCCGTGGAGGAGGAGGAGGAAAAGGTACTGCTGCAGCTGGATGATTTCCTGCAGCTGGGGGAGGAGGAACGGTAGGACCGGGCTGAGTGGCCCTTGCTTCTAAGAACCGTCTAAACCAACCGGGTATTGGCACCCCTTCTGGCAAGTTAAGATCTTCGGACATGCTGAAACAAAAAGGATAGATTCAAAATGAAGGATAAGAGATAGTACCTATGGCTTTGGGGAGTGGACTTTGCCTTTTTAAAAAAAATGCTTCTTTAAATTTCCTTTTTGAAAATAATTTTTTTCAAATCTTTTTATCTTATCTGGTAAACCTATGCTCTGATACCAAGTGAAACACCCCACCTCCGTTAGGGTCACTCTCAAAGGGAATGCCCTAATTTTGGTGGAGGTTTATAAGTATAAGTCACAGATATACAAGACAGATATAAGAACACATATTTGTAAACAGCGGAAAAACAACAACTTTTATTTCATAAAAGCAAATACGTGTTACAAAAACATCACCATGATTGTCTTACATCCTTTCCAAAAACATAACACAACACTTTCATATTCTGTCTTGATTACATTATTTAAAGAAGCATAAATAAAACATAGATAAACTGCAAAAGCCCCATAGTGGATTGTCCAAAGCCATAGTTCAAAACGAGAAAGTCCAAGCAATACATTTCTCTTCTTCAAGCTGGATGTTGAGGCTGGTCAAGTTGCTGTGTTCCCTCCCTGTGGACCTGGGGGGGGGGGGGGGAAACGGAAGAAAAGAAGACGAAAGAAAAGTAGAGTCAGACATAAAGCCTGAGTAAGTCTAGTACTATTCTGCCTATGAATAAAGAACTGGGTATGATAAGTATAAACAAGAAGTGGGCGAGCATTATAAACTTGGTTAAGTTGTCTAGGGTCGAATATACTATCGTACCCCATGTTAATCTCTGAACCCATGTAAACTAGTTTCTAATTGGCACCCCATAATCAGGGTGAAGTGATCCATTCTATGATGATCGGCTCCTACTCCCATAGTTACATGTGTCTTACGGCCCCCGATGTTGTAGTTACCTATGCTGGTCCCACCATGGGGTGTATCAAGTCCCATAGTGGCGGCCCGACACAATCCTAGAATGCACAGGTATGCTACTGGTGTCCAGTGCCTTATTTTTCTGCGCCGGAGTGTGTGCACGCCCGCACCCCGTTAGAACCTACACTGCTACACCCCCGCCGTCGATTTGACCTCTTACAATCAGCCCAGTAATCGTGCCCCACCCTGCCTAGTTTTCAGGGTATCCTGATACACCTTCTAGGGTTACTGCTGAAAAGGGTCCCCCGTTACTAGGTTTTCTATCTCTAGCCAACATGCTAAGTTGGTTAAGTGTTTTCTAACCAAACCCCCACCAGTCCGTTTAGTTTAGCATGTTCCATTTTGATTAAGTCTTTGGTTCACTTAATCCTAACAATCCTGACTCAGCCTTAATTGTCTTATTAAGGCCCTGACCTCTCACATTAGACAGGTATTATTGTGGCTGCCTGTTGCCGGTTGGTTCCGGGCAGTCTTACGCCACAACTCAGTCTAACCTCGGGTCCTTATTGGGCTCCATGTTTAACCTCCCACATTGGATAGGTATTGTTGTGACTACTGGACAGCCGGGCGGTTCCGGGCAGGTTTACATCACAACTCAATCCAACCTCGGGTTAAACACATCGTATTTTCTACATTTACATATTTTGTCTTTCTTCTTTACTTTCTTATATGTAAATATTTGCGGCCAATTATTAAGTTAATGGTGTAAAGGTTACACCAATCATGGGCCCAACCCATACTTGAATTTGGGCCCTTCTATTTTATATTTTCATTTATTAGTAATTTTAACCCAACGTTATTTTCCCCCGTTTAACACGTCCGTTTATTATATATATGTTGGGCTTAGCCTTTTAAAGCCCAACTTAGCCATGCGAAAAGGGGAGGCTTAAAGCGTGATTACATACACAAAAAGGGGAAGGTGAGCGCATGAACTTGCAACATAACGTTGGAACTACAAAATAGAAACTGGTGTACTTGCATAGTGGTAACATATACTTTGGTCATAAAGCATAGGTGACATGAATCAAAGCATGTGAACTTGTAATTGAGATAAGAATCTAAATTGGGTATCATTATTGACACATGAACCTATATTTTTATTTAGGCATAATGTCAAACATAAGCATGGCATAAATATTTCTAACATAAGCATGGCATAATGTCAAACATAAGCAAGGCATAATGCCAAACATAAGCATGGCATAAGTATAGTTAAATTTGTTCACATAACCATGGCATAAATATTTCTAACATGAAATCATGATTTTTACTTTAGTCATGCAAACTTGCAAAAAGGGATTTTTGAACCTAACCTAGCTATGTACCACATATGTCATCATATAATTCTTGTTAACAATTTCAATTATGCAAATTGTCAATCATAGCCTAGTCATATTCATAAGTTTGCAAATAGGTTTTCTAGTACAAAAGCATGGCTTAATACATGATGCCCAAATTTCAACATAATTTCATATGGATTATGATAACCCAAACTTATTCCAATTACTTCACAAAGATGATGTTTGCATAAAAATACACATTATGATGGCATAGTAGCAAAGCCCCAAACTTGCATGAATTTCAATCAACTACATACATGTAACTTCAACATGGATTACACCATTTGCGAATATTCCAAACGTATACTTGCATAAAACTACCGCATGTAGTTTTTCATAATGAATAACATAATTTGCACAAATATGAATTACTTTATCGCCACAATTCAAGTATACAAACCAACACAATTATTTGTTCATACCAAAATAATACTCTACTTACAATGGTGTGGCGAATTCTCCAATTTAGGGATTTGGAGATACGATTCCTTTGTTGAATTGATTTGTTTTAGGTTACTTTAGGCTTTAGAATTTTCCCCCTAATCCTCTCTCCAATTGGCGGCTACTCCTAGTCGTTCCTCAGCAACATGGCGGCTTTGTTCTTATTTTTGAATGAATAGATTAGGGTTAAGTCTAGGGTTGTTTATATAGAGGTTATGAACTGATTAGGACCATTGATGTTGCCTGGATTGATCGTAGCCATTCATTCGATAGAGAGACCAATTAGAGCCTGCCACCTAGCCCTAATGACAAAGCAGACCACAGAAAATCGACCAACATAAAATAGGCCAGCCAGGTTGGACTGGGTTCGACCTGGGTCTGGACCAGGTCGACATGCCTGTCGACTGCCCTGTCGACAGCCCTGTCGACCTGGCTAGACCAGGTCGACAGCCCCGTCGACCTGGGTGCGTCAGGCGGGTGTTTTTCCGCCCTGGCCCATTGCGCCCCATTTTCGAATTTAAACCTGATTTTCTGAGTTATTTTATTCTGTTTGAATTTTAAACTTAATTCTCAAACTTCCGAAGGCCATATCTTCTTCATACGGACTCCGTTTTTCGAAAACTCGGACTCTGTTTCGCGTATTTTTCCGAGACGAACGCAATGGCGTATCCCGTTTCCCTTAGTTCTTTGATTTGAAACTAATTATACTTTAATTTGTGAATTTCACAGTTATAGAATTCGCGGGGTGTTACATTACCCTGTATAACATGCTGCTCACCCTTATTTCCGTCCTCCAGTAAATCGAAAGCTGGGGCTTTCAATGGAAATTGAAAATCAAATAAAACTCAAATATCCTCTAAAAGCTAAAAGAAACAATACACGTTAATTCCTTATGCAGTTCTCTTAAATTCCTACACTATTTCTCCTCCATCTCATCAGGGAGGTTCGGATGCCAGTAAGTGGTTTGTCCATCAGTAGGGGGCATACGCATGGAGTTCATTGGTGTGAAGGGATTAGATGTGGCGTGTATGTTTGTATGGCAGAAGAGGAGTACAGAGTATGTGTGCATGGGACGTTAATGAGAAGATGACTTGAACATGGGTCATGTGTAGTGAAAGGAGGTCACGTATGAAGAAGTGAGGGAACATGTGAGTATGGGATGATGGTAGTTTGCATGAGGAAGGAAATTCACGTGGAGGAACAGTACTTGAAACAAGCAAAAGGGGAAACATGTATGAAGGAGGGGGCATAGCAAATGGTGGCTGAGAACGTGTTTGGTGAAGTTAAGTGGTTTGGGTGAATGGTGATGCATGTATAAGTTGGGGGAAGACGTGTATGGCAGGAGCTGTGAGTGGGAAAGTAGGTTCAAACCAACTGAAGGAAGGCAGGGGCTGAATTGCAGTTTGATAGTGGCGGATGGAGCTTTGTACTGTTGAGATGGTGAAGAGTTGTGATGTTTTTTCCACAATGAACACCGTAGCAGTAAGGAACGTCTGGAGTAAATTTATTATCGTGATTTTCATGTAACTGAAATAGAGCAAGTAAGACGGAGGAGGAGTGCCGCGAGCTGTGGAGGTGACAATGGCAGTTCAGTGGAGCTGCGAGAAGTGGGATGCAGCGATGATGTTGTGGCAAGTTTTCGTTTGATACTATGGTCACGTCCGGGTACAATATATTGGTGGTTCTCGGTTAGTGCATACATTGGCTTGCGCTGAACATGACAGTGTATAGACTTTCCAAGTCTGAACTGATGTATGTCGGTGCACGCCTTTAGAGTGCTAGAATAAGTGTAGTGGTCAACAAGCTGAGCGGGTAGGTTAAACAAAGTGCAAAGCTTTAAGGCCTGATAAGGTTAGAGGTTTGGATCGGACACTAGAGTTCGAAATATGAGAAGGGTCAAGTGTGCTGAGCGATGTAAGGGAAGGAGAGTGAAATGTGTTTTGAGATATCAGGTGGTAGGCGTGATGAGTATGCAAGTGAAGCATTTAGCATGGGGTGTTTATTTAAGGAAGAAAGGCGGTGATATTTAATTTTGAACTGAACGGACTAGATATCGAATTTCAGAAGAACGAACCAGGTTGAGGAACAACTGATGGGGAAAACGCGTTAACAATCAGCTGTCGTGGAAACAAATTCGGTAAAGCCAGACAAGTGGGAATCACAGTAATGAATGCTGCGAGGCGGTGATGTCTGGAACAATTTGGAGTTCACTGGAATTTATGGCAGCATTGAACGCCTGGTTTAATCGACTAACGCAAATCGTTATTTAACGGTTAATGCGCCAAGGTGAGTAAATTCACTAACTCTGAGCTATTTTAAATATTATAATTATATTTTAAATATTGGTTGAATGTTGTGTGATGGTCGTTTAGGTAAATTACAGTTAATGTAATGGCGCGTTTTGTTAGCTGTCGAATAATTAATTTATTTAATTATTTATATATCGATTTGGCGATATCGATAACTTAAAGTACAACGTTCGAACTTATAAATTATAATTATAATTAAAACGAACCTGAAACGTCGCGGCAGTTTGAAATTTGGCGATTCGAACTTCAACTGAATGTACATGATTCATTTTAAGCCGGATTTATGTGAAACAAGAAACGTGTGGAGCTGGTGGAGTATATCTTTCTAGTAGAAGAGAAAAATCAGGATTTCGTTGTGGAGATTTTGAGATATGTCCAAATCAAATTTTAAAATAGTCGCTATAGAATCGTTTATCGACCATATCGGTTTATTCGATATAACTAGAGATTGGGTTTGAATTTAAACAAGGTTCTTTTGGGAAATAGCGATAATTTAATTATTAGAATTTTACTGTAATTTTTAATTAATTTAATAAGCGACTTTTTATTTGAAGTATTTCGCACCCTGAAATCAATATTTTGAAGTTTCAAAATATAAGTCCACCTACCGATATTATTATATTCTTGGAACCCTGGCACATCGCTGATCGCAACGGTATTTTTTTTACTGTCTACTGCAGTTCGTATGTGGATCAAAATATACGAGACGGACACCCTTATTGTATAACGTTAAACAAAGTTTATAACAGTATGGACTAAGTTCATTTCAGTGATCAAATAAGAGTCCACGTTTTTCCTTTTCTAACCATACAAAAACTCTTGGTTCTCAACACAAGATCATGGCCCTCAACAATACCACAAAAATCAAACCAAAACTCTTTTAAAACCCAAATTTCCATCCAGATGTAGCCGCCTGCTCCTCATCTCTAAAATGTGAAATCGTGTTCTTCATATATCCAAAGAAAGTGATGTGCGTGATGTTTTAAAGAAGGAAGTGGAGGCTAAAGTTTTGGGTGGGTGCATGAAACAGTTGGGTGCGGACATGGCCAAAACGTGGGTGCTGGGTACAAATGCGGTGAAGATAAAACAGAAGAGGGAGGAGCGAAGTGGAGAATGGATAACACGTTGGGGTTAGTTCGTAAAGGGTAGAAGAGGGAGTACGTTATATGTGAAAACGTGTTCATTTTGTGGAGAGAAGGGTTGTGTGTTATGAGGAGCAGATGGATTTTGAAGGAGTAAATATAAAATGGGAGAAAGGTGAATAGGGGCACTGTGAGGGATGTTTCGGAATTTGCACAGTAGCGGGGTGCATGGCGTAGTAGTTCGGCTTAGTGGACGCGGGTAAATTGCTGTCAGGTTGCATGCGATTGCAAAGGGAGTATGCAGGAACCATACGGTTTTAAAAAGAGAAAGAAGGAAACACTGAGCTATTGAGTATCGGAGATAGAAAAAGGGATCTGACTAAGTGGTGAAGTCACGATTTGGAGTGAAGATAAAGGGACGCTGTGAGAGTTACATGATGAAATTAAAGCGTCCGGTATAATCAACTGACGCAAATCGTCAATTAACGGTTAACGCGCCAAGGTGAGTAAATCTCACTAACTCTGAACAGTTTACAATTTCATGTTGCATTGTTAGAACTGTTAAAATTGTTTGTTTGACTGTGTGTTGATTGTTTGATTGAACTGCTAGTCAGTTAGTTAAATTTCTATATTGATTCTGTTTAACAGAATATATCATATGGAACTGAAAGTGATGTTATCTATATTGTCTAACATCTGTGGATGCAGGGAAACAGGTTGGAGGAATCCGACTGGATTCCTCAACATTTATTTTACCGTTTTTCATATATTGTGATATATGATGTGTTATGAAATCTGTTATTGATTTCATATGTTTGAATGATACCGATCATTGTTATACGACACGTTAAACACCGTAGGTGATACTAGAATGTAAAAAGGGAATTTTCAATGTTTATATTGAAAATAAATCTTATTTATAAAATCGATAGGATTTTATAAAATGAAAACATTTATTTATTTAGGAAATAAATAAAGGAACATTTATTTAGATTATAAATAAATGGAATAAAGGAATATTTATTTAGGGAATAAATAAAGGAACACTTGCTCGGAAAATAAATAGAATTATACAAGGATAGATTTAAAACACGTGCTTCGCACACGGTATAACACAATATGGATTTAAATGAGATATTAAATAGGAATTCTGTTTTAAACAGATAAATTGAAGTAGATTAATTTATAAATAATGTTTTATAAATTAAATAAATTATTTATCGTTGATAAATGGAATATATATAAGTCTGGACTTATATAGAGAAGTAGAAACGTTATTAAAAGGACATTTATAAAGTGAAGAACCGTTAATAAAAGTAAATCTTTATAAATGGATAAACGTTGTAAAAAGTAAATCTTTATCAATGGATAAACGTTGTAAAAAGGAAATCTTTTGAAATGAATAAACATTAATAAAAGGAGTTAATCGAATTTAGTTATTCGAAATGAGTTATTCGAATTAGATATTTGAATAGAGTTAAACACATTAGAGTGATTCGAATTTCTTATTCAAATAGAGTTAAACAAAGTAATTTGTTAGGTTAACCAAAGAAAGTTAGTCGAGTTAATCAAAGTAATTGGTTAAGTTAACCAAAGTAAATTAGTTAAGATAAACTAAGCGGTTAATCGAAGTGAATTAGTTAAGTTAAACTAATTGGTAAATCAAAGTGAATTAGTTGCGTCAAACTAAGTGACTTAGTTAAGTTAAACTAATTTGTAAATCAAAGTGATTTAGTTGCGTCAAACTAAGTGAATTAGTCAAGTTAAACTAATTGGTTAATCGAAGTAAATTAGTTGGGTTAATCAAAGTGAATTAGCTGAGTTAAACTAAGTAAATCGGTTAGAGTTAATCAAAGTCAATTAACTAAGTTAAACTAAGTGGATTAGTTCAGTTAATCGAGACAAGTTAATCAAGTTAGGTTAAACCATTTGAGTTAACCAGTTAGGTTAAACCATTTGAGTTAACCAGTTAAAGTTTACCAGTTAAAGATAAACAGTTAGAGTTGACCAGTTAAAGTTGACCAGTTAAAGTTGACCAGTTAGAGTTGATCAGTAGAGTTACTCAGTTAGAGTTGACCAGTTAGAGTTGACCAGTTAGAGTTATCCAAGTGGAGTTAATCAAGTAGAGTTGCCGAATATCACTTATTCGAAGTAGAGTTATCGAATATAGTATATTCGAGGGAAGAGTAATCGAATATAGTTTATTCGAGTGGAGAAATCAAATGTTATTCATTTGAGAAGAGTTACCGAATATTATTTATTCGAAGAGTAGTTATCGAATATTAGTTATTCGAAGTTAGTTAATCCAAAGGAGTTATTCGAAGTTAGTAATCCAAAGGAGTTATTCGAAGTTAGTTAATCCAAAGGAGTTAGTCGAAGAGTTAATCGAATATAGTTATTCGTAAGAAAGTGTTAATCAAATATAGTTATTCGAGTAAAGTTAAAAGAGTTAATCGAATATAATTTATTCGAATAGAGTTAGAGAAGTTAATCGAATATAGTTCATTCGAATAGTGTTGGAGGAGATATCGAATATAGTTTATTCGATAGGATAGAAGTGAATATAATTTATCAATTAAGTTATTCGAATGAGTTATTCGAAGGAGTAAATCAAATTAAGTTAATCGATTAGAGTTGAGTTAATCGATTTGGGTTAAGTTAAGTTATCGAGTTAAGTAATCGAGTTAAGATTTATCCAGTTAAGTAATCGAGTTAAGTAATCGAGTTGAGATAATCGAGTTAAGAAAATCAAGTTGAGTTAATCGAATAAGTTATTCGATAAGAGTAAATCCATTTAAGTTAATCGGATGTTAGTTATTCAATAAGAATGGACACATTTAAGAAAATCGAATGTTTGTTATTCGATAAGAGTTAATGAAATAGAGCCAACCAAGAAGAGTTATTCGAATATTAGCGATTCGCTAGGAGTTAATCGAAATAGAGTTTATCGAATATAAGTTATTAAAAAGGGAGAGTTAATCGAATAGAGATTACTCGAAAGAGAGTTATACGTCGAATTCGATTATATCAAATTCGGGAAAGTGCTATTTACCTTCCGGGTTTTAAATCAAGGTATAGTTATAATCAAACGTTTTCATATAAGAAGTGGATTCGTAACCTGAATCCGAAAATTTGCGTAAACAGATGATTGTAAAAAGTGAGTGACGAGCTTCATCTATTTCACAGTAAAGGACGTTGTTCAATTAAGGTCTGAGTGGTAATTATACCCCAACTTGATTGACTTCAGAATTGACAAAGGAATAGTTGTGGTTCGATAGAAAAGGTTGATTTGAAATATAGTTAAGTAATAAGCGATTAATGGATTTAGCGTAACGATGTTTTATACAACGTTCATTGGAAATCCGTAAATGAGTTTTGGAAACGTTTTCCAAATATAGTCAGATATGTTTTCTAAACATAGAAAATGAAATGTTTTCATGATAAGAATTTAAGAAATAGAGTTAAGCAAATTCAGAAACTGACTGGAGAGGGTAAGTTGAACGGTTTTCTAAGTGACGATCTGATGTTGGTTTCGACCTTCCGGATTGATACTTAGAGAATTTTTCTCATACTAGTTACAGTTAGGGACTGATAGTTGCGAAATAATAGTGATGTGAAAATAAGCTATGGAAATGTTTTCCAATGATTAATAACATATATTTTCTAAATATATGAAATAAGGAAATATGAACATATGATGATTGATCGATCGAATTTCCATTTGGAAATAAGATCGTTGTTTGTACACCGACATGTTTTCATTTGATAGTTGAATCACAGACTATCAAAGTTTTTACCATTTTAACGTTGTTAATATGGGGAGACCGGTTGGACTATTATCCAAAGAACCACTCTGTATTGGCATAAGCGTTGCGAGCAATATCTGCCAAAGATAAATTGAAGACGGAGTAAAGTGCAAGGGTTGTTGTATAAGTCTTAGATAACAGTGACTAAGATGGATATACTGAATAGTGCCTTCGGTTTGTCCAGTCCCAGGACAACGTATATGGAAGAAGGTCTGACAGAGTATATCCAATGGATCGCGTAAGTTGATCTGTTCAAACGTATTCACGTTTGGTGGCGGAGGAATTCGTTTCTCTTAGCTATATACCCGTGTTATTTTTGGATAAGCCAATTTGTGATTTGGCGGGTATGACGATGTGGCATTCAAAGTGAATGGTGATCATATGTTCTGAAGATAGACGTAGCTTCTAGCCTCACACCGGGAAGTAATAAAAGTTGGGCTAGGCAGCATGGCTAGTTGGGTCATCCCCAAGCAGGGTGTATTGTCACCGATCTAGAGAATATTCATATTTATACTTCTTTTTGATTCTGTATCTTCGGATGACGGTTTGATGGCCTACAACCGTGGTGGCAATATATTCGCGACACTCAAGCTAAATGAGTGAGCGGTCATGTGTGGCCGGGTTGCAAGACGTTCTTGTTGAACCCTGAGTGTATCACCTCTTGAGTACACTATTCAGAAGGTGCTCCCATACCTTGTCTGTTGGAATCCATTCTCCGATAAGCGCCCTGCGGTTTATGATTTTTACTATGTGTGTAGAACGTGAGATGCAAGCGTTTCTGCTAGATTGATACCTATTTGTACTTAGACATTATTATAATATCACAATGATATTGCTTGTCAAAGTTGTCCAGATACTCATAAGGGAAAAACCCGTTCTGTATTCACGGCGTGGTCTTATGAGATATCCTATACCTGTTTTAAACTATTTTACTCATACCAGTCCCATGACTGACCCGTAGTTTACTTTGTTGTTTTCCCTAAACTCTTGGGTGCCTAAATTTGTACGGGCAGTCAAGTAGTCGGGATTTACAGATATACTTGGAGAGCTTGGAGTAGGAGGCTGCAAGATTTTATAGCTATAGTTATTTCCGCTGTGTTGTAAGTGTTGTACTCTGATAAGTGCTGTTGTATATATATAACTGTTTACTTCAAAGTTATGTTATATATTATATGTTATTCGTTCCGCTGTGAGATTCGTGTTACTCTGATGATTCTGATGTTCTTCTTCTTCTTCTATTCTATTAGTTCTATCTTTTCTTCCTCACCCTCTACTTTCTTGCACTAACGTCTCGGAATTTTCGACTCTCGAGGAGTCGAAAATTTCCAGCCGTTACAGTTGGTATCAGAGCTTAAGTTAAGTGATTACCTTGGCTCTGTGGCATAACTCGATAGAGATGGGATTAGTAATATCCTAGATTGAGTTTGAGTGTATATATATGAGCGCGTAATTGTTATTCAATATAAAATGGTTTTATATTGTGGAGACTCATTGGTTGAGTGGCTTATGAATTCTGGTCGATCAGTTGATCCACTGTATCGATAAGGGTTACTGAACACTCGAATACGATGAACCGTCATGGTATGTTTTGAAAGAGGGTAAATGAAATAATTTTTCCCAAAATATATTTGTTTATAGAAAAGATATATATCTTGATATTATTGTAGTATACTGATTGTGTTGGTTGTTATTATAATCAAATAAGATTATAAAAGGATGAAATGGTTATAAATGACCAATCACAATTCATATGAACGTAATATATGAAATAGTTTGAATTAAATATGAATTTAAATCAGAATTTGGAATTTAAAATAAGGAAATTTTAAGTTCCTGGGAGATTTTGAAAATGTTTTTCAAATTGAAAATGATATAGTATTGAACTCACTTCGATAGCTGGAAAATAGATTCTGATGATGAATCTAGACATCATCAGTGTTCATTTTTGAGTTCTAAGTGACGGATTACTACCCAAGGTTTTGTTTTTGAATTGTTTTGAGAAAACAAGTTGTTTAGAAATTCAAAGGTTTTGAATTGGCATTATGATTTCAAATTGATTTGAAAGAAACCCAGGAACTTAAGTTCTGGAATTAAAATTTAACTAATGAAGTTAAATAAAATGAGATGGTAAAAATAAATTGAAATTTAACTTGAACCGAGTTAAATAAAATTGAGTTGGATTAGAGATAATCAAGAATGGAACCAAATTGATAAGTCAATAATTTGGAATTTGATATTAGAGTTCGAATGAAATTCGATTTGGATTTGAGGATATGAACTGATTGGAGATCAATTGGAATGGATAACATTGGTATATGTTGAAGTGGTAGCAGATGAAAGGGATAGAGTTAAATGCCCGACAAAAAGGTACAAGTTTATATCATATATGAGTTTGGATTTTATGAGCCGAATTGGCAAGCCGCTTAGCTATTTTGATTTCCTTTTGGATGGGAGGAGGCCTAGAGAGGCGAGTTGTGGTTTGACGTATTGAGCCGTACAAAGGAGGTTGTGGCGAAATTTTTTGAAAATTCCAGGCGTTAGAACATTCTCATGATTTATAGAAATTCAGTTAGCCAGAATGAATTGATAAATTAATTAAAATTTAATGGGTCCAGTCGAAACTGAAAGTTAGAGGTAAAAAAAAAAGATTTTTAAATCTAGTTAGTAGAGTTAGTAGCATATTCCTAGCTTAGCAAATTCGAGGACGAAATTATTTTAAGGGGGGAAGTCTGTAATGGCGCGTTTTGTTAGCTGTCGAATAATTAATTTATTTAATTATTTATATATCGATTTGGCGATATCGATAACTTAAAGTACAACGTTCGAACTTATAAATTATAATTATAATTAAAACGAACCTGAAACGTCGCGGCAGTTTGAAATTTGGCGATTCGAACTTCAACTGAATGTACATGATTCATTTTAAGCCGGATTTATGTGAAACAAGAAACGTGTGGAGCTGGTGGAGTATATCTTTCTAGTAGAAGAGAAAAATCAGGATTTCGTTGTGGAGATTTTGAGATATGTCCAAATCAAATTTTAAAATAGTCGCTATAGAATCGTTTATCGACCATATCGGTTTATTCGATATAACTAGAGATCGGGTTTGAATTTAAACAAGGTTCTTTTGGGAAATAGCGATAATTTAATTATTAGAATTTTACTGTAATTTTTAATTAATTTAATAAGCGACTTTTTATTTGAAGTATTTCGCACCCTGAAATCAATATTTTGAAGTTTCAAAATATAAGTCCACCTACCGATATTATTATATTCTTGGAACCCTGGCACATCGCTGATCGCAACGGTATTTTTTTTACTGTCTACTGCAGTTCGTATGTGGATCAAAATATACGAGACGGACACCCATATTGTATAACGTTAAACAAAGTTTATAACAGTATGGACTAAGTTCATTTCAATGATCAAATAAGAGTCCACGTTTTTCCTTTTCTAACCATACAAAAACTCTTGGTTCTCAACACAAGATCATGGCCCTCAACAATACCACAAAAATCAAACCAAAACTCTTTTAAAACCCAAATTTCCAACCAGATGTAGCCGCCTGCTCCTCATCTCTAAAATGTGAAATCGTGTTCTTCATATATCCAAAGAAAGTGATGTGCATGATGTTTTAAAGAAGGAAGTGGAGGCTAAAGTTTTGGGTGGGTGCATGAAACAGTTGGGTGCGGACATGGCCAAAACGTGGGTGCTGGGTACAAATGCGGTGAAGATAAAACAGAAGAGGGAGGAGCGAAGTGGAGAATGGATAACACGTTGGGGTTAGTTCGTAAAGGGTAGAAGAGGGAGTACGTTATATGTGAAAACGTGTTCATTTTGTGGAGAGAAGGGTTGTGTGTTATGAGGAGCAGATGGATTTTGAAGGAGTAAATATAAAATGGAAGAAAGGTGAATAGGGGCACTGTGAGGGATGTTTCGGAATTTGCACAGTAGTGGGGTGCATGGCGTAGTAGTTCGGCTTAGTGGACACGGGTAAATTGCTGTCAGGTTGCATGCGATTGCAAAGGGAGTATGCAGGAACCATACGGTTTTAAAAAGAGAAAGAAGGAAACACTGAGCTATTGAGTATCGGAGATAGAAAAAGGGATCTGACTAAGTGGTGAAGTCACGATTTGGAGTGAAGATAAAGGGACGCCGTGAGAGTTACATGATGAAATTAAAGCGTCTGGTATAATCAACTGACGCAAATCGTCAATTAACGGTTAACGCGCCAAGGTGAGTAAATCTCACTAACTCTGAACAGTTTACAATTTCATGTTGCATTGTTAGAACTGTTAAAATTGTTTGTTTGACTGTGTGTTGATTGTTTGATTGAACTGCTAGTCAGTTAGTTAAATTTCTATATTGATTCTGTTTAACAGAATATATCATATGGAACTGAAAGTGATGTTATCTATATTGTCTAACATCTGTGGATGCAGGGAAACAGGTTGGATGAATCCGACTGGATTCCTCAACATTTATTTTACCGTTTTTCATATATTGTGATATATGATGTGTTATGAAATCTGTTATTGATTTCATATGTTTGAATGATACCGATCATTGTTATACGACACGTTAAACACCGTAGGTGATACTAGAATGTAAAAAGGGAATTTTCAATGTTTATATTGAAAATAAATCTTATTTATAAAATCGATAGGATTTTATAAAATGAAAACATTTATTTATTTAGGAAATAAATAAAGGAACATTTATTTAGATTATAAATAAATGGAATAAAGGAATATTTATTTAGGGAATAAATAAAGGAACACTTGCTCGGAAAATAAATAGAATTATACAAGGATAGATTTAAAACACGTGCTTCACACACGGTATAACACAATATGGATTTAAATGAGATATTAAATAGGAAATCTGTTTTAAACAGATAAATTGAAGTAGATTAATTTATAAATAATGTTTTATAAATTAAATAAATTATTTATCGTTGATAAATGGAATATATATAAGTCTGGACTTATATAGAGAAGTAGAAACGTTATTAAAAGGACATTTATAAAGTGAAGAACCGTTACTAAAAGTAAATCTTTATCAATGGATAAACGTTGTAAAAAGGAAATCTTTTGAAATGAATAAACATTAATAAAAGGAGTTAATCGAATTTAGTTATTCGAAATGAGTTATTCGAATTAGATATTTGAATAGAGTTAAACACATTAGAGTGATTCGAATTTCTTATTCAAATAGAGTTAAACAAAGTAATTTGTTAGGTTAACCAAAGCAAGTTAGTCGAGTTAATCAAAGTAATTGGTTAAGTTAACCAAAGTAAATTAGTTAAGATAAACTAAGCGGTTAATCGAAGTGAATTAGTTAAGTTAAACTAATTGGTAAATCAAAGTGAATTAGTTGCGTCAAACTAAGTGACTTAGTTAAGTTAAACTAATTTGTAAATCAAAGTGATTTAGTTGCGTCAAACTAAGTGAATTAGTCAAGTTAAACTAATTGGTTAATCGAAGTAAATTAGTTGGGTTAATCAAAGTGAATTAGCTGAGTTAAACTAAGTAAATCGGTTAGAGTTAATCAAAGTCAATTAACTAAGTTAAACTAAGTGGATTAGTTCAGTTAATCGAGACAAGTTAATCAAGTTAGGTTAAACCATTTGAGTTAACCAGTTAGGTTAAACCATTTGAGTTAACCAGTTAAAGTTTACCAGTTAAAGATAAACAGTTAGAGTTGACCAGTTAAAGTTGACCAGTTAAAGTTGACCAGTTAGAGTTGATCAGTAGAGTTACTCAGTTAGAGTTGACCAGTTAGAGTTGACCAGTTAGAGTTATCCAAGTGGAGTTAATCAAGTAGAGTTGCCGAATATCACTTATTCGAAGTAGATTTATCGAATATAGTATATTCGAGGGAAGAGTAATCGAATATAGTTTATTCGAGTGGAGAAATCAAATGTTATTCATTTGAGAAGAGTTACCGAATATTATTTATTCAAAGAGTAGTTATCGAATATTAGTTATTCGAAGTTAGTTAATCCAAAGGAGTTATTCGAAGTTAGTAATCCAAAGGAGTTATTCGAAGTTAGTTAATCCAAAGGAGTTAGTCGAAGAGTTAATCGAATATAGTTATTCGAAAGAAAGTGTTAATCGAATATAGTTATTCGAGTAAAGTTAAAAGAGTTAATCGAATATAATTTATTCGAATAGAGTTAGAGAAGTTAATCGAATATAGTTCATTCGAATAGTGTTGGAGGAGATATCGAATATAGTTTATTTGATAGGACAGAAGTGAATATAATTTATCAATTAAGTTATTCGAAGGAGTAAATCAAATTAAGTTAATCGATTAGAGTTGAGTTAATCGATTTGGGTTAAGTTAAGTTATCGAGTTAAGATTTATCCAGTTAAGTAATCGATTTAAGTAATCGAGTTGAGATAATCGAGTTAAGAAAATCAAGTTGAGTTAATCGAATAAGTTATTCGATAAGAGTAAATCCATTTAAGATAATCGGATGTTTGTTATTCGATAAGAATGGACACATTTAAGAAAATCGAATGTTTGTTATTCGATAAGAGTTAATGAAATAGAGCCAACCAAGAAGAGTTATTCGAATATTAGTGATTCGGTAGGAGTTAATCGAAATAGAGTTTATCGAATATAAGTTATTAAAAAGGGAGAGTTAATCGAATAGAGATTACTCGAAAGAGAGTTATACGTCGAATTCGATTATATCAAATTCGGGAAAGTGCTATTTACCTTCCGGGTTTTAAATCAAGGTATAGTTATAATCAAACGTTTTCATATAAGAAGTGGATTCGTAACCTGAATCCGAAAATTTGCATAAACAGATGATTGTAAAAAGTGAGTGACGAGCTTCATCTATTTCACAGTAAAGGACGTTGTTCAATTAAGGTCTGAGAGGTAATTATACCCCAACTTGATTGACTTCAGAATTGACAAAGGAATAGTTGTGGTTCGATAGAAAAGGTTGATTTGAAATATAGTTAAGTAATAAGCGATTAATGGATTTAGCGTAACCATGTTTTATACAACGTTCATTGGAAATCCGTAAATGAGTTTTGGAAACGTTTTCCAAATATAGTCAGATATGTTTTCTAAACATAGAAAATGAAATGTTTTCATGATAAGAATTTAAGAAATAGAGTTAAGCAAATTCAGAAACTGACTGGAGAGGCTAAGTTGAACGGTTTTCTAAGTGACGATCTGATGTTGGTTTCGACCTTCCGGATTGATACTTAGAGAATTGTTCTCATACTAGTTACAGTTAGGGACTGATAGTTGCGAAATAATAGTGATGTGAAAATAAGCTATGGAAATGTTTTCCAATGATTAATAACATATATTTTCTAAATATATGAAATAAGGAAATATGAACATATGATGATTGATCGATCGAATTTCCATTTGGAAATAAGATCGTTGTTTGTACACCGACATGTTTTCATTTGATAGTTGAATCACAGACTATCAAAGTTTTTACCATTTTAACGTTGTTAATATGGAGAGACCGGTTGGACTATTATCCAAAGAACCACTCTGTATTGGCATAAGCGTTGCGAGCAATATCTGCCAAAGATAAACTGAAGACGGAGTAAAGTGCAAGAGCTGTTGTATAAGTCTTAGATAACAGTGACTAAGATGGATATACTGAATAGTGCCTTCGGTTTGTCCAGTCCCAGGACAACGTATATGGAAGAAGGTCTGACAGAGTATATCCAATGGATCGCGTAAGTTGATCTGTTCAAACGTATTCACGTTTGGTGGCGGAGGAATTCGTTTCTCTTAGCTATATACCCGTGTTATTTTTGGATAAGTCAATTTGTGATTTGGCGGGTATGACGATGTGGCATTCAAAGTGAATGGTGATCATATGTTCTGAAGATAGACGTAGCTTCTAGCCTCACACCGGGAAGTAACAAAAGTTGGGCTAGGCAGCATGGCTAGTTGGGTCATCCCCAAGCAGGGTGTATTGCCACCGATCTAGAGAATATTCATATTTATACTTCTTTTTGATTCTGTATCTTCGGATGACGGTTTGATGGCCTACAACCGTGGTGGCAATATATTCGCGACACTCAAGCTAAATGAGTGAGCGGTCATGTGTGGCCGGGTTGCAAGACGTTCTTGTTGAACCCTGAGTGTATCACCTTTAGAGTACACTATTCAGAAGGTGCTCCCATACCTTGTTTGTTGGAATCCATTCTCCGATAAGCGCCCTGCGGTTTATGATTTTTACTATGTATGTAGAACGTGAGATGCAAGCGTTTCTGCTAGATTGATAACTATTTGTACTTAGACATTATTATAATATCACAATGATATTGCTTGTCAAAGTTGTCCAGATACTCATAAGGGAAAAACCCGTTCCGTATTCACGGCGTGGTCTTATGAGATATCCTATACCTGTTTTAAACTATTTTACTCATACCAGTCCCATGACTGACCCGGAGTTTACTTTGTTGTTTTCCCTAAACTCTTGGGTGCCTAAATTTGTACGGGCAGTCAAGTAGTCGGGATTTACAGATATACTTGGAGAGCTTGGAGCAGGAGGCTGCAAGATTTTATAGCTATAGTTATTTCCGCTGTGTTGTAAGTGTTGTACTCTGATAAGTGCTGTTGTATATATATATAACTGTTTACTTCAAAGTTATGTTATATATTATATGTTATTCGTTCCGCTGTGATATTCGTGTTACTCTGATGATTCTGATGTTCTTCTTCTTCTATTCTATTAGTTCTATCTTTTCTTCCTCACCCTCTACTTTCTTTCACTAACGTCTCGGAATTTTCGACTCTCGAGGAGTCGAAAATTTCCAGCCGTTACAGTTAAATTGGTTGAAATAGATATATATATCATTGCATATGTACACATTATTGATTGAATACTGATTTGACTAACATCTGTGGATGTAGGAAACCGATTGGGGGAATCCAATCGGATTCCTCCATATTTATATGTACTGTTTGTTTGTTTTATATGTGCGCTGTTTGAACCGTGTTGAATGAAAATTTAACATTTGTTTTGGTTTAATAAATAAATGATATCGATTTAGAAAGTGGCAACAGTCGACCATAAACACATCGTTTTGTAAGAAGTTGATTGGCCATCAGGAAAATCAACGAAGTCGATTATAGAAAATTAGATTTTTATAATTTTAAAGCGAAGGTTTAAACGGTAATAGAAATTCTATTATAAACTGGTACTTTATAGTTCATTTTATAAAGTAAAATATTAGTTAATTATTTTTAATTAAATAATTGTTTCTTGAGTGGACCTCATTTAAAATGTTATTGAATTAGAGACGTCTGGATTTATTATAATGGAAAGAGATGTCAAGATTTTTGTAACGGAAAGAGGTGTTGAGATTAGTTATAAAGGGGAATATAGTAGCGTATTGCAAGTCTGTGAACTATAGCGATAAAATAACGTTGTGAACTAGGCTTAAGCGTGACTGTTACGTCGAGATTTGTTATAAAGGAGAATATTACAGCGTATGACAAGTTTTGAACTATGACGATGAATTAGCACTGTTGACCAAACTTAAGCGTGATTTTTATATATAGCACTACTCCCTAGGAAATGTAAACAGTTTGATTCGAAATCCACTTATTCTGAAGTAATAAATAACGATGTTTGTCCAAAGGAAATATAAGAATAAGGGTTTTTAATAACTGAGAATATTTTCCAAGAAGTGTGAAAGGCTAAAACAGGACTTGAGAAATATCTGGTAAGATATGGGAATTTGAATAAAAACGAATGTTGAATAAAAGCGCCCGTGATTGTATGATGTTTAGTTATACATTAGAATGGATGTTTGTTTTTACTTTGATAGTTAAATAACCGACTATCAAAGTGTTTTGACCATCGTTGTCAATACGGAGAGACCGGTTGGATTTAATATTTGAAACCACTCTGTATGGGCATAAGTGCTGCGAATTAGATTATGCTGAAAATAAGCGAAGACGGAGTGAAATGCAAGGGTCGTTCTGTTCCAGAATGGTGTTTTCTGTTTGTCCAGTCCCAGGACAACTTGTATGGACGAATGTCTGACAGAGTATTCCTAACAGTCACATAAGACGATCTTTTCAAGGTATTACGTCTGGTGGCGGAGAAATTCGTTTCTCTTAGCTTTTAAACCCGTAATATTTTTGGGAAGATCAACTAGTGATTTGACGGGTTTGACGATGTGGCATTCAAAGTGTATGGTGGCCAGATGTTCTAAAAGAAAGACGTAGCCTCAAGCTTCACAACCGGGAAATGACAAAAATTGGGCAGGTAGCATGGCTATGTGGGTCACTCCCATTAGGGTGTATAATCACCTATCTAGAGAAATTCCTTTTACTCCTTAAATCTATTTCGATGCTGTCCCTTTTCGGGAAACGGTGGTTTGAGTCCAACCGTTGGTGATATACATTCGATACACTCAAGCGAAATGAGTGGTCGGTCATGTGTGGGCCGGGTTGCAAGACGTTCTTGTTGAACCCAGTGTATTCGCCTCTAGAGATACACTATCGGTAGGTGGTCCCATACCTTGTCATAGTTGGAATCCAATCTCCAATAAGCGCCCTGCGGTTTTTGATTTTATACTATGTATGTAGAGCGTGAGATGCAAGCGTTCTACTATTTGATTATTTACTTGATTAGACATTATTATAATATCACTGGATTTGATATCAAAGTGTTTTGGGTTATAGTATGGTAAAAACTGTCCATGTTTATGTGTGGATTGGTCTTACTATTATCCTTTTGTTTTAAAAGGATTTTCAAAGTTAAACCGTATGATTAGAATTTACTCACACCAGTCCCATGACTGACCCAGAGTTTATTTTGTTTGTTTTCCCTAAACTCTTGGGTGCCCAAATTTGTACGGGCAGTCAAGTGTTTCAGGCTTTTACAGATACACTTGGAAGAGCTAAAAGCAGAAGGCTTCACTGTTAGTATTCAAATATTATTTTTTTAGTCTGATATGGTATGTATATACAAAACAAATTTGTATTTCCAAGTTATGTTATATAATATATTTTATTCGTTCCGCTGTGAGATTCGTGTTTACTCTGATGTTGTTGTGTACTTCTTCTTCTTCTAGTCTAATTTTCTATCTTATCTATTCTCACCCTCTAACCTCTTTCTATTAACTATCCAGTATTTCCGATGTCTGAATAGTCGACATTGGTATTTGTGTCGATTTTCGAAGTCGAAAATTCTTGGGTCGTTACAGTTGGTATCAGAGTTGGTTGCTTAATTAGTACGGATGATAGGGGGTTCTCGCTTCGCGTTAGGTGGTGAACGGGAGACTCTTACCCCTACATCTCCCAACAATGTGGGTTGGTCGAGTCGAGAGGCTGGCCATAAAAGCAGTTCTGAGGTATCTCTGTAAGCCACGGTGGGAGGTTAGCCCACTGCCCCTGGCCGTTACAGTTGGTATCAGAGCTGAAGGTTAAGTGATTACCTCGGCTCTATGGCGTGACTCGATAGAGATAGGGTTAGTAACACCCTAGATTGAGTTTAAGTGTATATAAATGAGTGTGTGTTTGTAAATTGATATTAAAACTGTTTTATATTGTGTTGATTGGTTTGGCGAGTAGTTTATAAATTATGGTCGATACGGTAATGCAAACCATATCGATAGGTGTTTCTAAACTCTTGGACAGAGTAATTCGACATAGTATTGTTTTGAAAGTTGGGTAAATGAAATAATCTTACCCAAATATATTTTTGATATAAAGAAGTATATATCTTGAGATTATTATAGTATATTGGATATGTATAAGATTTATAATTGAGTTGGGTATATAAATAACCAATCAAAATTCGTATGAGTATAAGGTATAAAATCAAATGAATTTAATATGAAATTTAAACCAAAATTGGAATTAAAATTCTGAAACATGAAAATGTTTGTAAATGAAATTTGAATTAAATATATGGAACTTTAAGATCCTGGGAAAATTTTGAAATATTATCCAAGTTTCGAAAAAAATATTTTTGAAGTAAATTTCAAATAAAAATATTTGAATATGAGTTTTGAAAGCGATATAGTATTGAACCCACTTCGACGGCTGGAAAATAAATTCCGATGATGAACCGCGGCATCATCGGTGTTCATTTTCGAGTTCTAAGTGACGGATTACTACCAAAGATTTTGTTTTGAAATAAGTTGTTCGGAAATTCAAATGTTTTGAATTGCTATGTTATGAATATATATATGATTTCAAATTGATTTGAAATAAAAACCCCAGGAATTTGAATTCTGAAATTTAAAATTTACTTATGAAGTAAATAAACAGAGAATTTAAATAAGTCAAATAAAAGTGGAGTTGAATTGAAGCCAAGTTAGTGGAAATCGTAATGGAATAGGATTCAACTTGGCAAAGTGGTTGAAATTGTGAATTGAGGTTCGGAATGGAACCAAACTTAATTTACCAAGTAAGAATATAAAATTTGAAATGGATTTTGGTTGGGGTAAGCGAATGATTAAATTTGAGGATAAAGCGTGGGGAGACCAAAGTTGGAAATGCTTGGATATATGCTGGTTTGACAGCAAACGACAGCGAAAGAGCTGAATGCCGACAAAGAGGTACATGTTTAAATTATATTGGGTAAGAGATTTATGAGCAATTTTGGCAAACCGTTTGGCTGTGTTATTTTCTGATGAATTGGAGAAGGCCCAGAGTGGCAAGTGGTTGTAGTACTGAATAAGCTGTGCAAAGGAGATGCTGGCAAAAATTCTCCAAAAATTTAAGCTATTAGTAAATTTTCAGAATTTCTGAAAGTATTCGTTAGGATGAAGGAATTAATATTTTAATTCGAATTAATATGTTTAGTTGAAACTGAAATTATGAAGTAAATGAAAAATATTTTTAACCTGGGTATAATATGGATTATAGCATTTTCCCCATCTTAGCAATTTCGAGGACGAAATTATTTTAAGGGGGAAGGAATGTAATGTCCCGCAGTTTTATCGGTTTATATTGGAATATTTAAATCAGTTTAGATATCAAATTCGTAATATAAGTGGATTTATATATTAATTTAAAACGAAGCTGAACGTATAAAAATATATATTAAATATAATCGAGCCCATAACGACGCTGCAGTTCGTAATTTAACGTTTTGAATTTCAACTAAGCATACCGGACCCGTTATTAGTCGGATTTCTTCGAAAACAAGAAACGTTGGAATCTGTTGAGCAGTAGCTTTCTAACAGAAGTGAAAAATCAAGATTTCGCGTTATAGATTGTGAATTATATCCAAATCAAATATTTAGAAAGTCGCTATGAAATCATATATCGACTGTAACGGTTTATTTGATATAACTAGATACGGGTTGCAAATCTGGACATGGTTCTTTTGAGACGCGGTGATAATATAATTTTTAGAATTTTACTGTAATTTTTAATTAATTTAATACGCAACTTTGTATTTGGAGTATTTTGCACCCTATATCAATATTTTGGGGTTTCACAATATGAGTTAACATACCGATAATATTATATTTTTGGGATCGTGATACCTCACTGAACACGACTGTATTCTTATTTCTGTCCGTAGTGACCCAGACATGAACGTGATTGTTCATAACACGGTACACTAAATTTTAACATATATATCTTCTTTGCCCCTTCATGTACCAAGTTTTGGTACAGTTTTTCCCGACGCCTAACCTATTCATGAAAATGATAAATTCTACACTAAATTCAATGGACACGGCTCATGTATGGTGCTCCATAATCCACACTAGAAGTACCAAGACTTCACGCTAAAGAAAATAATGTGTTTTCAAATCAAAATCCTACCGCTCTAAACCTATGTTATACAAACCTATCACCTATGTTGTATCCCTCATAAATACACAGCGGGTACAACCTGTCCTATATATTTCTTTCTCTCTAAATCTTCACGCACATGAAAGTATACCAGTGAAATGAAAACTCGGTAGAACAGTATCTCCACGTACTAGCCTATACATATTATCACCTCATACCCTAAAACTTAATGAAGGTGGAAACGACATTACCCTATAACTTCATGGCAAAGTTACAATTTTTCTACTCTATGAATCCTAATCTATAGCTTGCCCTGTTGAGTCAAAATCATGTAATAAAGAAACATCAACATTCCACCGAAAAACATATTATCAAGTTGCCTTCAGCATCAAAACGTACAGCCTCACACCATTAAAATATAGGCTATAACTTGATGGTCTACATCTCTTAGCTGATCAACTCCTACCCAACGAAGTGAAAATACATGGCAGATGCTTTCAAAATCACCCATCACGAGGACATATATTTTTGACAACACAAAAGTAAACTAACGTGATACCTATTCTCTGATACTTCGCCCCCAAAGAAACCGCTGCCATGAATAATCAAATCATTGCCGCCCTACCATTGTCACACAGCTAAGCTATGCACCTACTCCTTGCCATGCAAGGAACCTTACCCTATATAACATGCTTCTCAACCTTATTTCCGTCCTCCAGTAAATCGAAAGCTGGGGCTTTCAATGGAAATAGAAAATCAAATAAAACTCAACTATCCTCTAAAAGCTTAAAGAAACAATACACGTTAATTCCTTATGCAGTTCTCTTAAATTCCTACACTATTTCTCCTCTATCTCATCAGGGAGGTTCGGATGCCAGTAAGGGGTTTGTCCATCAATAGGGGGGAATACGCATGGAGTTCATTGGCGTGAAGGGATTAGATGTGGCGTGTATGTTTGTATGGCAGAAGAGGAGTATAGAGTATGTGTGCATGGGACATTAACGAGAAGATGACTTGAACATGGGTCATGTGCAGTGAAAGGAGGTCACGTATGAAGAAGTGAGGGAACATGTGAGTATGGGATGATGGTAGTTTGCATAAGGAAGGAAATTCACGTGGAGGAATAGTACTTGAAACAAGCAAAAGGGGAAACATGTATGAAGGAGGGGGAATAGCAGATTGTGGATGAGAACGTGTTTGGTGAAGTTAAGTGGTATGGGTGAATGGTGATGCATGTATAAGTTGGGGGAAGACGTGTATGGCAGGAGCTGTGAGTGGGAAAGTAGGTTCAAACCAACTGAAGGAAGGCAGGGGCTGAATTGCAGTTTGATAGTGGCGGATGGAGCTTTGTACTGTTGAGATGGTGAAGAGTTGTGATGTTTTTTCCACAATGAACGCCGTAGCAGTAAGGAACATCTGGAGTAAATTTATTATCGCGATTTTCATGTAACTGAATGAGAGCAAGTAAGACGGAGGAGGAGTGCCGCGAGCTGTGGAGGTGACAATGGCAGTTCAGTGGAGCTGCGAGAAGTGGGATGCAGCGATGATGTTGTGGCAAGTTTTCGTTTGATACTATGGTCACGTCCGGGTACGATATATTGGTGGTTCTCGGTTAGTGCATACATTGGCTTGCGCTGAACATGACAGTGTATAGACTTTCCAAGTCTGAACTGGTGTATGTCGGTGCACGCCTTTAGAGTGCTAGAATAAGTGTAGTGGTCAACAAGCTGAGTGGGTAGGTTGAACAAAGTGCAAAGCTTTAAGGCCTGATAAGGTTGGAAGTTTGGATCGGACACTAGAGTTCGAAAATTGAGAAGGGTCGAGTGTGCTGAGCGATGTAAGGGAAGGAGAGTGAAATGTGTTTTGAGATATCAGGTGGTAGGCGTGATGAGTATGCAAGTGAAGCATTTAGCATGGGGTGTTTATTTAAGGAAGAAAGGCGGTGATCTTTAATTTTGAACTGAACGGACTAGATATCGAATTTCAGAAGAACGAACCGGGTTGAGGAACAACTGATGGGGAAAACACGTTGACAATCAGCTGTCGTGGAAACAAATTCGGTAAAGCCAGACAAGTGGGAATCACAGTAATGAATGCTACGAGGCGGTGATGTATGGAACAATTTGGATTTCATAGGAATTTATGGCAGCATTGAACGCCTGGTTTAATCGGCTAACGCAAATCGTTATTTAACGGGTAATGCGCCAAGGTGAGTAAATTCACTAACTCTGAGCTATTTTAAAATATTATAATTATATTTCAAATATTGGTTGAATGTTGTGTGATGGTCATTTAGGTAAATTACAATTAAATTTGTTGAAATAGATATATATCATTGCATATGTACACATTATTGATTGAATACTGATTTGACTAACATCTGTGGATGTAGGAAACCGGTTGGGGGAATCCAACCGGATTCCTCAGTATTTATATGTACTGTTTGTTTGTTTTATATATGCGTTGGTTGAACCGTGTTGAATGAAAATTTAACATTTGTTTTGGTTTAATAAATAAATGATATCGATTTAGAAAGTGGCAACAGTCGACCATAAACACATCGATTTGTAAGAAGTTGATTGGCCGTCAGGCAAATCAACGAAGTCGATTATAGTAAATTAGATTTTTATAATTTTAAAGCGAAGCTTTAAACGGTAATAGAAATTCTATTATAAACTGGTACTTTATAGTTCATTTTATAAAGTAAAATATTAGTTAATTATTTTTAATTAAATAATTGTTTCTTAAGTGGACCTCATTTAAAATGTTATTGAATTAGAGATGTCTGGATTTTTGTAATGGAAAGAGATGTCAAGATTTTTGTAACGGAAAGAGGTGTTCAGATTAGTTATAAAGGGGAATACATTAGCGTATTGCAAGTCTGTGAACTATAGCGATAAAATAACGCTGTGGACTAGGCTTAAGCGTGACTGTTACGTCGAGATTAGTTGCAAAGGAGAATATTACAACGTATGACAAGTTTTGAACTATGACGATGAATTAGCGCTATTGACCAAACTTAAGCATGATTTTTATATATAGCACTACTCCCTAGGAAATGTAAACAGTTTGATTCGAAATCCACTTATTCTGAAGTAATAAATAACAATGTTTGTCCAAAGGAAATATAAGAATAAGGGTTTTTAATAACTGAGAATGTTTTCCAAGAAGTGTGAAAGGCTAAAACAGGACTTGAGAAATATCTGGTAAGATATGGGAATTTGAATAAAACCGAATGTTGAATAAAAGCGCCCGTGATTGTATGATGTTTAGTTATACATTAGAGTGGATGTTTGTTTTTACTTTGATAGTTAAATAACCGACTATCAAAGTGCTTTGACCATCGTTGTCAATATGGAGAGACCGGTTGGATTTAATATCTGAAACCACTCTGTATGGGCATAAGCGCTGCGAGTTAGATTATGCTGAAAATAAGTGAAGACGCGGTGAAATGCAAGGGTCGTTCTGTTCCAGAATGGCATTTTCTGTTTGTCCAGTCCCAGGACAACTTGTATGGACGAATGTCTGACAGAGTATTCCTAACAGTCACATAAGACGATCTTTTCAAGGTATTACGTCTGGTGGTAGATAAATTCGTTTCTCTTAGTTTTTAAACCCGTAATATTTTTGGCAAGATCAACTAGTGATTTGACGGGTTTGACGATGTGGCATTCAAAGTGTATGGTGGCCAGATGTTCTAAAAGAAAGACATAGCCTCAAGCTTCTCAACCGGGAAATGACAAAAATCGGGCAGGTAGCATGGCTATGTGGGTCTCTCCCATTAGGGTGTATAATCACCTATCTAGAGAAATTCGTTTTACTCCTTAAATCTATTTCGATGCTGTCCCTTTTCGGGAAACGGTGGTTTGAGCCCAACCGTTGGTGATATACATTCGATACACTCAAGCGAAATGAGTGGTTGGTCATGTGTGGGCCGGGTTGCAAGATGTTTTTGTTGAACCCAGTGTATTCGCCTCTAGAGATACACTATCGGCAGGTGGTCCCATACCTTGTCATAGTTGGAATCCAATCTCCAATAAGCGCCCTGCGGTTTTTGATTTTATACTATGTATGTAGAGCGTGAGATGCAAGCATTCTACTATTTGGTTATTTACTTGATTAGACATTATTATAATATCACTGGATTTGATATCAAAGTGTTTTGGGTTATAGTAAGGTAAAAACCGTCCATGTTTATGTGTGGACTGGTCTTACTATTATCCTTTTGTTTTAAAAGGATTTTCAAAGTTAAACCGTATGATTAGAATTTACTAACACCAGTCCCATGACTGACCCAGAGTTTATTTTATTTGTTTTCCCTAAACTCTTTGGTGCCCAAATTTGTACGGGCAGTCAAGTGTTTCAGACTTTTATAGATACACTTGGAGGAGCTAAAAGCAGAAGGCTTCAGCGTTAGTATTTAGAGATTATTTTTGTAGTCTGATATGGTATGTATATACAAACCAGATTTGTATTTCCAAGTTATGTTATATAATATATTTTATTCGTTCCGCTGTGAGATTCGTGTTTACTCTGATGTTGTTGTGTACTTCTTCTTCTTCTAGTCTAATTTTCTATCTCATCTATTCTCACCCTCTAACCCCTTTCTATTAACTATCCAGTATTTCTGATGTCTGAATAGTCGACATTGGTATTTGTATCAATTTTCGGAGTCAAAAATTCTTGGGTCATTACAAAAGAACGGCCTACGTGGCATAGCTTTGTCTATAACGTGAATTCGCGAGCCTCACACCCCGGTATGAGTCAAAAACGGGATAAGGACTGCAGGGAGAGCACGACGTTTCTTTCCAGCTATGGGTGGTGTCAGTGCTTAAACTGGCTGACATTTATATATTTTTCACCTATGTGGTTGTTAGATGCGAGGCGCCTCGATTTTAGGTCTGTTAGGACCGGGAAACGTGTGTTCAAGAATAATTAATCCTCAAACGTAAGGGAGGACCGGCCCTGAAGATCCAGGGGTTACCCAGAGTGTGTAGTCCCAAGGCATTTGCTAGAGTGTCTCGAAGCGGAGAGGAGCTTGCCCCTTGCCTCGACTCATGATGGAAATCCAATTTCCAATACGAGATATTTCGGTTTTAATTGTAGAACCTAGTATGGCGACATAGTGGTATGGGTCATTCATGCCGCCTATGATTGATATTTATGATTGAAATTGTTTTGACACTATGCACATATAATAGTATCAAATGTTTTGTTTTAAACGTACCAAGCATGTTTGGCTATTATAAGGTAAAAACCCTATCCTCCGGCTTGCGTTGCATTGTGTGATGGGACCTGGGTCTTATAATAGCTTCATTTTTTGAAAAAGCATTGCGTTGTTTATTCTAAGCACTGGTATTCTTGGGAGGAAACCCGTTCCGTGTTATACGGCGTGGTCCCTTGAATTACTCTCTTTTAAAGTAAAGTTTTAAATTACTGTTTTAGTTCTCATGCCAGTCACATGACTGACCTGGAGTTTATTGTTTTAACCTAAACTCTGGGTGCCCCTATTTTCGACACGGGCAGTTAGTAGTTTTGGTTTAGCAGATTTATATTCACACGATCCTGATTTACAGCTGGAATGATGCCCGGAAAGCTCAGTATCCATGTATTACTTTCAGTTGTGTTTTGTATTGTTTTTCCGCGGCTATGTAATTTATTGTAATCTCTGATATTTATCGAATGTATTTTATTTATTCATACTCTGTATATCCTTGTATTCTGATGGAATTGTTGTAATAACAATGAAATGTTCTTCCGTTTGCGTTCTGATTTGTCTTGTCCTCAAAGTAATGTGTTCTTTCTCTTCTCTTCGGAGGCGGGGAAGTTCGTGTCGCTACATGAATGGTGCCTTGAATAGCACTGTTCTTGAACCCAGTTTAGAAAAGAATAAATCTTTTAATTAAGATTTAGTGAAATTGTCCAGTTAATTAGTATTTAATTGAATTTAAATTGGTTTTTGGGATTTATCGTGAGCGGTGTTTTGAATAACACCTGTTCTTTAACCCGATTAACAATAGAATGTGATTTTTGGTTTATCGTGAGCCGTGTTTTAGATGACATTGATTCTTTAATCCAGTTAAAGAAAGGATATTGATTTTTGAGAAGATTAAAACAAAGTGGAGTTTTAATGAATCTTTAATTAGATTGAAATGATCGAGAATGGAGTATCACCAGTTTTGCCCCAAAGCGATAGTCAAATTTTTAATTAGATTTGAACGTGAAATGGTAATTAATATTTACCGATAACACCATAGTGTTAGATATGGAGTATTACCAGTTTTGCTCCATGGGATGAATAGGTTGGGATTGGGAAATAAAATAAATGATTACTTCGGTGTGATTCGCTAATCCCGACTAGTTTGGAAAACCTTAACATGGTTTGAAATGACATCCAAAGGAAGATTAAACAATAAATTTAGAAGAATTTATCTTTGATAAAATTAATGGGAACCTTTCCCTAAGAATGTGAACATTTGAATAGAAGAATATTCTGAATTGGAATGAGGCGTATGTTGTGTTTTTGTAGCACTTGTTTATTATATACGCGAGTTATTCGGAAAGGCCGGGTTTATACCCATTTTGAATAACCGATTCGGCGATAAGTCGAAGATGAAGACGGTGGTAGAAGACCGGAGGTCTTCACATTGTTTGGATGATTATTGATGATCTTGATTGGGCTGTACACCCAAGAGGAGGGAATCAGTTGGTGATCGTCTAGACGTACTTGGAGATCGATGGATATGCGAGGAATAAGGTTCCTCCGGTTTCGTTCAAACCCAGAACGAACTTATAAATGGACTGTGTGTCTGACATTGGATTTTATTTTGTCTGATTGATTTCTATTAAATATATATCTGTTTGGTGGCGGAGAATTTATTCTCTTGCTTAACGCCCTTCTCTGAGACGTACGAGCTTAGAGGTTATATATCGATAGATATCAGTCGCATGGCATGAATTGCCTGTGTGGCATGCCTAAGTGGCAAATGATCAAGACTTCTGTTGAAAAGCAAAGTCTTGTGGTTGATGATCAAAGCACGGCCTGTGTGGCATAGCTTTGTGTATAGCGTTAATTCGCGAGCCTCACACCTCGGTATAAGTCAAAAACGGGATAAGGACCCAAGGAGTGCACGGCGTTTCTTCCTAGCTATGGGTGATGTCAGTGACCTACCAGCCCTGACATTTATATACTTTTTACCTGTGTGGTTGTTGGAAGCGAGACGCCTTGGATATAGGTCATATAGGACCGGGAAACGTGTGTTCAGGAATAATTAATCCTCAAAAGTAGGAGAGGACCGGCCTTGGAGGATCCAAGGAACGCTGTGTGTGGTCCTGAGACATTTGCTAGAGTGTCTCGAACGGAGAGGAGCTTGCCCCTTGCCTCGACTCATGAAGGAAGTCCAAATTTCGATACGACCTTTGCGGTTTTAATTGTGGAACCAATATGGCAACATGATATATGGTACCCATGCCGTCTATGATTGATACTTATGATTGAAATTGTTTTGACATTATACACTTATAGTAATATCAAAGTAATCTGTTTTTAAACGTATCAAGCATTCTTTGGCTATTATAAGGTAAAACCCTATCCTCCGGCTTGCATTGCATTGTGTGATGGGACATGGGTCTTATAACAGCTTCATTTTTGTTTATTTAGCATTGCGTTGTTTGTTTTATGCACTGGTATTCTTGGGAGGAAACTCGTACCATGTTATACGGCATGGTCCCTTGATTTACCTAACTTTTAAAATAAAGATTAATAAATGTTTTAGTTCTCACACCAGTCACATGACTGACCTGAAGTTTATTGTTTTAACCTAAACTCTGTGTGCCCTTATTTTCCGCACGGGCAGCTAGTAGTTGGGTTTTGCAGATTTATATTCACAGGATCCTGAATTACAACTGGAACGATGCTCGGAAAGCTCTATATCCGTGTGTTACTTTTAGCTGTGTTTTGTATTGTTTTTCCACTGCTATGTAATTTATTGTAATCTCTGATATTCATCGAATGTATTTTATTTATTCATACTCTATATATTCTTGTATTCTGATGTAATTGTTGTAATAAACAATGAAATGTTCTTCTGTTTGTGTTCCGATTTGTCATGTTCTCAAAGCAATCAGCGCTTTCCTTCACGGGGAAGTTCGGGTCGTTACAAAGTGGTATCAGAGCTTTGGTTTATGGAGCTCGAGAACAAGACACATTAGAACCAAACGAAAGAATTCATCAGAGATTGGATTAGCAATATCCAATGAGAATTACTCGTTAGAGATGGGATCAGTAGTATCCTAGAACGAGTGTGAAGAGTATATTGTTAAATTAAAATTGAAAAAAAAAATGTTTTGAAATTTAAGTCGTTTTATACGTATTTGAATATTTTATTTGTATTGAATTTGGACAATCCAATATATAAAATTTTTGCATATACGCGTCATGAACGTATGTTCGAAGTTTTAATATACTGGATAGATATAGAATCACACTACAGTCGCCCGGAGATGATTCTTATGGTTGATGCATCGTCATCAGAGTTGATGTTCGAGTGCCGAAAGTGTGATATCTATATATTTCCATTAGGCTGGTGTGAGAACCAAAACTAGATAGGTTTATTGTTGTGATTTGGCATCAAAAACATGATTTTCTGTATATATAACAAATTATGAATTTGAAACGATGATCCACTAATTGATTAATGGTTGTCTTATTTGATTATTGTTTTGATTAATTAAAATTTTGAACCATTATGCCAAATTGAACCGTATATTGAACAGTATTGAAAAATGATTACAATTTCATGCATACACATGTATATCTATTGAACAGCAGAACAGGTCATAGCAAGGAGGCTAGAGCAGAAGAATAAAATTATTTTCCCGACAAATAGGTACATGTTTACAAATTTATTAGGTTTGGATGATTTTATGAGCCGACTGGCTAGCCGCTTGGATTTTTCTTTTTCTTTTGGATTGGTGAGGGCCATGGGAGGCTATTTGAAATATCCTGAAGCTCCCGGTGCAGGGGAGGTTATGGTGAATTTTTTTGGAAAATTAGGGTGTTAGCCAAATTTTTGAAAAATTTGAAAGGTTCTTCGAAACTGAAAAGTTGAAGAACTTAAGCCCTAATGAAAATAATGAAAGTTGAGTTGATTAGTTAAACAACTTTCAGCTTCATTCCTTTTCGGGGACGAAAAGTTTTAAGTGGGGGAGATTGTAATAACCCGGAAATCTGAGCAGATTTAAAATTTTTATTTTGGTGAATTTAATGAACTTTGAAAATTTAAAATGAATTATTTTAAATAATGACAACGAGAAATTTATTTTGAATAGAATAAGAAGTACATATTTATATAGATCGTTGTTAGAATATAAATATTTATTTTAAATTATAAAAGGAATTGAAAATGGCACGGTAGTTTGAAATTTCGATTTTGAATTTCAAATGAATGTACAAGATTCAAAATAAACCGGATTTTAGCGAAACAAAAAATATTTGAATCTATTTGAGAATATCTTTCCAACGAATCCGAAAAATTGAAATTTCATAGTGGGAATCAAAAGTTACATCCAGTTGAAAATTCAGAATAGTCGCTATGGAATTTTAGGCCCTTAAAAATGGAAATTTTGCAAACAACCTCGGTTTTTGACGAAACCACTTTTGTTGGATCTGTGATGTCAAATCATTGCTAGATTCCAAAGTTTGTAATTTTCTGAATCAATATGTGATCGTGGCGAAGTAAAACGTGTTTTAACAGTTTTAGTCAATTTCGATCGACTAGAAAATGGCCATTTTTCAAACGGTCTCAGAATTTGTTGAAATTAGTTTTGTTAGAACCGTATCGTCAATACGAAGTTAGAAAATATTTTTTGGGAATTTTTAGAGTCCGTGTGTGGCCCCGGTAAATTGAAATGCTCGTTCAAAATCAATATATAGATTTATATTTTAATTTTGACGAAAACTGATCGAAACAGTCGAATTGGCTTGCGAAACATATCCCATTGTGTTCAGAATGGGGGTAATTAGTTATGGGTGACAGTCGTTGGGTTCGATTTGAAGGTTGAATGAAGAAAATAATTTATAGAATTCAAAACAAAAATAAATAATAAATAAATTATATAAAACCCCTCCTTTCCCTCTCCACTCAGTCAACGCCAGAAATCGAGATAAAAAAAGAGAACGAAGCGGGAGGACCCGAGATACCCTCCACCGCCACCACCGGAGTTCCTCCGGCCACCGCAGACATCAACCGCCCCTCCCCAGCTTCACTCCCCCTCCTCCGTCGCCCTCCATTCTCCCTCTCATCTTCTAAAAACCCGTACCCCCTTTCAAACCCTAGACCGCACCCACCGCCGCCATTGGCCAACCACCCACCGCCGATTCCCCTGACCGCCACCTGCGACACCCCACGCCTTTCCTCCGACCACCTCAGCAACCGTGGGCCCCTCTCCGACCAAATACCCTAAATTTGGTGAGTTTTCTTCCTTTTATCATTTGATTTTGATTTCTTAGATAAAAGGTTTTGATTTTCATACATAAAAGGTTACGATTTTGATAGTAAAAAGTTAGGATTTTTAGTTAACGTAAATTATAATTTTTAGTTAATGAAGAAGAGTATGATTTCTATAATGAAGTAGCGTCAATAAAAATTCGATTTTTATGTATGTAGATCTAGAATAAAACATGATTTTTATATCATAGGAAGAATAAAAAATATGATTTTTATTTATGTAGAGCAATAAAAATATAATTTTTATTATATTACTAGCAAGATAAAAATATAATCTTTATCATGGAAGTAGCGGTGTAAAGGAGTGATTTTTACATATGTAGCAGAGATATAAAAATACGATCTTTATATATAAATATGTGATTTTTATATAGAGAATGGCGAGGGGAAAATATGATTTTTATTATATGAACACCGGTATAAAAATAGAATTTTAATCTATATAGTAGCAATATAAAAATGTGATTTTTATCCATATAGAGTGATTATAAAAATGTGATTTTTATATATGTAGTGAATACGGGCAACGAAAGTGACGAAAGGCGAGCACGATGAAGGTTTCCTACATATGAAGAGTTGTGGCGATTGGTTTAGCTTATGTGTGAGAACTTCTCACTTTAAATCTTGTTTTCTAGCTAAAATTATATACTAGGATGCAGACGGTTCTTAGCAGCACCCGACACCCGTTGTCCACAGACCATGGACGACTTGTTTGATTTTGTTGTGTTGAGAAAATTGATTGTGATGTGGAATAAACGAAAATAAATATTCATGTGTTGAAATAAATTATTTATCGTTAAAAATATAATTTTTAACGTGAATGTGAATAAATAAATATTCATTTACAAATCAGACGATTTGTTTATGTACACCCATTTGAAGGATATTGATTGGGACGATAAATTTTACACGTCGCCCAACTGCACTGATAATATTCAGTTTTGATGATTTGAAACCCCACATGGGTGTTGGGATGATATTTGGCGTACACTAATCCCGATTGTTTAGTTGTATGTTAATCGATAGGTTGACAGACTGTGTAAGCGTTAATTATTTATGTTTAATGCTTATGCGGTTGTGTGGTGCAGTTGGATGATGGTTGATTATTTATCGTTGCTATTCTATACATGTATTGTACGGAATCCATATAATTAACATTATATGGTAATTGATTGGGCCTCATTCTAATTGGGAAAATAAAGAATATTATAAAATAAAGATTCATGTGTTGAATAGAATAAATAGTCATGTGTTGACAATACTCATGTGTTGAGAATATTCATGTGTTGAAACTTATTATGTGTTGAACGAAATATTTTATACAATAGAATTCACATTTTTATTGTAAGTAAGAATTAATAAATATTCATGTGTTGAATAAAATATATATTCATGTGTTGAAGAAAATATTCATTTGTTGAATAGAATAACGAAGTTATTGAAATATATAAAGTCGTGTTGATTAGATATGCGCCATTTTGACACAAACGATATTTATATCAATTTTATTCATTTTTATAATGAATATCGAAAAGAAAGTGATTCAAAATATAATATTTTGAAAATATTATCATTTATATATTAATGATATGAAATATTCAATTTTGATTTAAAATTGAATATGAAGTTGAAATTGTTTTGAAAACGAATTTAAACAAATTATAAAATATGTTTAGAATTGAAATGGATGAAATATATATATTATATATATTAAATGGCCTGAATAGAACACGCCGCACCGTGGCAATTCGCGAATTTCGACCATTGACTTCGAATTGACGTTACGGGAGATCCGACCGTCGGATTCTCCTGAAATCGGAACCGTTGGATTCGTATCGAAAAGAGCTTTCCAATGAATATTAGAAATTTGAAATCTAACGATTGGATTTTTAATTATGTCAAAATCAAATTTGGAAAAGGTCGCTGTAAGTGCAGTTCGGTGGCCGTTATTGAAAACCAACTATACGGGCCTTGATAAAATTATTAAAAATATTAATAATTTTTGTAAAATCATAATATATGAATTGGAAAGAACTGGGATGAAAAATTCCACATTTGAAAAAATAAAAATATTTTTTTATCGAAATGAACTAGTTTTGAACTAGATTTGAAATGGTTTTGAAAATAACCATAATTTCCAATATACGAAGTGGAATGGATTTGAATCGAAATTATCTTCGGAATATTTCGATGTTGGATTTCGTGATTATACAGATATGGTTGTGGAAATTTGAAAGATATATTTATATCTTTATTTCCAATATGATATTTGTTGGTTTCAGAATTTGATATTGAATATATGCCGATATATTTTCTATTCAGGGCCTTATATTTAATATCAAATGGGATTTTGGGTTCGTCTTGAACGGCGTCTTGAATAACACTGTTCTTGAACCCAGTTTAGAAAAGAATAAATCTTTTAATTATGATTTAGTGAAATTGTCCAGTTAATTAGTATTTAATTGGAATTGAATTTAAACTGGTTTTTGGGGTTTATCGTGAGCGGTGTTTTGAATAACACCTGTTCTTTAACCCAATTAACAATAGAATGTGATTTTGGGTTTATCGTGAGCCGTGTTTTAGACGACATTGGTTCTTTAACCCAGTTAAAGACAGTATATTGATTTTTGAGAAGATTAAAACTAAGTGGAGTTTTAATGAATCTTTAATTAGATTGAAATGATCGAGAATGGAGTATCACCAGTTTTGCTCCAAAGCGATAGTTAAATCTTTAATTAGATTTGAACGTGAAATGGTAATTAATATTTACCGATAACACCGCGGTGTTAGATATGGAGTATTACCAGTTTTTCTCCATGGGATGAATAGGTTGGGATTGGGAAATTAAATAAATGATTACTTCGGTGTGGTATGTTATTCCAGACTAGTTTGGAAAACCTTAACATGGTTTGACATGATATCCAAAGGAAGATTAAAGAATAAATTTAGAAGAATTTATCTTTGATAAAATTAATGGGAACCTTTCTCTAAGAAAGTGAATATTTGAATAAAAAAATATTCTGAATTGGAATGAGGCGTATGTTGTGTTTGTGTAGCACTTGTTTATTATGTACGCTAGTTATTCGGAAAGGCCGGGTTTATACCCATTCTGAATAACCGATTCGGCGATAAGTCGAAGATGAAGACGGTGGTAGAAGACCGGAGGTCTTTACATCGTTTGGATTATTATTGATGATCTTTATTGGGCTATACACCCAAGAGGAGGGAATCAGTTGGTGATCGTCCTGACGTACTTGGAGATCGATGGATATGCGAGGAATAAGGTTCCTCCGGTTTCGTTCAGACCCAGAACGAACTTGTAAATGGACTGTGTGTCTGACATTGCATTTTATTCTGTGTGATTGATTTCTACTAAATATATATATCTGTTTGGCGACGGAGAATTTATTCTCTTGCTTAACGCCCTTATCTGAGACATACGAGCTTAGAGGTTATATATCGATAGATATCAGTCGCATGGCATGAATTTCCTGTGTGGCATGCCTAAGTGGCAAATGATCAAGACTTCTGTTGAAAATCAAAGTCTTGTGGTTGATGATCAAAGCACGGCCTGTGTGGCATAGCTTTGCGTATAGCGTTAATTTGCGAGCCTCACACCTCGGTATGAGTCAAAAGCGGGATAAGGACCCAAGGAGTGCACGGCGTTTCTTTCTAGCTATGGGTGATGTCAGTGACCTACCAGCCCTGACATTTATAAACTTTTTACTTGTGTGGTTGTTGGATGTGAGGCGCCTCAGATATAGGTCTTATAGGACTGGGAAACGTGTGTTCAGGAATAATTAATCCTCAAAAGTAGGAGAGGACCGGCCTTGGAGGATCCAAGGATCGCTGTGTTTGGTCCTGAGACATTTGCTAGAGTGTCTCGAACGGAGAGGAGCTTGCCCCTTGCCTCGACTCATGACGGAAGTCCAATTTCCGATACGACCTTTGCGGTTTTAATTGTAGAACTAGTATGGTGACATGATATATGGTACCCATGTCGTCTATGATTGATACTTATGATTGAAATTGTTTTGACACTATACACTTATAGTAATATAAAAATAATCTGTTTTTAAACGTATCAAGCATTTTTTGGCTATTATAAGGTAAAACCCGATCCTCCGGCTTGCGTTGCATTGTGTGATGGGACCTGGGTCTTATAATAGCTTCATTTTTGTTTATTTAGCATTGCGTTGTTTGTTTTATGCACTGGTATTCTTGGGAGGAAACCCGTTCCGTGTTATACGGCATGGTCCCTTGATTTACCTAACTTTTAAAATAAATATTAATAACTGTTTTAGTTCTCACACCAGTCACATGACTGACTTGGAGTTTATTGTTTTAACCTAAACTCTGGGTGCCCTTATTTTCCACACGGGAAGCTAGTAGTTGGGTTATGTAGATTTATATTCACAGGATCTTGATTTACAACTGGAACGATGCTCGGAAAGCTTTGTATCCGTGTATTACTTTCTGTTGTGTTTTGTACTGTTTTTCTACTACTATGTAATTTATTGTAATCTCTGATATTTATCGAATGTATTTTATTTATTCATACTCTGTATATTCTTGTATTCTGATGTAATTGTTGTAATAAACAATGAAATGTTCTTCTATTTGTGTTCCGATTTGTCATGTTCTCAAAGCAATCCGCACTTTCCTTCAAGGGGAAGGTCGGGTCGTTACAATTATAATACTAGAAATTGTACTGCATCTAGTCGCAAAGTTCGACAATCAAAGCAAAATTTAACGTTTAATCAACAAAGTTATACATCACTACTTTCAATGATACACATCAAACTTTTGGAAAATTTATTTGTAACAACCCGGAAAATCTGAACCAGTTTGAAAATTTTAATTTGGCTATTTTAGTGAATTTAAGATATTTAAAATAAATATTTTAAATAATAATGATGAAAAGTGAGTTTGAACCTGGTAATAGACTTGTATTGGGACCCGATATGATCCGTGAAGCTGCAGAAAAAGTCGAAAGAATGCAATAATCGCCAGCTTTATTATTATGACTTCCTTGATTGACAAAATATCTATTCTTCAGAAGGATGATAATTTTATTAAGGATATGATCAGAAGAATTCAGAAAGGCGAACCCTCGTGTTTTCAAATAGATAACGATGGGACCCTGAGATTGAGAGGAAGGATTTGTGTTCCCGACATCCCCGAGTTAAAAAGGGAAGTGTTAGACGAGTGTCACAAGTCCAAGCGGAGTATCCATCCAGGTATGACCAAAATGTATAATGATCTCAAGCGAACATTCTAGTGGAAGGCTATAAAAAGGGACATTTTAGTATATATTAGCAGGTGCCCCACTTGCAAATTAGTCAAAAGCGACCAACAGAAACTTGCTGGATTGTTGCAACCACTGGATGTTCCAGGTTGGAAGTGGGAACATGTTTCCATGGACTTCATAGATGGTTTGCCCAGAACCAGGAAAGGAAATGACAGTATTTGGGAGATCGTAGATCGCTTCACGAAGACCGCCCATTTCATACCTGTCAGGTCGAACAGAACTGCTCAGAGTCTGACATAGATATATTTCAAGGAAATTGTTAGGCTACATGGAGTGCCGATTAGTATAGTTAGTGATAGAGATCCAATATTTACTAGCAAATTCTGGGAGGCATTTCAAGTAGAACTGGGGACAAAACTGAATTTGAGCACCGCTTATCATCCTCAAACAGATGGTCAAACTGAGAGGGTGAATCGTATACTAGAAGATTTATTGTGGGCTTGTGTCCTTGATTTTGGTGGATCATGGGAAGACCATTTGCATTTGGCTGAGTTCTCATATAACAACAGTTACCAAGCGATCCTGACAATGTCACCATTTGAAGCATTGTATGGTAGACCGTGTCGATCTCCTACTTGTTAGGTTGAACCTAGTAATAGACTTGTATTGGGACCCGATATGATTCGTGAAGTTGCAGACAAAGTCAATTTTGTTAAGAAACGATTACTCGCTGCTCAAAGCTGACAGAAGAGCTATGCTGATTCGAGAAGGAGAGATTTGGCTTTTTCTGTTGGTGACTATGTGTATATAAAGGTTTCTCCGATGAGAGGAGTGATTCGATTTTGCAAAACTGGGAAGTTGGCGCCTATATTTATTGGTTCATTCCCTATACTTGAACGGATTGGAGCCCTCGCTTATAGAGTTCAATTGCCAGATTGATTGCCTGGAGTGCATGATGTATTTCACGTATCTCAAATTCGAAAGCATGTTCATGATCCAGACTTGATCGTGGAAGAAGCAGCACAGTGGGATATAGAAATTACTCTAGAATTGGCTGTTAGAAGAGAGCCACTAAAGATTATTGTCAAAGAAACCAAAGAACCGAGGAACAAGAAAGTTCACTTAGTCAAAGTGCAATGGAGTGGAGATCCGTGAGATTGTACTTGGGAAACTGAGGAAAGCATTCAGAAAGCCTATCCCAAGTGCAGGGTGGATATCTCTGATTGACCTGGTGCAAGGTACATTTACCATATTTTGAAATGTCCATCATGTTCTCTACTTTATCGTTGTTTTCTTTTCATGGATGTATAAGTTTTAATCATATAGTCTGAATGATTTTATAAGAGTATACGAATTAATTAGTATGTTTTTAAGAGATAAAAACAAATTGATTGCTGGTTGTGTTGTTTGATTTTTGGTTGATTGATTGGAGTTTTGAATCATTTAGCCAAATTGAACAAATATTGCAACTGAATTGAAAATTGATAAAAATATATACATGTGCATTATATATGTGTGAACAGGTTATGGATGAGCAGCTAAGCAAAGGAATAAAATTGTTTGCCCGACAAATAGGTACACATTTATTGTATTTTTTGGGATTTGATGATTTTATGAGCCGATTGGCTAGCCGCTTGGCTTTTCCGTTTTCTTTTGGATTGGTGAGGGCCATGGGAGGCTATTTGAAATATCCCGAAGTCCCCCGTACAAAGGAGGTTATGGCGAAAATTTTCGAAAATTTAGGGTGTTAGCCAAATTTATGAAGAATTTGAAAATTCTTAGAAACTGAAAAGTTGAAGAATGAAAGCCAGATTGAAAGTAGAGTTGAATAATCAAACCACTTTCGATTTTGTTCCTTTTCGGGGATGAAAAGTTTTAAGTGGGGGAGATTGTAACAACCCGGAAAATCTGAACCAGTTTGAAAATTTTAATTTGGCTATTTTAGTGAATTTAGGATATTTAAAATAAATATTTTAAATAATAACGACGAAAAGTGAGTTTGAATCGATGTTTGAAAATAAATATAATTAATTTTAATTATAAACAAGGCCTGAAATGGCGCGGTAGTTTCAAAATTTGAATTCAAACTTTGACTGACTGTACCGGGTGCAAAACAAAACGGATTTTAGTGAAACCAAAAATATTTAAATCTGTTAGTGAATATCTTTCTAACGAATCTAAAAAATCAAAGTTTCATAGCGGAAAGCAAAAGTTATGGCCAAACGAATTTTCAGAAAGGTCGCTATAGAGTTTATATAGCCCGTGAAAATGGCCATTTTGCAAACGACCTCAGAATTCGACGAAACCACTTTTGTTGGATCCGGGATGTCAAATTATTGCTAGGTTTCAAATTTCATAATTTTTGAAGCTAGTATGTGAGCGTGGCAAAGGAAAATGTGTTTGGTCGATTTCTATTAAATTGGATCGACCAGAAAAGGGCCATTTTTCAAACGGTCTTAGAATTCGACGAAACTAGTTTGGTTGGGACCATATCGTCAAAACATAGCTGGAATTATTTTTCGGGAATTTTTAGAGTCAGTATGTGGCCCCGGCAAATTGAAATGTACGTTCAAATCGAATATTGAAAGTTTTATTTTTTAATTTGAAGGAAAACTGACTGAAAAAGTCGAATGGGCCTTCAAAACATATCCCATTGTGTTCAGAATAGGGGTATTTAGCTAGGGACAACAGTCGTTGGGTCTGGATTGGGGTTCGTGTGAGAAAGAGGGTATTTTCTAAATTTAAAAATATATAAATTAATAAAAAATCTCATTGGTTGACTAACTTTCTCTCTCCCCGCTTTCTCTTTCTCCCTCCCTCGATCGACAACGGAAACCATTCATTTCTTCTCTCCTCCTTTCCTCCTCCTACACGCAATAAAAACCCATGGCCCTTAGGAGAATTCTGTAGAACTCCTCACGATCTTCACATCCATATGAAGTTTGGATTTTTTTCGTGACCTGTAAAGCTCGAATCGAGCTCGGGAAGTTGGTGGCTTTCAACCGCCGCCGAGGCGAATTCCGACCACCAAGTGGGCCCCCTCCACTGCGCGCAAGTGTGCCCTTCGTCCCCCTTCGACGCTGCATAGCCCGATCGTCCAACCCCTTCACGGATTTCACGAAAAATCAATACCTAGTTTTGAACCAGTTCTGAGAGGTAACAACTGAATTATGTTTCAACTATTCTATAGCACTTTAAAGCGCTAAGGTTTTTGATTTCACTGTAAAAATCATATCTTTCTCGTTTCTTGACGAAATTCATTGAAACAAGAGACAATGGACTCGTGTGGACGTCTTCTACATTCTAGAAGAGACCGCATATTTTTCTGAGCCTTCTGCTATTTTTGGTGGAGTGGAACCCAATGTGAAATTTCTGTATTATAAACGATATGGAAAACGACGATGTATAAATTATATAGTCGATGTATGAATTATATAATCGTTGTACACATCATGTATAAGCATTGTATAAGTTGTACGTTTGATGTATAAGTTATATATGCATTGTAAAAATTATATGTGTGCTGAAATAGAAGTGAAATTTACTTATATATATATATATATATATACACACGCCCCTCGTCCACAAACCATGGACGATATTTATTGGTTTTGATTGGTGCGAAAATTGGTTGATAGCGAATGGTTGATTTAAATTGTTTGTGGTTGAAATTGATTGATTGTGGTTGAAAAATACCCGTTTGTGGTTGAGAATTATTTGGTTGAAACCACATAGGATTGGTTTGTGGAACAGAAAATAAACATGTCGCCTGCATGCGAACTAGATCCATGAAATCCCCATTGTCAAAAGTTGCGAGGCTTTAAGGTAAAGCGGGGAGCCGTACTAGGGACGGCCCTGGTTTTAACAACCCTGCCGTTATGCTGCCGAAATTTTCAATAATATTCATGTGCTAGAATTATTTTCATGCGTTGAAACTATATTCGTTTGTTGAATAGAAATTCATGTGTTGAATAGAAATTCATGTGTTGAATAGAAATTCATGTGTTGAACGACATTCGTGTTTTGAAATAAATTGTTTTATAAAAAAATCATATTTTTTATCATCTATATGAACTATATAAAATACTCGTGTTTTGAAATAAATTGTTTTATGATAAAAATCATATTTTTATCATCTATATGAACTAGATAAAATAGTCGTGTTTTAAAATAAATTGTTTTGTAATAAAAATCATATTTTTATCATCTATATGAACTAGATAAAATAGTCGTGTTTTGAAATCAATGGCTTTACAATAAAAATCACATTTTTATTATATACATGAACTGTTAAAAATAGTGAAGTGTTGAAATAAAAGTCGGTTGGATAAAAATATCATTTTTTATCAAATGTAGGAAAAGAATATGGTTTTGAAATCGAAGAATATATTATATTTATATATATATAAATATAATTAAAATAAATCGAATAACGAAGCTGCAGTTCGTGTTTTGAAACCGTGATTTCAAACGATTAGTGCGGGAGATCCGACCATCGGATTTTCCCGAAACTGAAACCATTGGGTTCGCTTTGGAAATATCTTTCCAACGACACCAACTTTGTGAAGATCCAACGGTTGGATTGTTTGTAATGTTTAATTCAAATATGAAGAAAAACAGTGTCAGGATCGATTATATATATATATATATAAACATAATTAAATTAAATCGAATAACGACGCTGTAGTTCGTATTTTAAAATCGAAACTTCAAACGAGTGTACCGGGAGATCCGACCGTCGGATTTTCCCAAAACTGGAACCGTTGGATTCGTTATGAAAAGATTCTAATGATATAAAATTTGTGAAGATCCAATGGTTAGATTCTCAGATATGTGTAAATCAAATCTGAAGAAAAACAGCGCCACGGCCGCGTTATGGCCTGAAGCGTCGTTTGAATAAATTGGCTATTTTTAAATAAATAAAAATAGCGATAAATCGTTATAAAATATTATAAACGATATGGAATGGAAATAAACTGAATTTACCTGGTTTATTGGATATTTGATTGTTGAATGTGAAATTTATAAACTAACTGAAGGTTAGCTAAGTCAGATGGTTTCCTGGGTTTTGATCTGATGTTGTTGGCCTTCGGGGTTAATACTTGGGAAATCATTCTCTTACTAATTTACGGTTAGTGAATGATGAATTGGAATGAGGCGTATGTTGTGTTTGTGTAGCACTTGTTTATTATATACGTGAGTTGCTTAGAAAGACCAGGTTTATCCTATTCTGAATAACTGAATCGACGATAAGAAGTCAAAGATGAAGACGGTGGTTGAAGATCGGAGATTTTCACCTCGGTTGGATGATGACTTGTAACAACCCGGAAATGCGAGCCAGTTTAAAAATTTTATTTTGGCGATTTTAGCGATTTTGAATATTTAAAATGAATTATTTTAAATAAAATCGACGAGAAGTTTATTTTGAATAGAAATAGAACGTATATATTTATATACGTCGTCGTTAGAATATAAATAATTATTTATAATTAAATTGAAAATGGCGCGGTAGTTCGATAATTCGATTTCAAACTTCAAATGAATGTACCGGGTGCAGAATAAACAGGATTTTAGTGAAACAAAAAATAATGGAATCTAATTGAGAATATGTTTCCAACGAATCCGGGAAATCAAAATTTCATAGCGGGAATCAAAAGTTACGTCCAGTTGAAATTTCAAAATAATCGCTATGGAATTTCGGCCCTTAAAAATAGCCATTTGCAAACGACCTCGGATTTCGACGAAACCACTTTTGTTGGATCCGTGATGTCAATTTAATGGTAGGTTTCAAAATTCGTAATTTTTCAAATCAATATGTGAGCATGGCGAAGGAAAACGCGTTTGACCCATTTCAGTTGATTTTAATCGACTGGAAATTGGTCATTTTTCAAATGGTCTCAGAATTCGACAAACCTAGTTTTCTTAGGACCGTATCGTCAATACGAAGCTAGAAAATATTTTTCTGGAATTTTTCGAGTTAGTATGTGACCCCAGTAAATTGAAATGCTCGTTCAAATTCAATATATAGAGTTATATGTTGATTTTGACGAAAACTGATCGAAACGGTCGAATCAGCTTACGATACATATCCCATTGTATTCGGAATGGGGGTGAAACGCTATGGACGACAGGCGGTGGGCCTCGTTTAGAAGTCAAATGAAAAAGTCAACTTTTTGAAATTAAATAATTAAATAAAAAAAATATCTCTCTCCTTACATCACACAGCCCCCCTCCCCCCGGTTGAAAATCAAAACCGGAAAAGAAAGAAAGGAAAGAGGAGCGAGCGACCGGGGGGGGGGGGAACCGCCGCCGCCGCCTCCATCGCCCCCCCCCCCCCCCAAGTGGCTCGCCGCCACCGTCAACCGCCCCTCCCCTTCTTCTTCTCTCCTCGTCGAAGCCTCCCCCCAAGAACCGACGCAAACCGCCCCCCTGAAAAACCCCACCCCCAAAACCCTACGCTCCGACCACCGTGGCCCGCATCCGACCACCACCGCCCAGCCGCACTAACCAAGGCCACCCACGACCCCCCCTGCGCCCCCTTCGACTATGACTCTGACCAGTGGCCCCCCTTTGCAGTGATGATGCAAATTTTGTGATTGTCTTCTTCGCATTTACCACCCCGAGAGCCACCGTGAAGCATCGGCGCCGGAGCAACCCCAGTCGACGCCTCCACGAACTCTCGCTCGACCGAAACACCGAAAATAGTGAGTTTTAATTATTTGTTTACATTTCTTTTATTTTTAGTTTTAAAAAAAATGTATGAAGCATAGTTAAAGGTATGATTTTTATATTTTTAGAAGAATAAAAATATGATTTTATATAATGTAGAGTAATAAAGATGTGATCTTTATAGTAGTAGCAATGTAAAGATGTGATTTTTATAGTATAGAAAGAATAAAAATACGATTTTTATATTATATAGATAGTAAAAATATCAGAAAGGCCGGGTTTCTACCCATTCTAAATAACCGATTCGACGATAAGTCAAAGATGAAGACAGTGGTTGAAGACCAGAAGTCTTCACATCGTTTGGACGATTACTGATGATCTTGATTGGGCTGTACACATAAGAAGAGGGAATCAGCTGGTGATCGTCCAGACGTACTTGGAGATCGATGGATATGCGAGGAAAGTGCCTCCGGTTTCGTTCAGACCTAGAACGAACCTGTAAATGGATTGTGTGTCTGACATTGGATTTTATTCTGTGTTGATTGATCTCTATTAAATATACATCTGTTTGGCGGCAGAGAATTTATTCTCTTGCTTAACGCCCTTCTCTGAGACGTACGAGCTCAGAGGTTGTATATCGATGGACATCAGTCAGATGGAGTGAATTGCCAGTGTGGCACGCGTAAGTGGCAATTGATCAAGGCTTCTGTTGAAAAGCAAAGTCTTGTGGTTGATGATCAAAGCATGGCCTGTGTGGCGTAGCTTTGTGTATAATGTGAATTCGCGAGCCTCACACCTCGGTATGAGTCAAAAACGGGATAGTGACTACAGGGAGAGCACGACGTTTCTTTCTAGCTATGGGTGGTGTCAGTGCTTAAACTGGCTGACATTTATATACTTTTCACATGTGTGGTTGTTGGATGAGGCGCCTCAATATTAGGTCTGGTAGGACCGGGAAACGTGTGTTCAGGAATAACTAATCCTCAAAAGTAAGAGAGGACCAGCCTTGAAGATCCAAGGATTGCTGTGAGCGGTCCTGGGACATTTGCTAGAGTGTCTCGAACGAAGAGGAGCTTGCCCCTTGCCTCGACTCATGACGGAAATCCAATTTCCAATACGTGATATTGCGGTTTTAATTGTAGAACCTAGTATGGCGACATAGTGGTATGGGTCATTCATGCCGCCTATGATTGATATTTATAATTGAAATTGTTTTGACACTATACACTTATTATAGTATCAAATGATTTGTTTTAAACGTAACAAGCATGTTTGTCTATTATAACGGAAAACCCTATCCTCCGGCTTGCATTGCATTGTGTGATGGGACCTGGGTCTTATAATAGCTTCATTTTTTCAAAAAGCATTGCGCTGTTTGTTTTATGCACTGGTATTCTTGGGAGGAAACCCGTTCCGTGTTATACGGCGTGGTCCCTTGATTTATCTAACTTTAAAATAAAGATTAATAACTTTTTTAGTTCTCACACCAGTCACATGACTGACCTGGAGTTTATTGTTTTAACCTAAACTCTGGGTTCCCTTATTTTCCGCACGGGCAGCTAGTAGTTTTGGTTTTGCAGATTTATATTCACAGGATCCTGATTTACAGCTGGAACGATGCTCGGAAAGCTCTGTATCCGTGTATTACTTTCAGTTGTGTTTTGTTTTATTTTCTGCTGCTATGTCATTTATTGTAATCTCTGATATTTTTCTATTGTATAATATTTATTCATACTCTGTATATTCTTGTATTCTGATGGAATTGTTGTAATAAACAATGAAATGTTCTTCTGTTTGCGTTCTATTTTGTCTTGTCTTCAAAGTAATTCATTCTTTCTCTTCTCTTCGGAGACGGGAAGTTCGGGTCACTACATAACTGATGTCCTGATTGGGAGGCATCCCGAAATATGGATAATGAGTGGTGATCGTCCAGACGTACGTGGAGATCGATGGGTATGCGAGGTATATAGTGCCTCCGGTTTCGTTCAGACCCAGAACGGACTTGTAAATGGACTATGTGTCTGACATTGGATTTCATTCTGTGTGATTTATATACGTCATTTACGTGGCGTGAATTGCCTGTGTGGCATGCTAAGATGCAATGATCAAGGCTTCTGTTGAAAAGCAAAGTCTTGTGGTTGATGATCAAAGCACGGCCTGTGTGGCATAGCTTTGTGTATAACGTGAATTCGCGAGCCTCACACCCCGGTATGAACCCGAAATGGGAGAGGACCTCAGGGAGGGCATGCGTTTCCTTCTAGCTAGAGGTGGTGTCAGTGCTTAAACTGGCTGACATTTATATTATTTTCACCTATGTGGTTGTTGCTGTTGCGAGGCGCCTTGGTTATATTGGTCGATCTGGGACCGATGGAGTCATTTGTTGGCTCATTTACGCCCCAAAGGGCGGGGAAACGCATTGTTCAGGCACTATAATCCACTCCGTGTGGACCAACCCTGACGATCCAAGGGGCAGTTGCGGCTGTTCCGGAGACATGGGCTAGATTGTCTCGAAGTCGGTAAGGACTATCTCTTTCCTTGGTTCATGACGGAAATCCAATTTCCAAATACGTGACTGTGCGGTTTTGATTGTATACCTATATATGGCGACGTAGTGGTATGGGGCATTAATGCCGTCTATGATTGATACTTATGATTTGAAATTGTTTTTGAAATATATAAACACTAGTAATAATACCAAATGCTTTTGTTTTATTCGTATCAAGCATATTTTGGCCATTATAAGGTAAAAACTCTATCCTCCGGTTTGCGTTGCATTGTGTGATGAGAACTGAGTCTTATAATGGCTTCATTTTTATAAAAAGCATTGCGATGTTTAAAAGATTTACTTGTTTTAAAGCACTGGAAATCCATTGGAGTGAACCCGTTCTGCGAAAGTGGCGCGGTCATGTGATTAGCCATATTATAAACTGTGTTAAGTAGATTTCTCATACCAGTCCCATGACTGACTCGTAGTTTGTTTCACTTGCAAACTCGGGTGCCCCTATTTCTACATGGGAAGCCTTGTATTCAGGTTTTAGCATGCTCTTTCTGGATAGTTGGAGCTGAAGATGGATTTTATCATTTATCTCTTTTATGCTGTTCAGCTCCTATTGTACATATTATGTTTGTTTTTCCGCTGTAGACATTTATGTATAGCTGAACTGTATCGTGTACTAAGTATGATCCTGTATACTGTGTAACTCTGATGATTACATTTATCCAGTGTATTATTTGTTCATTATCTGGTGTATTTATTTATTTCTGTTCTGTTATTATCTGTTTATGTGTTATATTCCAAAGATTACCCTTAACACCGTAGTACAGGGTTTTGGGGTCGTCACATCGTGGTGTCAGAGCTTTAGTTAAGCTTAGTGCTGGAATATAACATATTAACAAACTCGTCAGAAATAGAACCAGTAGAGTTCTAAGGCGAATAACTCATTTCAGATAGGATTAGCAATATCCTTGAATGAGTAAAGCATAATGAAATACACCCCAGTAGACAAATTTACATTCAAGTATTTGTCTCTATGTTTTGAAATATCTTTTCTGTTGACCTGACACTTTGTCTGCTAATTGCAGACGCACTAGAAAATGAGTGGCAGGAACAGAAGAAATAATCTTATGGCTCGACAAGCTAATGAGCGGGTTGTGCTCCCATAGCCAGAAACAGATATAGAAGCTCTAGTAAAGAGGTATCGAAATCTGGGTGGATCACTATTCTTAGGCAAAGAGTCCATTATGGAAACACAAGCTTGGATTCGTTCTGCTGAGAAAATCTTTGAAGGTTTAAAGCTGAGAGATGATCAGAAAAGATTACTGGCATCTTGGGCACTCAAAGAAGAAGCTTTGTTTTGGTGGGATTCGATTATTAAAGATAATCCAGAAGGTAATATTACCTGGGATAGATTTAAAGTGATTTTCCTAGAAAGATTTACTCCTCCTGAAGCAACTGAGTGGTTATGTGTTGAGTTCTCTTATCTGATACAAGGAGATATGACCATTCTCAAATATCATAAGAGGTTCAATGAACTTTCTCATTTTGCCCCGCATCTAATTCAAGATCCAAAGAGGAAGAATCTGAGGTTTATTCATGGCCTGCACAGAAAATACCAGAATAGTGTAATGAGGAATGTGAAGCTTCCTTTTTCAGAAATGACATACATGGCTTACCAGTATGAGGATCTCGACAAGAAAGATATGTTACACTACTAAGGGGAAGTCATTTCTAATAATAAAGGGGAGTCTGAAACTAATAATCCGGAGGCCAGTACGATGTCTGAGGTTGGTAAGAAGCCTAAAGTCAATCGGAAAAGGGCCAGATCTGGGAAGGAACCAGCAACGACTTCCATATGCAATAATTGCAAGAAGCAAGGGCATTTGTAAGGAAATTGCAGATCTTTAAAGAAGCAAAGAAAGGAAGGATCTAAGTCTAATAAGAAGTTTCAAGAGACCAAAGAATGCGACATTTGCCATCGGTTTGGCCATGTAAAGCAAGATTGCCGGCTGTTAAAAGCGACCAAAGAGGCTCAGGTAAATGAAGTGGCAGAAACCCCAGCACCCTCAGCTGTTCAGGAAAGGCCAGATGTTTTAGAAGGCACGCTAACTGTCAAAGATATTCCAGTTAAAGTACTGTTTGACACCGGCGTGTCACGAAGCTTTGTTGCAAAGAATGTGGTTAAGAAACTGGATTTGAATTTGAAGAAGCTCAAAGAACCAATGACTGTCCATAATCCGGTTGGGGGTTCCCTCGATCTCAGTTGGGTTTTTGGGGTGCCGGTTTCTTTTTCTCGTTTTCGGTTCCCTACCATCGCGGTCGTCATGAATTTTACAGAATTTGATCTTATCTTGGGGTTAGACTGGTTGACCAAATATGAAGCTGAGGTTAATTGCGCCGACAGAGTCGTTAAGGCGAAGATTAAATCAGGTGAATATATAACCATTCCCTGTGAAGGTCAGAATTCTAATAGAAAAGACTTCTGGGCAGCTTTGGATGTTTCTCCTGCTCAAATAGAAAATATCCCTGTAGTCACGGAGAATATTCCGGACCTCATCAAAGATATTCCTGTCATAAAGAATTATGCAGATGTGTTCGAAGAAGTTGTTAGCTTACCTCCGCAGAGAGAAATTGATTTCAAGATCGCTTTAATTCCGAACGAAAGGCCAGTAGTGCATGCTATTCGGAGAATGACTCTAAAGGAGAAAGAAGAACTAGTTAATCAAACTCGACAGCTTGTATGGAAGGGTCTGATCAGGCCTAGTTTCTCTGATTGGGGGGCAGCAGTAGTGTTTGTCCCAAAGTCTGACGGTACTCTGCGACTATGTGTGGATTATTGTGACTTGAATAAGCAGACAATAAAGAATAAATATCCGTTGCCATGAATCGATGATTTATTGGATCGTCTGAATGGAGCACAAGTATTTTCAAGGATGGACCTAGCTACAGGTTTCCATCAGCTTCGTATTGCCGAAGAGTGTGTTCCTATGACAGCATTCAGAGGTCCAGACTTATTCTATGAGTGGTTAGTAATGTCGTTCGGCTTATGTAACGCTCCAGCTTACTTCGTCGACTTGATGAATCGAGTGTTCAGAGGGGTCTTGAATAAGTTTGTTCTGGTTTTTATTGACGATATTCTAATCTTCTCTAAGTCAAAAGCCGAACATGAAAAACATTTGGAACAAGTTCTAGAAATTCTGAGAAAGAATGTATTGAAAGATAAACTTTCCAAATGTATATTCTAGCAAGAACAAGTCAAGTTTCTAGGCCATGTTGTATCGAAAGAAGGAATTGCTGTGGATCCAAGTAAAATCACCGCTATTCAAAATTGGAAACAGCCTAGTACTCCCACAAAAGTCCGAAGTTTTCTTGGATTGGCTAGTTATTACCGGAATTTCGTTAAAGATTTTTCGAAGATATCCAGTCACTTAACTAAGCTTACAAAGAAGCACGCAAAATTCAAGTGGACTCCAGAATGCGAGGAGGCTTTTGAGAAGCTAAAGTTAAGATTAACAACGGCTCCAGTGTTAACGATAATCGATGGCAATCAAGACTTGAAATCTGGACGGATGCCTCTAGAGAAGGCCTTGGGGCAATATTAATGCAAAGAGGCCAAGTTGTTGCTTATGCTAGCCGTCAGCTGAAACCACATGAAAAGAATTACGTTACTCATGATCTTGAGTTGTTGGCTATCGTATTTGCTTTGAAAATCTGGAGACACTGTCTTTTCGGTGAGAAATTCGAACTATATACAGATCATCAGTCGTTGAAGTATCTGTTCACCCAGAAAGACTTGAATCTGAGGTAGCAACGTTGGCTAGAGTTCCTAGCAGCATACGATTTTAAGATTATGTACACTCCGGGGAAAGCCAATGTCGTGGCCGATGCGCTAAGTCGAAAGAATGCAATAATCACCAGTTTATTATTATGACTCCCTTGATTGACAAAATATTTATTCTTCAGAAGGACGATAATTTTATTAAGGATATGATCAGAAGAATTCAGAAAGGAGAACGCTCGTGTTTTCAAATAGATAACGATGGGATCTTGAGATTGAGAGGAAGGATTTGTGTTCCCGACATCCCCGAGTTAAAAAGGGAAGTGTTAGACGAGTGTCACAAGTCCAAGCTGAGTATCCATCCATGTGTGACCAAAATGTATAATGATCTCAAGCGAACATTCTGGTGGAAGGCTATGAAAAGGGACGTTTCAGTATATGTTAGCAGGTGCCCTACTTGCCATCTAGTCAAAAGCGACCAACAGAAACTTGCTGGATTATTGCAACCGCTGGACGTTCCAGGTTGGAAGTGGGAACATATTTCCATGGACTTCATAGATGGTTTTCCCAGAACCAGGAAAGGAAATGACAGTATTTGGGTGATTGTAGATCGCTTTACGAAGACCGCCCATTTCATACCTGTCAGGTCGAACAGAACTACTTAGAGTCTGGCGTAGATATATTTCAAGGAAATTGTTAGGCTACATGGAGTGTCGATCAGTATAGTTAGTGATAGAGATCCAATATTTAGTAGTAAATTCTGGGAGGCATTTCAAGTAGAACTGGGGACAAAACTGAATTTGAACACCGCTTATCATCCTCAAACATATGGTCAAACTGAGAGGGTGAATTGTATACTAGAAGATTTATTGCGGGCTTGTGTTCTTGATTTTGGTAGATCATGGGAAGACCATTTGCATTTGGCTAAGTTCTCATATAACAACAGTTACCAAGCGAGCCTGACAATGTCACCATTCGAAGCATTGTATGGTAGACCGTGCCGATCTCCTGCTTGTTAGGTTGAACCTGGTAATAGACTTGTATTGGGACCCGATATGATCCGTGAAGCTGCAGACAAAGTCGATTTCGTTAAGAAACGATTACTCGCCGCTCAAAGCCGACATAAGAGCTATGCTGATTCGAGAAGAAGAGATTTGGCTTTTTTTGTTGGTGACTATGTGTATATAAAGGTTTCTCCGATGAGAGAAGTGATTCGATTTGGCAAAACTGGGAAGTTGGCGCCCAGATTTATTGGTCCATTACCTATACTTGAACGGATTGGAACCCTCTCTTATAGAGTTCAATTTCCAGATTGGTTGCCTAGAGTGCATGATGTATTTCACGTATCTCAACTTCGAAAGCATGTTCATGATCCAGACTTGATCGTGGAAGAAGCAGCACAGTGGGATATAGAAATTACTCCAGAATTGGCTGTTAGAAGAGAGCTGCTAAAGATTATTGGCAAAGAAACCAAAGAACTGAGGAACAAGAATGTTCACTTAGTCACAGTGCAATGGAGTGGAGATCCGTGGGATTGTACTTGGGAAACTGAGTAAAGCATTCAGAAAGCCTATCCCAAGTGCAGGGTGGATATCTCTGATTGACTCTGGTGCAAGGTACATTTACTATATTTTGAAATGTCCATCATGTTCTCAACTTTATCAGTGTTTTCTTTTCATGGATGTATAAGTTTTAATCATATAGTCTGAATGATTTTATAAGAGTATACGAATTAATTAGTATGTTTTCGAAAGATAAAAACAAATTGATTGCTGGTTATGTTGTTTGATTTTTGGTTGATTGATTGGAGTTTTGAATCATTTAGCCAAATTGAAAAAATATTGCAACTGAATTGAAAATTGATAAAAATATATACATGTGCATTATATATGTGTGAACAGGTTATGGATGAGCAGCTAAGCAAAGGAATAAAATTGTTTGCCCGACAAATAGGTACACGTTTATTGTATTTTTTTGGGATTTGATGATTTTATGAGCCGATTGGCTAGCCACTTGGCTTTTTCTTTTTATTTTGGATTGGTGAGGGCCATGGGAGGCTATTTGAAATATCCCGAAGTCCCCCGTACAAAGGAGGTTATGGCGAAATTTTTTGAAAATTTAGGGTGTTAGCCAAATTTTTGAAGAATTTGAAAATTCTTAGAAACTGAAAGTTGAAGAATGAAAGCCAGATTGAAAGTAGAGTTGATTAATCAAACTACTTTCGACTTTGTTTCTTTTCGGGGACGAAAAGTTTTAAGTGGGGGAGATTGTAACAACCCGGAAAATCTGAACCAGTTTGAAAATTTTAATTTGGCTATTTTAGTGAATTTAGGATATTTAAAATAAATATTTTAAATAATAACGACGAAAAGTGAGTTTGAATTGATGTTTGAAAATAAATATAATTAATTTAAATTATAAACAAGGCCTGAAATGGCGCGATAGTTTCAAAATTTGAATTCAAACTTTGACTGACTGTATCGGGTGCAAAACAAAATGGATTTTAGTGAAACCAAAAATATTTAAATCTGTTAGTGAATATCTTTCTAATGAATCTGAAAAATCGAAGTTTCATAGTAGGATGCAAAAGTTATGGCCAAACGAATTTTCAGAAAGGTCGCTATAGAGTTTATATAGCCCGTGAAAATGGCCATTTTGCAAACGACCTCAGAAATCGACGAAACCACTTTTGTTGGAACCGGGATGTCAAATTATTGCTAGGTTTCAAATTTCATAATTTTTGAAGCTAGTATGTGAGCGTGGCAAAGGAAATTGTGTTTGGTCGATTTCTATTAAACTGGATCGACCAGAAAAGGGCCATTTTTCAAACGGTCTCAGAATTCGATGAAACTAGTTTGGTTGGGACCGTATCGTCAAAACATAGCTGGATTTTTTTTTCGGGAATTTTTAGAGTTAGTATGTGGCCCCGGAAATTGAAATGTACGTTCAAATCGAATATTGAATGTTTTATATTTTAATTTGAAGGAAAACTGATTGAAACAGTCGAATGGGCCTTCAAAACATATCCCATTGTGTTCGAAATGGGGGTATTTAGCTAGGGACGATAGTCGTTGGGTCTGGATTGGGGTTCATGTGTGAAAGAGGGTATTTTCGAAATTTAAAAATATATAAATTAATAAAAAAATCTCATTGGTTGACTTACTTTCTCTCTCCCCGCTTTCTCTTTCTCATTCTCCCTCCCCCGATCTACGACGGAAACCGTTAATTTCTTCTCTCCTCCTTTCCTCCTCCTACACGCAATAAAAACCCATGGCCATTTGGAGAATTCTGTAGAACTCCTCACGATCTTCACATCCATATGAAGTTTGGATTTTTTCGTGACCTGTAGAGCTCGAATCGAGCTCGGGAAGTTGGTGGCTTTTAACCGCCGCCGAGGCGAATTCCGACCACCGAGTGGGGCCCCTCCACTGCACGCAGGTGCGCCCTTCGTCCCCCTTCGACGCTGCGTAGACCGATCGTCCAACCCCTTCACGGATTTCGCGAAAAATCAATACTTAGTTTCGAACCAGTTCTGAGAGGTAACGGCTTAATTATATTTCAACTATTCTATAGCACTTTAAAGCGCTACGGTTTTTGATTTCATGGTAAAAATCACATCTTTCTCGTTTGTTGACGAAATTCAGTGAAACAAGAGACAGTGGACTCGTGTGGACGTCTTCTACATTCTAGAAGAGACCGCATATTTTTCTGAGCCTTCTGCTATTTTTGGTGGAGTGGAACCCAATGTGAGATTTCTGTATTATAAACGATATGGAAAATGGCGATGTATAAATTATATAGTCGATGTATGAATTATATAAGCGTTGTACACCTCATGTATAAGCGTTGTATAAGTTGTACGTTCGATGTATAAGTTATATATGCATTGTAAAAATTATATATGTGTTGAAATAGAAGTGAAATTTACTTATGTATATATGTATATACACCCCTCGTCCACAAATCATAGACGATATTTATTGGTTGTGATTGGTGTGAAAATTGGTTGATAGCGAATGGTTGATTTAAATTGTTTGTGGTGAAATTGATTGATTGTGGTTGAAAAATACCCGTTTGTGGTTGAGAATTATTTGGTTGAAACCACATAGGATTAGTTTGTGGAAAAGAAAATAAACATGCCACCTGCGTGCGAACTAGATGCATGAAATCCCCATTGTCAAAAGCTGCAAAGCTTTAAGGTAGAGCGAGGAGCCGTACTAGGGACGACCCCGGTTTTAACTACCCTGCCGTTATGCGGCCAAAATTTTCAATAATATTCATGTGTTAGAATTATTTTCATGCGTTGAAACTATATTTGTTTGTTGAATAGAAATTCATGTGTTGAACGACATTCATGTTTTGAAATAAATTGTTTTATAATAAAAATCATATTTTTATCATCTGTATGAACTATATAAAATAGTCATGTTTTGAAATAAATTGTTTTATAATAAAAATCATATTTTTATCATCTATATGAACTAGATAAAATAGTCGTGTTTTGAAATCAATGGCTTTACAATAAAAATCACATTTTTATTATATACTTGAACAGTTAAAAATAGTGATGTGTTGAAATAAAAGTCGGTTGGATAAAAATATCATTTTTTATCAAATATAGGAAAAAAATATGGTTTTGAAATCGAAGAATAGATTATATTTATATATATATATATATAAATAAAATAAATCGAATAACGAAGCTGCAGTTCGTGTTTTGAAACCGTGATTTCAAACGATTAGTGCGGGAGATCCGACCATCGGATTTTCCCAAAACCAAAACCGTTGGGTTCGCTTTGGAAATATCTTTCCAATGACACCAACTTTGTGAAGATCCAACTGTTGGATTGTCTTGAATGTTTAATTCAAATCTGAAGAAAAACAGCGCCAGGATCGATTATATATATATATATATAATTAAATTAAATCGAATAACGACGCTGCACTTCGTATTTTGAAATTGAAACTTCAAATGAGTGTACCGGGGGATCCGACCGTAGGATATTCCCAAAACTGGAACCGTTGGTTTCGTTTTGAAAAGATCTTTCTAATGATATAAAATTTGTGAAGATCCAACGGTTAGATTTTCAGATATGTGTAAATCAAATCTGAAGAAAAACAGCGCCACGGCCACGTTATGGCCTGAAGCGTCGTTTGAATAAATTGGCTATTTTTAAATAAATAAAAATAGCGATAAATCATTATAAAATAATATAAATGATATGGAATGGAAATAAACCAAATTTACCCAGTTTATTGGATATTTGATGGTTGAATGTGAAATTTATAAACTTACTGAAGGTTAGCTAAGTCGAATGGTTTCCTGGGTTTTGATCTGATGTTGGTTTCGGTCTTCGGGGTTAATACTTGGGAAATCATTCTCTTACTAATTTACGGTTAGTGAATGATGAATTGGAATGAGGCGTATGTTGTGTTTGTGTAGCACTTGTTTATTATATACGCGAGTTGCTCAGAACGACCGGATTTATCCCATTCTGAATAACTGAATCGACGATAAGAAGTCGAAGATGAAGACGGTGGTTGAAGACCGAAGATCTTCACCTCGGTTGGATGATAACTGATGTCCTGATTGGGAGGCATCCCAAAATATGGATAATGAGTGGTGATCGTCTAGACGTACGTGGAGATCGATGGGTATGCGAGGTATATAGTGCCTCCGGTTTCGTTCAGACCCAGAACAGACTTGTAAATGGACCGTGTGTCTGACATTGGATTTCATTCTGTGTGATTGATAGACGTCATTTATGTGGCGTGAATTGCTTGTGTGGCACGCTAGGATGCAATGATCAAGGCTTCTGTTGAAAAGCAAAGTCTTGCGGTTGATGATCAAAGCACGGCCTATGTGGCATAGCTTTGTGTATAACGTGAATTCGCGAACCTCACACCCCGGTATGAACCAGAAATGGGAGAGGACCTCAGGGAGGGCATGCGTTTCCTTCTAGCTAGAGGTGGTGTCAGTGCTTAAATTGGATGACATTTATATTATTTTCACCTGTGTGGTTGTTGCTGTTGCGAGACGCCTCGGTTATATCAGTCGATCCGGGACCGATGGAGTCGTTCGTTGGCTCATTTACGCCCCAAAGGGCGGGGGAAACGCATTGTTCAGGCACTATAATCCACTCCGTGTGGACCGACCCTGACGATCCAAGGGGCAGTTGCGGCTGTTCCGGAGACATGGGCAAGATTGTCTCGAAGTCGATAAGGACTATCTCTTGCCTTGGTTCATGACGGAAATCCAATTTCCAAATACGTGACTGTGCGTTTTTGATTGTATACCTATGTATGGCGACATAGTGGTATGGGGCATTAATGCCGTCTATGATTGATACTTATGATTTGAAATTGTTTTTGAAATATATAAACACTAGTAATAATACCAAATGCTTTTGTTTTATTCGTATCAAGCATATTTTGGCCATTATAAGGTAAAAACTCTATCCTTCGGTTTGCGTTGCATTGTGTGATGGGAACTGAGTCTTATAATGGCTTCATTTTTATAAAAAAGCATTGCGATGTTTAAAAGATTTACTTGTTTTAAAGCACTGGCAATCCATTGGAGTGAACCCGTTTCGCGAAAGTGGCGTGGTCCTGTGATTAGCCATATTATAAACTGTGTTAAGTAGATTTCTCATACCAGTCCCATGACTGACTCGTAGTTTGTTTCACTTGCAAACTCGGGTGCCCCTATTCTACACGGGCAGCCTTGTATTCAGGTTTTAGCAGGCTCTTTCTGGATAGCTGGAGCTGAAGATGGATTCTATCATTTATCTCTTTTATGTTGTTCAGCTCCTATTGTACATATTATGTTTGTTTTTCCGCTGTAGACATTTATGTATAGCTGAACTGTATCTTGTACTAAGTATGATCCTGTATACTGTGTAACTCTGATGATTATGTTTATCCAGTGTATTATTTGTTCATTATCTGGTGTATTTATTTATTTCTGTTCTATTATTATTTGTTTATGTGTTATATTCCAAAGATTACCCTTAACACTGTAGTACGGGGTTTTGGGGTCGTCACATTATTAATATTAATATACATAGGAAGAATGCTACTACTGAAGGTGACAACAACACTAGGCAAAACCTTAAGGGAAACAGGCCAAGAAGATGGAATACAAAATTAAGGTAAAAGAAGGTGATAACAATGTAAACAATGGTTTATTTAATAATAAGGTACAATTAGAGATAAAAAGGGCAAGGCGAAGCTTTTCACTTCGAGCAAACGTATAACAACCCGGAATTTACTACTTTGATACAGAATATTTAATTTTAAATATTCAACAATAGGTGTTTTATAATAAAAATAACCTCTTTTAATTTATATTATATAATGTGAAAAGCATTTATTAAACTTGGTTTATAAAAATAAATAGTTCAAAGAAAATAAAAAATGTGAATGGAAGAATTTTTCGAAAAGGCTGATTTTTTATCATGTAAAAGTTGTTTAAAATGTTGTTTAAATTTCTTAAACAAATAAAACATATTCATATATTTAGAAATGAACTTATATTAGTATTAATTCTAACACTACTAAAACACAAAAAAATATACTAACTCACTCTTCACTTGATTTTCATTTCATCGTTGTCGTGAATCAAAAATCTCATGAATCAACAGCAAGCACGTGGACTTGTTTTCTTCCTTAAGCATGAAGTAGTGATATATCAAGCAAGGAAGGAAGGAGAGGAAGAAGGTGACACTTCAAAAGTATAGCACATGGTTTAGCTTAGGAATTTTTTCCATTAGTTTAAGTAAACTTTTAACTTAAGTACTAAATTTGTTTGCAAATGTTACTAACTAGAATATTTAGCTAAATATTACGACAAATTTTAATATCGACAAATATTTTCAAAGCTGAATATTTTTTTAATCCAATATTTAAATCGAAATTCAAACTGTATATTTTCAAATTAAAACCATATATATATTAAAAAATCCATTTAATCCTATTTAAATTCTTATTTTCAAATTTTCAAAATTAAAGATCGGTACAATCTCCCTTGTTTAAAAACTTTTTGTCCTCAAAAAGTAAAAAAGACATAAGCAAGTTTATTTACAACCCCTTCTAGATGGCCCTTTCTAACCAAATACCTTTTGGTCAAAATTGTGAAACTTAATTCACAAGGTATTCATGTTTACTTACTCATTTTATTTTCTTACCTAACAAGTTTTGAAACTTGTCGACTGTCCAAAATCGTCGATGTTTCATTAATCCAAATTCTTTATACTTACCATAAGAAATCCGTTATACATTTAAAATATAACCTTTCAAAAACAAATTTAAAATCAATTTCATATCAAAAAACGCTCTCCTGTATACGCAATACTCTTAACTCATTCTGGGGCATTACTAACTACATCTCTAATGAGTCACTCATCCTAGGATACTACTGATCCCATCTTTGACGAGTTTTCTTCCATAGGATGTCACTGGTCCTGCCTCTGATGAGCCTTTTCATTTTGTTCTAATGAGTTGTACCCCAAATCTTTGTAAACCAATGCTTTGATACCACGTTTGTAGCATCCCACTTTTGGATCTGGTTCTACCCGGTAATTAAACTGATATAAACCATTCTCAAAGACGGACTGTTAGGGGTACTTACACGTTAGAACAAACAAAAAGAACCTTTCATTATCATTACAACAATTTTACATCAGAATACTAGAGTATATTAGAGTACAACAGATATGAGAGTATATTAAAAATACATACACAGCGAAAATATAAAACTCCTAGCGACTAAAAAAACTATGCAGAGTATAGCTCCAGCCATAATCCAGAATCCTGCTCTAGAAAGACTCTAAGACAAAATATGCAAAAACATTTACTACTAGGCTTCACGTGTGCAAAAATATAGGCACCCGGAGTTTAGGTGGGAAAACAATAAACTCCGAGTCAGTCATGGGACTGGTGTGAGCTCTTAAAACTATTACTTTCATTTTAAAGTAAGGTAAATCACAGGACAAAGCCGCATAACAAAAACGGGTTTTCCCCATATGAATACCAGTGAATAAAAACTCGTAATGCACTTTAGAAAATGAAGATACCATTACATCTCGCGCCACACACACAATGGAAACACACACTTAGACGAGATTTCCCTTATAACAGCCAACATAAGTACCATAATATTATCATGGTCTCCCACTCATTTTACGTAGGATCCACAATAACGGGAACGCAGCGGATGAGCTGGGTTCATAATCGTATATTGACATAAACTATTTTCAAAATGGTTTTCCAACAAATGAACAAGGCTAAGTAACTTCCTTACCGAATGAGCACGCCTCTAGAGGGACGTCCCGGGAGGTAAACCTTCTCTACCAACACAAGGGCGTCGGTACTATCATATGCCACTTCCGGGTCGTTACCAACCTTTCTCTACGGGATAATTTCTGTAACGTCCCGTATTTTTATGATATAATAATTAATTAATTTAATTATTTAAATAGTGATTCAGAAAATTTAATGGATATTTAATTAAACAATATTGAATATTTAATTAATATAAATAATAGAATAATATATTTGTTTCTGAAATAGACGGAATTAGTGGAATTCACAATAATGTGTGAATTGTATTATTTATAAGATTTAATTCAGTTTACAATTGAATTGTATTAATGAATTTATTTATAAATGTCAGTTGAACGTATAATTTATATTATAATTATAATCGAGCTGGTGAGGTATATTTTTCTAATGGAAGAGAATCATGATTTCGACGTGTAGATTATGAGTTGTGTCCAAATCAAATTTTAAAATAGTCGCTATGGAATTCGGTTATAATTTATAACGATTTATTTATATTATAAATGGATTTTTAATATAAATGGAATATCGATTTAACTTGGATTTGAGAGTATCGAGTTATAAATCCAAATGTGGTTATTTTATAGTTGTATGATATTACAATGGGATATATACGATAATATTAATTTATTAATATTAAATTAAATTATTTTTAAATATATTTATATTTAATTGGTTTATTTAGAGCTTTAAAAATAGCCATTGGGATATATACTCAATTTTCGTGATTTTTGGAGTCAGTAAGTGGCCGTACGGGACTTTACTATGAAAAATAGTTGATAATTTGACTTTAAAAATAAGCTGTGTGAGCAAACAAATTCAGAATTCGACAAAACAAGTTTCGTTGGGTCCGTAATGTCGAACTGTAGCTGCATGTCCATTTTCATCGAAACTGGATATAGTATGTGATCGTAGGAATTTTTAACAACAAATATAGACAGCGTTAAAATATAAATTAATTAAATAATGTATGAAACTTGCCTTAGAAGCTAAAACTGTCCTATATATACCCCCCTTAACATTCCTTAACCCTCACTCCATCATTCCTTAGTCAAAAACATGCGCTGCCACCGATTTCGTTTCAACATGAAGGAAATTATCTTCATAAAAATTTCTAAAATCAAATATAAATCCGTAAATCTTGAAATAATTATTTTTGGATTTGCATGGCAATCCTCTTCAACCTCATGTCAACTTCTGAGTGTTCGACTTCCATTTTTGCTCATTGGAAATACACGTAGCGGAACTAGGGTTCCCAAATTTGTGAAGTTGAAGCTTTAATTTGTGATATAGAGTTTGTATTTGGGATTAGTGTGGAGTTTAGCATCTTATGAAAAATTTTGGGGTTATTTGGTGATGAAAGAGTTTGGTGTTTTACTGTGTGTGACTGTTGAAGGGTTTCGACGCATTTCACATGGAGGATGCGAGTTGGGTAAAAAGCGTACAGGATTGAAGAGGAAGGGAGGAGGAGTTTAACGGTGTTCTCGGTTTTTGAATTAATGGACCAGAGAGGGAGAACATGCTAGGGGAAGTTGCCGAAATAATGTGTATCCAGTACAAGAGGACGGAAATGTATTAATGCACCCGAGATTTCTAAAATAGTGTTGAGGTTGAAGAGTGTGAGGGGAGAAGGAAAATGGTGATTTGTGTTTTTGAATTTGTGGATGAATGATGGTATTTGAGTTTGAGGAAGCTACTGTAATGGAGTCGGAAATACTGGAGCGCGCTTTCTTGGTATAGGGGAAGAAGAACAGAAGGGGCCAGTTGTTTTATTGGTAATGGGACGGCTAATAAAGGTTAAGCCCAAAATTATTAATTATAGCTTAAATTAAAATTTAAATAATGTATCAACTAGAAATATTTATAATTTTGTCATACATTATCCAAATTCAGCAAAACAAGATCCGTTGGGATCGTACTGACGAGAGCTACACATTGGAACTGATTTGGAGTGAATTAGAGCTCGGTACAAATTATGGAAAAATAAAACGTCCGTCTGAATCAAAGATAGTTAATCGTTATTTAACGATAACTATCCAATGTTAGTAAAACTCACTGACTCTGTCCATTTTATATTTTTATAACGTATTTTTAGAATTGTTAAATGATGGTTGATTATTGTGTGTTGACTGTTTAGATGAACAGTTACTTAATTGATTGAAATTATAGATCAAGTAATATATATATAAATATATATATCATTGATCAAATATTGATTCTGTTTATCAGAATATTTCATATTGAAATGAAATTGATGTTATATTATATTGTTTAATATCTGTGGATGCAGGGAAACAGGTTGGAGGGATCCAACTGGATTTCTCAATATTTAAAATACTATTTTCCCTATACTGTGATATATGATGTGGTATATAATCTGTTATTGATTATGTGTGTTTGGATGATGATTGATCCTTTTGATTTGGTATTTTACTACCATAAGTGATACTGGAATGTAAAAAGGGAATTTTCAAAATGTGTATTGAAATAAAAATTTATATAAAATCAAAGGATTTTATAATAAAGGAAATTGTGAAGTGGATATTGAATTTAAAGAATTTTATAAAATCAAATGGATTTTATAAAAGGAGATATTTGAAAATAAAATAAGGAACTTCTGTATAAAATTATTAACTGTTATATAGAAGTGTAAAAGACCGTTTTGGTTAAAATACATAATGGAAATAATAAGAAGTAAATAAAGAAACTTATTGAATAAATATAGTTTAGGAAATTAATAGAATTAATAAAGGGATTTGGCGAGATATAAAAGAATTATAGGAATTTCATCTAAAGTAAATATTTAATAGAAATCTGTTTTAACAGATAAATTGAGGAGAATAATTTATAAACTATGCTTATAAATTAAGGAAATATTTATCATTTGATAAATTGAATATATAAATATGAATTTATATAGAGAAGTAAAATTGGTTTTAACACCGATATTTGAAATGGAATGTGAACTTACCTTCTTTACCATCTCATTCCCTTTCGTCTGTTGAAAATCTTCTTCTTCCTCCCTCTCCCTTAACCTCATGGCCATGGCCGAAATTCATTAATAAAAAAAATAAAAAAAGCAAAGGAAAAGGAAGGAAAGGAGAAAGGAGGGCAAGACAAGGAGCCAGGGACCCTTAGGCAAAAGCTTAGACTTCACGGAGTGAGAAAAACTGAACTTTTAAGGGTTTTGTTGCTTTATTTAATGATTGCATGTATGATGTTTGTTATGATAGTTGATGGTTGTGTAGTTTAGAACACACAAACAATTAAGTGTTAGTGTTACAACGCTTGTGTACAGTTATAATGGTTGCTATGAATGTTTATAATGGTTGTTTTTCTCACACATTATGACACGTCAATTATGGTATTACATTGGTGATTGGCAAATCTCCTTCATAATTACAAGCAATATTTTTTTCAAGTTGAAGGATAATAATTTATGATAAAGTCTCTTTAAATGAATAAATAAATACCAGAACATCCAAGGGTGACAGAGAGGATAGGGTCTAGGCTTGGGTTTGGAAAATATAGTTTCCTACTGTCCCTGGCTATCCCTAACTGATCTAACGAATGGGATAGTCAATGCCAGATTTAATTATTTAGATTTAAAGATAAATTGGAATTTAATTTATTAAGTTAAAATAAAAGTTGAATTTCAAACCTCAAATATTTTGGGAAAATAAATTTAAAATGATTTTGAATGGTTTATATAAGTACATAATGGTTTTCTAAGGTATTTTGAAGTATCGTAGAATAATTTTTTGGCGATCAAAATAGCTTTTGTCGTATAATGGCAATTCGCGTATTTTTAGTTATAAACTTTAAAAGCTTATAACTTTTGCAATTTAAATCAGATTTCCACGAAACAAAGTACGTTTGATTCCTATTTACGAGAACTTTCAAATGAGTGAAAGTAGATTTTAATTTCGAGTTATAATTTTCATGTTATATTTAAAACCGTTTTGAAAAGGTCATAAGAAAAGTCGTCAGTCATAACTATAAACATCTATTTTAAATGTTTTAAAAATATGGAAAAAAATTGTAAAATTAGTATAAATCATGTAAAAGTGTTTTGAATTGTAAAGTATAAGTTTTTGCTAAGATAAACGATATGTTGATCAAAGTAGTTAAAATAACGATTTTGTAACGCTTTTGTAACACCTTTAAAACACTATTGTAACACTTTCTTTGAAAGCAACCAATTTTGAAGTTTTTAACCCGCGAATTGTTTTCCGAACTATAAATAAATGATGGGGTGGAATGTTTTTCAAAGATTTATAGAAAATGTTTTTATATGGAAATTAAATTGATTTACTTAATATTAAAACGGGGTTTTCAATTTTAAATAATTAGATATGGTTGGAGATAAATCTTCGGATGTTTGATATTAATCCAGTAGATGATGACTCTTACTATTTGAGGAATTTAAAAGGTAGTTCACCGTTAATCCGCTTATAGTATGAGTTGGATATGGGTATTAATATTAAGGATAAGTTGATGATATTTCTATCCAGATCTAATGACAAAGAGTTCGGTAAATCTTTTAATTAAGATACGAGTGTCCAAATTTGATTGGGATAAGTTGGATATAAATAATATTCGGATATTTGATATGAAATTCTATGGTGTAAACATATACTATTTGAGGAATTTGGAAGATATTAATATTATATCGTTATTCCTCTTATGGTATTCGTTGATTATGAGAATTGATATCGAATACAAGTAGATACAATTTTTGTGTAACTTATGTTCAATATCAATTGATTTGAGATTTGTCCTGAATGGTATCTTCAATAATGTCATTCTTGAAACTTGATGAGATTGATTTATGGAAGTTCATATCGTAATTTGGGATTTAATCAAATCTTTGATTTGAAGAAATTAAAGGTAAAGAATTGGGAAAGAAGTATAATTTTTAATTAAGATTAAAGAATTGAATAACGTTTTGATTCGAAACTATGGTTTTCAAAATAAACTAGATTTGGATAACGAGTTATCAAACGGGAAGTTATTTGAGGTTCTAAGGCTGAAATATCTTTGATAAAGGATGTGTTTTAAAGGAGAAAAATTAAAATATGGATTTTGTTAAAGATAATTTGAGAATGGGTTTAAACTAGTTTAATTAACAAATCCAAGACGGGAGGAGATTGGTTGAAAGTCTATGTGTTCCGTAATTGTGTTTTTAAAATTGCGCTAATTATTTTGAAAGGCCGGGTTTTTACCCATTCCGAATAGTTATACGACGTGATGATGATATCAACACGACGACGATGACGATTGATGTAATAACCCGGAAAATCAGAACCAATTAAAAAATTTTATTTTGGCGATTTTAATGGATTTTAAATATTTTAAATGATTTATTTTAAATAATAACGACTAAAAATTTATTTGAAATGAAGTTAGAACGAATAAATTTATTTTAGTTATATAGCAAGCCTGAAATGGCGCGACAGTTTGAAAATTCGATTTTAAATTTCAAATGAATGTAGGGGATTCAAAATAAATCGGATTTCAGTAAAACCAGAAATATTTGAATATGTTTAATTATATCTTTCTAACCAATGTGAAAAATCCAGATTTCATAACGAGAATTGAAAGTTATGTCTAGTTTAAAATTGAAAATAGTCGCTATGGAATTTATATGTATTTTAATATAATGTATGGCCCTTAAAAATAGCCATTTTGCAAACAACCTCCGTTTTTGACGAAACCACTTTTGTTGGATTTGGAATGTCAAATTATTGCTAGATTCCGATTTTCATAATTTTTGGAATTAATATGTGAGCGTGGTGAATTTAAACGCGTTTGGTAATTTCAGTTTGAATTTAATCGACTGAAGAATGACCGTTTTTCGAACGGTCTCCAAAATCGACGAAATTAGTTTTATTAGGACCGTATCGTCAAAACATAGCTAGATTTATTTTTCTGGAATTTTTGGAGTCAGTATGTGGCACTAGTAAATTAAAATGTACGTTAAAATCAATTTTGAACGTAATATTAATTTATATTTTAATTTGAATAAAAACTGATAGAAACAACTGAATTGGCTTATGGGACATACCCATTGTGTTCGGAATGGGGATATTTAGCCAGGGGCGGAAGTCGTTGGGTCTCTTTTGGGCTTCGAATAAAACGGTCAACTTTTAGGGAAAAACTAATATTAAATTATATATATATATATAAATATATAAAAGCTTTAAACCCAACTCAGATTTCGCAAAGGGTGCATTTTTTACAGGTCCCTATTAACTTTCTAAATAGGGAAAAAAACCTGCTGATAAAAAGAATGAAGAAAACATCCCTATTTTTGAACTTGCGCTCTAAATATTCCAGAAATACCCTCACGAATGTTCAAAACCTACAAAAACTAGTCAATCAATTAAACAGTCAAATCCCTCTTTTAATCTCTCCCAAAAACCCTTGCTGGACGATTCGAGAAAACCCTAAGTCACGAAATCGAGTATCAAAATCTAAAGCCCACGCTCATCACTTTTATCAAGATCATCCCTTTTTGCTTCAAATTTGAAGACGTTGACATCAAAGTACAAGAAATGGCCAAAAAAAAGGTATAAATATGAATTTTTTGTTTCATATTCGACTGTATATTCTTGCTTCTTGTATGATACTGTAATAATACTAAATCAAACATTGCGATTGAGTATATGGTGTTCGTTATAATTGTCAAAGTTTTATCCAGATGTTTTTTAGGAATATTACATGATTGTTTGATGTTTTTTATAAAGTTTGCATACCCGCGGGGTGGTGTAATTTATTTATAACCTAATTAATAAATAGAATCATGAATTTGTATGTAATAATTGCGTAATTGTATGATTTTTTTGCATTTGATCTGTATGATTGTTTCCAAGTATGCGTAATAAATGTTTGAATGCATGTATTCGTATTAGATGTATGCAGAAATGTATAAATTAAGAAGACTTGCATACTGGTATGCATATTTACGAAATGGTTGCAGTTTAAAAATAATAATTTTCAAGAAACAGGAATAGAAAGATGAACATTTAAAAAATTCTTGTATAATTTGAAATTTTTGTTTTGCAATGTTATATTTTGTAGACAAATATTGCAGTTATTCAAGATTGTTGGGAAATAGTGTTTATTTTTTATGTTAACTTCAGAGTAGAGTGAAAGTTTTATGTTTATTTGCACAAATGTGTGATGATATTATGAATGATAGTACAGTTTTGTGCTTATGTATGTAATAATTGCATACCTACAATCATTGTTTATAAATATTAGCATAAATGTGTGATAGTACTGCAGATGTATGCCTTGTCCGTTATAATTAGTAATATTTTGCACATTTGTGTTCTAATATTAGGTTTAGTTGCACATGTTTGTGCCTGAAGTAACTTAATTTGGAAATTATGTACATTTATTAAGAATACAGGCATACATTGGTGCCTTTAGTCAGAATACTTGCATTTAAATATGCATATATTTTGAAAAGGCTGAAAAATTATGTGATTAAATTTCTCTTTTATGTGACAGAGACCTTTAGTGAAGATGATCATATTTCTAATGTTGAAAAAGAGCGAGCTTTAGTAGTTACTGAGAAGCCATCTAAAGTGGACCAAGTGGTAAAAGAGAGAAAAATTGAAGATGTAAGAAAGAATCCTAAAAAGGATGGTGTGTATAGGAATAATCTAAAAGCATTCGTAGAATTGATTGAGAAACCGAAGAAGGATGATTTTTATACACATCAGCATTCTGTTTTCCTTGAAAAATTGCCATTGAGTGGTTTCATTGACATGATCATTGATGGCGTCATCTCCCCTGCAAAAGCTGTTAAAAATTCAACAACCTTAGATGTGATTATCAAAAGTTTTAAGAAGGATATGAAGTATTTTCAGTTTGGAGATTTATTGCTGACATTTACGGAAGAAGATATTAGGAACCTGTTGGGTGCTCCTGTCCAAGGAGAATTGATTAAAACAAGTGGACATTTAAAAAAGGATGACAAAGACGATGAAGATTATAAAGCTTTTTTAGAAAGATACTTTAAAGGAGAATCTACGATCAACAAGAAAAATGTTGAAAAAGAAATTTTCTCAACAATTAAAGATGAGTCAGACGTAGCTTGTTCTGATACGGTTAAGCTTTTGCTTCTATATGCAGTAGCAACATTCCTTGTATCCACTCCAAACTACTCTTTACCGTGGACTTTGGTACCATATTGTGTTTGCGAGAAGAAGTTGAGTATAATATCTTGGCCGAAAACTGTCCATCACCATCTAATCAGCCAAGTTGAAAAATATTATGAGGCACCACGCAAAATTACTGGTTGTGTGACACTGTTTTTGGTAATAATTTCATACTTATTATTTCAGTTTTTTAGAAGATTATTGTAAATGTTATATATAATTTTTTGTTTATTTTTTTATTATGCAGTGGTGGGTTTGCGAAAAAACTCATATTCTGCCAACATCAAAGCCTGAGTACAATAATGATGTATTTCCACGAGCAGGAAAATGGGACATTAAATTGCTAAAGCCAGCGATATGCTACTAGATATAAAATTCAACCATGTAAGTCTCTTATAAATTGTAAACATTTATATTTGTCGAAGTAAGTATAATAAATACCTATAAAAATGTATGACATTTTGTGCTTGTTTGTTTGCTAATAATGACAATATTTGCATTATTGTATTCAAAAATTAGCAATATCTGCATAACTCTATATAGATACAAAGTGTAGTTGCATTAATGTATGTAGGTTTTGAAAATAAATGCATGATTTTTTGCAGATATTATATATGTTTTATTTTTTGTATGCACGTACTCACAATATTAGCATGTTAGTGTTCAAATATTTTCAAATTTATTGTATTTGGAATTATGTTATAAATCTGAATCTTACATATTTGTCAAAATTATGAAACTAAATAGATGAATATTTGGGTGAAAAATTGAATAGTATTTGCATAAATGTATGTAGATATTCTGTTTTAAGCTGCAATATTGTCTATCGGTTTTGGACGTGTTTTGTAAAACTGAACCATTACTCAGAATACTTAATCAAATAAATGCAAACAATAAGAAATCTTGCATATATTAGTTTAAAAAATATAAAATGTAATTTACGTGTCATAGGAATATTATTTTTAATATTTGCATACTGAAGTTCAAGTAATTTGGATAATTTCAGACATGTATGCAGGCTTTACATAAACTTGAGTACAACAATTCCAAAACTTGATGTTGCATTATTTACGCAATAATTGTTGGTTGTTGTGTTTACAGGATGTTCAAGGAAAGGAATTAAAGTTGCTGAAACAAGCTGTTGAAAAAGATGAACAATATGACGCATATTTCAAAAAAAGGGAACATAAATTGAAGGATATGATAACCGTATTGAAATAAGAGAAAAGGCAGTTAGCAGAGGAGAATACAATGTTAAAAATAAGAATAAATGAGCTTATTGCTGTCACAACATCAGAAAGTGCTGAAGATGAACATGATGTAAGTAATAAAAATGATGGCGAGTTTGATACAAACAATGATGGTGTTGATAAAAGTGAAGAAGAGGAAGATCAAGGTCATGATGAAATGAATATTGATGAAGATAATGAGAAAACTGAAAGTGATAAGGAAGTAGACGATGAGAACATTCAACAGGTGACAGATAAACAGGTGGAGAAAATTGATAAGAAGGAAAGCAAGAAGAATGAGCAGAAGAAGCAGAAGCCGGGAAAAAGAACAATGGTACAAGATAATAATGAATAAAATGATGATGGAATAGTTGATGAAGCTACTGAGGGTATTGACAGTGCAGTTGATGAACTGGAGATGGAACTGCATTTGAATTTGGTCGATGAGTTACTACAGACGCGAAATGTCAGGAAAACTACAGAAAAAACTGAAGAAGAAAAAACGAGAGAGAATGAGGAGATGGTTAACAGAAAGAATGAGACAGAGCAGGGCAATATAAAGGAGAAGCACCACGAGAAGATTGAAACAAGGAAGAGAGTGAATGAGAATACTGAAAATTTAAAAAATAAGAATGAGATAGAAAAGGTTATTGTGAACGACCAGAGGGATGAGCCAGGAAAATTGCATAGGCGTATAAATTTAAGAAACATAAAAGGTACAAAATATTTTGTTATTTTTACTAATGTTCATGAACCATAATTTCCCACGTTACGTGGATGATAAATGTGATGGTTTTTGTAGTCGTAGGAAAAGGAAAGCGGCAGAAATAGTGGAAGCCGAAGATTATGAAAAAGGACCAAGAGATGAAGAAATGCATACGAAAGCTAAGCTGAAGATAAGAAAGTTTAAGATTGTTCGGGAATTAGAAGAATGGCAAATCGAAAAATTAGAACAATTTTTCACACTTGCAAAACTCAGGTAAATGTTTTTCAAAATGTTCGCATTATTTTCATTTTTTGTTGAATAGTAGTTTTGTTTATAATAAAGCTATATTTATAGAAAATTTACATAAATTTATGCAGAATTCTGTCAAATTTGCATTATAGTATACAGATTTTGACAGTATGTGCTTGCTTGTATGCAGATATGTAATATATGTGCATGTTTGTATGCATGTATTGGCAATATATGCATTCATGTATCAAGACATATTGCTTATGTTTGAATTAATGTTGTAGAATTTGATAATAGTTGCATTGTTGTATGCAGATTTAAATTATTGTGTCATAATGTTATGCAAAAAATCCAAAATATGTGAACATAAAGCAAGTATAAATGTTGAATAGTTTTATGCAAATATTATAACTTATTGCAGACAATAATGCGGTAGTAAATTTAATTTACTGATATCAGTACTAATTTATTGATAGAAATTATCTAATTGTATTACATATATTATCAGTAAAAGCGCATACTTAAATGATAAAGATGGCATTTGCATTCTTGGTACTTCATTGGGTGATCTAATTGCTGGAAGATTTATCGATGGACAGGTAATACTAAACTGAAATTCAATTCTTCTAAAGTTATTTCTAGTAAAAATTTATATGTTTATAATTAAATCTCATGTCTATGATAACTACATTCAATTTATTGCAATAGATAATTGACTTTGTTGGAAACAATTAGAAGAAAAACCATCCGGATATTTTATACATTAGAATTTCTGCTTCTGTAAGTTTTTTTATATTTTTTATGTGCAGAACTTCGTTTTTATGATTACAATTGTCCACTAATGTGTTTACAATTACAGGCATTTGTAAACACGGATTCAGTAGAACAATTGAAGCATTTTATAGATGAACCACTTGTAAAAGGATTCCAACTGTGCACTAAAATATTAATTCCTATCCATGAAGGCAAACATTTTTCATTTCTGGAATACATTAAAGATGGCAGAAGATGGATTCATTACGATTCCAATAAACCTCGTCATGAAGGAAAACATCAAAAATTAGCGAAAGATATGGTACGTATTTTGAAAATATTTCATTAGAAAGATGTTGTTTTTACCATTGACAACATGTATATATTTATATGTTTGCGCACATAAATATATGTGTGAATTTTTGTTTTTGTATGCAAATTATTTACATTAGTGAATTGAAGAAAAAATTGGAGAAGAAGAAATTTCAAGAACCAAAAGAATTTGAAATAGCTAATTGCCCGCAACAAGGACACACGTAAGAAAATAAACTAATTTCATTTGCATATAAGTAAACAAATATTGTTAATATCTGCATATTTGTATGCAGATAATGCATATATTTGCATTTCAATATACAATTTTCAATTATTTTCATATATAACATAAATGCTAGCATGAGCTTATGCATAAGGTCTGAATAATTTCATACATGTATGATGGTAATTATTTGAACAAATTGGTAATGATTTCATACATGTATGCAACTATTGGGAATAATTTAATATATGTATGCAGATTTTGTGAAAAAAAATTATCAAATTTTTTTTTAACTAGTAATAAATTTCTGCAGCATTATTATGGGATGTTTGTTATCAACATAATGAAACAAAGATGCGAGGGAAAAGAAATCGTTGAAGATGAAGAAATATTTGGTGCTGAAGCTGTTAGTAAACAACGTGCTGAGCTGAAATACTCAGCTGCAAACTTTATAGCTAGACTGAGGAGAGTCGGCTAACTCAGAAATGGTTGAAATCAGAATATAACAAATGTACTGATTAAGATGGAAGAATAGGGATTTTTAGTTTAATTTGAAAATGTTGCATGTTGTTTTGATTTTTGGACCACGTGTAAATGATTATGGTTTGTTTGAACTGAAGTACTCTGTTATTTTGGGCAGTGAATCAAGTTATTTTAGTTGTACATGAAATTTTATGTTGAAGCTGTCTTCTGTAGAGTATTTCGTAGTAAGTTGAATACTTGTGTGGTTGGATTACATTAAATTAGTGGAGAAACAAGAAAATATTTTACAGCATTAGTCCAGCAGATGAATTCTTATTTAAAATGTAGATATTATTAACCTTATTGCACCATTAATCATGTAGAAAATATTTTTATCAGTACTAAAGATTTTTACAGCCTTGTTGGAATTTGTTTCTAATATTAACTATTGAATTCTTGAATTAAAGTGTATAAAATTTGTGCAGTAAATAAAGAGTTAAAAAAATTTGATTTTGCTGGTAAAATTAAAAAATTCTGGATTAAATTGGTATAATGAACTAAAAATTATAACAGAGCATGTTTGAAAACTAAATTCTGAACACATTCATACAGATAATTAGAATAGTTGCACAATTGTGTGCCAAAATGAGTAACACTGTAATATGTTATTAGTTTACTAAAAAAAATTCGTACAGTTATTTAGCATGTTTGAACCTTGTTAATAAATTACTTGTATATGCAAATTAGAAGCAAAGTTAATACCTGTATTCAATATAATTGCATAAATCTATGCAAGAATACGTAATAAATGCATATGTAAATGCAAATAAATAGAATAACTGGAAAAACAGAAGTAATGAACCGAAACAAATGTTAATAAACCAGAATTATCATTAAAAATAATGAACTAAATGCAAAGCAGCTCGTAATAGTTCAGGACATTAGACAATTTAACCAAGTTTACAATTATTTGTAAAAAAACAATAAAAAAATTACTTCTCTACTGAAGAACACGTCCTCTTATTATTACCCAACTTATTGCACATTCCGCATCTAGTAGTCTTCGTAAATTCACCTTCTGATTTCAACCTTTTAGAAGAGGATGGACGACTAGGCATTCTTCTACCTTTTGGAGGAGCTATAATTGAATCTTCAATAGCCACATCTTCACCCATATAATTTATGACAGGATTGACTGGATGTGAATAGGAGAGTTGAAAATGTCCGACTTTGAAATAAGATTCAATGTAGTCGTACACATTCAATGTTTCACAGCTTAAGATACTTCTAACGGCACGAGCGCAAAGAAAGCCGCTAATTTGCCACACATTACATGTACAAACTCGATTATATAAATCAACAAATTGATGTATTGGAGAATGAACTTCAAAATTATATTCACTTGATTTGATAACAAACCAAGAAGCATCTTCCAAATGTAGACTTCTTAATCGAGTTTCATTAACAGGACATAAAAGGATGTTCCAAGTAGAAGCTATTTCACGACGACCGGACATGAGTTTTATTAACTTCATTCTAATTTTATCTAAACAAGCAGTGATTGGTACATGTCTTTCCTCCAAAATCCACTTATTAAAACTTTCTGAACAATTAGAAGACATTTCATTGTAACGACAACCAGGAAGAATACGTTAGTAAATTTCTCAAATGGAATTCCACTCAAAAAAATTGTCGCGGGCGATCCACCTACATTTCTAAAATTCTTCAAAGCAGCATTAAAATCAGACAAATTATATGCATAAGCAATTCTTGAAAATGAATCCAACTACATCCTTTTATTTGTTTTGGAAAATTGCGATTTTAAAGCAACTTTTAAATTGTTGGTCAAATGATAAAAACAGGATCCATGAACTGAATTCGGAAAGACCCGTGGAATAGCAATAAGGATACCTGGATGACGATTAGATATAAAAACATAGCTTCTACAACCGTCTTTAAGAAACTCTCTAAGTTGTTCACAAAACCAAATCCAGTTATCTTCATCTTCTCCAGATACAATAGTAATTGCTATAGGGAAAAAACTTGTTATTAAAAAAATTAGCTTAGTAGTGGAATAAGCGACATGAATATTATTTTTGAAAAAAAGCTGAACGTGGGCAAGTAACGAGAAAATAATATAATAGATTTTATACATAATTTTTTTTTTGGTAAAAAAAAAGAAATCAATTCCATTACAATGTTCCATAATCACTATTAGTTGCACAATTTGATGCAGATTTTAAAAATAATTTCATTTCTAGTTGATAATAAAAATAACAGTTGCTTGAGGAGCATACAGACAGAATAATTGCATGAAAGTATGCATATTTTTATAAAAGGTGCATATGAATGTGAAATTTTTTCGAATATTTGTATGATATAGGTACAAATTATGAAATAATTGTAAGCATATGGGTGTAAATTTTCCAGTATGTCATGCACGTCTTAAAATGAAAAAGCATAATTGTATTCGTTACTTTAGAATACTATCATAAATGGATGCAATTATTTAATATAATGTAGTATATAAATGCACATTTTTCAAACAAAAAACATTTCATAATTTTGAAAAATAATAATATTGATAGTTGGAATGGAAAAAAATATACTATAAAAGAGGATACCTTCATTTCCATTTTTTCCAGTAGATGCCATTAAACATCCTTGAGCGCTTCCCTTCATAAACGTAGCATCAACAAAAATTAGTGGTCAACAATATTGAAATCCAAATGCACAAGCCTCAAATCCAATAAAAACCCTCTCGAATTGTCGTGTAGAATCATTGCACTCCAAAACAACCGTACTTCCAGGATTAGTAGAAAGAACTGCATCACAAAAGACTGCAAATGATGGTAGGACATTACGTCGCTACTATGTAAATCATCTAATGCCAATCTCTTTCCACTATAAGCATAATAATACTTCAAAATAACATTATACTCAGTTTGAAACAAGTTAATAATGTCCTTTTTCTTCATTAACGGATGAGCTTGAATACGATCACAAACCAAAAGCTTAATCATTTTACTGGATATAACAGGATTGTTAATATCATGAATTCCAGCACCACAATTATGTTCTGGTTGAAATCTCTTTACAACAAAATATCCAGAAAGATTAAACTTGAGAGAAGCATGAATCCTGAAATTACCATTTTTTTTTTGAGCAAACAGCAGTAACTCTTTCCTTATCATTCTTAAGAAAATTAAGCTTATATCCAGTTTTCATACTATACATCATCAAATAAAGTCTAAATTCAGTGACACCTCCTTTAAATTGTAGATCAACACCAGAGAAAACAGATTGGTTCAAATCACTTCTCAACAATTGCTTAAATTGGTTGTTCGACTCACTAGTACTACCAAAATAGGAATCACTACCTAAAGAAGAATCGCTATCAGGAGCAACCGAAGAACTACTTCGATTAACGTCAACCAAAAAACCAAGTAATCTTCACGATTATGTGCAGCCAATAAAAGAATGGATTGAAGATCAGAATTACTTTCAATATTCCTTCTCAAACCATCTCTAATGTGATACAAGTCCAACGACAACGGACTTAGCTCAATCCATTTACCACAGACAACATCTATAATGGTAGCAACTGTACTATCAAAATAAAGACGAATAGAACAACTATCATTTCCATACTTCAGCAGCACCAACACACCAATATTTGAAGGACCACTGCTGCGGAAAAAAAATTAATCAGCCACATCAGCAGTAGTCAAATAAAATCACAAATCCAAAAAACATATTCATTTAAATAAATGCGTACAATTAAGCAGAAAACATTAATAACTGTATATATATCTGCAAAAATTCTATACATTATGGAAGTTTTAAATTTAGAAAAAAAAATCCAGAACACATACATTATGCATAAAATAAAATAAAATTATTAAAATCATGCAACTAATAATCAAGCACGCAAAAAAACATAATCTTTCAGTACGTTTGCCTGATTATACATAGAAAATTGTGAAAATTAGGCTCACATCCTTAGAATTAATCCTAATTAAGCTCACATCCTCCCTATAAAAAAAGTTTAAATTACATCCTTCATTTTAAACTAACCTCCTATTTGTGACTAATTTGCCCCTTTTCAATATTTCGGCTGAACGTAAGGATCTAAATACCGATTAGGGCTTTATTTTTTGCAGAAACAAAATTTTATAATCCATGGTGGCGGCGGCTCCAGAACCAAAACCTAAATCGTGAGCCCCTATTTGCAGCAACCAGCGACCGCCGCTCCAGCACCATCGATCATCCCCCCTTTAGTCGACGCCACTCCAGCACCAAGATCCACCGCCAAAGGAAATCGCGATCAACCCCCCTTGATGATCGGATTTGTGAGGGAGGCGTTCGATTTGGGTGTTGAGACGAACGGTGGTGGAAGTTTGGTGACTGACGTGGATTGTTTGAATGGTTTTCACTTGTGATTTGGGTGTGGGTTTCACGGCCAGTGGCGACAGTTCGGATTAGGGGCTTTCGAAGTATTTGAGGGTGATGGATGTTGCAAAGATCGGAGCTTGATGATCGGACCTGCAAAGATCGGAGCTTGATGATTTGCAAAGATCGCAACAGGTTTTATTTCATTATAATTGTGTTATTTTTATTTCACTTAGTTGCATTGTTAGCTTAAAATATTCCTGCAATTAATTCATGAAACTGTTGTTAGAACTCATGGATTTTTGCTGAACTTCTGATAAAAAGTTGCGGACAAGTATGCATCTATTCTAAATATATGCATATCTGTATGCATTTTTTTATCAAACAATCTGAAAAACATATTATTTTACAAATATATTCATATTTCTATGCATATATGTAACGACCCAGATTTTGACTGTTTAAATCGACAATAAACCACACATGTCGACCCAAACAAATCACTAATCCGGATAGTTATTGGGACAAAGAAGAAAAAGAAGACAGAAAAAGAAAAACAATCACGGAATCTCACAGCGGAAGGATCACATATAATGGACAAATAAATATTCAAAAGCATTTAGACATATACATTCGAGTTACAACATTTAAATCATCAGAGTTATACACTTACATACAGTAATGCAGCGGAAATAAAATGTAGTGGATACATATACCAAACTCCGTCTTCGATCTCCAAGGCCAAATAATCTTGATTAACCGCAACGACTGCTGACCCGAGCATATTGCATAAAAGAAAACACAACAAACACTCGGATCAGCACTAAACAATCTCATATTAGTCAAATTAAAATACGAAATAATATCAGTGTCATGGTGCAGTAACTCAAGAGATGTTACGGGATTTTCCATCTCTCAAGGATCCGTTAAACTAATACATACATAGTATAATACGCTATTACAATAGTGTTTATTCAGTAAAGTATAATATCGAAATTAGCGTAAGCGGGATTACCATGTTACCCTTATGCCGTTTATGCCATTGCCGTACAGTTTGCATATAACACACCAGTACGTCGGTGGATAGGGATGCGCCGTGATACGACAACGTTAAATCAAAATCGTAGGGGCTCGATCAGGATAATATGACAAGGCACTGAGGAAATACCCCGGTAGGATTCTACCGAATTCGCGGCCCCCAAGCCGGTGGTAACGCATAGCCGCAACTACCGCCCACCTCGAACGACATTCCCATATTCAAAAGGTGCACCCAAATCAATCACAATAGTAATAGAGATGGTATCGAAGGAGCGCGTTCGATCAGAGATGCGATCTCATTAACCCGGGTATGGCTCCTGTTTTAGTCATTTCAATTATGACCCGAAGGTCAAGGCTAATCCATCATCGTTCTCTTTCTTCAAATCCCGTAATCGCCTCTATACCATCCTACTCCGGTTCTGGAACTTCCACCGCGTACACAGTTGTCAAAGTGGTATCGACACTGACAGAGAGTATGCCTTATGTCGACTCCGGTCTCCTTAACAACCAAACGTTTACATTTTTCACATCGGTCGGTTCTTTTACATTTCACAAAAATTCACTTTCATACCAAAATATCATATTTTTGATTCGAGTCCAGTTTATATTCAAATAGAATAAAATTTTCATATCAAAATATTTCGATCATTCCCAAACCGGTTATATTCCAAACCAGGATTTATTTCCATACCATTATATTATATTCATATATAATATTTCAAATCGATATATATATATATTCATACAGAATATACTTCATTCCAAACGATTTCAGTTATTCCAAATCAAATTACATTTGAACCCATTCATATTCAAATAGGGTATATATATTTCCATATCTATTCATTTCAATTCTTGAAATAACCTTTCATATTCACATAGAATAAAATCTACCTTTTCCGAAAAAAATCGATTTAAAATCAATTTATATTCAAAAAGAAAATATAACATTCTCTCGACTCCATTTGAACCAACGATTTAAAAACCAAACACTTTCCATTCGGAAGGAGAATAAAATTTATATAAAAATTTATAAAATATATATATATATACTTAAGAATAAACCATATATAAAAACTTACTGATATAAATTATTAGAGTATACTGAGGAAATTCAAATTGCTATATATATATAAAACAAGGTTTTACTAAATGATTTCAAAATAATAATGTATAAAACTTACCTGAAATAAGGTAGATATATATAGTTTAAAATAAAATAAAATAAAACAAATTAAAAATAGAATTTTAAATTTAAATTATTTCTCCTTCCTAATTTCAGCACTCGAATCTAAATCTCAACCTCAAATGGAGTTACCCAATTTCAAAGTCTTGTTTCAAACCCCTTCAACCATTTTACGTTTCGAGAATTCAAACCATACTCGTATATAGTTTTTAAACAATTCAAATATCCACGATTACTTTTTATTCCAAAATTTTAATTCAAAAGAATTATTTACACTTGAGTCCAACTATTGGAATGAATCCCAAATTATATTTAAATCCGAATTTCAAATTACAAATTAATTTGGAGATTTTCCTTAATCATTTCAAATGTCATCGAGAATCCAAAATTTAAAAGAAAATAATTTATCGAAAATCGATACATTTCCTTTAAATGAAATTTCCCATCGAATAATCATTTCAAATGATTTTTTAAAAAACTATTTAACCAACCGATGTTCGTATATAATTTGCTATCCTATGGCCAAGTGATTTAATTTTTATTTCTCGATATTCAGGGATGGATCTATCATTTCAATCCAAATCAGGGTCACAGAGATTTATCGTTTCACTCTGTGTTCTTAATTCATTTTATCGATAAATCCCGGGTTTATTCGATGCCCGTAACATCAAGGGGTACATAGGATATATCGTCACACCCACATGCGATACAACACACTGAAATGAAATATTAGCAGTGTCTATATCAAATTCAGTAATAAATACAACCAAACATCCATCACATAATTTATTCAACTGAACAGCATTAAACAGTTTCAGAATTTCCGAGGATTCGAATTTCCAACTAGAAATTTAATTTAATTAAATAACTAATTGTCGATCAATTTTTCATGTTAACCCACTGGTAAATCAAATTCAAGCAACCAATTCAACAGCCAATCACAACCATGCAACCAGATTTCTTCATACTTTAATTCGATAAATATGGGATTAATTCAGTTTTTCGTGAGCGAAGAAACACTCACCTTCGGTTTCAAATTTGCATCGAACATCCAGAAAAGGCCCAAAGTTTGACAGTCTTCAAACGCTGCCAGGTTAGTGTCAAAACGTCCGCAACTCCACCGCGATCCCAATGCAACAAACCGTTCGTCAATCCGAGTCCGTATGAAGAAGTTATCAGTGTTTTTCCTCATTTGAATTTACGAAATATATAAATAAATTAAACAAATCCCTCACCAATCAAACAATGCCACGTCACCAGAGAAAATCTCCCGCTCACCCTCTCTTTCCCGTCGCTACAGTACCTGCTCGTGAAACCCATTCAACCGAAACTTTGACCGTTGATTACCATCACCTCCGGCCTCCGGAGATCGAGCGGCCACCACCGTCGTGACCTGCAACTCGCGGCGCTCCTGCCTGCACCAGGATCTCCGCCTCCGTTCAACCGTAGAGTCCTCTGTCGTCCAGCCCTAAACGGCGAGTTCAAGCCTTCCACCACCAAATTCAGGCACTACACTCCACAATAAATCACACGGATACCGTTGTTGCACTCGCATCAACCTTCTTAACAATACCCAGAACACCGATTACTCAATTGGATCAAAAATCGAAAACCCCCAAAACTTACCTTAGGGTTTCGAAAAACAGGAACTTTGACTATGAATTTCGGTGACTACAGGCCATGCATGTCAAAACTGAGACCACCCGTAGGTTCGCATCGCCGAGCTCTTCGATTTGATATATAATTTGCTAGGTATTGGAGAGGTTTCATTTTCAAGATTGTATTTTTGTTTTTCTAGGGTTTTGAAAATATTTCTGCCATTAGAGAAAAGTAGGAGGAGAGAAAACAACGTGAAATGAAAGAAATGGGCTAAGTAGGGTGGAAAGGAATTTATTTATATACATATATAAGGCCCAATATATGAGAAACACCCAATTATCATTTACATTGATCTCGTTCACAATCTCTCTCGTACGACCAAACGGTAAGTCAGATTGTCACGCAAATTAAAATCCTGTAATAATTCATCATTCCGGTTCTGATGGCGCCAGTTTCGTCGAATTCCGAGACAGTCGCCAAAACAGTTAAATTTCACAGTTAAATAAATTAATAAAATATTCAAATTCAATTAACTGTTTAAATTCAAATTTAAATATTTATAAATTCATATTTAAACCAAATTACAAATTAGATAAATTTACAAATTTATTTCACATATATTTTAAATTCCACATTTAATTATTTTCAAATTTCAAACTTGAATATCAAATTAAATATAAACAAATAAAATTCCAACTTTAACTTAACTTTCAAATTAAATATCCTTAAAGTTCAATTTAAATCAATTTATAACTTAAATAAAATTTTGTAAATCAAATTCACATATTTTTTTATTCCCATATATAATTATTTAAAATTTAACAAATCTGGAATTCAAATTTTAATCGCAAATGCTTATAATTTCTTTATATAAATTCCATAGCGACCTTTCGAAATTTTGATTTAGTCATAACTTGCAATTTATCCGGCGAAATTTCAATTTCTTACATTCTCTGGAAAGATATGATTAATTCGATTCTAACATTTCCAGTTTTACCCAATTCTGATTTAAAATGAATTTTATATATTTTTCCAAAGTTTAAAATCAAATTTTCAAACTACCGCGCCATTTCAGGCTCGTAATATAAATAAATATAAATTTAACCAATAGTATACAATATATTTAATTAAAATTTAAATTTTAAATATACAGAAATTATGGTTCGTTACATTCTCCCCCACTTAAAATCTTTTCGTCCTCGAAAAGAGAACGAAACGATATCAAGCGCATATCTTTTTCAAATCCATACTTAAAAATAATATTTCCAAAACAAGTATAGTTGTAAAATCCGTAAATTTTTCTAACTCCCGAAATCACGAAAAATTTCGGCAGCATCTCCTTTGCACGGAGAGGTCCGGGAAAAATCCCAATACATATACGACTCAATATACATCTCATCCAATGATGAGGCATCCCCAAAAGTGGGGAAAAACAAAATATAAAACCCTCAAAACCATATACCACAAGTACGTACCTCTTTTAGCGTTATATTGCATTTTTATTTACCTTAGCGTTTATCATTTTAGCGCAAGCGAGCTTCGAAGCAAAATGCGACTTCTTACACCTGCCAAATACTTACATACACATTAAGAATTTAACGTATATAAAATATATAACAAACGTATACAACATACATATCAAGATTTCATCGTTTCAACTACAAAACCAAATATCCGTAACAGGCCAGCGAACAAATCGTTGATTATCACGCATTAAAAGTTGGAATTTGACTAAAGCATACTAGGAAAAAGTTGTTGCTCTCGTTTCAGGCTTTCCGAAATGTCCGGACTCATCAAATTCGGATAATCGGTTTAAAAGTTATGGCAGTTTTACTGGAGGTGGACGCTTCAGCCCGAGCGCTGAAAATGCAGGCCTGAATTGTTCAGGTCAGTTTTCAGCACTCTAAACCTCAAAATTTTACTTAGTATATTAAGGAAAAGTTTTAGCTTACACTCTGGCCTTTCCGAATTGTATTCGCACACTAAAATCCGACGTTTCATTTGGGAGTTATGATCAAAACAATATCGAGGTACACCTCTGTTTTTAATTTCCTGTACATACAACTATGTCTAAAACTTGAATTTCAGCATAGTAAACATGAGAATTTCAACGGGCGCTATTAACGAAAGTTTAACTCAATTTCTAAGGTTTCCATAAAGTCCGGAGTTGTCAGATTCCGATCAGCCCATCAAAAGTTATAGTCATTTTAATTTCAGCTTATCGACTATTTTGGATTTTCTCATGACGTTGGTTTATTTCTATTTGAAATTTTAACCTTTCGATTCCAATACTTTGTAAATCCTTAACACTTAACGTTGTTATCACCTCATTTTCAATAATTGGATCCACATTCAATTGCTTACTTTATATTCGATATTCTTTCTATTCAATTTCCGGTTTTGTTTCAAGTATTATATTCCGATTAAACTTGAATTCACTTTAAAATTTTCGACGAACTGGATTCACTTGACCCTTATTCCATTAACCAAATTTATTTATTCGACGTACAAGTCATGATTTGAATTAACGACTGTTCACGACTCAATTCATACTTAATTCTCAAACTATCATTATTCGATTCCCTCTACTTAAATAAAGCTATACTTTATCTGATAAAATATTTTTACAATCCAAATTCAAGAGTTCTGTGACGACCCCTCAGTTCTTAAGTCCATTCCAACATTTCAAAGTCTAAAACTTCAAGGAACCGAGAGTACTAACCTTGAATCGATGTCGCAAATTAGGACGAACTTAAATTGCTTGATTCTGGTTTTGTAACCTAAGTTCAAAATACATACGTATTTATAAAATCTATAGAACACACTCTAAATTAAAATTCAACTTTAATTAATAAACAAAGAAATTTCAATCCTGTATAAATTTGAAAATCCACTTTACATACCCTTGGAAATCTAGATCCAAAATTCTTTTCAAACAGGTTATCAAAGTACGGAGTGGTCTCCCCCACTTAGACACTTCATAATAAACGTCGATAATGCGTGCACTCATTATCGAAGTCAATTTCTGATGTCCGAGAAGGGATTACTCACTTAGTTCTTTTAAAATCCTTTAAACCATTTCTTTCGTAAAGACTTATAATACTATATAATTTCAAAATTTGACAAAACTATCTCAAAAGCACCAGAATCAAACCCTCAAGTCCATTTCATTTAAATCGCAATTGTTTTGCCCCAATTGTATTCAACAGATTTTATTTCCAAATATTTTCGAAATTCATTAAATTTCCGTATTAGATTTATAATTTAATCAACCATAATGGGTAATAACTTTATATTATCACCCACCAAGACAAATACATACATAATTGAACCATAATATATATATTTGATACATTTTAAAATGTAATCGAAAACCATATTATGTCAAGTCATTCTGTCCGATCATTTAGAAATTCCTATCGATTCTATGGCGTCCCATATATCGACCAGAATCTATAAATATTCAACAGAACAATTAACACAACATAAAATCATTTTATATTCAAAATACAAATACGCTCTCTCATATATTCACCCGAACTCATTCTAGGGCGTTACTAACCCCATCTCTAATGAGTTAATTCCCAAACAGAGCCAAGGTTATCGCTAACCATCGCTCTGATACCAACTGTAACGACCCAGATTTTGACTGTTTAAATCGACAATAAACCACACATGTCGACCCAAACAAATCATTAATCCGGATAGTTATTGGGACAAAGAAGAAAAAGAAGACAGAAAAAGAAAAACAATCACGGAATCTCACAGCGGAAGGATCACATATAATGGACAAATAAATATTCAAAAGCATTTAGACATATACATTCGAGTTACAACATTTAAATCATCAGAGTTATACACTTACATACAGTAATGCAGCGGAAATAAAATGTAGTGGATACATATACCAAACTCCGTCTTCGATCTCCAAGGCCAAATAATCTTCATTAACTGCAACGACTGCTGACCCGAGCATATTGCATAAAAGAAAACACAACAAACACTCGGATCAGCACTAAACAATCTCATATTAGTCAAATTAAAATACGAAATAATATCAGTGTCATGGTGCAGTAACTCAAGTGATGTTACGGGATTTTCCATCTCTCAAGGATCCGTTAAACTAATACATACATAGTATAATACGCTATTACAATAGTGTTTATTCAGTAAAGTATAATATCGAAATTAGCGTAAGCGGGATTACCATGTTACCCTTACGCCGTTAATGCCATTGCCGTACAGTTTGCATATAACACACCAGTACGTCGGTGGATAGGGATGCGCCGTGATACGACAACGTTAAATCAAAATCGTAGGGGCTCGATCAGGATAATATGACAAGGCGCTGAGGAAATACCCCGGTAGGATTCTACCGAATTCGCGGCCCCCAGGCCGGTGGTAACGCATAGCCGCAACTACCGCCCACCTCGAACGGCATTCCCATATTCAAAAGGTGCACCCAAATCAATCACAACAGTAATGGAGATGGTATCGAAGGAGCGCGTTCGATCAGAGATGCGATCTCATTAACCGGGTATGGCTCCTGTTTTAGTCATTTCAATTATGACCCGAAGGTCAAGGCTAATCCATCATCGTTCTCTTTCTTCAAATCCCGTAATCGCCTCCATACCATCCTACTCCGGTTCTGGAACTTCCACCGCGTACACAGTTGTCAAAGTGGTATCGACACTGACAGAGAGCATGCCTTATGTCGACTCCGGTCTCCTTAACAACCAAACGTTTACATTTTTCACATCGGTCGGTTCTTCTACATTTCACAAAAATTCACTTTCATACCAAAATATCATATTTTTGATTCGAGTCCAGTTTATATTCAAATAGAATAAAATTTTCATATCAAAATATTTCGATCATTCCCAAACCGATTATGTTCCAAACCAGGATTTATTTCCATACCATTATATTATATTCGTATATAATATTTCAAATCGATATATATATATATATTCATACAGAATATACTTCATTCCAAACGATTTCAGTTATTCCAAATCAAATTACATTTGAACCCATTCATATTCAAATAGGGTATATATATTTCCATATCTATTCATTTCAATTCTTGAAATAACCTTTCATATTCACATAGAATAAAATCTACCTTTTCCGAAAAAAATCGATTTAAAATCAATGTATATTCAAAAAGAAAATATAACATTCTCTCGACTCCATTTGAACCAACGATTTAAAAACCAAACACTTTCCATTCGGAAGGAGAATAAAATTTATATAAAAATTTATAAAATATATATATATACATAAGAATAAACCATATATAAAAACTTACTGATATAAATTATTAGAGTATACTGAGGAAATTCAAATTGCTATATATATATAAAACAAGGTTTTACTAAATGATTTCAAAATAATAATGTATAAAACTTACCTGAAATAAGGTAGATATATATAGTTTAAAATAAAATAAAATAAAACAAATTAAAAATAGAATTTTAAATTTAAATTATTTCTCCTTCCTAATTTCAGCACTCGAATCTAAATCTCAACCTCAAATGGAGTTACCCAATTTCAAAGTCTTGTTTCAAACCCCTTCAACCATTTTACGTTTCGAGAATTCAAACCATACTCGTATATAGTTTTTAAACAATTCAAATATCCACGATTACTTTTTATTCCAAAATTTTAATTCAAAAGAATTATTTACACTTGAGTCCAACTATTGGAATAAATCCCAAATTATATTTAAATCCGAATTTCAAATTCCAAATTAATTTGGAGATTTTCCTTAATCATTTCAAATGTCATCGAGAATCCAAAATTTAAAAGAAAATAATTTATCAAAAATCGATACATTTCCTTTAAATGAAATTTCCCATCGAATAATCATTTCAAATGATTTTTTAAAAAACTATTTAACCAACCGATGTTCATATATAATTTGCTATCCTATGGCCAAGTGATTTAATTTTTATTTCTCGATATTCAGGGATGGATCTATCATTTCAATCCAAATCAGGGTCATAGAGATTTATCATTTCACTCTGCGTTCTTAATTCATTTTATCGATAAATCCCGGGTTTATTCGATGCCCGTAACATCAAGGGGTACATAGGATTTATCGTCACACCCACATGCGATACAACACACTGAAATGAAATATTAGCAGTGTCTATATCAAATTCAGTAATAAATACAACCAAACATCCATCACACAATTTATTCAACTGATCATCATTAAACAGTTTCAGAATTTCCGAGGATTCGAATTTCCAACTAGAAATTTAATTTAATTAAATAACTAATTGTCGATCAATTTTTCATGTTAACCCACTGGTAAATCAAATTCAAGCAACCAATTCAACAGCCAATCACAACCATGCAACCAGATTTCTTCATACTTTAATTCGATAAATATGGGATTAATTCAGTATTTCGTGAGCGAAGAAACACTCACCTTCGGTTTCAAATTTGCATCGAACATCCAGAAAAGGCCCAAAATTTGATAGTCTTCAAACGCTGCCAGGTTAGTGTCAAAACGTCTGCAACTCCGCCGCGATCCCAACGCAACAAACCGTTCGTCAATCCGAGTCCGTATGAAGAAGTTATCAGTGTTTTTCCTCATTTGAATTTACGAAATATATAAATAAATTAAACAAATCCCTCACCAATCAAACAATGCCACGTCACCAGAGAAAATCTCCCGCTCACCCTCTCTTTCCCGTCGCTACAGTACTTGCTCGTGAAACCCATTCAACCGAAACTTTGACCGTTGATTACCATCACCTCCGGCCTCCGGAGATCGAGCGGCCACCACCGTCGTGACCTGCAACTCGCGGCGCTCCTGCCTGCACCAGGATCTCCGCCTCCGGTCAACCGTAGTGTCCTCCGTCGTCCAGCCCTAAATGGCGAGTTCAAGCCTTCCACCACCAAATTCAGGCACTACACTCCACAATAAATCACACGGATACCGTTGTTACACTCGCATCAACCTTCTTAACAATACCCAGAACACCGATTTCTCAATTGGATCAAAAATCGAAAACCCCCAAAACTTACCTTAGGGTTTCGAAAAACAGGAACTTTGACTGTGAATTTCGGCGACTACAGGCCATGCATGTCAAAACTGAGACCACCCGTAAGTTCGCATCGCCGAGCTCTTCGATTTGATATATAATTTGCTAGGTATTGGAGAAGTTTCATTTTCAAGATTGTATTTTTGTTTTCCTAGGGTTTTGAAAATATTTCTGCCATTAGAGAAAAGTAGGTGGAGAGAAAACAACGTGAAATGAAAGAAATGGGCTGAGTAGGGTGGAAAGGAATTTATTTATATACATATATAAGGCCCAATATATGAGAAACACCCAATTATCATTTACATTGATCTCGTTCACAATCTCTCTCGTACGACCAAACGGTAAGTCAGATTGTCACGCAAATTAAAATCCTGTAATAATTCATCGTTCCGGTTCTGATGGCGCCAGTTTCGTCGAATTCCGAGACAGTCGCCAAAACAGTTAAATTTCACAGTTAAATAAATTAATAAAATAATCAAATTCAATTAACTGTTTAAATTCAAATTTAAATATTTATAAATTCATATTTAAACCAAATTACAAATTAGATAAATTTACAAATTTATTTCACATATTTTTAAATTCCACATTTAATTATTTTCAAATTTCAAACTTGAATATCAAATTAAATATAAACAAATAAAATTCCAACTTTAACTTAACTTTCAAATTAAATATCCTTAAAGTTCAATTTAAATCAATTTATAACTTAAATAAAATTTTGTAAATCAAATTCACATATTTTTTTATTCCCATATATAATTATTTAAAATTTAACAAATCTGGAATTCAAATTTTAATCGCAAATGCTTATAACTTCTTTATATAAATTCCATAGCGACCTTTCGAAATTTTGATTTAGTCATAACTTGCAATTTATCCAGCGAAATTTCAATTTCTTACATTCTCTGGAAAGATATGATTAATTCGATTCTAACGTTTCCAGTTTTACCCAATTCTGATTTAAAATGAATTTTATATATTTTTCCAAAGTTTAAAATCAAATTTTCAAACTACCGCGCCATTTCAGGCTCGTAATATAAATAAATATAAATTTAACCAATAGTATACAATATATTTAATTTAAATTTAAATTTTAAATATACAGAAATTATGGTTCGTTACAATATATGTAGAATACTTGCATATAAATATTCAGAAATTGTAACACCCCGTGTATTCTATAACCGTGAAAGTCATAAATTAAAGTCAAAGAACTAAGGGAAACGGGATACGCCATTGCGTTCGTCTCGGAAAAATACGCGAAATAGAGTCCGAGTTTTCGAAAAACGGAGTCCGTATGAAGAAGATATAGCCTCTGGAAGTTTCTGAAGTAAGTTTAAAATTCGAACAGCTCAGAATAAAACAGTTTAAAATTAAAACCGGGCCCAATTGGCCAGGGCGGGAAAAATCCCGCCAGATGCACCCAGGTCGACTGGGCAGTCGACCTGGTCTAACCAGGTCGACAGGGCTGTCGACAGGGCTGTCGACCTGGTCCAGAGACAGGTCGAACCCAGTCCAACCCGGCTGGCCTATTCTCTGTTAGTCGATTTTCTGTGGTCTGCTTTGTCATTAGGTCTAGGTGGCAGGCTCTAATTGGTCCCTCTTCCGAATGAATGGCTACGATCAATCCAGGCAACATCAATGGTCCTAATCAGTTCATAACCTCTATAAAAATGACCCTAGACTCTGCCTAGGTTTCTTGCACAATTCTCTAGCCTCCATTGCTCTCTTCTTCTAATAAAAAAAATAAAAACGGCGTCTCTGCTCTGTTGGAATTAAAACTAGAAGATAATCAACATCAGCCTAAGCAACTCAATTCAAACTAGAGATTAAAGTTCTGCAAAGATTCTACAACAAGTTAAAAGTTCTTTCTTTAATCCAATCAAGGCAAGTACAGTTATTTTCCGCTATAAACGATTGATGATAATTTTGATATGTTTTTAATTCTGAATCTGAGATTGTGTATATAGATTCTCTTATGTCGGATTTGTTTCTCTGTGACTGTTCTGTATCCCTTTTCTTCTTTTCTGTTTCTATAGCCAGGCTACCACGAGCCTGTGCCTAATCTCATAAGAGATGAACGTATGAACGCAAATTTTGGGATGAATGATGAGTAATTTGACAAATTGAATGTATGACTTTAGGTCTGAGGCATAAAATATATTGGACATATGACTTGGGATTGGATGCATAAATTTGACTATGAACATATAATTTATGCATGTTGTATGCATAGTTATGTTTAGATCGGTAATTTATTAGAAAAATAAGCATATGTTATAAACTAGTTTTAGACCTATGCATATTTTGTGATAAAAGAAGAAGAGGAACCACTGTAAGATTTCATATGATTTGAGACTTTGAACAAAATGCATATAAAAGTCAAGATTTGATTTTTAGAAGATATGATTTAGATTGTTGGGTATAGTTTGCTTAATGATTCATGACTTAAAGAAGAAGATATGGAAGCTTAGGTGTAAAAGATTTACATTAATTAGGATATCTATTATTGTGATTACACCTAAATAGGGATTTTTGGATATATGGCATGCATTGGAATTAATGGTTATATTTGGTACAGTTTATATGTGAATCTGCTGTAAAATGCTAGTTTAACAAAAATTGGAACATATGTTATAGGGTAAAGTATGTCCATATTCTGCGCTATGTAAATGTATGCCAACATGGAAGTATATGATTATATTGTGAATCATGACAATTATTTAGGTATATGGATTTAGGCCTAATTTATGATTAGGCAAGGCATGTAAATAGAACCTTTGGAAGTATTAAATTTGCTAAATCTGCTAATTTGTCAAGTTGCCTAAACTGCTAGTTTTGTTATATTGCCTAGACTGCTAATTAGATTGTAATGCCAAATCTGTTAAATTTGTCTGTTGAGATGCCTAATCTGTTATATGCCAAAATCTGCTAAGTTGCTAAATCTGTTAAATTCGTTAAGTCATATAAAATCTGTTATCTGCTATGTTGATATAATCATCCTGTTATTGATATAATCTGAATTGGCATATATATTGGGCGTGCGCATAAACGGTAAATTATTAATTAATTGGCCGCAAAGATAAACATGGCTAACTCGAGGTTAGAATGAGTTTGCGGCGTAAATCTGCCCGGAACCGCCCGGCACATCCAGTGGCCGCAAACAATAGGTTCTAATGTGAGAAGTTAGTCATAACATGCGTAAGACACGAGGTTAGGTCTGGCTTGTGGCAGAAGTCTGCCCGGAACCGCCCGGCATATCCAGCGGCCACAAGCTACCGACCTAATGTGAGAGGTCTGTGCATTAATAATTAATTAATGCAAATCTAAGATAAGAATGACGTCTAAAACGTATTGGGGAAAAATAGGGTTAAACCAAAGGGATTAATAGATGTAGTAAAACCCGTCCATGAATCTGTAGGCCCAATACAAAGTTAGACAAATCCGAAAAATCTGTACATCTGACCCGTTAGTCTGAAAACTTGTTAACTTAATTTGTGAACTAGTAAATCTGAATTCTGTATGTCTGAACTTGTAAACAAGTTAATCTGAAATCTGGTAGTCTGGGGACACAAGGTTAGGAGGGGAATTACTTGTGTCATCTGTTGTTTGGGACCCATATTAGTCAGTAACCCTTTTTGGTATCAAAACTTTGACCCAACAGTAAGTAGGGTCCGGGCACGCTTACTGAACTAATTATAAGAGGTTCATTCTGATAATGGCGAGGGGTGTTGATGGTGCGTTCCAACCGGGTCATGTGCGTGCATGGATCCCGGTCTGCCTCTGAGGATGTAAGACGCCGTGACATCTGTAAATAGGTCTGTGCCAATTGGTTGTCACTTTAGGGAGTGATACACCCTACTGTGGGGCCGACACAGGATATTTATGTATTAGGGAGCCGATCGCTTGGGGTAGGGTTTTAGGGTACGCTTAGTTCTGTCTGTTTCTGTTGGTACCGTCTGTTTCTGTTGGGTGGCAACACCTGTCTGTTTCTGTGTGGTACCGTCTGTTCGGGTGGTAAAGGCCCATTACTAGTGTACACCTAATTCCACATTCTGTTTCCATAGGGATAAATCTGTTTCTTCTTCTGTCTGTTTCTGATCGGGTAGTAAAGGCCCATTATTAGCATTCTGTTTCTGTTAAAGTATTCTGTACCCGTTCCTGCTTCAATTTAGACATTAGGGTGACACCTAATTCTGCTATACTAGTATTAGAGCAGAGAAGTGTAAAACAATAAGTTTATATCATTCTGTTTTTCTGTTATATCTGCTACACCTGTTATAGTTATCTCACATCCAGTTTTATGTTCATATCATATTATTATTATCTGTTCATATGCTGAAAGTCACTGGACTTGCCAGACTTTTTGTCTGACCCTTGTTGTTTCGCCTTCTTTCTTCCGTTTCCCCCCCCCCCCCCCCCCAGGTTATCCAAGGAAGGAAATACTTTAGCTTGATCTGGATTTCTCTTTGCTTGAAGTGCTTAAAGTATGGCTTGGCTCTGTATAGCTTTCGTTCCATGGGGATTATGATTTTAAACTATGAATTTTGAAGGCTTTTGTACAAGACTGATATTTTGTACTTGAATTCTGAAATTGAAAGGATGTAACCATATTAATTTCTGTTTCCGCTGTAATAAAGTTAAAAAAAAATTCAAGTACTGTTTTATCTGTCTTGTAAGTTTCTGTTCTGTTTACTAAAATGCTCCACCAAAGTTAAGGCATTCCCTTAGTGAGTGACCTTAACGGAGGTGGGGTGGTACACTTGGTATCAGAGCTGAAGGTTACCAGATTTTATAAAAAAAAAAAAGTTTTGAAAATTATTTTCAAAAAAAAAAGGTTTTGAAAGGAAGTATTTTCAAAAATAAAAGCTTATTTTGAAAAACATGATCCCCAAGAGCCATATATCTTTCTTTCAGTCCTTTTTGTATTGAACCTTTCCTTTTTCGATTCCAGCATGTCTGAAGCATCTGAGATACCAGAGGGTGTTCATGTACCCGGTTGGTTTCGTCAATATCTTGAGGCTAGGACGGCCGCTGCAGGTCCAGCAAATAATCCCCCTCCTCCACCCCCTCCTCGTGCAATTGCTTTCTCAAAGATCTGTAGAGATTTTAGGGCCATGGGTGGGAAGGATTTCAAAGGAACTGAATCATTCGTAGAAGCAAGGAATTGGCTCAAAGAAACTGAGGATCTATTCGTTATCTTCGAGGTGGACGATAGGCAGAAGGTACAGTTGGCAGTATGGCTGCTCAAAGACGAAGCTTCCTACTGGTGGGAAGTCACTAACGCCGAGAGACCAGTTGAGACATGGATGGATTTCAGAACAAGGTTTGAGACAAAATTCCTCTCGCAAGCTGAACGAAGTTTACAATTGGAAAAGTTCTTATCTCTTAAGCAAGGAAGTATGACGGTCAAGGAATACGTCAACCAGTTCAACCAACTAGCAAGATTCAGATTGGATTTAGTCAACACTCAGCATAAAAAGGCTCTCCGCTTTGTTAAAGGATTGAATGAGCCACTGCACAGCCTAGCCATGACCCATGTACCCATGGGAGCAACTTACGAGAAATTGGTGGATATGGCAATACTGCACGAGGAAGACAAGGGCCCGAAAGAGACAAAGAAGGAAGAACCACAGAATAAGAAAGCGGGGCCCAAAAAGGAAACACAAAAGAAGGATGAGAAGTCTGAAGATAAGAAGGGGAAAAAGTGCTTTACTTGTGGGAGCTCAACTCATCTGAACAAGGATTGCAGAAAAAGGAAGGGCGCTTGCTTCAACTGTGGGGAGATGGGACACTTCACTAGGGACTGCCCGAAGAGGCGAGGACAAGGAGGGCAGGCGAACACTCTTGAGGCTAGTGGCTAGGATAGAAATAGGAAAATTTCTATAGTAGGTTTAATTTCTTTGTCTGATTATGGAGTTAAGACTTTTTCTGATTCTGGTATTTTGGTTTTGTAATCGGTACTCTGCACTTTAATACTAGTATTATTTTTGAATTCCGCTATAGACTCAGACCCATAAGGGTTATGGATCATCTGTTTGAGATTGGGGTTTGAGGGATATCTGTGTTAGGAGTCAAGTATGACGCATACATTCTGAGTTTTCGTGGGGTATGATTTTATCATGCTTAGCTTTCTAAGAATCATTAGGGAACCTGATCTGTACCAGTAGTCTGTAAATATCTAAATACTTTTGATAGGATTTCCAGTTTTGACATTGTCTAAAGAAGGTAATCCTCTGGGTGTCAATTTGATGTTGGTTTCGGTCTTTGGGGCCGATACTTAGGACCCATGTCTAATGGGAACCAAACTTTCGTTCTATCTGTACTCGCTTCCATCATTCGACTGTATCCTATCGATCGAATATTTGAACTTTAGGTAGAAACTAATGGGTGTAAACATGTGTTTGAGACATGTTATGTTTGATGGTTGCAAGTGGATGCAAGTGGTTGCTAGTGGTTGCTCGTGGATGCATATACACACACTAGGCACTAGATCGGCTCGAAAGCACTCTCATACTGCATATGGATGTGTGAGCATTTTTAAATTTTTATGGATGCAAAATGGTTGAATCAGCATATGGATGTTGCATATGAATGAGCAGTTGTGCACTCATATAGAAATGATATGTATCAAATAGGAAAATTTGCATACATATTGGACTCATGGCACTAACATGATTTGCATTAAGGAGGTCGACTGAATCAGTGGGCCGCCTGATTTTGCATTAGATACGGACATGAACACACACTGTGCATTTAAACATGAAAGCATTAGAAGTCTATAAGGACAATGGATGCCTGTGGTTGATGATTGAGTAGATGGATGATTGGATGGTAGGACACATTCTTCTTAACTTGAAGATTTCGGGGACGAAATCCTTTTAAGTGGGGGAGAATGTAACACCCCGTGTATTCTATAACCGTGAAAGTCATAAATTAAAGTCAAAGAACTAAGGGAAACGGGATACGCCATTGCGTTCGTCTCGGAAAAATACGCGAAATAGAGTCCAAGTTTTCGAAAAACGGAGTCCGTATGAAGAAGATATAGCCTCTGGAAGTTTCTGAAGTAAGTTTAAAATTCGAACAGCTCAGAATAAAACAGTTTAAAATTAAAACCGGGCCCAATTGGCCAGGGCGGGAAAAATCCCGCCAGATGCACCCAGGTCGACTGGGCTGTCGACCGAGTCTAACCAGGTCGACAGGGCTGTCGACAGGGCTGTCGACCTGGTCCAGAGACAGGTCGAACCCAGTCCAACCCGGCTGGCCTATTCTCTGTTAGTCGATTTTCTGTGGTCTGCTTTGTCATTAGGGCTAGGTGGCAGGCTCTAATTGGTCCCTCTTCCGAATGAATGGCTACGATCAATCCAGGCAACATCAATGGTCCTAATCAGTTCATAACCTCTATAAAAATGACCCTAGACTCTGCCTAGGTTTCTTGCACAATTCTCTAGCCTCCATTGCTCTCTTCTTCTAATAAAAAAAATAAAAACGGCGTCTCTGCTCTGTTGGAATTAAAACTAGAAGATAATCAACATCAGCCTAAGCAACTCAATTCAAACTAGAGATTAAAGTTCTGCAAAGATTCTACAACAAGTTAAAAGTTCTTTCTTTAATCCAATCAAGGCAAGTACAGTTATTTTCCGCTATAAACGATTGATGATAATTTTGATATGTTTTTAATTCTGAATCTGAGATTGTGTATATAGATTCTCTTATGTCGGATTTGTTTCTCTGTGACTGTTCTGTATCCCTTTTCTTCTTTTCTGTTTCTATAGCCAGGCTACCACGAGCCTGTGCCTAATCTCATAAGAGATGAACGTATGAACGCAAATTTTGGGATGAATGATGAGTAATTTGACAAATTGAATGTATGACTTTAGGTCTGAGGCATAAAATATATTGGACATATGACTTGGGATTGGATGCATAAATTTGACTATGAACATATAATTTATGCATGTTGTATGCATAGTTATGTTTAGATCGGTAATTTATTAGAAAAATAAGCATATGTTATAAACTAGTTTTAGACCTATGCATATTTTGTGATAAAAGAAGAAGAGGAACCACTGTAAGATTTCATATGATTTGAGACTTTGAACAAAATGCATATAAAAGTCAAGATTTGATTTTTAGAAGATATGATTTAGATTGTTGGGTATAGTTTGCTTAATGATTCATGACTTAAAGAAGAAGATATGGAAGCTTAGGTGTAAAAGATTTACATTAATTAGGATATCTATTATTGTGATTACACCTAAATAGGGATTTTTGGATATATGGCATGCATTGGAATTAATGGTTATATTTGGTACAGTTTATATGTGAATCTGCTGTAAAATGCTAGTTTAACAAAAATTGGAACATATGTTATAGGGTAAAGTATGTCCATATTCTGCGCTATGTAAATGTATGCCAACATGGAAGTATATGATTATATTGTGAATCATGACAATTATTTAGGTATATGGATTTAGGCCTAATTTATGATTAGGCAAGGCATGTAAATAGAACCTTTGGAAGTATTAAATTTGCTAAATCTGCTAATTTGTCAAGTTGCCTAAACTGCTAGTTTTGTTATATTGCCTAGACTGCTAATTAGATTGTAATGCCAAATCTGTTAAATTTGTCTGTTGAGATGCCTAATCTGTTATATGCCAAAATCTGCTAAGTTGCTAAATCTGTTAAATCCGTTAAGTCATATAAAATCTGTTATCTGCTATGTTGATATAATCATCCTGTTATTGATATAATCTGAATTGGCATATATATTGGGCGTGCGCATAAACGGTAAATTATTAATTAATTGGCCGCAAAGATAAACATGGCTAACTCGAGGTTAGAATGAGTTTGCGGCGTAAATCTGCCCGGAACCGCCCGGCACATCCAGTGGCCGCAAACAATAGGTTCTAATGTGAGAAGTTAGTCATAACATGCGTAAGACACGAGGTTAGGTCTGGCTTGTGGCAGAAGTCTGCCCGGAACCGCCCGGCATATCCAGCGGCCACAAGCTACCGACCTAATGTGAGAGGTCTGTGCATTAATAATTAATTAATGCAAATCTAAGATAAGAATGACGTCTAAAACGTATTGGGGAAAAATAGGGTTAAACCAAAGGGATTAATAGATGTAGTAAAACCCGTCCATGAATCTGTAGGCCCAATACAAAGTTAGACAAATCCGAAAAATCTGTACATCTGACCCGTTAGTCTGAAAACTTGTTAACTTAATTTGTGAACTAGTAAATCTGAATTCTGTATGTCTGAACTTGTAAACAAGTTAATCTGAAATCTGGTAGTCTGGGGACACAAGGTTAGGAGGGGAATTACTTGTGTCATCTGTTGTTTGGGACCCATATTAGTCAGTAACCCTTTTTGGTATCAAAACTTTGACCCAACAGTAAGTAGGGTCCGGGCACGCTTACTGAACTAATTATAAGAGGTTCATTCTGATAATGGCGAGGGGTGTTGATGGTGCGTTCCAACCGGGTCATGTGCGTGCATGGATCCCGGTCTGCCTCTGAGGATGTAAGACGCCGTGACATCTGTAAATAGGTCTGTGCCAATTGGTTGTCACTTTAGGGAGTGATACACCCTACTGTGGGGCCGACACAGGATATTTATGTATTAGGGAGCCGATCGCTTGGGGTAGGGTTTTAGGGTACGCTTAGTTCTGTCTGTTTCTGTTGGTACCGTCTGTTTCTGTTGGGTGGCAACACCTGTCTGTTTCTGTGTGGTACCGTCTGTTCGGGTGGTAAAGGCCCATTACTAGTGTACACCTAATTCCACATTCTGTTTCCATAGGGATAAATCTGTTTCTTCTTCTGTCTGTTTCTGATCGGGTAGTAAAGGCCCATTATTAGCATTCTGTTTCTGTTAAAGTATTCTGTACCCGTTCCTGCTTCAATTTAGACATTAGGGTGACACCTAATTCTGCTATACTAGTATTAGAGCAGAGAAGTGTAAAACAATAAGTTTATATCATTCTGTTTTTCTGTTATATCTGCTACACCTGTTATAGTTATCTCACATCCAGTTTTATGTTCATATCATATTATTATTATCTGTTCATATGCTGAAAGTCACTGGACTTGCCAGACTTTTTGTCTGACCCTTGTTGTTTCGCCTTCTTTCTTCCGTTTCCCCCCCCCCCCCAGGTTATCCAAGGAAGGAAATACTTTAGCTTGATCTGGATTTCTCTTTGCTTGAAGTGCTTAAAGTATGGCTTGGCTCTGTATAGCTTCCGTTCCATGGGGATTATGATTTTAAACTATGCATTTTGAAGGCTTTTGTACAAGACTGATATTTTGTACTTGAATTCTGAAATTGAAAGGATGTAACCATATTAATTTCTGTTTCCGCTGTAATAAAGTTAAAAAAAAATTCAAGTACTGTTTTATCTGTCTTGTAAGTTTCTGTTCTGTTTACTAAAATGCTCCACCAAAGTTAAGGCATTCCCTTAGTGAGTGACCTTAACGGAGGTGGGGTGTTACAGAAATTATTGTTATTTGGCTGAATTGTACGCATGTATTTATATTAATCTGAAGTTGTTTTTTTTTCCTTTTCTTTTTTATTTTATTTGTACGATAAATATAATTTTTTTATTAGCATAAAAATACGATTTTCCATATGATAAGGACCTGAAAAAAACATATATCCATGAAACCATTGTTAGAACTTGTGGGTTTTTGATGAAATTCTGATTAAAAGTTGCGGACAAATATGCATCTATTCTAAATATATGCAAATCTGTATGCAATTTTTTATCAAACAAACAGAAAAACATATTATTTTACAAATATATTCATATTTCTATGCATATATGTAGAATACTTGCATATAAATATTCAGAAATTATTGTTATTTTGATGAATTGTGCGCATGTATTTATATAATTCTGAAGCAGTTTTTGTAATTTAGGTTACTGCATATTAATCTTATTAATGTTGATTTTCTTTTTTTAATAACAGTGTTCCGACGGATATTGGTGTTATCGTGTTGTTGAAGATTGGTCGTCCATCCTTTTCCAAATGATTGAAATCTGCATGTATTTCTACAGAGACTACTAGATGTGGTTTGCGCAATAATCTGGGTCTTAACAAAATTATTTGTTCTTCAAAAGACCATCATCTCTGCTTTGTAAATGTTCTGAAATTTTTGATGTAGTACATGTAAATGTGGTATGTACTTATTTTTCGATGTAGTACATGTAAATGTTATGAAATTTTTCATGTAAGTATGCACATATTTCTGTTATTTGCATATATATATGCATCTTGTTATAATTATCTATATTTACTTTTTTGTCATTTCTTTTGTTTCAGCAATTATGTAGTACAGTTCTGTATATGTATGCAATTATTTCACTTAGTTGCGCAAAACTAATAATTTATTTTCTGCATAATATAAATATATGTATGCAATTATTACACTTAGTTGCATAAATGTATGCAATTTTACGTAATATATGTATATAATTGTCTAGTTTTTCGTAAAAATAAAAAAAACTAATAAAAAAATCATTTTATGTAATATATGTATATATTTGTCAAGTTTTTCGAAAAAATCAAAAAAAGTAATTAAAAAAATCGTTGTTGGAGTGATCGACTGTTTTCCAGAATTGTTGGATTAGGTTTATAAGCGAGATAATAGGAGCGATAGACTGAGTAAATGAGGATAAATAGTTGTTGGATAGTTTTTTAGGTGTGTAAGGGTAGATCTGGAATTTTTTTTGTGGAAATTTAAAAATAGGGATGTTTTCTATATTATTTTTATCACCAGGTTTTATTTATATTTTGAAACTTTATAGGGACCTGTAAAAAACGCACTTTATTTTATAACTAGAATCTTTGATACAATATTTTCCATACAGCGGTTTTAAACGAAAATTGAATACAAGAAAATATTATTGTTTTTAAAACATCAGAGTGCGCCGTCTTCTGGAATCCCCATCTTCGCCGATCTTCGAATCCTGGCTGAAATCTTTAAAATCTGAAATGCTCGGATCTGACCCGAGCATTCCATGCAAAAACATAAAACACTCGAGTTAGGATTAATCATAGATCAAGTAAATTAATTCCAATAGAAACTGAAATATAATAGTTAATCCTAACATCGATGTCATATATAAAATAAACAGTTGTGGTATCTGTTCATATCAGTGTATCTAGACCGAGGGTGTATCTGTTCATATCGGTTTCAGTTTCAAGGACAAGTGGTAACGGGAGCTTGCGTATACCCACGTATATAACTATATATATACATGCGCATCGCCTCAGCGTCCCGAATCGAATATAACAATAACATATGTGATTCTGGAAGCTTGGATATACACACATTTACAGATACATGTGTGTACTGCCTCAGCATCTCTAGAGTCAGAATAACAAGTACAACCGTGATCACATAAATTGGATTGGTATATATATATATTGGCAACAATCATACAAAATAAATTTCATAGCATCAATTTGGTAACGCCACAGGCCATAAACAGGTAGAGCATCACATGCAATGAATCTCATAGGGATACAGGAGTACCAAAACAAAATCAACATATATCTCGTAGAGAATCAAGATATGCAGGGTTGTGTGAACCCATGTGAAATTCAAAAGGGGGCATAAGCATGTATGTGTGCATTCAATACTTTCCGGTGAGGGGTCAGGAAAGCAGAACTAATTTTACATGTATATTTTTCATTTCACATTGCATTCCATTCACACAGGTAATCAGACTTCAGCATTTCGAATAAGCCACTAGCCTACAAAATCATTTAGACTAAAGTACTGGGTTGACATGGCATGCAGATAGGTGGTATACATGTAACAGGTTAAAAGAAAAAAATAGCAAATATTATGTCCGTATTTCACTTCTGAAAACTTATCTTGTTGTCAGCCTAAACCATTTTAAAGTCATGATGCTCATGTGTAAAGATGTAACAGCAAACTATTTATAAAATACATCAGCAAACCATTTAAAACAAAGGCAAAGTATATGTCATCATGAATTCCAAGGAATGGAGCAGCATAATGGTGTGAACAAAATGGGAACAAAAGTCGCAGCAACAGTGGACTAAATTCAAGGTTCCAGAGTATTTTCTGTTGGTTAAAATAATGGTGCAATACCCCTTCGAAACATGGCAAACTATTCATTAGAAATCTTCCTTAAATTGGTGATGGTGAAGATATCAAGTTTTCACTTCTACTGACACTACGCAGTTATATACAAAAGCCTGTATACACACTGACCAACCCATTCGAAGCACCATAACAAAAATATACAACATACAGTTAAGGTAAAAGCACAGTCAATATATAGAAATCATTATAGTTATATATTTGATTCATTTTTTCTTCTTCCTTCTGTTTAAATTAAATTATTTTGCACTTAGCAAATCTTACATATACTCTCATATTAACTAGGCCACTTGCTGCTTTACATACCCTTGCCATTTCTGCTCATTGTTTGTTTCCAGGACATCTACAGTTTTGTTCTCATAATGCATTTCCATTATCCTCATATAAACGCCTAGCCCTTGCCTTATGATGTCATGTACATTTCATTTAGATTTAAGCTTCAGTGAACAACTACTTTCCATATATTAGTACCGAGGCCTAACATAGTATGTTCTATATGCTTTTAGTGCTGCTTCACATTAAATGTAAAATTATAATGTGAAGCTCTCTCGTAACTATATTAATTTCATTCAGGAAATCAAAGGTAACTGTGCTAATATATATAAAATCATGTTATATTTCTACTTACCCAGAAGACCTTTAGCTTACTACACTGGCACTTCATGGAATGCATCCGTAATTTCCGCATGCATTTACACCGCACACCAACTCATACTAGGATTCCAAATTTGTTAATAAGTGGAGAATGAAGGAATTAACCTTGTATTTAAAACAGTTACTTGCAAAACACTCTCAAATCTTCCTATATATATATATATATATATATATATATTCAACTTATTTACAGCATGGTGACCCCAAAACCACCGTGCACAAATGCATCAACCCAAATCAGTGTATAAAGAACAAGCAAACAATTATCGAAACGAAATCCATTATCCATCAATTCAAACCCACGACGGAAACACCATAAAAATCATGCTATCAGAATTAGTTTGTATCAAAATTAAACTACTTGAACTGAAATTAATCAATCGTGAGTTCCAAAAGAAACTCACCTTAGGGACGAGTTTCCTACAAAACGAAGCGTAGATGGTGGCCAAAATGAGCTTGAGGCAGCCTCGTTCTTACTGGAACAAGCTTTGGTGGTCTTCGAGCACGACGCAAGAGCTTGCGGTATAAGCTACAGCTAGCGTTGGTGATGAGAGCAGAAAGCGATGACTCGACTAGGCTTTGCGAAGGGAAAGACAGCGCCTTTGATTGCAAACTAAGAGAGTGGCTTCGGTTGGTGACTGGTAGTGATGTCGCATGATTTTCTGGTGCAACGTTATGGTGCTTAACAGCGTGGGGCTCCGCTTCAAATTTAATTGGAGCAGGAATCGCGGTACTGAAGGAAAGATAAGGCAGAGCGGAGAAGACAACGGAGGTGGTCAGGTTTTGTTGATTTGGGAAGAGAACGTTTGGTTTTCAGAAATTAAAAGGGAAAGTCTGATTCTTAGCTCAACAAAATAGGGAAAGATCGAATTTCGTTGCTGAAGAAATGGGAGAAATGATTTAGGGATTTTGCCGAAGGGATGAAACGAGGCTTGGTTCTTTTATAATGTAGAAACCGTGGGTATCACGTTTTCGTGGTGGCCAAGGCAAACACTAGTAACTTGCATGTTTTCTGGGGACGGTAATATTCGGGAAGGCAGCATACAGGGGATGTTTTATTTGTTTATACAAAAAAAACTAATCCTACTACAATATCACAGAACATTCAATATTCGCACCGACAATGCAATCTCCATGGGCAACAAAATTTATATGTACTTCTTCGTCTTCACGTTCTAAATCCAATAGAATTTTCCCGGTCGAAATCCGACCCCGATTTTATACATTATTCAAATTATTTACCATTCCACTGCTTTTATTCCATGCGTTCACCAATACCTCGTTTCATTCAAAATTTGAAATGTTAAATTTCAATAAAAATACACACATATTTAGACCTATTTTTCATATATTTCATCGAATAAAATTCCTAATTTATTAAATGTCAATAACGTTGATTTCAAATTCAACTCCAGTTGAATTTCGAACCAATTCAAATATCCACTAAATACACTTCAGATATTAATAATAAATATTTGATTCCAAACTCATCATTCTAAATTAAATACTGAATTTAGTTCATACACAACAACATATTTGATTTTAAAATTCTAACCCCAATATCAATATAAAAATTGATTGTCTGAAAACAAATCTTTAATAAATTTCTTATTCCGGTTGTCGAAATTTCTGGGACGTTACATTCTTCCCCCCTTTAAAACTTTTCGTCCTCGAAAAGGAAAGATCATCAAGGTTATAACAATGTATACTTCAATTTTTTATATTTATGTGAAATTTTCCCATAACTGATTTAAATATCGATATTTAAGTCATCGATCCTCTTTTTTTATCCACCATACTCAATTGACTCGAAAAAGTCAAATTTCCTTTCAGAACAAATCTCTTCATGTATCCCAATTTATTCCAAAATCAATCTGTCAATGTTTACTTATTCATCGATACACTTCCAAGTTTAATTTAATCTCCTTTCAATCCATTTAATCTTCCCAACACTCAATTTAAGAGTGTGAATAACATTTTCCTTTCAAGTTACAATTTGTCTACTTGAAAACTTTCAAAATTCGAAATCTTTTACAATTATAATACGAAATTCGTACAAAACATTTGAATTGTTATTTCGAAACTATGAACTTGACAATACTTCGAAATCCTCTTATTTTAATTTCAAATTATTTATTTAAAAATACTTGATAACCGAAGTTTGACAAGTCTATTGCCGTTCTTACAGATGTTAGGCGTACGTTGGCCAGGCGCACGACTAAAATCTCCAAGTACTAAATATCCTTGTTTCAACTCCCAGTAAAAATATTTCAAAAATTCCTTTAAAAACAGATACAGAAAGTACCAATGTGATATTGATATGTTGATGGTTCATGAATCGCAGATACACAATGGTTTCGTCTGGATCCCCCAGAAAACATCCGTATCCATAAGAAATCACTTCCCTGCGAATTTCGTCATGGACAGATAAAAGGAAAATATATACGAATCAAAACACAATCTGAGGTCATTGAACGTTGGTTGCTCTATCTCAGAATCAAGAAATCAATTATCAAAAGAAGTTAACTCAAGCGATGAGGACCAATTAAGTCACGAAGACAAATCCAGTCACAAGGACAAACTGCGGCATTAACAGGTGGCTCACTATCACTAAGATATCTCAAATACTGTGGATCGCGGGTACACAATGGTTACTCCTGGATCCCCCAGGAAACATCCATACCCGTAAGCTTTCACAGCTCTGCGGATTACGCCCTTATAATTCGACTGTAGATCGCAGTAGTCACAATGGTTACGCTTGGTTCCCCCAAGAAACATCCGTCCGCCGTAGGCTATCTGCAGCCCTGCGAATTTCGCTACACGGTCGAATTCCAACGACTCTAGATCGCAGCGATCACAATGGTTACGCCTGATTCCCTCAGGAAACATCCGACCACCGTAGGCTATCTGCAGCCCTGCAATTACGCTAGCAGTCGTGCTCAATGGCAACTCATGAGTTTTACGTCCGGACAACCTACTACTACCAGCAGCATTTTCCAGCTAAGCTTGGAATTCAAAGGAGAAAGAAGGCACTTTCCTTATTTTGCTTTGAAAACATATAATACTATATACATATAGTAATTCATTTTATACTCCTCATAAATCATACTTATGTCAACTTACATAAGATTTTCAAATCATATTTTCAAACGTCTCATCCTTATATAAATTCTATTATATAAGATTTTATTTCAAATCGATTTCCATCCAATCCAGCAGTGCTCAAATTCACTATATTCTTATATATATTTTTATATAAGATTCAAAAACTTCCATATCCAATATCTAAATCGAATATCCTGAATTTCCATTCAGATTTAAAATTTTCGATCTTTTAATCAATTCAGATAATTAATATCCTTTTAAACCTAATTTTCTTTTAATTTTCCAATTATTAAGTTTATCGCTCTCAAACCTTTAGAAATTTTCATTCTTATAACAAACTTCTCATTCACACATTGCCACTCCTTCATATTCACACCCTTCAACCGTCAATTAGCAAGCGAACAACTTTCCAAGTATTAACCCCGAAGGCCGAAACCAACATCAGATCAACACTCAGAAAATCATTCAACTCGACTAATCTTCAGTAAATTTTTTTAATTTCCTTAACTCTATGTATATATATATATATATATATATTCTTTCTTTCACATCATTGCTTACGCAATCCTCGAATTCAATTTATAAATTTACTTCTTTTATGTTCTGCCGCCCTTCGTTCTTGGTGTACGACTTTTTGTTCTTCGGTTCTTTATCATTTATCAAAACATGCTAGCCACTCACGATCCTTTTGAAGACATTTCGAGTTATCATATTTATTTTCTATGATTCTAGAAAAGCTCTTATTCGCAAAAATTTTATTTTCTACAGAAAATGTACTTTATCCTCATTTGATATTTGTATTAAAACAGACGTTAAATAAGACATCATTATTCCTACTTAACTGTTGATGCCCATTAAGTCAATTCACTAAACAAACTCTTTCTATCGAACGTTACCCATTTCTTAGACAACAATGAAGTCAATCAAGTTAGGGTATAATTACCTTTCAGACCTTAACTGAACAACATTATTATCTTTGAAATAGGTCAAGTTCACAACTTTGAACTAAACATTCATTTTCATAACTTTCAAATTCAAGAATTTACTTCTTTATGTAAATCGTTGATTATAACAATAATTCACACCAACAAAATGTTTAACTTTAAAATTATATTTTAAATTTTTAATTAAGACGAAAAGTAAATAACATTTCCTTTGAAATTCAACATAGTTGACTCACCTGAATAACTTCCCTTCGAATACTCTCTATTCGCTATATATTCTGAATTTCGGAAAATCTCATCGTACTTATAAACTCCATCTCCTTTATTCCCAATTCCAATTGCAACTCTTTTTTCTTTCACACATTATTTACTTTTAACAAGTAAATATTATTCTTTTTGTCCAAATTTGAACTCGTCACATCAAATCACTTTGATTTAAATACAGGTTCAAATCTCTTTAAAATCTCCATCCATATCTCGCTTCATTTATATTCTCATTTATAAGTTACTTCTTGTTAATTCACTAACAAGTTTATATTCACTATCGTATATTTGATCATACATTATTCATTTGAAACCAATTATAATTTATCTTGCCAAATTCTAAATAATAGAACTCGACACAGTCGACTTCCAATTACAATCTTCTTTATTTATTTTCACTAATTTACATTTCAGATATCGAAATAAAATTCATTGTTTCATCTTTGAAAGGATTTCAAAATTTATCCATTTCATTCAAATTCTAATATAAATTCTTATTTTAGTTGTCTTTGACTGCTAAAATACACAATTTAATTCGTTGATCCTCTTATACTTGTTTTCCTTAGATACCATTCGACGATGGACTCGGGATTCATATCTAAAGAGATTTATCAAAGAAAAGCTTCGGCAAATCTGGATTCGAAGACTTTTGAAGACTGGGGATTCCGAACAGAAATTTAATTTTCAAAATTCTTTTCCGCTGTATTAGTTTCAAAATGCTGGTTTCAAAATAATACTTCCAAAATAATTTACCTTCAAAATCTATTTTGAAAATACTGTCAAATTTTATATTTCAAAACCTTTTATTTTTCTCAAGATTCGATTTTTAAACTCGATAAGCTAAGCTTTGAATAAACCAAAGCTCTGATACCACTTGTAATGTCCCGCCTTTTTGACAACTTCAAATTGGTAATTAAACCAATTTAAACGATCAAATCGATGGACCGTTATTTAGCTTACAAAGTTTAAAAGTAGAATCAACACATAATAAATAAATAACATAACCTTGAATAACAAAACACACTTTATTTTATAACTAGAATCTTTGATACAATATTTTCCATACAGCGGTTTTAAACGAAAATTGAATACAAGAAAATATTACTGTTTTTAAAACATCAGAGTGCGTCGTCTTATGGAATCCCCAGCTTCGCCGATCTTCGAATCCTGACTGAAATCTTTAAAATCTGAAATGCTCGGATCTGATCCGAGCATTCCATGCAAAAACATAAAACACTCGAGTCAGGATTAATCATAGTTCAAGTAAATTAATTCCAATAGAAACTGAAATATAACAGTTAATCCCAACATCGATGTCATATATAAAATAAACAGTTGTGGTATCTGTTCATATCAGTGTATCTAGACCGAGGGTATATCTATTCATATCGGTTTCAGTTTCAAGGACAAGTGGTAACGGGAGCTTGCGTATACCACGTATATAACTATATATATACGTGCGCATCGCCTCAGCATCCCGAACCGAAAATAACAATAACATACGTGATTTTGGAAGCTTGTATATACACACATTTACATATACATGTGTGTACTGCCTCAACATCTCTAGAGTCAGAATAACAAGTACAACGGTGATCACATAAATAGGATTAGTATATATATATTGGCAACAATTATACAAAATAAATTTCATAGCATCAATTTGGTAACGCCACAGGCCATAAACAGGTAGAGCATCACATGCAATGAATCTCATAGGGATACAGGAGTACCAAAACAAAATCAACATATATCTCGTAGAGAATCAAGATATGCAGGGTTGTGTGAACCCATGTGAAATTCAAAAGGGGGCATAAGCATGTATGTGTACATTCAATACTTTCAGGTGAGGGGTCAGGAAAGCAGAACTAATTTTACATGTATATTTTTCATTTCACATTGCATTCCATTCACACAGGTAATCAGACTTCAGAATTTCGAATAAGCCACAAGCCTACAAAATCATTTAGACTAAAGTACTAGGTTGGCAAGGCATGCAGATAGGTGGTATACATGTAACAGGTTAAAAGAAAAAAAATAGCAAATATTATGTTCGTATTTAACTTCTGAAAACTTATCTTGTGGTCAGCCTAAACCATTTTAAAGTCATGATGTTCATGTGTAAAGATGTAACAACAAACTATTATTAAAATACATCAGCAAACCATTTAAAACAAAGGCAAAGTATATGTCATCATGAATTCCAAGGAATGGAGCAGCATAATGGTGTGACCAAAATGGGAACAAAAGTCGCAGCAACGGTGGACTAAATTCAAGGTTCCAGAGTACTTTCTGTTGGTTAAAACAATGGTGCAATACCCCTTCGAAACATGGCAAACTATTCATTAGAAATCTTCCTTAAATTGGTGATGGTGAAGATATCAAGTTTTCACTTCTACTGACACTACACGGTTATATACAAAAGCCTGTATACACACTGACCAACCCATTCGAAGCACCATAACAAAAATATACAACATACAGTTAAGGTAAAAGCACAGTCAATATGTAGAAATCATTTTAGATACATATTTGATTCATTTTTTCTTCTTCCTTCTGTTTAAATTAAATTATTTTGCGCTTAGCAAATCTTACATATACCCTCATATTAACTAGGCCACTTGCTGCTTTACATACCCTTGCCATTTCTGCTCATTGTTTGTTTCCAGCACATTTACAGTTTTGTTCTCATAATGCATTTCCATTATCCTCATATAAACGCCTAGCCCTTGCCTAATGATGTCATGTAAATTTCATTTAGATTTAAGCTTCAGTGAACAACTACTTTCCATATATTAGTACCGAGGCCTAACATAGTATGTTCTATACGCTTTTAGTGCTGCTTCACATTAAAATGTAAAATTATAATATGAAGCTCTCTCGTAACTATATTAATTTCATTCAGGAAATCAAAGGTAACTGTGCTAATATATATAAAATCATGTTATATTTCTACTTACCCAGAAGACCTTTAGCATACTACACTGGAACTTCATGGAATGCATCCGTAATTTCCGCATGCATTTACACCGCACACCAACTCATACTAGGATTCCAAATTTTTTAATAAGTGGAGAATGAAGGCATTAACCTTGTATTTAAAACAGTTACTTGCAAAACACTCTCAAATCTTCCTATATATATATATATATATATATATATATATATATATATATTCAACTTATTTACGGCATGGTGACCCCAAAACCACAGTGCACAAATGCATCAACCGAAATTAGTGTATAAAGAACAAGCAAACAATTATCGAAGCGAAATCCATTATCCATCAATTCAACCCCACGACGGAAACACCACAAAAATCATGCTATCAGAATTAGTTTATATCAAAACTAAACTACTTGAACTGAAATTAATCAATTGTGAGTTCTAAAAGAAACTCACCTTAGGGCCGAGTTTCCCACAAAACGAAGCGTAGATGGTGGCCAAAACGAGATTGAGGCAACCTCGTTCTTACTGGAACAAGCTTTGGTGGTCTTCGAGCACGACGCAAGAGCTTGCGGTGAAAGCTACAGCTAGCGTTGCTGATGAGAGCAGAAAGCGATGACTCGACTAGGCTTTGCGAAGGGAAAGACAGCGCCTTTGTTTGCGAAGTAAGAGAGTGGCTTCGGTCGGTGACTAGTAGTGACGCCACACGATTTTCTGGTGCAACGTTACGTTGCTTAACAGCATAGGGCTCCGCTTCAAATTTAATTGGAGCAGGAATCACGGTACTGAAGGAAAGATAAGACGGAGCGGAGAAGACAACGGAGGCGGTTAGGTTTTGTTGATTTGGGAAGAGAACGTTTGGTTTTCAGAAATTAAAAGGGAAAGTCTAATTCTTAGCTCAAGAAAATGGGGAAAGATCGAATTTCGTTGCTGAAGAAATGGGAGAAATGATTTAGGGATTTTGCCGAAGGGATGAAACGAGGCTTGGTTCTTTTATAATGTAGAAACCGTGGGTATCACGTTTTTGTGGTAGCCAAGGCGAACAATAGTAACTTGCATGTTTTTCTGGGGACGGTAATATTTGGGATGGAAGCATACAGGGGATGTTTTATTTGTTTGTACCAAAAAAAACTAATCCTACCGCAATATCACAGAACATTCAATATTCGCACCGACAATGCAATCTCCACGGGCAACAAAATTTATATGTACTTCTTCGTCTTCACGTTCTAAATCCAATAAAATTTTCCCGGTCGAAATCCGACACAGGTTTTATACATTATTCAAATTATTTATCATTCCACTGCTTTTATTCCATGCGTTCACCAATACCTCGTTTCATTAAAAATTTGAAATGTTAAATTTCAATAAAAATACACACATATTTAGACCTATTTTTCATATATTTCATCGAATAAAATTCCTAATTTATTAAATGTCAATAACGTTGATTTCAAATTCAACTCCAGTCGGATTTCAAACCAATTCAAATATCCACTAAATTCACTTCAGATATTAACAATAAATATTTGATTCCAAACTCATCATTCTAAATTAAATATTGAATTTTGTTCATACATAACAACATATTTGATTTTAAAATTCTAACCCCAATATCAATATAAAAATTGATTGTCTGAAATCAAATCTTTAATAAATTTCTTATTCCAGTTGTCGAAATTTTGGGACGTTACACATCCAGAGTGCATTACATAACTACATAAGCATTAAATATAAATAATTAACGCTTAACACAGTCCGTCAACCAATCGATTGACATACAACTAAACAATTGGGATTAGTGTACGTTAAATATCATCCCAATGCCCGTGTGGGGTTTCAACCAACAAATACTGAATATTATTTGTGTAGTTGGGCGATGTGTAAAATTTATCGTCATAATCCATATCAATTAAATGGGTGTACATAAACAAATCATCTTATTTGTAAATGAATATTTATTTTCATTCATATACACGTTAAACATTATATTTTTAAAGATAAAATATTTATTTCAACACATGAATATTTTATATAGTTCATACATTCAGTAAACACAATACAGTCAATTCAATCCAAACAAACAACCATGGTTTGTACAATAAATGGTGTCGGGGGCTTCTAAGCCCCGTCTGCATCCTACTATATATTTAACTGTAAAATAATTTAAGTGAGAAAGAGTTCTCACCTTTGGTTTCCACTCCGTCAGTCTTAAAAGGATGGTTTTGGATTCCGCTTTGTTTCCAATCAGTTCCATCGCAATCTATTTCACGCGGTATATATATTAAAAATCATATTTTTAATATGATGCTATATATAATTAGAAATCACATTTTTAAACTGTTCTATATAGTTTTAAAAATCATATTTTTAAAACAAAGTCATTTATAATAAAAATCATATTTTTGATCAGTGCTATTTATATAAAAATCACATTTTTAAAACTAATCTGTATATGTAAAAATCACATTTTTAATTCTAAGTTATATATATATATATATATCATATTTTTAATTCTAAGTTCTATATATAAAAATCATATTTTTAATTCAATGTTATCTTTATAAAATTCACATTTTTGTTTAAGTCATTTCTTTATAAAAATTACATTTTTATAATAATGTTATTATATTGAAAATTCGCATTTTAAACATTTATTTATATTTTAAAAACAATACTATTTTATATTTAAAAACAATGCAGATTTATATTTATAAAACAACATTTTTAATTTATGCTATTATATTTTAAAAACAACATGTTTAACAACAATGCTATTTATATTTTTTTAACAATTTTATTTATATTTTAAAACAATTTTATTTATATTTTAAAATAATTCTATTTATATTTTAAAACAATTCTATTTATATTTTAAAACAATTCTATTGTAAATAATTTAAAAAACTACCTTTCTCTGGACATCGTCCTCTTTTTAAACCTAGAACCCAAATTCATGCCCAAAATCACCGTCGCTCCTACCAATATCTATGACCGGACGTCAATCGATGGTGACCACGACGACTGCGCCACCTCCCTCTTTCCGTGTCAGGACCCATGCCGAATTCGAACTTCACAATTGCCTGCAGTTTGCCAGTAACCGCATAGCCTTCCAGAGTTGATTGCCGCCACCTCGAACCACAATAATCCTTCACCGCCGGTCAGAATGGGGGTCTCGATGAGAGGAAGATATTTGTAGTTGGATGTTGGGTGAACAAGTGATCGGAGGGCGTGGAAAACGAGGAGAAAGGAGGGAAAATCGTCGCCATTCATTTGAGAGAGAGGGGCGCGATTTTCTTCTGGGTTGACCGCATAAGCATGTTTGACTAGGGTTTTAGAAAATTATAGGCTATTTATAATATATTTATTATTATTTTAATTCCAATAATACTAGTTTTTAAATCCGAACTCCAAATCAAACTCAACGACTGTCACCTCTAGCTAAATAACCCCATTCAGTACACAATGGGATATGTTTCGTAAGCCAATTCGACTGTTTTAATCGGTTTTCATCAAAATTAAAATATAATTCAATATATATTGAATTTAAATGTACATTTTAATTTACTAGAACCACATACTAACTCCAAAAATTACAGAAAAATTTATCTAGCTATGTTTTGACGATACGGTCCTAACAAAGCTAATTTCATCGAATTTGGAGACCGTTTGAAAAATGGCCATTTTCTGGTCGATCCAATTCAATTGAAATTGACCAAACATGTTTTCTTTTTCCATGCTCACATATTAATTCCAAAAATTATGAAAATAGGAATCTAGCAATAATTTGACATTCCGGATCCAACAAAAGTGGTTTCGTTTTCAAAATGGCTATTTTTAAGAGCTATATATTGTAATAAAATATATATAAATTCCATAGCGACTATTTCAAATTTAAAACTGACCATAACTTTCAATTTAAAAAGTGAAATCTTAGTTTCTTACATTCGTTAAAAAGATATAGCTAAACGGATTCAAATATTTCTTGTTTTGTCCAATTCTGACTTATATTGAACTCTGTATATTCATTAGAAATTTAAAATCGAATTTTCAAACTACCGCGCCATTTCAGGCTTGTTTTATAATTAAAATAAATTTATACGTTCAAACTTTGATTTAAATAAATTTTTAGTCATTATTATTTAAAATAAATCATTTTAAATATCCAAAATCCATTAAATTAGCTAAAATAAAATAAAAAATTGGTTCTAAAAATCCGAGTTGTTACAATCTCCCCCACTTAAAATCTTTTCGTCCTCGAAAAGGAACGGAGCTGAAAGTTGTTTAACTAACTATAATGACCCAAACTTCCCCATAAAAGAAAGCCCGGATTGAGTTGAGAACACGATAAATCAGAACACAAACAGAAGAACATTCCATTGTTTATTACAACAATTTACATCAGAGTACAAGAATATAACAGAGTATGAATAAATATTACACATTTGATAAACATCAGAGATTTAAATTATAAAGCAGCGGAAAAATAATACATAACACAACTGTAAGAAATACACGGATACGGAGCTTTTCGTATGTAGCTCCAGCTGTAAACCAGGTTCTTGTGAATATGATATCTGCAAAACCAAAACTACTAGCTGCTCGTGTGGAAAATAGGGGCACCCAGAGTTTAGGTTAAAAACAATAAACTCCACGTCAGTCATGTGCTGGTGTGAGAACCAAAACAATTATTAATTTGATTTTAAAGTTAGGTAAATCAAGGGACCACGCCGTATATCATGGAACGGGTTTACCCCCAAGAATACCAGTGCTTATAACAAACAGCGGAATGTTAAATAAAGAAAATGAAACTATTATAAGACTCAGGTCCCATCACGTAATGCAACGCAAGCCAAAGGGTATAATTTTTACCTTATAATAGCAAAAAATGCTTGGTACATGAAATTTCATCTTTTATTATTACTATAAGTGTATAGTGTCAAAAACAACTTCAAATATAAATGTATCAATCATAGACGGCATGAGCGCCCCATCCCACTATGTTGCCATACTAGGCTCTATAATCAAAACCGCATGATGTCGTATTGGAAGTTGGATTCCATCTGTGAACCAAGGCAAAGGGATCATCCTGTGCAAATTCGAGAAAATCTAGCCTATGTCTCAGGATCAGCCGCAACTGCACCCGGATTATCAGGGCCGGTCCATATTTTAAGTGGATTAGAAATCCCTGAACATGCGTCTCCCCGCCCTATTAGGCGTAAGTCTGGACAGTATGTCGACCATAATATCCATCATCCCCGCAATGACCGATATAACCGAAGCGCCTCGCTTTCCATCATCCACATAAGTAAAATGTCAGGGCTTGCAAAACACTGACACCACTCCAAGCTAGAAAGAAACGCATGTCCTCCCTGAAGTCCCTCCCGTTTCTGGTTCACATCGGGTTGTGAGGCTCGCGAATTAACGCTATACACAAGGCTATACTATATTAAAGTCGTGCTTTGATCATCAACCACAAGACTTTGCTTTTCAACAAAATTCTTGATCATTTTCCACTCACGCATGCCACATAGGCAATTCACGCCATGCGAATGATGTCTATAGATATATAACCTCTGAGCTCGTACGTCTCAGATAAGGGTGTTAAGCAAGAGAATAAATTCTCCGCCACCAAATAGATATATACTTAACAGAGATCAATCAACACAGAATAAAATACAATGTCAGACACACAGTCCATTTGCAAGTTCGTTCTGGGTTTGAACGAAACCGGAGGCACCTTATTCCTCGTCCCATATGTCCAATACAGGAGAGAGGCCCTCGCATATCCGGTCGATTTCCAAGTACGTCTTGACGATCACCACTTATCACCTCGTCTTGGGTGTACAACCCAATAAAGACATCAATAATCATCCAAACGATGTGAAGACCTCCGGTCTTCAACCACCCTCTTCGTCATCGACTAATCGTCGTATCAGTTCTTCAGAATGGGATAAACCCAGTCTTTCCAAATAACTCGCGTATTTTATAAACAAGTGTTACACAAACAACAACATACGCCTCATTCCAATTCAGAATATTCTTTTATTCAAATATTCTTTTCACAATTTAAACCAAATTAAATTTTTTCCAAACTAGTCAGGATTAGCGAACCTTACCGAAGTGATCGTATATTTTATTTCCCAATCCCAACCTATTCATCCCATGGAGCAAAACTGGTAGTACTCCATATCTAACACCACTGTGTTATCGATAAAAATTAATTACCATTTCACGTTCAAATCTAATTAAAGATTTAACTACCGCTTGGAGCAAAACTGGTGATACTCCATTCTCGATCATTTCACAAATTTGATAATTTAAATTATCTCATTCACATTTCAATCTAATTAAAGATTCGTTAAAACTCTAATTTAGTTTTAATCTTCCCAAAAATCAATATTAATGATTATTTAACTTTGGAAATCAATCATATCTTTAACTAGGTTAAAGACAAGATGTCATTTAAAACACAGTTCACGATAAACCCAAAATCTCATTCCATCAATTATGGAATCTTCACGGATCAATATATAATCGATATCAATTTCCGTATCCGACCGATAATATAAATCCAATAACGACAAAGCCTTTTAAATTCCATATATATTAACAGTTTTCCTCCACAGAAGCTCACTTCGATTATCATTAAATCGAATTTCATTCCATTCCAATTTATTATTTTAAATTGGAAAACTTTACTTTGGAAAATTCCCATTAAATCTTAATAAAAAGATTTATATATTCCAAACCACATTTCACTGTTAATTGGGTTAAAGAACAAATGTCATTAACAACACAGTTCACAATAAACCCAATTCACATTCCATTTCAGTTCCAATTAAATGTTAATTAATTGGTAATTCTTCTCTAAAACTTAATTAAAAGATTTATTCTTTTCACACGGGGTTTAATAACAGTGTTATTTAAGACACCATTCACGACAAACCCAAAATCAAATTTGATATTAAATACAGGGCTCTGAATAGAAATTATATCGGCTTATATTCAATACCAAATTCTGAAACCAACGGATATCGTGTTAGGAATAACGATATCTGTATCTTCCAAATTCCCATAACAATATCTATATAATTACGGAATCCAATACTGAAATATTCCGAAGATTATTTCCATTCAAAACCATTCCAATTTATTTATTGGAAAATTCTGGTTATTTTTAAAACCATTTCTAATCCAATTTATTTATTTAAAAATATTGGATTATTTCTCTAGTTAATAACTAATTCATTTTGATAAAAATATATTTTTATCTTTCCAAACATGGAAACTTTTTCATTCTAATTCTTTCCAAATCATTTATTATGATTTTACACAAATTATTAATATTTTTAATAATTTTTTCAAGGCCCTTGCATTCGATTTCCATAAACGGTCATCGAACTGCACTTACAACGACCTTTTCCAAATTTGATTTGGACATAATTCCAAATCCAACCGTTAGATTTCAAATCTCTTATATCCGTTGAAAATCTCTTTTCGATACGGACCTAACGGTCCTGGTTTTAGGAGAATCCGACGGTCGGACCTCCCGTAATATCAATTCGAAATCAATGGTCGAAATTCGCAAACGGTCGCAGCGCGGTGCATTCTATTCAGGCCATTTAATATATATAATGTTAGCCTACTTTGTGAACTAGGCAACACAAAGTCAAAAAACCAACCATTGAAGAGTATTTTAAGTTATAAGACCTCGGTTCGGATTGGAAGAAAACACCGCAGTTCAAGTTGATAGCTGCGGTTGTTCGGATCGGATAGGATCCTCTATTCGGATCGGGTTAGAGCAGCATATTGGATCGGATCGGATAGAGATCTCGGTTCGGATCGGTGGTCTCTTACTGGATAGATTGGTAAAGCATATCCAGTCGGATCGGAGGACAACTAAATCTCGCATGGAAATCCATCTGCTTGTCACGACGCTGGAGCGGAGCGGAATAGATTAGAGAGGGAGAGATGTCCAAGCCATTCCAGTTCGGATCGGGTATCCCGATCCGAACCCCTTGCCTGCACGCCTCCGACCCGCACCCATGATCCAAGTTAGTCTCCTGTAAAATCGCCTGGAGAACCGGACCGGATATGACTAATTCCTACCCCTAACGTCCATCTCTTTGATGTGTTGTCAGCTTGATAGTTCATCCGAACCCGAAGAGAGTGCGATGGATGACACGTGTTCCGACCCGGATTGAATCTCAGGCAAATTCACACCTATAAATACCCCATCTAGAGACAAAGAGAAGGATCTTTTTTCAGCACTTAAAGAATTCAATCACCTCCAACATCCGAACTTCATTACTCCCGGAAAATCCAAATCATCTTTTATTTCTTGTTTTAGTCAATTGAGTGAACAAAAGTGAGTTGTGAGTGAATCTATCATTGTATTTGCAACTGAATTATTGAATATAGTAAAGAAGAAGTGGACGTAGGCATTTGTTCGCCGAACCACTATAAATCTTGTGTGTTCATTTTTATTTCTATCTTGTTTTATCTTGTTTCAAATCAATTTGGGTGTTAGAACCACTTTTGGGTCTAACATTTTGGTGCTTTCACTGAGAACCCTCATCTAAATTCTTTATTTTCCGGGATCTCTTTCTACTTTTTGGACCGTTGAGTTCAAAGAAGTGAATCCTTAAGTTTCTCCGCTTTCTTACATTCGTTGAAGTAATTGTCAAAAACTCATGGCCAAAGGAAAAGGCAAGGAAGTTCAGTCTGTTCAAGGAAATGGAGCTGGCGAAGATCAGCAACATGCTGTTGTAACAAGGTCTCGGGGGCAGAGTTCAGCAGCAGGAAGAATCAATGCAGGAAATCCGAACCGACAGCAAGGGGAAAGCTCCGATCCGATCCGGGTAGGAGACTCTGAAGCAGTGCACTCCCCCAATCTGAACCGACCTGAGTTGCTCGCTGCGCACCGATCCGACCCGGCACCCCAGCTCCGATCCGACCCGACTTCCTACCTCCGATCCGACCCGATGCTTGGTGAAGCTGGAACATCTACTCGAGTCCCCACGAATGCTCCAATTCCAGCTGCCAGGGTTGGAGATCAGGTCAATCCATCTGCTCCCATCACTCAAGGAGATTTCTCGCGCTTTCATGATATGCTTGAGAGCACGAGGGAAGCTATGAGAGTCCATGAACGCACTAATCTCATGATGCAGGAAAATATGAGGCTCATGAGTCGGGAGATCAATGAGCTCCGCCGGCAGAGAACTCCATCACCGGTTCGTCACACGCCCGTAGATCAATCTTCATCTTCCGAGGAAGAGAGGCCCCGTGAACGAAGGCCACTCGAACGACCTCAGAACCTGGAGCAGCTAACGTTTGGATCTTTGGGATCTCGCGAGGATATCGCACGAGCATTAGGAAACGATAGCCCCACTCGGGGGCAAAGACTCCAGTCCCCTCTTCCCGAGATCGACCGGGAACACAGGGAAAGGAATCGAGCAGAGGCAGCTCGAAGAAGAAGGGCATCTCCTGAGAAAGAGCCCCGAAGGAACTCGGACACTAGGGCCAGGGAACCTGAGCAGCCCCTAACTAGTGCCGATGTGCAGGCAATGGTTCGCCGAATTATGTCCAAGAGCCGGAATTATACAAATGAAGACTATGGCATTGAGCGAAGCCATATTCCGTTCACTGACGATATCCTAGACTTCCAGTTTCCCCGACGCTTTAACTTGCCACAGATGGACAAATATAACGGAAGGACTGATCCAGGACAGCATTTGATGCGGTATTCGTGGCTCATGAATGCCGCTGCTGCCCCTGATGAAGTAAAGTGCAAAGCGTTCCCAATTTACCTAGAAGATGTGGCATTATTCTGGTTTACCCGACTTCCTCCTCGTTCAATTTCTAATTACAAAGAACTAAGCGAGCGTTTCATGAACCAGTTCCGACTACATGCCCGAAAGTCCAAGAGTGTTATTGAATTGTCGAGAATCAAACAGGCACCGGGAGAGTCTTTAAGGGCATATCTAGATCGTTTTAACCAAGCTGTAACTGAGGTCAGTGACCCGCACGAGCCCACTATTCTGATGGCATTGAAGGAAGGAGTCGATCCTGAATCCGAGTTTGGAGACTACCTTTCTGGGAAAACACCCCCCACAAGGGCGATATTCTACGAAAAAGCCGATATTTATCTGAGACGGGAGGAAGCCAGGGCAAACCGAAAAAGAAAGTCTGAGACAGCTTCAAAGGAGAATGTGCAGAGTAATATTGCCGTGAAGCAGTCTGGGGAAAGTTCTGGCAAGGTTGAAGTAAATGTAGGAAACAAGGGTGGAAACAGCAATACTGGAAACGGGGGAAACAACAATAACCGTAATTCGAACGGTAACAGGAGAAACAGAAATAGGGGAAGCGACCCTAACAAAAGGCCCCGATTCCAGAACTACGAGAACTATACGCCATTGAATGACACCCTGGAAAATATTTACCTGGATACGTACAATGTGTTGCAGTACAAAAGACCGCCACCTCGTGATTCGACCGAGAAAGAAATGGCGACAGGGAAATTTTGCTTGTTTCACGGAACACATGGACATTCGACCAATGAGTGTCGGCATTTGAGGGATGTAATTGAAAAGCTGCTGCGTGAAGGAAAGTTGGATGAGTACAAGGTTGCCCCGAGGGACAGGGGGCAAGGAGAGCAGGCTCCAAAACAGATCCTACCTGCTCCTAAGCCTACCGCGCAGCAGAAAGGTAAAGGGATCGTCATTAACTCCATAATAGGCGGACCTCACCCGGCAATCCGAAGCTTTAGGTCAATGGACCAATATGTGAATGCTGCCAAGCATCTAGATGTGAATGAAGGTGACGATTTGGAAGATGTCACCCCTATAAAACAACAAAAAACCATGTTCGATGACGTGGTATTTCGCAGCCGAGACAACACGGGGATACAATCTCCCACCAATGATCCGTTGGTTATTACTACCACTATTGGGCCGGCCTTGGTCCATAAGGTATTAGTAGACAACGGAAGTTCCGTTAAAATTTTGTTCAAGAAGTCATTTGATCAGATGAAGCTTGAGCCCGAAGATCTGAAACCTTGTGAAGGATGGATTAGAGGCTTCAACGGAGCGACGACAGCTCCCATGGGATATATAGAGTTGCCCGTGACCCTAGGGCAAGGAGAACGTAGAAGAGTGCGAATGCTTCAGTTCGTAGTATTGGACGTAGATTCGCCATATAACGCATTTTTAGGGAGACCTGCCCTCGCTGAATTTAGAGTTTGTATCGCCCCTTGGTGCTTGTTACTAAAGTTCCCAACCGAAGCCGGGACTGGAGTAATAAGAGGGGATCAGGTTTCTGGACGGGCCTGCTATGTGGCCAAACTGAAGATGTTGATGAAAGGAGTTAATGCTGAGAGTAAGGATGCCTCATCTCCCTCGAAGGGGGACTCGACATAGCAATTAGAGAGATTGAACCCAAGGGAGTTGCCCAAAGGAACGCCAGAAGACCTGGATCCTAGAAAAGACGAGGAACCAGAGGCTAGGAATGCAACTCCTAATGAAGCGACAGTGGAAATTCCTGTTGATAAAGTTGATCCGACGAAAGTTTTGAAGATTGGTTCCCAATTGGATCCACGTCGTGCTGAAGAACTGACGGACTTCTTGAAGGCAAACTCAGATGTGTTCGCCTGGACCCATGCTGACATGTGTGGGATATCGCCTTCCATTATCAGTCACAAATTGAATGTAAATCCGAAGCATCCACCTGTAAAGCAAAAGAGACGCATGCTGGGCCCAGAGAGGTCGGCTGCTCTCAAAGAGGAAGTAGAGAAATTGAAACAAAATGGATTTATTCGAGATTCGACTTATCCCGACTGGATATCGAATCCCGTCTTGGTAAAGAAGCCAAACGGAAAGTGGCGAACTTGTATTGACTTTTCAGATTTAAATAAGGCTTGCCCAAAGGATAGTTTCCCACTTCCCAGGATTGACCAGCTTGTAGACTCGACAGCAGGTCATGAACTTCTCTCTTTCATGGATGCATACTCTGGATACAATCAAATTCCTATGCATGTACCAGACCAAGAGCATACAAGTTTCATTACGAATTTGGGGCTATATTGTTATGTTGTAATGCCATTCGGATTAAAAAATGCTGGAGCTACTTATCAGCGGTTGGTAAATAGAATGTTTTATGATCAAATAGGAAAAACTATGGAAGTTTATGTGGATGATATGCTTGTTAAATCAAAGCAGTCTCCCAGTCATACGCAAGACTTAGCGGAAATGTTTGGTATCTTGCGAAAATACCGTATGAAATTGAATCCTTTAAAATGTTCATTTGGAGTGGCGTCGGGAAAGTTCCTTGGCTTCATTGTGAGTTCCCGAGGAATTGAGATCAACCCTAGCCAGATAGCGGCGATTAGAAATATCAAAGAACCAAGGAGAATTAAAGACGTCCAAAGTCTGGCAGGGAAGGTAGCGGCGCTGAGTAGATTCATCTCCAAAGCCACCGATAAATGTGTTCCGTTTTTTGATTTGATAAAAAGGGGAAAGAAGAACTTCCAGTGGACTCCCGATTGTGTCGAGGCCTTTCAAAATCTGTTAGAGCTGTTAGAGAAACCGCCAATCTTATCAAAGCCCGTAGATCACGAAGAACTATTTGTTTATCTAGCAGTCTCGGCTCACGCTGTCAGCACAGTCCTGGTTCGAGAAGAAGACAAAGTACAAAGGCCAGTATACTATGTGAGTAAGAAATTAGCAGCGGCAGAGCGCAACTACCCAAAGATCGAGAAGCTTGCTTACAGCCTCCTGATTGCATCCCGAAAGCTTCGTCACTACTTCCAAGCCCATCCAATAACCATATACACCGATCAGCCGTTAAGACAAGTGTTGCAGAGACCCGAAGCGTCGGGAAGGTTGATTAAATGGAACATAGAACTAAGCCAGTTTGATTTGAATTTTCAACCACGAAAGTCAATCAGGGGGCAAGCTCTAGCAGACTTTATTGCGGAGTTCACCATTCCAGAGGAAGAAATAATCAATGACCGAGTGGTCAAATCCGAGGATAAGCTAGAGATGAATCCGTGGAAATTATATACAGATGGAGCTAAAAATGACCGAAGATCCGGAGCTGGAATTGTCTTAGTCACTCCCGAGGGACGGTCGTTATATTACGCCCTGCGATTAGAATTTTCGGCAACAAACAATGACTCTGAGTATGAAGCCCTGATTGTCGGGCTGAAACTCGCTAAAGACCTCGGAGTAAAAATGATGGACATATTTTGTGACTCTAAGATTGTTGTTTGTCAAGTGTGAGAGGAATTCGCGGCTCGAGGACCTCGACTTGTCGCTTACCTCAAGAAAGTGAAAGAGCTATTAAATAGCTTAGAACGATACAACATAACACATATTCCCAGAGTAGAAAACCAGAAAGCGGATAAACTAGCAAAATTGGCTAGTTCCGACAATCCAGAAGAGACTGGGATAATTCCAATTGAAACGTTGGAGTCGCCAAGCTTTGAGTCAATGGAAATTGAATTCGTTCTTGAAGCGGAACCAGAGAAGGAGTCATGGATGACTCCAATCAAGAGTTTTCTTAAGAATGGGACACTCCCATCGAAGAAAAATGAGAAAAGAGTTGTAGTTCGCAAAGCTGCCAGATATGTTATGCAAGACGATACTCTCTATAGACAAGGATTTTCTATGCCCTTGTTACGATGTATCGCACACGACGACATCAAGCGTGTACTGAGAGAAGTGCACGAAGGTGAGTGTGGAGATCATACAGGAGGTCAAACTCTAGCAAAGAAAATATTGCGGTACGGATACTTCTGGCCTACGATCAACAAAGATGCAGCTGATTATTCACGACGCTGCGATAAGTGCCAGAGATTCGCCAAAATCCCCAGGGCACCGTCAACCCAGCTTAAATCGATGGTGAGTCCTTGGCCATTTGCCACATGGGGAATCGATATCATTGGAGTTTTACCGATTGCTAAAGGAGGGGCTAAGTATGCCATAGTAGCCGTGGATTATTTCACAAAGTGGGTGGAAGCTGAGCCCTTGACTAAGATCACCGCAAGAAAGGTGATAAGTTTTGTGGTCAGAAATATTATGTGCCGATTCGGGATCCCAAGGACGATTATTACTGATAACGGGACCCAATTTGATAGCACTGAATTCAGAAGTTTTTGCCAGAAATATAAGATAGACAAACGATATACTGCAGTTGCCTATCCACAATCTAATGGGCAAGTAGAGGCGATAAACAAGGTAATAAAATCCATCCTCAAGAAGCGATTAGAGCGTGCAAAGGCAAAATGGGTTGATGAATTGCCCCTAGCCTTGTGGGCATATCGAACAACGTTTAAAACGGCTACCGGTCATACCCCTTTCTCTCTCTCCTTTGGCTCAGAAGCAGTAATTCCAGTTGAACTGGAAGTTCCTTCCCACAGGGTGACGTATTATGACCCGATGACGAATCGGGCACTTTTACTTGAGTCTCTTGATGAAATCGAAGAGAAAAGGGACGAAGCAGACTTGCGTGCAGCGAGACATCGGCGTCAGATGGCACGCTATTATGATAAAAAAGTTCGTCTTAGGACTTTTGAACCAGGAGATTTGGTACTAAAGAGAGTTTTTCCATCCCTTCCTCACCTCGGCCCAAAATAGGAAGGACCCTTTGTCATCCAACGGAAACTTGAAAAAGGAACCTTCAAGTTAACGACCGTAGATGGCGAAGAAGTTCCTCGAGCATGGAATGCCCAACACTTAATGCGATATTTGGATTAGAAATGCTATATTTTTTGTTATTTTTACTGTGGATTCTGTAACAAGACATGCTTTGCCTTGGGAAAATCTGATGATATGAATAAAGGACTATAAAGTGGACGTAGGCTACGACTTAGCTGAACCACTATAAAAATATTGTGTGTTATTTACCTTTATGCATTTACATTCATTAGTTGTTCTGTTGTGATTATAAAATACAGGACGACTCAGAGCCTAAAAAAGGTTGAAAACAGTTTGGACATAAAAAGAAGCACAATGATTATTTGTGCAATAAGATGTAAAAGAATGAGAAAACGACATTCTATTCTTAACTCGAACTCTCCAGAGAAAGAGAGAGAGTATAAAAGCGTCTCAGACTGAGCGCTGAAAAAGAAATTCTATTCTTAACTCTAACTCTCCAGAGAAAGAGAGAGAGTATAAAAGCGTCTCCGACTGAGCGCTGAGAAAGAGATTCAACTCCGAACTCTAACTTTCCAGAGAGAAAGAAAGTATAAAGGCGTCTCCGACCGAGCGCCGAGAAAGAAATCTTTTCCCGTTGAACGACCGGGGAATAAACAAATAACTGAACTCTAACTCTTAAGAGAATGAGATAGAGTATAAAAGAAATGCCAGGAAAAACAACAGGTATTGATGACACAGGAAATGCTATCCCGTTAGAGAATCGGGAGCATTCAGATTGCATAGCTGAGCATTGAATAACTTATGGAAATTGACTGGGGACACATATACATACACATATCTCCCCTCTCTACAACTTTGATTCATAACTATAGACAGGCATTATTACATAAGTGCAGAACTGCTAACAAATAAACATTGCAAAAAGTGAATTATTTTTATTTACTAATGAATGAATTTGTACAGGGAAATGGCTAAAAAAGAAAGTGCGGAAGCTGCTTTTGTAGCAGTGCTTATTGTTTCACAAAGATGTTAAAAAAGATACAGGGGAACCCACTATTTGGGCTTAGAATGAGCCTTAGATTTTTTGGCAGTTTTCTCTGCCTCATTTGCTTCCTTCTCGGCTTCAGTCAAGATTCGTTTGGATTTCTTTTTCCCTGAAGATGTGGTACTGGAGCCAGCAGACTTCTTTCCGGAGGGCGGAACACTGGAATCAAGAGAAGATTTTTTAGCAAGCTCTTCGGTAATAGATCTAGTGGAGAGCTTAACAACTAACCTTGAACCTGCATCCACAACTGCGAGGGGCTTGAGGACCTCAGGGTCTACTTCTTCAGCCTTTAATTGCAAGCGCTTGTCTTGATCGGCCTTCATGGCCGCCAAGGTAACGTCATCGGCGCTTTTTGACTCCCCGGTTATTGTAACCTCTGGTTCCTCATCATGCCCCTCGTCTCCTCCGTCGTCTTTTAAAGCTGCAATCATTTCTTCATCATGGGGAGTAGTGACCTTAGTTGGCTCACTTCTTTCCCCCAGGTCTGTTGAAGCAGCCTTGTCTTCCCCTTCTTTGACCCTATCAGCGGGCTTTGTCCCAGCGGTAGCTCCTTGAGCTACATCTGTCTTTGCGGATGATTCAACGCCTACAAAATGAGAAACATTGGTTAACAACTCAGGCGAGAGCAAAGGATTTCTCATCGAACATTCAGTCATGTAGCCAAAGGTAGTAGTAGCCTTGACAAATTGAGGAGAAGAGATAGGGATATCTTCTGAAGACTTTTCAACGGGGGTGACTACTACCTCTGGAGTTATTTCAGGAATGGGAGATAGCAAAGTTGTTCGGGGAATTCCCGGGTTTTCGGGATCATACCCTTCTACTTCGGGAGTTACAGGAGCAGAAGAAGAGGAACCAGCTTCAGGAATGTTTTTCTGTTTAGACTTCCGCCTCTCTTCTTCCATGGCCTCAGCAATTAGACGGCGTCCTTCAGCTAGGCGCTCCGGTTCGTCGTCTCTCAAGTATTTCTCCATCAGCTTATCCTCATCGAGGGAATCGACCTTAAGTTCTTCTTTTTCCCACTCGACGATTTGATTCCACACTTGAACCAGAGTGGATGGATAGTCCTCGATCCAGGAAATGTTTCGACGACAAATAATGTGCGCGAAGAATTCTATCATTAGCTCGCCGAAGCCCTGAATATCAGCCTCCGCCTCTGATAGTTGTTTGCGGGTTTCCTCCGCATATTTAATAGCGCATTCCACGTTGCCCTCAGCCAGAGCAGCCCTGTTTTCCGCCTCCAACAATTTTGAAGCCAAGTCAGCGTTCTTCTTTTCTAACTCAGCACTCCTTTTCGCTAACTCGGCGTTTTTCTGTTCAAGCTCAGCATAAGCAAGGCGTGTCTTAGCGGCCTCTGATTTGGCCTCGTCAGCTTGCTTCTTCAACTCGGAACGCTCCTGAGTGTGGGACTCAAGTAAGTCATGATAACGCTTTTGCATGTCCTCAAACTGTTGTTTGAAATTAGAAGCGTTCTTTTGAGCGACAGCTAGTTGGGCTTGAGTGTCTTCTAGGTCCTTTCCTAAGGTCTTTAAGGCCTTAGCGTCCTCCTCCGCAGTTTTGTGCATTGAGTCAGCATTTGTCATTAGAGTGCGGATGATTCTGGAAAGATTGTGAGAATACTTGAACATCTCGGTATATTGTTTTTCCACCAAATCAATTTTTGCCTTAGCCTCATCTGCCCAAGTAGAAGAGATAGGTTCAAGGGTAGGTAGAAAGGTCAGAGTCTCGAAGTAGTGCTCGGGAAATTGCTCCTTTAAATATGCCAGCCTTACTGCAGTTCCCGCATCTGGTGGAGGAGGAGCAAGGATTGTTAGTTCGGTGTCCCTTCCTGAAGAAGATTCTGTAGAACCCTTGTCTGTCCTAGGTCTTTTAGTAGCAGGGACTTTTTGCTTACTTCTAGGCCCAGTTTCCTTTGGAGGAGTTTTCTCTCTACTCCGCTTGTCATGGGAGGAAGTGGAATCCCTAGATTGTGGTCTATCCTCCTCCCTACGACCTTGATAGCTCTTGTATTTCTCTTGTTCCGGTCGCACTGGTGAGCGGGAGCGTGAGAGTCGAGATCGATAGGAATCATAGGGTCTTCTTTCCTCCCTACCACGGTCATCCCGGCGATCATGCTCGACATCCTGAGGAGGATTGGACATGCTGCGACGAAGCTTTCTTATATCATAATAGGACCGAGACATTATACCTGCACGATAAAATAAGCGAAGTTTAGAATCAATGGATTCATAGAGAAAGAAGTGCAATGAATGCTAATGCTGTGGTATAAAGTGCATCCTAAGTGGTGTGTGTGTCCCCCCAACCAACCCGAGTCTGAAGCTAGACTGGTGCGGGCAGGCTCTTTGGCCTTGGCAGGAGTAGTTTCTTCAGAAGAAGTGAAGACTAAAGGGTCCTTCCTGAAATCTTCTGAAGTATATATAGTCTCGGGTAAGGGGAGATCCCCCAAACCCTGAAATATGTGCTCGTCGGTGCTAGGGACATCCCCTTCGGAAGCGCGAAGTGGCGACACTTGGGAAGACTTTGACTTATCTGGAGAAGTAGTTTCCTCGGGGGCAATATACCCTTCACGATGTTTTTCGGCCAGATTAGCCAGTTCGTCATCTTGTGTGGAAGAGGGAGAAGGTGAAGTTTGAAGAGGAGCTGCAGGAATTCCCGAGCCTTCTCCTATTTCTGGAACTGTTTCCACTGGAGGAATATATGCATAAGGGACCGTCCCATGACCGATGCTACGGAAAACGGATAGCAGCCCGTGAAAATGAAGGTACTCATCTTTAAGGACCTCGTCAATAGTCAGGAATTTTTGGTCGCCATTGAGAAGACGGTGCATTCGATCAAAGAACACTTGGTCTGATATTTGTTTGGGATTGTCGACTGCAAACAAAAAGGAAAACAGGTCAGGGTGATGATTCAAGTGTATAAAGTCCGGGTTCAGAAAATCAATGCTTTACTTGATTTTGTCCATCTCCTGGCGCATCCAGACTGTTGCTTTATATAAAACCACTCTAGTCTGGAATCTCCAGCTTTACTGCTAAACGGCGTAGAGATTATCTTCCTCTTTGGGACTGATTCAAAGTAGCAGAAAGAAGGGGTTTCTCTGGTCCGATGTTTGAAATTATAGAAGAAATGAACATCATCGAACGTGAGCTCTACGCCTAGAATTTCACGATATGCTATGAATAAGGTATGCAGATAGGCATATGAATTGGGATGCAACTGCATGGGGGAAATCCGCATTTGTCTTAGGAAATCAACGATGAAAGGCGAGAATGGAGGAATGGCGCCAACCATGCACATCAGTCGAGTGACCGTCATATATCCTTCTGGAGGGTTATGGGGACGGTCAGAACGTGAGGGCACTAAAGTGTCTCTCTTCATTATTCCATACTTCAAGCAAATTCTCACAAGTCGGTCATTGTCGATTGTCGATTCTACAGAATCTGGAGGTGACTCCAATATAATGGCTGAGTCGAATTCATCGGGTGCTCGATGGTCACCAATCCCTCCTTCCTCCTCAAAGCCTAGAGAAACTTCGCTTTCTGAAGACATTTCGTCGCTTTCCCGATGACCAACTCCGTAATCCGGACCCTCACTGTCTGGGTCAGATGAAGAAGATATATCCTCAAGAGTGGTTTTGTTGGAAGTTTCTGGAGCTTCTTTCCTCTCAGCTAGACGAGAAGAGCGTCTGGGCCTCATTGTCATGGAACTATTGAAGAAGCAATAGCACGGATTAGAGTAAATTATCCCGTGTCCCCCTTTTTGTGTATGTGTGTGAACTAAAGTGTGTGCAGCAAATGTGGGAAATACAAAATAAAAGTACAACAATGTAAGACGAAGCTTTAAAGAGAAGGTGATAGTCAGAGTTGTTCTTAATTCTCGTTTATGTTCACAGGGCACTATCCTAACTGTCTGCAAAGTTATCGTCTAGAGTAAATGTTGGTTGAATTAGTTGAGTAGTCTTTATGCGCTAAGTGTGATACATTCAGTTCGGTTCGGTTATGCATATGATGATTGGCTCAATACAGATGCAGATGTAGGTTCGGTTCGGATGCATCGTTAAAGCTTGGACAGTTCAAGACAAGGGAGACAGTGGGTTCGGAAGCAGGACTGATCTGATCGGATCGGGTGACCCGATCCGAACCGAACCAGCATCACTCAACCAGTCCGTTCATGTCAGCCTCTTATCTCATTTTCATCTCCGACCCGAGCCGACATTTTCCTTCCTCCCGTCTTTCTAAAATGTGCAATCTGAGCCGATCCCCTTTCCTTCTCCTTCCTTTTTTGATCCTCCGTCTCCTACCCGAACCGACTCCAGTTTGTCATCCCACTCTTCATCTCCTTCCTCTTTCCCCCCTACTCACAAACGAGTCCGCTTTATCACCAAAGCCACCGTTGAGGATAAATATTTGCCCTCTCCAGCCTCGCAACGCCTCGAAGCGATGGCGCATCCACCAGCGGCGGCGGGGGGTTCAAGCGAAGCTTATGATTAAACCATCCCAATCCAACACGAATTGAAATCGAAAACGGTTACAACGAAGTTATTCGAGATTAGAAAAGCTACCTATATGTTTGATTCGGGAAATCTACAGGAAATAGTTTTATAATATTGGAGTTTCTAACGTTTTCAATGCTAGGGTTGGGAGCGGCAGCAGAAAAGAAGAAGGAAGGAAAGAAGATAGTGGCGGATTTATATAGGGGGTGAAGTTGACTCCTCGTATTCCTGTTCTCTCTCTCACCCGCTCGGACCGGAGTGAAGGCCCAGTAGCACAACTCTGCCTGAAGGCCCACTGCCCAAGAATTAAAGCGTTTCGGATCGGCACCCGAACCGGACAGGTTTCATACATTAACTTAACATCTGACTAGAATTGAGTTCAAGAGAAGAAGAATAAAGGAAGAACATACCTGCACGACGCATCAGAATTGGCGAGAAGAATTCCCAAACTTGCTCAGAAATGAAGAAAAGGTGCTCGGGTCGGACACCGAACCGAATAGAAATCTGTGCATTACTCCTGACAATTCTGATTAAACGACATCAAAGCACGCTTCGTACAACAGAAGCATCCTTTGAGGGGGCAGAATGTTAGCCTACTTTGTGAACTAGGCAACACAAAGTCAAAAAACCAACCATTGAAGAGTATTTTAAGTTATAAGACCTCGGTTCGGATTGGAAGAAAACACTGCAGTTCAAGTTGATAGCTGCGGTTGTTCGGATCGGATAGGATCCTCTATTCGGATCGGGTTAGAGCAGCATATTGGATCGGATCGGATAGAGATCTCGGTTCGGATCGGTGGTCTCTTACTGGATAGATTGGTAAAGCATATCCAGTCGGATCGGAGGACAACTAAATCTCGCATGGAAATCCATCTGCTTGTCACGACGCTGGAGCGGAGCGGAATAGATTAGAGAGGGAGAGACGTCCAAGCCATTCCAGTTCGGATCGGGTATCCCGATCCGAACCCCTTGCCTGCGCGCCTCCGACCCGCACCCATGATCCAAGTTAGTCTCCTGTAAAATCGCCTGGAGAACCGGACCGGATATGACTAATTCCTACCCCTAACGTCCATCTCTTTGATGTGTTGTCAGCTTGATAGTTCATCCGAACCCGAAGAGAGTGCGATGGATGACACGTGTTCCGACCCGGATTGAATCTCAGGCAAATTCACACCTATAAATACCCCATCTAGAGACAAAGAGAATGATCTTTTTTCAGCACTTAAAGAATTCAATCACCTCCAACATCCGAACTTCATTACTCCCGGAAAATCCAAATCATCTTTTATTTCTTGTTTTAGTCAATTGAGTGAACAAAAGTGAGTTGTGAGTGAATCTATCATTGTATTTGCAACTGAATTATTGAATATAGTAAAGAAGAAGTGCACGTAGGCATTTGTTCGCCGAACCACTATAAATCTTGTGTGTTCATTTTTATTTCTATCTTGTTTTATCTTGTTTCAAATCAATTTGGGTGTTAGAACCACTTTTGGGTCTAACATATAATATATATATTTTGTCGATTTCCATTTAAAACGTATTTTATAAATCGTTTTAAATTCGGTTTAAAAATGATTTCAACTTCATATTCAATTTTAAATCAAAATTGAATATTCCAAATCATTAATATATAAATGATAATATTTTCAAAACATTAGATTTTGAAATCACTTCTTTTCCGATATTCATTATAAAAATGAATAAAATAGATATAAATATTGTTCGCGTCAAAATGGTGCACATCTAATCAACACGGCTTCATATATTTCAATATTTTCGTGTCCATCCAAAATCGGACATCAAAATTACATTTTGATCATCTACTGAATATTATTTTAAAATATTCTTTATTTTATTTTATTCGACACATGAATAATTTTGATCCTTTTCTGAATATTATTTTAAAATATTATTTATTTTTCAAATCGGAATGAGACCCAATCAATTACCATATAATGTGAATTATATGGATTCCATACAACAATGTATATAATAACAATGACAAACAATCATCCATCATCCAGAGTGCATTACACAACTACATAAGCATTAAATATAAATAATTAACGCTTACAATGGCCTGTTAACCAATCGATCGATCAAAATAATTAGGATTAGTATACGTCAAATATCATCCCAATACCCGTGTGGGGTTTCAATCAACAAATACATATTTTATTTGTGCAGTTGGGCGATGTGTAAAATTTATCATCCCAATCAAAATCAGTCAAATGAGTGTACTTAAACAAATCGTCCGATTTGTAAATGAATATTTATTTCAAGGCACCACTATTTTATATAGTTCATATATTCAATAAAAATGATTTTTTTTATTGTTCAAATATTTTATTCAACACATGAATATTTTATTTTCCATTTCACATCACAATCACAATCAATTTCTACAACACAATACAATCAAACAAGTCGTCCATGGTATGTGGACGACGGTGTCAGGAGCTACTAAGCCCCGTCTGCAACCAAGTATATATTTAACTAGACAACAAGATTAGAGTGAGAAGTTCTCAACTTTGGGATCCACTCCTCCATTCTTTATTTCTTAATGGTTCAGATTTGGATTTGATTCCAATCGGTTCCATCGCAATCTGTTTCACACGGTTTACGCTAAAAATCATATTTTTAAACAACGATCTTTATAAATAAAAGTCACATTTTCTTTAGGCTATTATATATATATATATCACACTTTTATATCGCTATTCATATAATAAAAATCATATTTTTATTTTGCTCTCTAGGTAATATAAATCACATTTATATTTCGTTTTCTAGATAATAAAAATCATATTTGTATACCGCTACTTCATACATAAAAATTATATTTTCATATTGATCTTTACATTATAAAAATCATATTTTTAAATCGATGCAACCTATGTAAAAATCATATTTTTATGTTAATAAAAATCTAAACTTTATGTTAATAAGAATCTAATCTTTCTTCATATAAAAATCTAATCTTTCTTCATATAAAAATCTATTCTTTCTTCAAATAAAAAACATAGCTTTAATATAAACAAAATCATATCTTTTATATAACACTATATGTATAATAATCACAATTTTATCCCAATGTCATTTATATAAAAATCAGGAATTTAAAACAATTTTTAAATTAAATAAACAAAAAAAACTTACCACTAGTCGGAGAGGGGGTCTGAGGCACGGAGGGGGTTGCTGTTGAAGAGGGGAGGAGAAACGGAGGTAGCGCAGGTGGAATGGGGCCCACGACGGCGGAGGTCAATGGATTGGGGCTCAATTTAGGGTTTTAACGAGGAGAACGAGGGAGAGCAGCGGTTCCGGTTATCAGAGGGGGGTTCGACGAGAGGCGGTGGTGCTCCTCCAGCGTGGAGCGGCGGGGTGTTGGCCGCGATGGTGGCATTGAAGGGTTCCATCGGTTTTTTTATTCTTTTCTGTTATCCAGATCGACGGGGAGAGAGTGAGGGAGAGATAAAGAAGGAGGGGGTATATGAAAATATATTTGTATTAATTTATTTATTATTTTTTTCTCCAAAAAAGTTGCTTTTTAAATCGAACCCCAAATCGGAACCAACGACTGTCGCCCCTAGCTAATTACCCCCATTCCGAACGCAATGGGATATGTCTTGTAAGCCAATTCGACGGTTTCGATCAGTTTCCGTTAGATTTAAAATATAAATCAATATATTTTAAATTCAAACGCACATTTTAATTTACTAGGGCCACATACTGATTCCAAAAATTCCCGAAAAATGAATCTAGCTATGTTTTGACGATACGGTCCTAACAAAACTAATTTCAATGAATTTTGAGACCGTTTGAAAAATGGCCATTTTCTGGTCGATCCAAATTAACTAAATTTGACAAAACACATTTTCTTTTGCCATGCTCACATATTAATTCCAAAAATTATGAATTTTGGAATCTAACAATAATTTGACATTCCGGATCCAACAGAAGTGGTTTCGCCGAAAACGGAGGTCGTTTGCAAAACGGTTATTTTTTTAAGGGCTTTATATATATATATATGTATATATATATATAAATTCCACAGCGACTTTTCTGCATTTTAAACTGGACATATGTTTCAATTTATAAAGTGAAATCTATGTTTCTTAACTTCGTTAGAAAGATATAATTAATCGGATTCAAATATTTCTTCTTTCGTCCAATTCTGACTTATATGGAATTCCGTATATTCATTTAAAAATAGAAATCGAATTTTCAAACTACCGCGCCGTTTCAGGCTCGTTTTATAATTAAAATAAATTTATTCGTTCTAACATCATCTAAATAAATTTTTAGTCGTTATTATTTAAAATAAATCATTTTAAATATTCAAAATCCATTAAAATTGCTAAAATAAAAATTTTAAATTGGTTCTGATTTTCCGGGTTGTTACACTAACCAACTCAACTTTCATTCTTCAACTTTTTAGTTTCTAAGAATTTTCTAATTTCTCAAAAATTTGGCTAACGCCGTTAAATTTTCGAAAAATTTCGCCATAACCTCATTTGCACGGGGAGACCTTTAAAACCGCATCTTGCCTCACAGGGCCCTCATCAATCCAATAGAAAAGGAAAAAGCCATGCGGCTATCCAACCGGCTCATAAAATCATCAAACCTAATAAATTAGTAAACATGTACCTATTTGTCGGGCATACAATTTTATTCCTCTTCTTAGCGTCCTTGCTATGACCTGTTCATTACATACACGTGTACATATATGCAATTCCAATCAATTTTCAGTTCCGTTCAATATTTGATTTGATTTGGCTAAATTTACCATTCATTCACATATTGGTTAAATTAATTATCATTCCAATATTTTTATTAGTTAAACTAATAATCAAACATCACAACCAGCAATCGGTTAGTTGATTAGCTTTTAAACTATATGATTTTATATGTACTCAAAAATCATATTTCTAGTGCACAACAATAAATTCTAACTAAATTTGGTTCTCACACCAGTCAATTGGAAATACATAGATAACCCACTTTTGAAACTCAAAAATAACACTGATGATGGGGCCCCATCATCAGAATCATTCCCCGGTGACTAGAGTATGATTCTATATCTATCTAGTATATTTAAGGCTTCGTATAAACGTTTGCAAGGCGTATATGCAAAATCTTCATATACTCGATTGTCCAAATCAATTTAAAATAAAATATTCAAATACGTTTAATAAGGTTTAATCTTCCAAAAAAAAATGTTTTCGTTTTTATTTTTTTAATAACACTCCTTGAAACTCATTCTAGGATACTACTGATCCCGTCTCTAACAAGTCATTCTCATTGGATATTACAAATCCAATCTCAGATAAATTCTTTCGTTTGGTTCTAATATGTCTTTTTCTTGAGCTCTGTAAACCAAAGCTCTGATACTAAACTGGCACGACCCAAACTTGCCCTTTCGGGAAAGCCCAGATTGAGGTTAGAACACGACAAATCGGAACACAAACAATAGAACATTTCATTGCTATTACAACAATTACATCAGAGTACAAGATATCAGAGTATAAATGAATAATATATAGCAGAAAAATATCAGAGATTTAAATTATAAAGCAGCGGAAAAATAATACATAACACAACTGAATGAAATACACGGATATAAAGCTTTCCTAATATAGCTCTAGTTGTAAATCCAGGATCCTGTAAATAGATATCTGCAAAACCAAAATTACTAGCTGTCCGTGTGGAAAATATGGGCACCAAAAGTTTAGGTTAAACAATAAACTCTAGGTCGGTCATGGGACTGGTGTGAGAACTAAAACAGTTATATAAAACTTGACTTTAAAATCAGATATATCAAGGGACCACGCCTGTAATAACCCGGAAATTCTGAGCCAGTTTAAAATTTTTATTTTGGCAATTTTAGTGAATTTTGAACATTTAAAATAGATTATTTTAAATAATATCGAAGAGAAATTTATTTTGAATAGAATTCGACGTATATATTTATATACGGCGTCGTTTGAATATAAATATTTATATATAATTATAAATAGAATTGAAAATGGCGCGGTAGTTCGATAATTCGATTTCAAACTTCAAATGAATGTACCGGGTGCAAAACAATCCGGATTTTAGTGAAACCAAAAATATTAGAATCTATTCGTGAATATCTTTCCAACGAATCCGAAAAATCGAAATTTCATAGCGGGAATCAAAAGTTATGCCCAGTTGAAAATTCAGAATAGTCGCTATGTAAATTATACATGGCCCAAAAAGTCATATTTTGCATACGGATGAATTTGGACTCGAAACCACTTCCATTGAGTTCAAAATGCCGTTTAGAACTCCGAAAAGTATAAGCTTCGATATATTCCGATATCCGGAATAGTGGCTATGGGCTGGAGTTGTTCGGTTAACAATACATAGCCCTTAAAAAGTGAAATTTTGCATACGAGCTCAGAATTCGACGAGATAAATTTTTATGGATTCATAATGACAAATTATTGTTATGTTCCAAAGGGCGCGTCGAACGGAGTCAGTATGTGGCCGTGCGAGCTAAAACAGTTCAGGGTAAAGCGAGCAGTCATTTTACAAAGGAACATTATTGATACGACCTCGGAATTCAATTCTACTTTTTTTTCTAGATTCGTATCATCTAATAATGGTTAAATCCAAGAGGGCTTGATTTTTTTGAGTTAGCATGTGAGCGTGCGAGAAGAAAAGGTGCGCCAAAATCGCATTTTTAGAGCTTATCTGAGCATTTTTGTGATTTTTTTTGAATGGTCAAACGAACTCGGAATTCGACGAAACTTGTTTCGTTGGACTTGTCTTCACGTCTACTATCTCGTGTCCGAAATCCGCGGCCATCGGAGATCGCTAGTGTTCAGGCGATACGCGAGAAACTAGCATATAATCACTTTTACTCCATTTTTCTCTTCATAATTTCATTTCTCTCTTCCTCTTCAAAAACTCAAAAATGGCGTCCACCCTCCCACCGCCGCTGCCCTCCTCCACCAGCGCCACCACCGGCCTCCCTCCAGGCGCCGCACCCCCTCCTCCTCCTCCCCTCCTCCTCCTCTTCCTCCTCCTCTCTCCATTTGCAAACCCTAAGCCCCAAATCACCAACCACCACCACCACGGCCACCACGGGCCCCACCACCGCAACCCACACCCTCCCCCACGTCCATCAGGCCCGCGCCCCCCTCCAGCCCCCTCAATTCCGGCCGTGGGCCTCGCTACACCCAAAAACCCATTTTCACCAAAATCGCCCGTTTTGCAAATAAGTCCCTGACCGTATTTCGCGAATAACTCCCAAACCGTGCGTTTCTAGCCAAAGTTCCTCAAAACCAAAGTTGTAGAGCACGAAATTCTCTTCGATTTGGTATATGATAAGTCCTATTTTTCATTGCGGAGTTGTCGGGAAAACGCGTCCGAAGTCTGCTGATCAAACACTGTCAAAATGCTGTCTTTTCGCGATTTCCGGCGAAATGGCACATTTTCGGCAAGAAGACCACTAGGTAAAAGTTGTTCAGAATGGCGTGCTTGTGCTAGAAAAAAAGTTGGTGTGAAGATTGAAGCTCGTTTGCAAATTCTAGGACCCAAACAGCGAATCCGGGCGTTAGAAAAAAAGTGAGTTTTCTCCGTTTTAAAGCTTATACAGTTTTGACATATGAAATAAATAAAAATATGATCTTTATATTATAGAGAGGATAAAAATCCGATTTTTAGCTTATAGAAGATATAAAGATGAGATTTTTATATAATGTAGATAATCAAAATGTGATTTTTATACATGTAGCGGCTACGGGCAACGAAAGTGACAAAAGGCGAGAACGACAAGATTTTCTACATAAGAAGAGTCGAGATGATTGGATTAGCTAGTTGGTGAGAACTTCTCACTCTTCAACTTATTTTTCTAGTTATATATATATACTAGGATGCAGACGGTGCTTAGTAGCACCCGACACAATCGTCCACAGACCATGGACTTGTTTGATTGGTTGTGTAGTTGGTTAAATTATTTGGTTTGAATTGAATTGTTTGGTGAAATGGAATGGATTTGATTGATGTGTGAATGGCGTGGGCCTTCACTAGACCGGGGATAAGGCTAGACCTCGTCCCGTTTCTAGTATTGTGCCGTTATGCCGCCGAAATTTCCCAAAATATGTTAGAAAATAAAAATATCATTTTTATTGTGTAAATGAACTGAATAGAAATTCATGTGTTGAAATAGAATATTTTATCGTTAAAAATATAATTTTTAACGTGGAAGTGAATAAAATAAAATATTCATTTACAAATCAGACGATTTGTTTATGTACACTGATTTAACTGATATTGATTGGGACGATAAATTTTACACATCGCCCAGCTGCACAAATAAAATCTGTGTTTGATTGTTTGAAACCCCACACGGGTGTTGGGATGAAATTTGGAAGTTCACTCATCCTGATTGCTTAAATATGTCGATCGATTGATTGACAGGCTGTTATAAGCATAAGATATCTATATTTGATGCTTATACAGTGTAGTGCACTTTGGTTGATGGTTGATTGTTTTTCAATGCTATTATATACATGTGTTGTATGGAATCCATATAATTAACATTATATGGTGATTGATTGGGCCTCATTCCAATCGGGAAAATAAGGAATATTATAAAAGAAAATTCATGTGTTGAATATAAAAATAGTCATGTGTTGACGATGTTCATGTGTTGAGTGAAATATTTTATACCATGAAATTTACATCTTTATCATATTTAAAATTAGAACTACTTTACGGTTGAAGTCTAATTGAAAATCAAACGATAGATACCATAGTTTTATAAAATATTTTACATAACAAAAATAGTGATGTGTTGACAGCACTCATGTATTGAGATTAGTCAGGTGTTGGAAGAAATATAGATTCATGTGTTGAATGGAATAAATATTCATTTGTTGAATAGAATAATGGATTTATTGAAATATATAAAGCCATGTTGATTAGAGTTGCGCTATTTTGACGTGAACGATATTTATATCGATTATATTCGTTTTTATAATGAATATAGAAAAGAAGTGATCTCAAAATATAACATTTTGAAAATATTATCATTTATATAGTAACGATATGAAATATTCAGTTTTGATTAGAAATTGAAATAGTGTTGAAATGGTTTTAAAACGAAGTTAAAACGATTTATAAAATACGTTTTAAAAGAAAATTGACGAAATATATATAATATATATTATATATATAATGGCCTGAATAGAACGCGCCGCTCCGCGGCAGTTCGTGAATTTCGACCATTGACTTCGAATTGACGTTGCGGGAGATCCGACCGTCGGATTCTCCTAAAACCGGAACCATTGGGTTCGTATCGAAAAGAGCTTTCCAATGAATATTAGAAATTTGAAATCTAACGGTTGGATTTGGAATTATGTCCAAGTCAAATTTGAAAAAGGTCGTTGTAAGTGCAGTTCGATAGCCGTTGATGGAAATCGACTGTACGGGCCTTGATAAAATTATTAAAAATATTGATAATTTGTGTAAAATCATAATATGTGAATCGGAAAGAACTGGGATGAAGAATTCCACATTTGAAATGATAAAAATAGATTTTTATCGAAATGTACCAGTTGTGAACTAGAATTAAAATCAATTTATTTTTGAAATAAATAAATTGAATTTGAAAGTGATTTTAAAAATAATCAGTATTCCCAATACGTGAATTGGACTGGAGTTGAATCGAAATTATCTTCGGAATATTTCGATGTTGGATTTCGTGACTACACAGATATTGTTATGGGAATTTGAAAGATATATTTTATATCGTTATTTCCAATACGATATTTGTTGGTTTCAGAATTTGATATTGAATATAAACCGGTATATTTTCTATTCAGAGCCTTGTATTTAATATCAAATGTGATTTGGGTTTATCGTGAATCGTGTTTTAGATGACATTGGTTCTTTAACCCAGTTAAAAGCAAGATGTTGATTTTTGAAAAGAATAAAACTAAGTGGAGTTTTAATGAATCTTTAATTAGATTAAAAATGTGAATTGATAATTTAAATTATCAAATCTGAAAGGTGATCGAGAATGGAGTACCACCAGTTTTGCTCCAAAGCGATAGTTAAATCTTTAATTAGATTTGAACGTGAAATGGTAATTAATTTTACCGATAACACCGTGTGTTAGATATGGAGTGTTGCCAGTTTTCTCCATGGGATATATAGGTTGGGATTGGGAAATAAAATAAATAATTACTTCGGCGTGGTTCGCTAATCCCGACTAGTTTGAAATGATATCCAAAGGAAGATTATAGAATAAATTTAGAGGAATTTATCTTGGATAAAATTAATGGGAACATTTCCCTAAGAATGTGTTTTTGTGAATAAAAGAATCTTCTGAATTGGAATGAGGCGTTTGTTGTGTTTGTGTAACATTCGTTTATTATATACGTGGGTTATTCAGAAAGGCCGGGTTTATACCCATTCTGATTAATCGATTCGACGAGATGTCGAAGATGAAGACGGTGGTTGAAGACCGGAAGTCTTCACATCGTTTGGGTGATTACTGATGATCTTGATTGGGCTGTACACCCAGGATGAGGGAATCAGTTGGTGATCGTCCAGACGTACTTGGAGATGGATGGATATGCGAGGAAAATGCCTCCGGTTTCGTTCAGACCCAGAACGAACTTGTAAATGGATTGTGTGTCTGACATTGGATTTTATTCTGTGTTGGTTGATCTCTATTAAATATACATCTGTTTGGCGGCGGAGAATTTATTCTCTTGCTTAACGCCCTTCTCAGAGACGTACGAGCTCAGAGGTTATATATCGATAGACATCAGTCGCATGGAGTGAATTGCCAATGTGGCATGCGTAAGTGGCAATTGATCAAGGCTTCTGTTGAAAAGCAAAGTCTTGTGGTTGACGATCAAAGCACGGCCTGTGTGGCGTAGCTTTGTGTATAACGTGAATTCGCGAGCCTCACACCTCGGTATGAGTCAAAAACGGAATACGGACCCAAGGAGTGCACGACGTTTCTTTCTAGCTAGGGTGGTGTCAGTGACCTACCAGCCCTGACATTTATATACTTTTCACCTGTGTGGTTGTTGGATACGAGGCGCCTCGGATATAGGTCTGTAAGGACCGGGAAACGTGTGTTCAGGAATAACTAATCCTCAAAAGTAAGAGAGGACCGGCCTTGGAGGTTCCAAAGGATCAGAGTGGGGTCCTGAGGCATTGCTAGAGTGTCTCGAACGCGAAGAGGAGCTTGCCCCTTGCCTCGGCTCATGACGGAAATCCAATTTCGAATACGTGATATTGCGGTTTTAATTGTAGAACTAGTATGGCGACATGATAGATGGTACCCATGCCACCTATGATTGATATTTATGATTGAAATGTTTTGACACTATACACTTATTATAGTATCAAATAATGTGTTTTAAACGTATCAAGCATGCTTTGGCTGTTATAAGGGAAAACCCTATCCTCCGGCTTGCGTTGCATTGTGTGATGGGACCTGGGTCTTATAAAAGCTTCATTTTTCTTTATTAAGCATTGCGCTGTTTGTTCTATGCACTGGTATTCTTGGGAGGAAACCCGTTCCGTGTTATACGGCGTGGTCCCTTGATTTACCTAACTTTAAAACCAATATTAATAACTGTTTTAGTTCTCACACCAGTCCCATGACTGACCTGGAGTTTATTGTTTTAACCTAAGCTCTGGGTGCCCCTATTTTCCACACGGGCAGCTAGTAGTTTTGGTTTTGCAGATTTATATTCACAGGGTCCTGATTTACAGCTGGAACGATGCTCGGAAAGCTCTGTATCCGTGTATCACTTCTAGTTGTGTTTTGTATATTTTTCCGCTGCTATGTAATTTATTGTAATCTCTGATATTTGTTGAATGTAATTTATTCATTTATACTCTGTATATTCTTGTATCTGATGGAATTGTTGTAATAACAATGAAATGTTCTTCTGTCTGTGTTCCGATGTGTGTTGTTCTCAAAAGTATCTGCTCTTTCCTTCACGGGGAAGTTACGGGTTCTTACAGTTGGTATCAGAGCTTTGGTTTACAGAGCTCGAGAACAAGACACATTATAACCACACGAAAGAATTCATCAGATATTGGATTAGCAACATCCAATTAGAATTACTCGTTAGAGATAGGATCAGTAGTATCGTAGAACGAGTGTCAAGAGTATATTTTTCAAATGAAAACAATTTTGTTTTGAAAATTTAAACCATTTTATACGTATTTGAATATTTATATTGATATGGACAATCTAGTATATAAAGATTTTGCATATACGCGTCATGAACGTATATTCGAAGTTTTAATATACTGGATAGATATAGAATCACATTCTAGACACCCGGGGATAATTCTGGTGATGTGGCCACATCATCAGTATTTATATTCGTGTTTCGAAGGTGTGATATCTATATATTTCCATTAGGCTGGTGTGAGAACCAAAACTTATATAGATAGATTTATTGTTGTGAATTGGCCTCAAAACATGATTTTCCGTATATATGTATCAATTTATGAATTTGAAACTCTAATCCACTAATTGATTGATGTTTGAGTTGTTTGTTTATTTGTTTGACAATTTTTAACCACTATGCCTAATTGAACCAAATATTGAATTATATTGAAAATTGGTCGCATTTGCTTGCATATACGTATACTTATATTGAACAGGTCATAGCAAGGAGGCTAGAGCCGAAGAATAAAATTTGTTTGCCCGACAAATAGGTACATGTTTACTACATAATTTACTATTTCGTTTGGGTGATGATGATTTTATGAGCCTATTGGCTAGCCGCTTGGCTTTTTCTTTTTCTTTTTGAGATCAGAAGGCCTGTATGGCAATTTCGGGATTTTCCCGTGCTCCCCGTGCAAAGGAGGTTATGGCGAAATTTTTCAAAAATTCCGGGTGTTAGTCAAATTTTTGAAGAATTTGAAAATTTTCAGAAACTGAAAAGTTGGAGAATGGAAGCCAGATCGAACGTAGAGTTGATTGATCAAACCACTTTCGACTTTGTTCCTTTTCGGGGACGAAAAGTTTTAAGTGGGGGAGATTGTAATAACTCGGAAATTCTGAGCCAGTTTAAAATTTTTATTTTGGCAATTTTAGTGAATTTTGAACATTTAAAATAGATTATTTTAAATAATATCGAAGAGAAATTTATTTTGAATAGAATTCGACGTATATATTTATATACGGCGTCGTTTGAATATAAATATTTATATATAATTATAAATAGAATTGAAAATGGCGCGGAAGTTCGATAATTCGATTTCAAACTTCAAATGAATGTACCGGGTGCAAAACAATCCGGATTTTAGTGAAACCAAAAATATTAGAATCTATTCGTGAATATCTTTCCAACGAATCCGAAAAATCGAAATTTCATAGCGGGAATCAAAAGTTATGCCCAGTTGAAAATTCAGAATAGTCGCTATGTAAATTATACATGGCCCAAAAAGTCATATTTTGCATACGGATGAATTTGGACTCGAAACCACTTCCATTGAGTTCAAAATGCCGTTTAGAACTCCGAAAAGTATAAGCTTCGATATATTCCGATATCCGGAATAGTGGCTATGGGCTGGAGTTGTTCGGTTAACAATACATAGCCCTTAAAAAGTGAAATTTTGCATACGAGCTCAGAATTCGACGAGATAAATTTTTATGGATTCATAATGACAAATTATTGTTATGTTCCAAAGGGCGCGTCGAACGGAGTCAGTATGTGGCCGTGCTAGCTAAAACAGTTCAGGGTAAAGCGAGCAGTCATTTTACAAAGGAATATTATTGATACGACCTCGGAATTCAATTCTACTTTTTTTTCTAGATTCGTATCATCTAATAATGGTTAAATCCAAGAGGGCTTGATTTTTTTGAGTTAGCATGTGAGCGTGCGAGAAGAAAAGGTGCGCCAAAATCGCATTTTTAGAGCTTATCTGAGCATTTTTGTGATTTTTTTTGAATGGTCAAACGAACTCGGAATTCGACGAAACTTGTTTCGTTGGACTCGTCTTCACGTCTACTATCTCGTGTCCGAAATCCGCGGCCATCGGAGATCGCTAGTGTTCAGGCGATACGCGAGAAACTAGCATATAATCACTTTTACTCCATTTTTCTCTTCATAATTTCATTTCTCTCTTCCTCTTCAAAAACTCAAAAATGGCGTCCACCCTCCCACCGCCGCTGCCCTCCTCCACCAGCGCCACCACCGGCCTCCCTCCGGGCGCCGCACCCCCTCCTCCTCCCCTCCTCCTCCTCCTCTTCCTCCTCCTCTCTCCATTTGCAAACCCTAAGCCCCAAATCACCAACCACCACCACCACGGCCACCACGGGCCCCACCACCGCAACCCACACCCTCCCCCACGTCCATCAGGCCCGCGCCCCCCTCCAGCCCCCTCAATTCCGGCCGTGGGCCCCGCTACACCCAAAAACCCATTTTCACCAAAATCGCCCATTTTGCAAATAAGTCCCTGACCGTATTTCGCGAATAACTCCCAAACCGTGTGTTTCTAGCCAAAGTTCCTCAGAACCAAAGTTATAGAGCACGAAATTCTCTTCGATTTGGTATATGATAAGTCCTACTTTTCATTGTGGAGTTGTCGGGAAAACGCGTCCGAAGTCTGCTGATCAAACACTGTTAAAATGCTGTCTTTTCGCGATTTCCGGCGAAATGGCACATTTTCGGCAAGAAGACCACTAGGCAAAAGTTGTTCAGAATGGCGTGCTTGTGCTAGAAAAAAAGTTGGTGTGAAGATTGAAGCTCGTTTGCAAATTCTAGGACCCAAACAGCGAATCCGGGCGTTAGAAAAGAAGTGAGTTTTCTCCGTTTTAAAGCTTCTACAGTTTTGACATATGAAATAAATAAAAATATGATCTTTATATTATAGAGAGGATAAAAATCCGATTTTTAGCTTATAGAAGATATAAAGATGAGATTTTTATATAATGTTGATAATCAAAATGTGATTTTTATACATGTAGCGGCTACGGGCAACGAAAGTGACAAAAGGCGAGAACGACAAGATTTTCTACATAAGAAGAGTCGAGATGATTGGATTAGCTAGTTGGTGAGAACTTCTCACTCTTCAACTTATTTTTCTAGTTATATATATATATTAGGATGCAGACGGTGCTTAGTAGCACCCGACACAATCGTCCACAGACCATGGACTTGTTTGATTGGTTGTGTAGTTGGTTAAATTATTTGGTTTGAATTGAATTGTTTGGTGAAATGGAATGGATTTGATTGATGTGTGAATGGCGTGGGCCTTCACTAGACCGGGGATAAGGCTAGACCTCGTCCCGTTTCTAGTATCGTGCCGTTATACCGCCGAAATTTCCCAAAATATGTTAGAAAATAAAATTATCATTTTTATTGTGTAAATGAACTGAATAGAAATTCATGTGTTGAAATAGAATATTTTATCGTTAAAAATATAATTTTTAACGTGGAAGTGAATAAAATAAAATATTCATTTACAAATCAGACGATTTGTTTATGTACACTGATTTAACTGATATTGATTGGGACGATAAATTTTACACATCGCCCAGCTGCACAAATAAAATCTGTGTTTGATTGTTTGAAACCACACACGGGTGTTGGGATGAAATTTGGAAGTTCACTCATTGTAACGACCCGCATTCTACGCATCATAGGATCGTAGAATATTTATTTCTGTCACATACGAAGTCGTATGGTCATGTAAATTTGGGAGACGACTATTGGGGTCATTTCCCATGTTCATGATTTTTCCCGATTTTTAAATGACCATTTTACCCCTAGTTATCACTGTTTTGGCCATAACTTTTGACTGGAAAGGAATTTTGACCTGAAACCACTTCCATTGGCTCCGGATGATGGTTTCTCTTTCCGTAGAGTGGTCACATTAGCCAAACGGACTTACCGTTTGGGAGATATGGCTGAAACAAGTTTCAGATGGTGAAAAATAGCTTAATTGGGCTTAACCGGGTGATTAGCAGCTAGGCCCAAGGGGAATTTCGGGTTTAGGGGTATGTAGGTGCTGATTAGGGTTAGAAAACATTTCTTTAGACATTTTCCAGCCGCCACTTTCATTTCTCTTAACCTAGTCATGGCCTCCACTCTCTAAATCTCTCTAAAACACCCAAAAATTATCTTCTAATTGAAGATTAGGCTTAGCAAACATTAAATTAAGAAGAAAAAACACCAAAGCAAGGTTGGAGCTGCTGTATAAGATTGGGATCAGCGCCAAATCAGAGAATATTTCAGTTTTGGGGTTCTAGTTGTGGCAAAGGTGAGTGATAGCATCATTTTGACACTAATTACAGTTAATTAAGGGTAATTAGTGAAGATTAGCGAATTTATACGTAAATAAATTCTGGAAAAATTCTTAAAATTCTAAAATAATGTTTTAAGGCTCTGTTAGAAATTTGGGTTAATTTCGATGTGTTTTGCTAATCGTATGCTTAAACATGATTAAGAGGGATTATAGGAAAATGTGAGGTTTTAGCCACTTTTGATCTATTTTGATTCATTTGGATTGTTGTTTGGTGTTTGTGGTGGCTCTTACATATTGCTATGACTCTATGGTATGCTTTATGATCGATTAGAATAGTTAGATTGGTCGAAGACACCGTCGTATGGCGCAAAACACTCGTTGGAAAAGTTGCAGGAAATACTGCAGGGATCCGGATCGGATCGGGTAAGGGATCGGGTCAGGTAGGGGATCGGATCGGACATATCCGAACCGGACCAGAGCGTGGTACTTTCTGAAGCATGACGTGAAGAGGCAACAAGGAAGGCCTGGTCAGATCGGAGGGGCGTAGCGTGGGATCGGAAGGAATAAGGAGGACTGAAGTGGAAGAAAGAGGAGCAGGGATACCATATTCCGAACCGAACTGATGCTGACGAGACGGAGACGGAGGCACTCAAGCTACGGAGTATCCGAACCGAGCCGCTTCAGAATCACCGAACCGAACTGCATGAAGAGCACCAACCGAACCGCATGAGGGAGAAGGACCCGAACCCAGAGGATGGTGGCACTCCGAACCGAACCGGGGAACGTACCCGAACCGAACCGAGCATGGGTGACTGAACCGAACGGGACGTGTACTTTTACTATTCCGTGATGACTCTTCTGAAGACCAACTCCAATTCGACCAAACCCGAGATGCAAAGGAAGTCCAAATGAGAAGTTAGAGCTTAAGATTCAGATGGGAATCAACGAGTTCACTTCATGGTTGGGCTTTGCTGCGGGACGCGTGTTAAGGGGTTATCGATGTCTATAGCTTTGAACCACTATGGTAGGAGGTACGAAGGCGGATTCAGGGCCATTATGGCATCGGCAGAACCAAGGGCTACGACCAATGAAGTGGGTCATTGAAATGTTTGGTCATGACTCCAAGTGTTTGGCTTGGTCACAGCAGGGTTTCTACAAGTCGGGATTCGTCGTTGCCTCAGTTTGTCTAGTGTTCCAAAGTGGTAGATGTCGTATGCTTTACGCACTGAGTGAGAGATGTGAGGATGGTTGCTATGGATGGTTTGTTTGCTATCATTATGACATACACACCCCACCCCCGTATCCTCACATTATTTATTATGGCACCTTAGAGTATCGTACGGTATGTGGTACTAACTCTTTGGTTGCAGGTCCAGGTTCAGGTATGGTTTAGTATACCTGTTATTATTCTGTTTAGATGCTTATCGCTCATACCAGGCTTTATGTCTGACCCAGAGTTTTATGTCTCCTCTTATTACTCTGGGTGCTCACACGAGCAGACTAGAGACAGGTTAGCTGGTGATGCACGGGTAGATGATCCGGAGACGAGCAGAAGGCTTCCACGTAATATATATATATAGTATTCTCCCTGTATTGTTGAAGATCACTGCTTGGGCATTAGTGGTGCATCTTCTACTTTAGTTTTCTTTTGTTAGAGACAGTAAATTTGAAAAGTTGTAATAAGCTGTATTTGGATTTCCGCTGCTCTGATGTTGACATTGATTATTAGTTATCAGCTTATGTACTGTCTCGCCTGTTTTATGTCAAGTATGTTATTATTATATTTTATTCCATGCGCTGTGAGACATTCTACAGGTTCTTTGATTAGTTCATTCCCTTCTTTCTTTTCTTCTGACGACCGTTCTGTGCTAGCTGGGCATGTGTACAGCGCACTCTCGGAGGAAATGCAGGCTGGTGCGGGGCGGGCCGCCACACTTGGTATCAGAGCTCTAGGTTGCGTAGTTAACCTAGGGAAGTTATCAGGGAGAGATAAAATACGTATACGAGAGAGCGTATTTGTGATTACTTTGGTTTTCAAAAGCTATATATATATATATATATATATATATATATATATATATATATATATATACTATTAATAGTATAAGGATGAAGTCGTATTGCACTAGCACCACTATGGAGTCGTTAATCATTTCTCTTTTTCAGATTGACGATGAGCCGATATGTTAGAGGTACCGGTAGGGGAGCCAATAATGGGAATGCTGCTGACATGAGGACGATGTTTACTGACCTCATGAGAGAGATGCTTAGAGATGTTCAGAGGACAGCTCCCAATGGTGGAAATGGTGGTGGTCCAATGGTGCAGGCGCCAAGGGTCGACTTCGCCAAGCTGAATAAGGATTATACTAGCCTTGGTGGGAAGCCGTTCCACGGAACGGAGTCGGCCACGGATGTTCAAGATTGGTTGGATAGTTGCGAACGTATCTTCGAGGATTTGGGTATCGAGGATGCGATGAAGAGAAAGCTAGCGTCCCGTCAGCTGCAAGGGCGGGCAATGAACTGGTGGAATGCTATAAAGGCAGCTACTCCCGAAGATCAGATTACTTGGGAGCAGTTTAAAGCTCGCTTTAGCGAGAAGTTCATTCCAGCTGCTCAGAAGTCAATGTTGTTTAAGAAATTCTTGGAACTCAAGCAGAATGGCAGAGCTGTCTCGGAGTATATTGCTGAATTCGACACTTTGTCAAAGTATGGGCTATCTCTTATAGATACTGCCGAGAAAAAGAATGAGAAATTCATAACTGGTTTGGATCAGTACTTGGGGGAAAAACTTATTAACCACATCGATGAGACGTTTGAATCGATTGTGGGGAAAGCATTAAGATCAGAAAGTCTCTACCCTAAGTCGAAGACTGAGGTTGCGTCTGCAGAAGAGCCAAAACCACAAGCAAGTGGTGGAGGCAAGGGTGGTTCCCAGAATAAGAGAAAGCAGAGCCAAGCTAAGGATGGCCAGAAGAAAAAGAATAAGCAAGATGTTGAGTGCTTCAGCTGTGGTAAGAAGGGCCATTATGCTAGTAATTGTCGGGCCAAGCCAGCGGATAGGAAGTGCTTCAACTGTGGCCAACTGGGACATCACAAGGACAAGTGTCCACAGCCCCCTAAGGAAAAGCAAATGGTGAAAGCCTACGCTCTTAATGCTATTCCTTCTTCGTCGAATGCCCCAACAGCGGCGGAGAAGGGAAAGAATGTCGTCATTCAAGGTATGCTTTCTGTTTACGATGTTCCTGTTAGAGTTTTGTTTGATACCGGAGCTTCCAGTTCTTTCATATCTAGTGACCTGGTAGATAGGTTGGGATTGGAGCCCGAGATTGTCGATAGACCTTTAGTAGTGACGAATCCGATTGGTGGTTCGACTAGCCTTAGCATGATTTGTCATAATGTGGTCTTATCGAGTCATGGATGCATGTTTGTTTGTGATTGCTTTGTTTTGGGCTTTACTGGGTTTGGCATTATTTTGGGAGTAGATTGGCTCCAAAGATACGGGGTGGTGGTAGACTGTGAGGGCTTTTTGGTGACAGCTAGAGCGGATGATGGGCGGAGGATAGTGTTTGGTGGTCTACCCAGTAAGGGGGTATTGGCTAGTTTTCTAAACTCCCTCGACATTCCGCATAGTGAGTTGTCAGGTTTGCCCGTGGTTGGCCAGTATCCGGAGGTTTTCGAAGAAGTGACCGGACTTCCACCACACCGAGAGATTGAGTTCCGTATTGATTTGGTAAAAGATGCCAGGCCTATAGTGATGCCACTTCGTCGTATGGCACCAAGAGAGCAGCGAGAGCTCGAGGTGCAAGTCAGCGATCTTTTGAAGAAGGGATTTATCAGAAGGAGTGTTTCTGAATGGGGAGCACCAGTTGTGTTTGCTACCAAGGCGGATGGTTCCCTTCGTTTGTGTGTAGACTACCGCGAGTTGAATAAAGTGACGAGGAAGAACAAGTATCCTCTACCACGGATAGATGATTTGTTCGATCAGTTGAGTGGCGCGAGAGTATTTTCTCAGTTGGATCTCGCGACAGGTTTTCATCAGCTTAGAGTGGAAGCTGAGAGTATAGCTAAAACGGCATTTCGGACGCCGTCTGGATTTTATGAGTGGTTGGTCATGTCGTTCGGGCTGACCAATGCCCCAGCATATTTCGTGGATCTTATGAATAGGGTATTCAGAGATCAGTTGAATAAGTTTGTCCTTGTGTTCGTTGATGATATTTTGGTCTACTCAAGGACAGAGGAAGAACACAAGGGACATTTAAGAATAGTGATGGAGGTGTTGAGAAAACACCAATTGAAAGCAAAGTTTTCGAAGTGTCACTTCTGGAAGAGGGAAGTGAGGTTCTTGGGCCATGTTGTATCAGAGAATGGTATTGCCGTGGACCCGGCAAAGGTGGCTACGGTACAGGATTGGCCTACGCCCAAGAATGCAACAGATGTAAGAAGTTTCTTGGGGTTAGCGGGATATTATCGTTTATCCAAGGTTTCTCCAAGATAGCAGCACCATTGACCCAGTTGACCAAGAAGAATCAAGCTTTTGTCTGGGATGAAAGGTGCGAGAATGCATTCAAAAGTCTAAAGGACAAGTTGACAAGCGCACCGGTGTTAGTCATTCCTAAGGGGGATGAAGAGATGACGGTATACACGGATGCCTGTGGTACCGGACTGGGTGCTGTATTGATGCAAGGCGGTAGGGTAGTGGCTTACGCAAGTCGGCACTTGAAACCGCACGAGAGAAGATACCCTACCCATGATTTAGAATTGGCAGCAATCGTGTTCGCGTTAAAGATGTGGAGACACTATCTCTTGGGAGAAAGATTTGAGCTGTTTACAGATCATAAGTCGTTAAAGTATCTCTTCTCTCAGAAAGATCTGAATCTCCGTCAGCAGAGATGGTTAGAGTTCTTAGCTTCCTATGATTTTGACATCGCATACACACCAGGAAAAGGCAATGCGGTGGTTGATGCATTGAGTAGAAGACATGCCAGCTTAGGGGCTATGTTCCTTGAATGGAAGCAACTGGAGTTTATCGCGGGGTTTGATTTCAGACCAAAGTGCGAATTGAATCCAGAAATGTTAGCAAGTTTGACGATCAGACCCACTTTGATTGAGCGGATCGGCTCTAGTCAGAGGGACGATCCTAATGTATTGGAAATCATCTCCAAATTAGAGATGGATATCGATGAGGAGATGAACAAGTATGGGCTTGATCGAGATGGATGGCTTAGAAAGAATGGAAAGCTTGTTGTACCCAATGTCAATGGATTGAGGGATGAAGTGCTTAGAGAATGTCATCACTCAAAGCTGACTATACACCCCGGTGGTAACAAGATGTATCGAGACATGAAGCAGACTTACCACTGGGAAGGGATGAAAAGAGACGTTGGGAAGTTTATATCCAAATGCATGAACTGCCAGCTAGTTAAAGCCGAGCAAAAGAAGCCTAGTGGATTGTTACAGCCATTGGAAATTCCCGAATGGAAATGGGAGCAAGTCTCGATGGATTTCATCGATGGTTTACCAAGGACTAGATCGGGACATGATAGCATTTGGGTGATTGTGGATCGATTGACTAAAAGCGCAAGGTTTATACCAGTCAAATCGACCAGAACGGCAGCTAAGTTAGCAGAATTGTATATAAAGTGGGTAGTGAGATTTCATGGAGTACCTAAAAGCATTGTGAGCGACCGAGACCCGTTGTTCACTAGTGGGTTTTGGAAGAGCTTACAAGAGGCTCTAGGGTCAGAGTTACATCTCAGTACCGCATACCATCCTCAGACCGACGATCAGACGGAGAGGGTGAACCGTATTTTGGAAGATCTCTTGAGAGCATGTATATTGGATTTTGGTGGATCATGGGATGACCATTTGCATCTAGTAGAGTTTGCATATAATAATAGTTACCAATCCAGTATCGGTATGGCTCCGTTTGAAGCTTTGTACGGAAGACCATGCAACTCACCATCATGTTGGATAGAGACTGGCGAGAAGTTTATGCTTGGACCAGATGTGGTGAGGGAAACTTCAGATAAAATCAAGACCATTCAACGACGAATGAAGGCTGCCCAAGATAGGCAGAAGAGTTATGCTGATAAAAGGAGAAGAGACTTAAAATTCTCCGTTGGCGACTTGGTGTTTGTCAAGATTTCTCCGTTGAAGAGCGTAATACGATTTGGCAGGAGAGGAAAGTTGGCACCAAGATTCGTTGGCCCATTCCCTGTTCTTGAACTAGTCGGGAATTTGGCATATAGAATTGACTTACCGGAGAAGATGGCGGGAGTTCATAACGTATTTCATGTTTCCCAACTAAGGAAGTTCGTTCACGACTCAGATATGACTATTTCACCTGATAAGTTAGAGGACTTCGAAGTAGAACCCGAGGCGGTTGGGAACCGCAAGCCGGCCCGTATTGTCGAGCACGACATTAAGCAACTTCGAAGGAAGGCGGTGAAACTAGTCAAGGTATAGTGGAGCGAGGACGAGAATGATTGTACTTGGGAGACAGAGGAAGACATTAGGAAGACACACCCAGAACTCTTTGCCTGGTAAGATTTTGACTTCGATTTAGTTTTCCGCATGCTAGGATAGGCTTGTTTGTTTGTTTTGCATGTTTGATTGTTGTACGTGGTTGTTAGGCATGCGGGATCCTTTGTATGTTTTGGGTTAAGGAATTTCGGGGACGAAATTTCTTAAGGGAGGAAGAGTGTAACGACCCGCATTCTACGCATCATAGGATCGTAGAATATTTATTTCTATCACATACGAAGTCGTATGGTCATGTAACTTTGGGAGACGACTATTGGGGTCATTTCCCATGTTCATGATTTTTCCCGATTTTTAAATGACCATTTTACCCCTAGTTATCACTGTTTTGGCCATAACTTTTGACTGGAAAGGAATTTTGACCTGAAACCACTTCCATTGGCTCCGGATGATGGTTTCTCTTTCCGTAGAGTGGTCACGTTAGCCAAACGGACTTACCGTTTGGGAGATATGGCTGAAACAAGTTTCAGATGGTGAAAAACAGCTTAATTGGGCTTAACCGGGTGATTAACAGCTAGGCCCAAGGGGAATTTCGGGTTTAGGGGTATGCAGGTGCTGATTAGGGTTAGAAAACATTTCTTTAGACATTTTCCAGCCGCCACTTTCATTTCTCTTAACCTAGTCATGGCCTCCACTCTCTAAATCTCTCTAAAACACCCAAAAATTACCTTCTAATTGAAGATTAGGCTTAGCAAACATTAAATTAAGAAGAAAAAGCACCAAAGCAAGGTTGGAGCTGCTGTATAAGATTGGGAACAGCGCCAAATCAGAGAATATTTCAGTTTTGGGGTTCTAGTTGTGGCAAAGGTGAGTGATAGCATTATTTTGACACTAATTACAGTTAATTAAGGGTAATTAGTGAAGATTAGCGAATTTATACGTAAATAAATTCTGGAAAAATTCTTAAAATTCTAAAATAATGTTTTAAGGCTCTGTTAGAAATTTGGGTTAATTTCGATGTGTTTTGCTAATCGTATGCTTAAACATGATTAAGAGGGATTATAGGAAAATGTGAGGTTTTAGCCACTTTTGATCTATTTTGATTCATTTGGATTGTTGTTTGGTGTTTGTGGTAGCTCTTACATATTGCTATGACTCTATGGTATGCTTTATGATCGATTAGAATAGTTAGATTGGTCGAAGACGCCGTCGTATGGCGCAAAACACTCGTTGGAAAAGTTGCAGGAAATACTGCAGGGATCCGGATCGGATCGGGTAAGGGATCGGGTCAGGTAGGGGATCGGATCGGACATATCCGAACCGGACCAGAGCGTGGTACTTTCTGGAGCATGACGTGAAGAGGCAACAAGGAAGGCCTGGTCGGATCGGAGGGGCGTAGCGTGGGATCGGAAGGAACAAGGAGGACTGAAGTGGAAGAAAGAGGAGCAGGGATACCATATTCCGAACCGAACTGATGCTGACGAGACGGAGACGGAGGCACTCAAGCTACGGAGTATCCGAACCGAGCCGCTTCAGAATCACCGAACCGAACTGCATGAAGAGCACCGAACCGAACCGCATGAGGGAGAAGGACCCGAACCCAGAGGATGGTGGCACTCCGAACCGTACCGGGGAACGTACCCGAACCGAACCGAGCATGGGTGACCGAACCGAACGGGACGTGTACTTTTACTATTCCGTGATGACTCTTCTGAAGACCAACTCCAATTCGACCAAACCCGAGATGCAAAGGAAGTCCAAATGAGAAGTTAGAGCTTAAGATTCAGATGGGAATCAACGAGTTCACTTCATGGTTGGGCTTTGCTGCGGGACGCGTGTTAAGGGGTTATCGATGTCTATAGCTTTGGACCACTATGGTAGGAGGTACGAAGGCGGATTCAGGGCCATTATGGCATCGGCAGAACCAAGGGCTACGACCAATGAAGTGGGTCATTGAAATGTTTGGTCATGACTCCAAGTGTTTGGCTTGGTCACAGCAGGGTTTCTACAAGTCGGGATTCGTCGTTGCCTCAGTTTGTCTAGTGTTCCAAAGTGGTAGATGTCGTATGCTTTACGCACTGAGTGGGAGATGTGAGGATGGTTGCTATGGATGGTTTGTTTGCTATCATTATGACATACACACCCCACCCCCGTATCCTCACATTATTTATTATGGCACCTTAGAGTATCGTACAGTATGTGGTACTAACTCTTTGGTTGCAGGTCCAGGTTCAGGTATGGTTTAGTATACCTGTTATTATTCTGTTTAGATGCTTATCGCTCATACCAGGCTTTATGTCTGACCCAGAGTTTTATGTCTCCTCTTATTACTCTGGGTGCTCACACGAGCAGACTAGAGACAGGTTAGCTGGTGATGCACGGGTAGATGATCCGGAGACGAGCAGGAGGCTTCCACGTAATATATATATAGTATTCTCCCTGTATTGTTGAAGATCACTGCTTGGGCATTAGTGGTGCATCTTCTACTTTAGTTTTCTTTTGTTAGAGACAGTAAATTTGAAAAGTTGTAATAAGCTGTATTTGGATTTCCGCTGCTCTGATGTTGACATTGATTATTAGTTATCAGCTTATGTACTGTCTCGCCTGTTTTATGTCAAGTATGTTATTATTATATTTTATTCCATGCGCTGTGAGACATTCTACAGGTTCTTTGATTAGTTCATTCCCTTCTTTCTTTTCTTCTGACGACCGTTCTGTGCTAGCTGGGCATGTGTACAGCGCACTCTCGGAGGAAATGCAGGCTGGTGCGGGGCGGGCCGCCACACTCATCCTGATTGCTTAAATATGTCGATCGATTGATTGACAGGCTGTTATAAGCATAAGATATCTATATTTGATGCTTATACAGTGTAGTGCACTTTGGTTGATGGTTGATTATTTTTCAATGCTATTATATACATGTGTTGTATGGAATCCATATAATTAACATTATATGGTGATTGATTGGGCCTCATTCCAATCGGGAAAATATGGAATATTATAAAAGAAAATTCATGTGTTGAATATAAAAATAGTCATGTGTTGACGATGTTCATGTGTTGAGTGAAATATTTTATACCATGAAATTTACATCTTTATCATATTTAAAATTAGAACTACTTTACGGTTAAAGTCTAATTGAAAATCAAACGATAGATACCATAGTTTTATAAAATATTTTACATAACAAAAATAGTGATGTGTTGACAGCACTCATGTATTGAGATTAGTCAGGTGTTGGAAGAAATATAGATTCATGTGTTGAATGGAATAAATATTCATTTGTTGAATAGAATAATGGATTTATTGAAATATATAAAGCCGTGTTGATTAGAGTTGCGCTATTTTGACGTGAACGATATTTATATCGATTATATTCGTTTTTATAATAAATATAGAAAAGAAGTGATCTCAAAATATAACATTTTGAAAATATTATCATTTATATAGTAATGATATGAAATATTCATTTTTGATTAGAAATTGAAATAGTGTTGAAATGGTTTTAAAACGAAGTTAAAACGATTTATAAAATACGTTTTAAAAGGAAATTGACGAAATATATATATAATATATTATATATATAATGGCCTGAATAGAACGCGCCGCTCCGCGGCAGTTCGTGAATTTCGACCATTGACTTCGAATTGACGTTGCGGGAGATCCGACCGTCGGATTCTCCTAAAACCGAAACCATTGGGTTCGTATCGAAAAGAGCTTTCCAATGAATATTAGAAATTTGAAATCTAACGGTTGGATTTGGAATTATGTCCAAGTCAAATTTGAAAAAGGTCGTTGTAAGTGCAGTTCGATAGCCGTTGATGGAAATCGACTGTACGGGCCTTGATAAAATTATTAAAAATATTGATAATTTGTGTAAAATCATAATATGTGAATCGGAAAGAACTGGGATGAAGAATTCCACATTTGAAATGATAAAAATAGATTTTTATCGAAATGTACCAGTTGTGAACTAGAATTAAAATCAATTTATTTTTGAAATAAATAAATTGAATTTGAAAGTGATTTTAAAAATAATCAGTATTCCCAATACGTGAATTGGACTGGAGTTGAATCGAAATTATCTTCGGAATATTTCGATGTTGGATTTCGTGACTACACAGATATTGTTATGGGAATTTGAAAGATATATTTTATATCGTTATTTCCAATACGATATTTGTTGGTTTCAGAATTTGATATTGAATATAAGCCGGTATATTTTCTATTCAGAGCCTTGTATTTAATATCAAATGTGATTTGGGTTTATCGTGAATCGTGTTTTAGATGACATTGGTTCTTTAACCCAGTTAAAAGCAAGATGTTGATTTTTGAAAAGATTAAAACTAAGTGGAGTTTTAATGAATCTTTAATTAGATTAAAAATGTGAATTGATAATTTAAATTATCAAATCTGAAAGGTGATCGAGAATGGAGTACCACCAGTTTTGCTCCAAAGCGATAGTTAAATCTTTAATTAGATTTGAACGTGAAATGGTAATTAATTTTACCGATAACACCGTGGTGTTAGATATGGAGTGTTGCCAGTTTTCTCCATGGGATATATAGGTTGGGATTGGGAAATAAAATAAATAATTACTTCGGCGTGGTTCGCTGATCCCGACTAGTTTGAAATGATATCCAAAGGAAGATTATAGAATAAATTTAGAGGAATTTATCTTGGATAAAATTAATGGGAACATTTCCCTAAGAATGTGTTTTTGTGAATAAAAGAATCTTCTGAATTGGAATGAGGCGTTTGTTGTGTTTGTGTAACATTCGTTTATTATATACGTGGGTTATTCAGAAAGGCCAGGTTTATACCCATTCTGATTAATCGATTCGACGAGATGTCAAAGATGAAGACGGTGGTTGAAGACCGGAAGTCTTCACATCGTTTGGGTGATTACTGATGATCTTGATTGGGCTGTACACCCAGGATGAGGGAATCAGTTGGTGATCGTCGAGACGTACTTGGAGATGGATGGATATGCGAGGAAAGTGCCTCCGGTTTCGTTCAGACCCAGAACGAACTTGTAAATGGATTGTGTGTCTGACATTGGATTTTATTCTGTGTTGGTTGATCTCTATTAAATATACATCTGTTTGGCGGTGGAGAATTTATTCTCTTGCTTAACGCCCTTCTCAGAGACGTACGAGCTCAGAGGTTATATATCGATAGACATCAGTCGCATGGAGTGAATTGCCAATGTGGCATGCGTAAGTGGCAATTGATCAAGGCTTCTGTTGAAAAGCAAAGTCTTGTGGTTGACGATCAAAGCACGGCCTGTGTGGCGTAGCTTTGTGTATAACGTGAATTCGCGAGCCTCACACCTCGGTATGAGTCAAAAACGGGATACGGACCCAAGGAGTGCACGACGTTTCTTTCTAGCTAGGGTGGTGTCAGTGACCTACCAGCCCTGACATTTATATACTTTTCACCTGTGTGGTTGTTGGATACGAGGCGCCTCGGATATAGGTCTGTAAGGACCGGGAAACGTGTGTTCAGGAATAACTAATCCTCAAAAGTAAGAGAGGACCGGCCTTGGAGGTTCCAAAGGATCAGAGTGGGGTCCTGAGGCATTGCTAGAGTGTCTCGAACGCGGAGAGGAGCTTGCCCCTTGCCTCGGCTCATGACGGAAATCCAATTTCCAATACGTGATATTGCGGTTTTAATTGTAGATCTAGTATGGCGACATGATAGATGGTACCCATGCCACCTATGATTGATATTTATGATTGAAATGTTTTGACACTATACACTTATTATAGTATCAAATAATGTGTTTTAAACGTATCAAGCATGCTTTGGCTGTTATAAGGGAAAACCCTATCCTCCGGCTTGCGTTGCATTGTGTGATGGGACCTGGGTCTTATAACAGCTTCATTTTTCTTTATTAAGCATTGCGCTGTTTGTTCTATGCACTGGTATTCTTGGGAGGAAACCCGTTCCGTGTTATACGGCGTGGTCCCTTGATTTACCTAACTTTAAAACCAATATTAATAACTGTTTTAGTTCTCACACCAGTCCCATGACTGACCTGGAGTTTATTGTTTTAACCTAAGCTCTGGGTGCCCCTATTTTCCACACGGGCAGCTAGTAGTTTTGGTTTTGCAGATTTATATTCACAGGGTCCTGATTTACAGCTGGAACGATGCTCGGAAAGCTCTGTATCCGTGTATCACTTCTAGTTGTGTTTTGTATATTTTTCCGCTGCTATGTAATTTATTGTAATCTCTGATATTTGTTGAATGTAATTTATTCATTTATACTCTGTATATTCTTGTATCTGATGGAATTGTTGTAATAACAATGAAATGTTCTTCTGTCTGTGTTCCGATGTGTGTTGTTCTCAAAAGTATCCGCTCTTTCCTTCACGGGGAAGTTACGGGTTCTTACAACGCCGTATAACACGGAACGGGTTTTCCCCCTAGAATACCAGTGCATAAACAGTTTGTATACAACGCTATGCTTTTTGAAAAATAAAGCTATTATAAGACTCAGATCCCATCACACAATGCAACGCAAGCCGGAGGATAGAATTTTCCCTTATAATAGCCAAACATGCTTGGTACGTTTTAAACAAATCATTTTGATATTATTGTAAGTGTATAGAGTTAAAAACAATTTCAAATATAAATGTATCAATCATAAATGGCATGGGTACCATATATCATGTCGCCATACTAGTTCTACAATCAAAACAGCACGATGTCGTATTGGAAGTTGGATTTCCATCATGAACCAAGGCAAGGGATCGTCCTTACTGAATTCGAGAAAATCTAGCCTACCATGTCTTAGGATTCAGCCGCAACTGCACCTAGGAGCCACAGGGCTTGTCCTCTCTTACATTTGAGGATTATAACTCCTGAACAATGTGTTTCCCCGCCCTATAGAGCGTAATGGTCAGTATGTCGACCATATCATCCATCGGCAACGTAGTGACCGATATATTCGAGGAGCCTCGCTTTCCAACAACCACATAAGTAAAATGTCTGGGCTCCATACCATGACACCACTCCTAGCTAGAAAGGAACGCACGTTCTCCTGGATCCTTCATCCCATTTCTGGTTCATACCGGGGTGTGAAGCTCGTGAATTAACGCTATATACAAAGCAATGCTATTTAAAGCTGTGCTTTGATCATCAACCACAAGACTCTGCTTTTCAACAGAACCCTTGATCATTTGCATCTCGGCATGCCACACTGACAATTCATGCCATGCACCTGATGTCTATCGATATATAACCCATAAGCTCGTATGTCTCAGAGATGAGTGTTAAGCAAGAGAATAAATTCTCCGCCATCAAACAGATATATATATATATATTTAATAGAAATAAATCAATACAGAATAAAATCCAATGTTAGTCACACATCCATTTACTAGTTCATTCTGGGTCTGAACGAAACCGGAGGCACCTTATTCCTCGTCCTATATGTCCAATACAGGAGAGAGGTCCTCGCATATACGGTCGATGTCCAAGTACATCTAGATGATCACCACTTATTACCTTGTCTTGGGTGTATAGTCCAATCAAGACATCAGTAATCGTCCAAACGATGTGGAGAACTCCGATCTTCAACCACCGTCTTCATCGTCGACTTATCGTTGTATCAATTATTTAAAATGGGATAAACTCAGTAGTTTTGAATAACTCGCGTATCTTATAAACATGTGCTATAAAAACACAACATACGCCTCATTCCAATCCAGAATATTCTTTTATTTAAATATTCTTTTCACAATTTAAACCAAATTAAGGTTTTCCAAACTAGTTGGGATTAGCGAACTTTACCGAAGTAATCATTTATTATATTTCCCAATCCCAACATATTCATCCCATGGAGCAAAACTGGAAATACCCAATATCTAACACCACAGTATTATCGGTAAAATTAATTAACATTTCACGTTCAAATCTAATTAAAGATTTAACTATCGCCTGGAGCCAAACCGGTGATACTCCATTCTCGATCATTTCCCAAATTTGATAATTTGAATTATCAGATTCACATTTCAATCTAATTAAAGATATGTTAAAACTCCACTTAGTTTTAATCCCCAAAAATCATTATATATTGATTATTCAAATTTAGGAAATAAATCCTGTCTTTAACTGGGTTAAAGAACAAATGTCATTTAAAACACAGTTCCCGATAAACCCAAAATCACATCCCATTATTTATGGAATCTTTACGGAAAACAGATCAATATATATAATCGATAAAACTTTCCATATCCAACCAATAATATAAATGGAATAACAGCAAAGCCTTTTAAATTCCATATACAGTAACGGTCTTCCTCCACAGAAGTTCACTTCGATAATTACCAAATTGAATTCCATTCCATTCCAATTTATTTTATTAAATTGGAACAATTCACTTTGGAAAATTCCCATTAAATCTTAATCAGAAGATTTATAAATTCCAAATCACATTTCACTGTTAATTGGGTTAAAGAACGGATGTCGTTAAAAACACAGTTTACGATAAACCCAATTCACATTCCATTTTATTCCAATTACTAAATATAACTGGAAACTCTAATAATCTTAATTAAAAGATTTATTCTTTTCACATGGGGTTTAAGCACAATGTTATTTAAGACACCATTCACGACAAACCCAAAATCCAATTCTTTTATTCAATTCCAATTAAATATTGATTTACTGGAAATCTTCACTAAATCTTAATTAAAAGATTTATTCTTTTATCAACTGGTTTTAAGAACAGTGTTATTTAAGACACCATTCACGACAAACCCAAAATCACATTCCATTTTATTCAATTCCAATTAAATATTAATTAATTGGAAAACTTCACTAAATCTTAATTAAAAGATTTATTCTTTTCTCAACTGGGTTTAAGAACAGTGTTATTTAAGACACCATCCACGAAAACCCAAAATCGAATTTAATATTAAATATAAGGCTCTGAATAGAAATTATATCAGCTTATCTTCAATATCAAATTCTGAAACTAACGGATATCGTATTGGGAATAACGATATCTGTATCTTCCAAATTCCCATAACAATGTCCGTATAACCACGGAATCCGACATCGAAATATTCCTAAGATTATTTCCATTCCAATTTATTCATTGGAAAATTCTGGTTATTTTTGAAACCATTTCAAATCCAATTTATTTCTTTAAATATATTGGATTATTATTCTAGTTAATAACTAGTTCATTTTTGATAAAAATATAAATTTATCTTTCCAAATATGGAATTTTTCATCCCAACTCTTTTCAAAACATTTATTACGATTTTACACAGATTATTAATATTTTTAATATTTTTATCAAGACCCGTACAGTCGGTTTCCAATAATGGCCACCGAACCGCACTTACAACGACCTTTTCCAAATTTGATTTGGACATAATTCCAAATCCAACCGTTAGATTTCAAATCTCTTGTATTAATTGGAAAGCTCTTTTCAATACGAACACAATGGTTCCAGTGTTAGGAGAATCCGACGGTCGGATCTCCCGTAATATCAATTCGAAGTCAATGGTCGAAATTCGCGAACGGTCGCTGCGCGGCGCGTCCTATTCAGGCTATTATATCTATATATATATAATAATTTCGCTCAAAACGTATTTTATAAATTCTTTTTAAAATTGATTCCCACTTTCGTTTCAGTTTTAAATCAAAATTGAATACTCTTTATCGTCATAATATTTAAATGATAATATTTTCAAAATATCAGATTTTGAAACAACTTCCTTTTCAATATTCATTATAAAAGTGAATATAATTGGTATAAATATAGTTCGCGTCAAAATGGCGCATAACTAATCAACACAGCTTCATATATTTAAATATTTTCATGTCCATCCAAAATCGGACATCAAATTCATATTTTACTCCTTTACTGAATATTATTTTAAAATATTCGTTATTTTAAATTGTTCGTTATTTTCTGAATTGGAATCGACACAGTTAATTACCATATAATGATATTTATATGGATTTCATACACACATGTATGCAACAATAATTATACACAGTCAACCATCATCCAGAGTGCATTACACAACTACATAAGCATTAAATATAAATAACAAACGCTTAAAACAGTCCTGCAACGAATCGATTGACATACAACTAAATAATTTGGATTAGTGTATGTCAAATATCATCCCAATTCCCGTGTGGGCTTTCAACCAATAAGTACTGAATATTGTTTGTGCAGTTGGGCGATATGTAAAATTTATCGACCCAACCCATATCAGTTAAATGGGTGTACATAAACAACTCGTCCGATTTGTAAATGAATATTTATTTTCATTCATGTACACGTTAAAAATTATATTTTTAACGATAAAATATTTATTTCAACACATGAATATTTATATAGTTCATACATTTAGTAAGCACAATATTGTCAATTCAATCCAAACAAACAACCATGGTTTGTACAATAAATGGTGTCGGCGGCTTCTAAGCCCAGTCTGCATCCTAGTATATATTTAACTGTAAAATAATTTAAGTGAGAAAGAGTTTTCACCTTTGGTTTCCACTCCGTTTGCCTTTAAAGGACGGTTTTGGATTCCGCTTTGTTTCCAGTCAGTTCCATCGCAATCTGTTTCACGCGGTATATATATTAAAAATCATATTTTTAATACGATGCTATATATAATTAGAAATCACATTTTTAAACCGTTCTATATATTTTTAAAAATCATATTTTTAAAGCAAAGTCATTTATAATAAAAAAACATATTTTTAGTCAGTGCTATTTATTTAAAAATCACATTTTTAAAACTAATCTATATATGTAAAAATCACATTTTCAATTATATGTTATAATATAAATCATATTTTTAATTCTAAGTTCTATATATAAAAATCATATTTTTAATTCAGTGTTATGTTATATAAATCACATTATAATTTTTATAACAATGTTATTATATTGAAAATTCACATTTTAAACATTGCTTTATATTTTAAAAACAATACTATTTTATATTTAAAAACAATGCAGATTTATATTTTTAAAACAAATTTTTTAATTTATGCTATTATATTTTAAAAAACAACATTTTTAACAACAATGCTTGTAACAACCCGGAAATTTTGGAAACAATTTAAAAATTTTATTTTAGAAATTTCAATGGAATTTTAATAGTTAAAATGATTTATTTTAAATAATAATGACGAAAAAATTATTTTAATCGAAGTTAAAACGAATATATTTAATTTAATCATAAAAGGAGTTAGAAATAACGTGGCAGTTTGAAAATTTGAATTTGAACTTTGACTGACTGTTCAGGATGCAAATTAAATCGTATTTCAGTAAAACTAAAAATATTTAAATCTGTTTAAGAACATCTTTCCAATGAATCTGAAAAACTAAAATTTCATAGCGGAAATCAAAAGTTATGCCCAGTTTAATATTCAGAATAGTCGCTATAGAATTTATATTTTTTTTTTAATATTAAAAATAGCCGTTTTTCAAACGACCTCCGTTTTTGATGAAACCACTTTTGTTGGAACCGGAATGTTAAATTATTGCTAAGTTTCAACTTTTACAATTTTTAGAATTAATATATGAGCGTGGCAAAAGCAAATGTGTTTTGTCAGTTTCAGTCAAATCGTATCGACCAGAAAATGGCCATTTTTCAAACGGTCTTCAAATTCAACGAAATTAGTTTTATTAGGACCGTATCATCAAAACATAACTAGAAATAATTTTTCTGGAATTTTTAGAGTTCGTATGTGGGCCCGATAAATTTAAATGTACGATCAAATTAAATAATTAAATGGTTTATATATTAAATTAAAGAAAACTGACTGAAGAAGACTGTTTGGGCTGACGAGACCTAGCCCATCGCGTCCAGAACGTGGGTATTTGCCTAGGAACAAATTTCGTTGGGTCGAAATTGGAGCTAATAGGAGATAACGGGCTTTTTGAAATTTAAAGAATTAAAATAATATTTAATTATATATATTAGCCTTTCAAACCTTAACAATACAGCCGCCGCCATCCCCATGAATTCAATGGCCATGGAACTCCCTCGTTCTCCCTTAATTTTCTTCAAATCCGCAAAGTAATTCCTACTGCTCATAAAACATAAATTCAAGAGCTCTCTGAGATGTACAGATCCAATGGTTATGATGAATTTTCGATTCCTAGATTGTTCGAATTTGGTGTTGAAAGGGGTTCTGTTTGCAGCCAAATTTCGAGACCCTGGGGCATTCGAGTTCTTCAACAATAGGGGCGCAAGGTGGTGGTGAGGCGGCGCATCGAGTGGTGAAGGGTGATGGTGGTGGTAGGCGTCGTAGGGGGGTGCGATGGTGAGGGTTTCACGTGGAAGATGGGTTACAGGCAACAGAACAAACGATTGAGAAGAGGCTGATATTTTAATATAACCAATTAGTGTAATTAACATTGTTTAATTATTTTTAATTAATCATAATGTAATTAAAGCTTTAAACATCCATATCTTCTTCGTATGATTATAGAATTCGACAAACAAAATTGCGTTGGATTTGTCTTTCCAAGATCTACAGCATGAAACAGATCGGATCTGAAACGGAGTAATCTAAAATTATGAAGAATTCAGAACCCATCGGCGAGATTTTTAAAAATAATAATTAAAATATCAATTATTTCTCGCTATTTAAATTCCATATATGTATGTTAATTAATTCAAATCTGCGATGAATGATGTTGGAATTGTTGTTTGTTGATTATTACGATTGTGATGTTCATGTTTGGTTAGATTTAGATTTTCAATGAAAATTCTTCCTCTTGAATCTATAGATTAATGTTAGTCTTGGATTTGAAATAAAAATCATATTTTTATTTTAGATCTATAGATATTGATTGGATTTGAAGTAAAAATCATATTTTTATTTTAGATCTACAAATATGGATTTGGATTTGAAATAAAAACTTTACTTTCCTTTTAAACCCAAGAATATAGATTTGTTTTATAATAAAGACTTCATCTTTCATTCAGATCCATGGGTATTAATTTGTTCAACAATAAAAATATCATTTTTATTTAGAAACCTGAACACGGATTTGCTTAAGTTTTGTTTCAATAACAAAAGTATTCAATTTTATTGAAACATGAAATATAGAGTTGTCTCAAAACAAAAGGATCACTTTTGTTGAGATTGGATAACCAACAAAATAAAGTTATCATTTTATTGGTTTTGTTAGAAGTAGATTTAAAAAGAAACATATTTTTAGCATCATGTTGTTTCAATTAAAGATTATATTTTCAATTAGTTAGAAAGATTAGAATTGGAATAAAAGGATTTCATTTTTATTTTCAATTAGTTACAATGAAATAGAGTTGAGATTTAAAAGTAACATTTTTATTGTCATTTTATATACAATAAAAAGTGTAGATTAAAAAGTAACATTTTTATTGTCATTTTATATACAATAAAAAGAATGGATTTAAAGTAACATTTTTATTGTCAATTTAGTTACAATAAAAAAGATAGATTTAAAAATAACATTTTTATTGTCAAGTTAGTTACAATAAGAAGAATTGATACAAAAGAAACATTTTTATTGTCACTTTAGTTGTAATGAAAAGAATAGATTTTAAAATTGCATTTTTATTTACATTTTATACACAATAGAAATAGAAGAGTTGAAAGTATCATTTTTGTTGTCATTTTATATTAAATAAAAATAGTCATTTTTGTCAAACATGTTAGTTGAAATAAAAATAGTCGTTTTTGTCAAACATATTAGTTGAAATAAAAATAGTCATTTTTGTCAAACATGTTAGATTAAAATAAAAATAGTCATTTTTGTCAAACATGTTAGTTGAAAACAAATTATCATTTGTGTCAAAACACAAATAGCATCTTTGTTAAACAAAAATATCACTTTGGTTCATTTAGTTAAAAGTTAGAATTGTTAACAATATGAATTATCACTTTTTATTCATTTTGTTAAACTAGAAGTGTTAACAAATGAAATTACCACCTTTAAATCATTTTGTTGAAATAGAATTGTCAACAAAATGAATGTATCACTTTCTATGCATTCTATTGAAATAAAATTTATAAGCAAATATAAGAATCATTTTTATCTGCAAAACATACATTAGAATTTGTATGTAAGCTAAAGTGACATTTTAAATATGTTAATGTATACATTAGAATATGTATGCAATTTAATATAGACATTTATATGTGTCAGGTTATAAACTGAAAACATATACAAATAAAACAATTTCTTTTTATTTGTTAAAATTAAAGATAGAAATTGCATACAAATAAAAGAAAATAGGAATTATCTTTTCATTTGTCATCAACAATATTGTCACATAAATAAATTACAGTTTATTAGACATTAGAAATGTATAGGGAGATTATATGAGTAAAATACATTTTTATTCGGCACTAGGAATAAAATAACATGTTTTGTTCGTTATCATCAACATGTTAGGAGAATTAAAATTGGTTAAATTCATTAACCAATTATTTATTTATATGAACTGTTGTTGGCTGAAACCCCAAACGGTTTTTGGGATGATATTTGACATACACTAGTCCAAATATTTAGTTGTATGTCGATCGATAGATTGGCAGCCTGCGATGAGCATTATTATTTCATTTTAATGCTCACACAGTTGTAAATTTCACTCTTGTAACACCTCGCGAATTCTATAACTGTGAAATTCACAAATTAAAGTATAATTAATTTCAAATCAAAGAACTAAGGGAAACGGGATACGCCATTGCGTTCGTCTCGGAAAAATACGCGAAATAGAGTCCGAGTTTTCGAAAAACGGAGTCCGTATGAAGAAGATATGGCCTTCGGAAGTTTCTAAATCAAGTTTAAATTCGAAAATGGGGCCCAATGGGCCAGGGCGGAAAAACACCCGCCTGACGCACCCAGGTCGACTGGGCTGTCGACCTGGTCTAGCCAGGTCGACAGGGCCGTCGACAGGCATGTCGACCTGGTCCAGAGCCAGGTCGAGCCCAGTCCAACCCGGCTGGCCTGTTCTATGTTGGTCGATTTTCTGTGGTCTGCTTTGTCATTAGGGCTAGGTGGCAGGCTCTAATTGGTCCCTCTTCCTAATGAATGGCTACGATCAATCCAAGCAACATCAATGGTCCTAATCAGTGCATAACCTCTATAAAAACAACCCTAGACTAACCCTAATCTATTCATTCAAAAATAAGAACAAAGCCGCCATGTTGCTGAGGAACGACTAGGGGTAGCCACCAATTGGAGAGAGGATTAGGAGGCAAATTCTAAGGCATAAAGCAACTCAATCAAATCAAACCGCATCTTCAAATCCCTAAATTTGAGAATTCGTCACACCATTGTAAGTAGAGTATTACTTTGGTATGAACAAATAACTGTGTTGATTTGTATACTTGGTTGTGGTGATAAATAATTCATAATTTGTGCGTTACTATGATTCTTATCGATTTGGAATATTGTATACGTTTGGATATTCACGAATTATGTTATTCATTATAAAGAACTACATGCGGTAGTTCTATGCAAGTATACGTTTGGAATATTCGCAAATTATGTAATCCATGTTGAAGCTACATGTATGTAGTTGATTGAAATTCATGCAAGTTTGGGGCTTTGCTACTATGCCATCATAATGTGTATTTTTATACAAACATCATTTTTGTGAAGTAATTGGAATAAGTTTGGATTATCATAATCCATATGAAATTATGTTGAAAATTTGGCATCATGTATTAAGCCATGCTTTTGTACTAGAAAACCTATTTGCAAACTTATGAATATGACTAGGCTATGATTGATAATTTGCATAATTGAAATTGTTAACAAGAATTATATGATGACATATGTGGTACATAGCTAGGTTAGGTTCAAAAATCCCTTTTTGCAAGTTTGCATGACTAAAGTAAAAATCACGATTTCATGTTAGAAATATTTATGCCATGGTTATGTGAACAAATTTAACTATACTTATGTCATGCTTATGTTTGACATTATGCCTAAATAAAAATATAGGTTCATGTGTCAATAATGATACCCAATTTAGATTCTTATCTCAATTACGAGTTCACATGCTTTGATTCATGTCACCTATGCTTTATGACCAAAGTATATGTTACCACTATGCAAGTACACCAGTTTCTATTTTGTAGTTCCAACGTTATGTTGCAAGTTCATGCGCTCACCTTCCCCTTTTTTTGTGTATGTAATCACGCTTTAAGCCTCCCCTTTTCGCATGGCTAAGTTGGGCTTTAAAAGGCTAAGCCCAACATATATATAATAAACGGACGTGTTAAACGGGGGAAAATAACGTTGGGTTAAAATTACTAATAAACGAAAATATAAAATAGAAGGGCCCAAATTCAAGTATGGGTTGGGCCCATGATTGGTGTAACCTTTACACCATTAACTTAATAATTGGCCGCAAATATTTACATATAAGAAAATAAAGAAGAAAGACAAAATATGTAAATGTAGAAAATACGATGTGTTTAACCCGAGGTTGGATTGAGTTGTGATGTAAACCTGCCCGGAACCGCCCGGCTGTCCAGTAGTCACAACAATACCTATCCAATGTGGGAGGTTAAACATGGAGCCCAATAAGGACCCGAGGTTAGACTGAGTTGTGGCGTAAGACTGCCCGGAACCAACCGGCAACAGGCAGCCACAACAATACCTGTCTAATGTGAGAGGTCAGGGCCTTAATAAGACAATTAAGGCTGAGTCAGGATTGGTAGGATTAAGTGAACTAAAGACTTAATCAAAATGGAACATGCTAAACTAAACGGACTGGTGGGGGTTAGGTTAGAAAACACTTAACCAACTTAGCATGTTGGCTAGAGATAAAAAACCTAGTAACGGGGGACCCTTTTCAGCAGTAACCCTAGAAGGTGTATCAGGATACCCTGAAACTAGGCAGGGTGGGGCACGATTACTGGGCTGATTGTAAGAGGTCAAATCGACGGCGGTGGTGTAGCAGTGTAGGTTCTAACGGGGTGCGGGCGTGCACACACTCCGGCGCAGAAAAATAAGGCACTGGACACCAGTAGCATACCTGTGCATTCTAGGATTGTGTCGGGCCGCCACCACGGGACTTGATACACCCCATGGTGGGACCAGCATAGGTAACTACAACATCGGGGGCCGTAAGACACATGTAACTATGCGAGTAGGAGCCGATCATCATGGAATGGATCACATCACCCTGATTATGGGGTGCCAGTTGGAAACTAGTTTATATGGGTTCAGAGATTAACATGGGGTACGATAGTATATTCGACCCTAGACAACTTAACCAAGTTATAATGCTTTCCCACTTCTTGTTTATACTTATCATACCCAGTTCTTTATTCATAGACAGAATAGTACTAGACTTACTCAGGCTTTATGTCTGACTCTACTTTTCTTTCGTCTTCTTTTCTTCCGTTCCCCCCCCCCCAGGTCCTCAGGGAGGGAACACAGCAGCTTGACCAGCCTTAACATCCAGCTTGAAGAAGAGAAATGTATTGCTTGGACTTTTTCGCTTTGAACTATGGCTTTGGACAATCCACTATGGGGCTTTTGCAGTTTATCAATGTTTTATTTATGCTTCTTTAAAATAATGTAATCAAGACAGATTATGAAAGTGTTATGTTATGTTTTTGGAAAAGATGTAAGACAGTTAAGGTGATGTTGTTGTAACACGTATTTGCTTTTATGAAATAAAAGTTGTTGTTTTTCCGCTGTTTACGAATATGTGTTCTTGTATCTGTCTTGTATATCTGTGACTTATACTTATAAACCTCCACCAAAATTAGGGCATTCCCTTTGAGAGTGACCCTAACGGAGGAGGGGTGTTTCACTTGGTATCAGAGCATAGGTTTACCAGATAAGATAAAAAGTTTTGAAAAATTGTTTTCAAAAAAAAAAGGAAATTTAAAGAAGCATTTTTAAAAGAAAAATATTATTTTATTTTAAAAAAAAAGGGCAAAGTCCACTCCCCAAAGCCATAGGTACTATCTCTTATCCTTCGTTTTGAATCTATCCTTTTTGTTTCAGCATGTCCGAAGATCTTAACTTACCAGAAGGGGTGCCAATACCTGGTTGGTTTAGACGGTTCTTAGAAGCAAGGGCCACTCAGCCAGGTCCTACCGTTCCTCCTCCCCCAGCTGAAGGAAATTATCCAGCTGCAGCGGCACCTTTTCCTCCACCTCCTCCTCAGGGAAACACGTTTGCTAAGATATGTAAAGATTTTAAAGCTATGGGAGGAAAGGATTTCCATGGAACTGAGTCCTTCGTGGCAGCTAGAAATTGGCTGAAAGAAACGGAGGACCTATTCATCATCTTTGAGGTAGAGGATAGACAAAAAGTACAATTGGCAGTGTGGCTATTTAAGGGCGAGGCTTCCTACTGGTGGGAAGTCACTAATGCTGAAAGACCAGTGGAGACATGGGAGGACTTTAGGGCAAGGTTTGAGACTAAATTTCTCTCAGATGCAGAAAGAAGTTTGCAGTTGGAAAATTTTTTATTTCTTAAGCAAGGGGACAAGACAGTCAGAGAGTATGTGAATCAGTTCGATGAGCTGGCTAGGTTTGGGCTTGACCTAGTCAACACCCCGCACAAGAAGGCTCTCCGTTTCGTCAAAGGGTTGAATGAGCCATTACACAGTTTGGCCATGACCCATATACCCATGGGAGCCACGTATGAAAGATTGGTGCAAATGGCATTGCTGAATGAAGAGGATAAGGGCAAGAAGGAGACAAAGGCAGAAAGCTCTCAAGGGAAGAAAGAGGGTTTGCAGCCTAAGAAGACAGACTTTAAGAAAGGCGGGAAAGGCAACAAAGAGAAGAGGAAGTGTAATTTCTGTGGCAAAGTGGGGCATTTAGTAAAGGACTGCCGGAAAAAGAAGGCCAAGGAGAATGGTGGGTGCTTTTCTTGCGGTGAGACAGGCCACAGGGCTAAGGACTGCCCAAAGAAACGAGGACAGGGGCAGAGGACTGGATCCACCCCAGGGGCACAGGTTCATGTGCTAGAAGCGCCACCTCTGCAACATCGAGGTATAAATACTTCTGTAGAAAGTGTAGTTTATCTTTATGATCACCCCGTTCGCACTTTATTTGATTCTGGCGCATCACACTCATTTATCTCATCTGCTTTAGTAGAATCTCTGCACCTAAAAACTAGTATGGTAGAGGACCCCTTAATTGTTTCAAACCCAATTGGGGGCCCAGCTCATTTGTCTATGATCTGTTTGGAATTGAAAATTTCTATTCTAAGTGTAGAATTTCAATGTAGTGCCTTTGTTTTGGGCTTTTCGGGGTATGGTTTGATTTTGGGTATGGATTGGCTATCCAGTAATGGGGCCATCCTTGATTGTGAGAAAAGCGTTGTTAGGCTCCTAACCCAGCTCGGTAATACTTTGGAAATTTCTTGTAATCCCTCGTATGTGGTTATGCTTAGTTATCTTGAATCTCTAGATGCCTCTGTTGAAAATTCGCAATCAGTTAGAGTGGTCCGGGAATATCCGGATGTCTTCGAAGAGGTGAAGGGCTTGCCTCCGAAGCGGGAAATAGACTTCCGCATATATCTTGTAGATAATGCAAAGCCCGTTGCGTTGCCCGTGAGACACATGGCTCCACGAGAAAGGAAAGAGCTCAGTAAACAGATTAAAGAGCTTCTAGAGAAGGGGTTCATTAGGAGAAGCATTTCAGAATGGGGCGCTCCAGTGGTGTTCGCTACAAAGGCGGATGGTTCACTCCGTCTATGTGTTGACTATAGGGAGCTCAACAAGCTAACGAAAAAGAATAGGCACCCTCTCCCTAGAATTGACGATTTATTTGACCAGCTTGTAGGAGCGTCTGTTTTCTCCCAACTCGATTTAGCAACCGGTTTTCATCAGCTAAGGGTGGCTGAAGATAGCATCGATAAAACGGCATTCAGAACCCCAGACGGCTTCTTTGAATGGCTTGTCATGCCTTTCGGCTTGACAAATGCACCTGCTTACTTCGTGGACCTAATGAGTAGGGTATTTAGAGATTTCCTCAACAAATTCGTAGTGGTCTTCGTAGATGACATCCTTATCTTCTCAAAGAGTGAAGAGGAACATGCTCAGCACTTAAGGGCAATCATGGAAACTTTGTGAGTCCATCAACTAAAAGCCAAATTCTCCAAATGCCACTTTTGGAGAGAAGAGGTGAGGTTCCTTGGGCACATAGTATCCAAACAAGGGTTAGCAGTGGACCCTGCTAAGGTAGTGGCGGTACAGGATTAGAAGACACCAAGGAATGCGACTGAGGTCCGAAGCTTTCTAGGACTAGCAGGTTTCTATCGAAAGTTTATAAGGGATTTTGCGAAAATCTCAGCTCCACTCACGAAATTGACCAAGAAGAATCTGGTGTTCAATTGGAATTTGGATTGCGAGTTTGCTTTCCAACGACTAAAAAGGGCTCTTACAACAACCCCAGTTTTGACGCTGCCAGATGGGAGCAAGATGTTCACAGTTTATACGGATGCATGTGGGACAGGGCTAGGCGCCGTCTTAATGCAAGAAGGAAGGGTAGTAGCTTATGGCCGGAGGCAGTTGAAGGTGCACGAAAAGAACTACCCAACCCACGATCTTGAGTTAGCCGCCATCGTCTTTGCACTCAAGTCTTGGCGACACTATCTCCTAGGTGAGAAGTTCGAACTTTACACTGACCATAAATCGTTGAAATATCTTTTCTCGCAGAAGGATCTTAACTTGAGGCAACAAAGATGGATGGAGTTTCTTGCCTCGTACGATTTCGAAATCTCCTACACTCCGGGCAAAGGCAACGTAGTGGCAGACGCGTTGAGCCAAAAGAAATTGACCCTAAGCCCGTTGTTTGTTGAAAGACAAAGCCTAGAGTTTATAGCCAGCTTCGACTTTAGGCCCTCCTCCGATTTCGTACCAGGCTTGCTAGCATCTCTCGAAGTGCGCCCAGCTTTAGTGGATTTAGTAGGGACAGCACAACGCGAAGACCCTCAGCTTGTGGAAATGATTGATAGGTTAATTAGGGGTGAGACTTCAAGTCACCTCAACAGATACTCCATCGACGATAAGGGTTTGCTAAGGCGAGACGGAAGACTATGCGTCCCACAGACAAAAGATTTAGTAAAGAAGGTTCTCGAGGAAGCACATCACTCCAAGATGACGATACATCCAGGCGGAGATAAAATGTACAAAGATATAAAAAGGACTTTCTTCTGGAACGGCATGAAAAAGGACGTGGCAGAATTCGTTTCTAAGTGTATGGTGTGCCAACAGGTTAAGGCGGAACAGAAAAAGCCTGGCGGACTGCTACATCCTCTGGAGGTCCCGCAGTGGAAGTGGGATAGCATCTCAATGGACTTCATCGATGGGCTGCCTAGGTCTAGGAGAGGCAACACTAGCATTTGGGTAATAGTGGATAGGCTTACTAAAAGCGCCCACTTTTTACCTGTCAAAAGTAAGAGAACTGCCTCATCCCTAGCATCACTTTACCTCAAGGAAATCGTCCGACTCCATGGAATACCATCTAGAATTGTTAGTGACCGAGACCCCATCTTCACCAGTGAGTTTTGGCAGAGTCTGCAAGAAGCAGTAGGAACGCAGTTATGCTTGAGCACAACCTATCATCCCCAAACCGACGGCCAAACAGAGAGAGTGAACAGAGTTTTGGAAGACCTTTTAAGGCTATGCGTCCTCGACTTCGGAGGGGCATGGGAAGACCACCTTCCTTTGGTGGAATTTGCCTACAACAACAGCTATCAAGCAACCATCGGAATGGCGCCCTTCGAAGCTTTATATGGAAGACCGTGCCGATCGCCCACTTGTTGGTGGGAGTCTACTGATAAGCTCATACTTGGACCAGATATGATCCGAGAGACTTCAGAGAAAGTAGACTTAATACGAAGAAGGATGAAGATGGCCCAAGACAGACAAAAGTCCTATGCCGACAAGAGAAGGACCGACCTTGAATTTGAGGTTGCAGACAGAGTTTTTCTCAAGGTGTCACCGCTAAGAAACGTTGTTCGTTTTGGAACCACAGGAAAACTGGCACCAAGGTTCGTAGGGCCATTCCCTATTATCGAGAAAATTGGGAAAATGGTCTATAGATTAGAGCTACCCGAGAAGTTGGCTGGAGTCCACAACGTTTTTCACGTTTCACATCTCCGAAAATGTCTACATGAGTCTGCTGAAGTGGTAGAGCCAAATATCCTCGAAGAGGCCGAAATGGAACGCAAAGCAACCATAAGAAAAGTTCCAACCCGCATCTTAGGAACGGAAGTGAAGAAGCTACGCAACCGTGAAGTCAAGCTCGTCAAAGTTCAGTAGAGCGACGCCGAGGGAGACGCGACTTGGGAAACTGAAGCTAGAATACGCACTGCCTACCCTTTTCTTTTCGAGGGTACATCCTTGATCTTTCTTTTTCCTTAAGTTGCGCTTTTATCTATCTTTTTAGGTATATTTCCTCGACCTTATTTTTAGGGTAGAAACCTTTTGGATGGAAACATGTAATTGAAACATGTTATGGATGATGGTTGCAAGTGGTTGCAAGTGATTGCTAGTGGTTGCTCGTGGTTGCATATACACACACAATCTAGGTTTTAGATCGGCTCAGTCACTTCATATTGCATATGCATATATGTTTGCATTCGTATATGGTTGAACTTTAATGTGTTGTCATATGGATGTTGCATTTGTAATGAATGATTGTGCACTCATGTAGAATCATGAATAGGAAAATTTGCATACATAATGGATTCATGGCACTTACATAATTCGCATTAAGGAGGTCAACTGAATCAGTAGACCGCCTGATTTTGCATTAGATAAGTACATGTACACACACACACTTCGCATATGATCATGAAGCATTAGAAGTCTTTTAAGGACAATGGATGCTCGTGTTTGATGGATGAGTAGATGGATGATTGGATGTTAGGATATACATTCCTCCTAACTTGAAGATTTCGGGGACGAAATCCTTTTAAGTGGGGGAGAATGTAACACCTCGCGAATTCTATAACTGTGAAATTCACAAATTAAAGTATAATTAATTTCAAATCAAAGAACTAAGGGAAACGGGATACGCCATTGCGTTCGTCTCGGAAAAATACGCGAAATAGAGTCCGAGTTTTCGAAAAACGGAGTCCGTATGAAGAAGATATGGCCTTCGGAAGTTTCTAAATCAAGTTTAAATTCGAAAATGGGGCCCAATGGGCCAGGGCGGAAAAACGCCCGCCTGACGCACCCAGGTCGACTGGGCTGTCGACCTGGTCTAGCCAGGTCGACAGGGCTGTCGACAGGGCCGTCGACAGGCATGTCGACCTGGTCCAGAGCCAGGTCGAGCCCAGTCCAACCCGGCTGGCCTATTCTATGTTGGTCGATTTTCTGTGGTCTGCTTTGTCATTAGGGCTAGGTGGCAGGCTCTAATTGGTCCCTCTTCCTAATGAATGGCTACGATCAATCCAAGCAACATCAATGGTCCTAATCAGTGCATAACCTCTATAAAAACAACCCTAGACTAACCCTAATCTATTCATTCAAAAATAAGAACAAAGCCGCCATGTTGCTGAGGAACGACTAGGGGTAGCCACCAATTGGAGAGAGGATTAGGAGGCAAATTCTAAGGCATAAAGCAACTCAATCAAATCAAACCGCATCTTCAAATCCCTAAATTTGAGAATTCGTCACACCATTGTAAGTAGAGTATTACTTTGGTATGAACAAATAACTGTGTTGATTTGTATACTTGGTTGTGGTGATAAATAATTCATAATTTGTGCGTTACTATGATTCTTATCGATTTGGAATATTGTATACGTTTGGATATTCACGAATTATGTTATTCATTATAAAGAACTACATGCGGTAGTTCTATGCAAGTATACGTTTGGAATATTCGCAAATTATGTAATCCATGTTGAAGCTACATGTATGTAGTTGATTGAAATTCATGCAAGTTTGGGGCTTTGCTACTATGCCATCATAATGTGTATTTTTATACAAACATCATTTTTGTGAAGTAATTGGAATAAGTTTGGATTATCATAATCCATATGAAATTATGTTGAAAATTTGGCATCATGTATTAAGCCATGCTTTTGTACTAGAAAACCTATTTGCAAACTTATGAATATGACTAGGCTATGATTGATAATTTGCATAATTGAAATTGTTAACAAGAATTATATGATGACATATGTGGTACATAGCTAGGTTAGGTTCAAAAATCCCTTTTTGCAAGTTTGCATGACTAAAGTAAAAATCATGATTTCATGTTAGAAATATTTATGCCATGGTTATGTGAACAAATTTAACTATACTTATGTCATGCTTATGTTTGACATTATGCCTAAATAAAAATATAGGTTCATGTGTCAATAATGATACCCAATTTAGATTCTTATCTCAATTACGAGTTCACATGCTTTGATTCATGTCACCTATGCTTTATGACCAAAGTATATGTTACCACTATGCAAGTACACCAGTTTCTATTTTGTAGTTCCAACGTTATGCTGCAAGTTCATGCGCTCACCTTCCCCTTTTTTTGTGTATGTAATCACGCTTTAAGCCTCCCCTTTTCGCATGGCTAAGTTGGGCTTTAAAAGGCTAAGCCCAACATATATATAATAAACGGACGTGTTAAACGGGGGAAAATAACGTTGGGTTAAAATTACTAATAAACGAAAATATAAAATAGAAGGGCCCAAATTCAAGTATGGGTTGGGCCCATGATTGGTGTAACCTTTACACCATTAACTTAATAATTGGCCGCAAATATTTACATATAAGAAAATAAAGAAGAAAGACAAAATATGTAAATGTAGAAAATACGATGTGTTTAACCCGAGGTTGGATTGAGTTGTGATGTAAACCTGCCCGGAACCGCCCGGCTGTCCAGTAGTCACAACAATACCTATCCAATGTGGGAGGTTAAACATGGAGCCCAATAAGGACCCGAGGTTAGACTGAGTTGTGGCGTAAGACTGCCCGGAACCAACCGGCAACAGGCAGCCACAACAATACCTGTCTAATGTGAGAGGTCAGGGCCTTAATAAGACAATTAAGGCTGAGTCAGGATTGTTAGGATTAAGTGAACTAAAGACTTAATCAAAATGGAACATGCTAAACTAAACGGACTGGTGGGGGTTAGGTTAGAAAACACTTAACCAACTTAGCATGTTGGCTAGAGATAGAAAACCTAGTAACGGGGGACCCTTTTCAGCAGTAACCCTAGAAGGTGTATCAGGATACCCTGAAACTAGGCAGGGTGGGGCACGATTACTGGGCTGATTGTAAGAGGTCAAATCGATGGCGGTGGTGTAGCAGTGTAGGTTCTAACGGGGTGCGGGCGTGCACACACTCCGGCACAGAAAAATAAGGCACTGGACACCAGTAGCATACCTGTGCATTCTAGGATTGTGTCGGGCCGCCACCACGGGACTTGATACACCCCATGGTGGGACCAGCATAGGTAACTACAACATCGGGGGCCGTAAGACACATGTAACTATGCGAGTAGGAGCCGATCATCATGGAATGGATCACATCACCCTGATTATGGGGTGCCAGTTGGAAACTAGTTTATATGGGTTCAGAGATTAACATGGGGTACGATAGTATATTCGACCCTAGACAACTTAACCAAGTTATAATGCTTTCCCACTTCTTGTTTATACTTATCATACCCAGTTCTTTATTCATAGACAGAATAGTACTAGACTTACTCAGGCTTTATGTCTGACTCTACTTTTCTTTCGTCTTCTTTTCTTCCGTTTCCCCCCCCCCCCCCCCCCAGGTCCTCCGGGAGGGAACACAGCAGCTTGACCAGCCTTAACATCCAGCTTGAAGAAGAGAAATGTATTGCTTGGACTTTTTCGCTTTGAACTATGGCTTTGGACAATCCACTATGGGGCTTTTGCAGTTTATCAATGTTTTATTTATGCTTCTTTAAAATAATGTAATCAAGACAGATTATGAAAGTGTTATGTTATGTTTTTGGAAAAGATGTAAGACAGTTAAGGTGATGTTGTTGTAACACGTATTTGCTTTTATGAAATAAAAGTTGTTGTTTTTCCGCTGTTTACGAATATGTGTTCTTGTATCTGTCTTGTATATCTGTGACTTATACTTATAAACCTCCACCAAAATTAGGGCATTCCCTTTGAGAGTGACCCTAACGGAGGTGGGATGTTTCAACTCTGGATGTGAATTGATTATTTAATGGTCATTTACCATTATTGTCATGTTCATACAATGTATGAAATTCATATAACCGAAATTATATGGTAACTGATTGAGTCGCATTCCGATTCAGGATTTCTTTTAAAAAAAAATATTTTAAATAAAGAATATTTTAAAATAAAGAATATTGTACTATATATAATATTTTACATAAAGAGTGTTTTTATATAAAGAATATTTACAAATAACGAACATAATAAAATAATATTCAACGTAGATTAAAATGATCATTTCTATGTCCGTTTTGGATGGACAAAAGATAAAAATATATTTTTATCGAAATGAACTAGTTATTAACTAGGATAAATCTTTAAATTAAGATTTAATGAAGTCTTCTAATTAATTAATATTTAATTGGAATTAAATAAAAGGATTGGAATTTGGGTTTTCGTGGATGGTGTCTTAAATAACACTGTTCTTAAACCCCGTATTAAAGATTAAATTTTTGAATTAAGGTTATTAAAGTTTTCAATTATTTTTAGTAATTGGAATAAAATGATATGTGAATTGGGTTTATCGTGAACTGTGTTTTAAACGACATTTGTTCTTTAACCCAATTAACAATGAAAATATGATTTAGAATCTTTTTATTAAGATTTAAAAAGAAATATTCCAAAGTCAAGTTGTCTAATTTAATATATTAAATTGGAATTGAGTGGAGATTCGATTTGATAATAATCGAGATAGGCTTCTGTAAAAGAAGACTATTACTATATATGGAATTTAAAAGGCTTTGCCATTATTCTGTTTATATTAGTGGTCAAATATGGGAATTTATATCGATTACATATTGATTTGATTTCTGTGAAAATTCCATATTTAATGGAAGTTGATTTTGGGTTTATCATGAACTGTGTTTTAAATGACATTGGTTCTTTAACCCAGTTAAAGACAAGATTAATTTCTTAAAAGTTGAATAATCATAAAGCAATTATTTTTGATATTAAAATCAATTTGGAGTTTTAAGGAATCTTTAAAAAGAAGATTTAAGAATAAATTTAAAAGAATTTATCTTTGATAAAATTAATGGGAACCTTTCCCTAATAATATGAATATTTTATTAAAAGAATATTATGATTTGGAATGAGGCGTATGATGTGTCTTTATAGCACCTAATTTTTGAATATAAATACGCGAGTTATTCGGAAAGACCAGGTTTAACCCATTCTGAATAATTACTACGACGATTAAAGTAAAAGTTATTGAAGACGGTGGATGAAGACCGGCGATCCTCACATCGAATGGACAACTACTGATGTATGGCATTGGGTAGCTCCCAGTAAAGGGTTAAAGTGGTAGTTTGTCCGGACGTACTTGTTGATTGTCCAGATAAGCGAGCACCTCACTTCCGTATTGGACATACGGGACGAGGAATAAGGTATCTCCGGTTTCGTTCAGACCCAGAACGGACTTGTAAATGGATGTGTGTCTGACATTGGATTTCATTCCATGTAAAATTAAATTATTTTCTATTTAATATATATCTGTGGTGGCGGAGAATTTATTCTCTTGCTTAACACCCTTCTCTGAGACGCACGAGCTCAGAGGTTATATATTGGTAGTTATCGATCGCATGGCGTGAATTGTCAATGTGGCATGCCAAGATGCAAATGATCGAGGCTTTTGTTGAAAAGCAGAGCCTTGTGGTTGATGATCAAAGCACGGCCTATTTAGTTGTAGCTTTGTGTATAGCATTACTTCACGAGCCTCACACCCCGGTATGAGTCAAAAACGGGACAAGGTAATGCAGGGAGTTCACACGTTTCTTTCTAGCTAGAAGTGGTGTCAGCGTTTACAAGCCCTGACATTTTTACTTATGTGGATGATGGATTTCGAGGCCTCGGATTTATTGGTCGATTGTGACCATTTTATAGGTTCAATAGGACCGGGAAGTGTGTGTTCAGGCATAACTAATCCACAACGTATTTATGGACCGGCCCTGCAGGATCCAAGGGTTCACTATAGGGGATCTTGAGACATTGCTAGAGTGTCTCGAATCGGTAAGGAGATCGTTCCTAGCCTTGACTCATGATGGAAACCTAATTTCCAATACGACATTACGATTTTGATTGTAAACCTATATAAGACGACATAGTAGGATGGGGTACTATGCCTTCTATGATTGATACATTATGATTGAAATGTTTTTGAAACATATATACACTAATAATAATATCAAATCCGTTTTATCGTATCAAGCATTTTTGACCATTATAAGGTAAAACTTTATCCTCCGGCTTGCGTTGGATTGTGTGATGGGACCTGAGTTTTATAATGGTTTCATTTTTCTAAAAAGCATTGCGTTGTTTTAAACGATTTACTTTATTTATGCACTGGCAATCCAATGGAGTAAACCCGTTGTGCGTTAGCGGCGTGGTCCTGCGATTAGCCTTATTACTAGTTAAGTTAAGTAAAGATTTCTCATACCAGTCCCATGATTGACCCGAAGTTTGTTTCACTTTGCAAACTCGGGTGCCCTCTTTTCCACACAGGCAATCGAGTAGCTTATTTTGCAGATATATTGAGTAAATTCTGGATCGGAGCTTAAAGCTGTGTCCAGAGCATTGATAGTCTTCCGTTATGCTAGTTTATTCATTTTCGTTGTATTAAATCTATTGTAAACTAATTTTCCACTATATTACTATTTATCAATCTACTCTGATATATTATGTACTCTGATGTAACATTATTATGATGTTTATAAAAGTCTGCTGTTATTTTTTCTGATTTGTTGTATTCCTAGAGTTAGCGTTTCGGGTTTTGAACGGTCTTGGTCGATTTTGCTATCGATTAGGTCCGAGCAAAAATTTGAGTCGTTACAATGCTATTTCTATATATATTTTTAACAATTCTATTTATATTTTAAAACAATTCTATTGATATTTTAAAACAATTCTATTGTAAATAATAAAAAAACTGCCTTTCATTGTTTAATGTTAATCCCTTTCTTTCACTGGACATCGTCCTCTTTTTAAACCTGGAACCCAAATTCATGCCCAAAATCACCGTCGCTCCAACCAATATCGATGACCGGACATCGATCAATGGTGACCATGACGACCGCGCCACCTCCCACTTCCGATTCCAGGACCCATGCCCAATTCGAACTTCACAATCGCCAACAATTTTCCAGTAACCGCACAGCCTTCCAGAGTTTATTGCTGCCACCTCGAACTACAATAATCCATCACCACCGGTCAGAACGGGGGTATCGATGAGAAGAAGATATTTGTGGTAGGATGTTGGGTGAACAAGTGATCGTAGGGCGTGGAAAATGAGGAGGAAGGAGGGAAAACCGTCGCCGTTTGTTTAAGAGAGAGGGGGCACGATTTTCTTCTGGGTTAACCGCATAAGCATGTTTGACTAGGGTTTTAGAAAATCATGGGCTATTTATAATATATTTATGATTATTTTAATTCCAATAATACTAGTTTTTAAATCCGAACTCCAAATCAAACTCAACAACTATCGCCCTAGCTAAATACCCTCATTCCGGACACAATGGGATATGTTCGTAAGCCAATTCGATTGTTTTAATCGGTTTTCATCAAAATTAAAATATAATTCAATATATATTGAATTTAAACGTACATTTTAATTTACTGGGGCCACATACTGAATTTCTCCTCCCCTACCTCCACATGCTACACTCCATAGCTCTCTTCCCCTCCTTGCAAAGGGCGTTCCCTATTCTCCCTTAGGTCGAACAATATCAAGGCCAAAAATGTCACCTTTCCACTTTAAAACCACTTATATACTTCTTCCTTTTAAGTAGCAAGCCGTATACCTTATAAAAATCAAATCTTTAACATTTTATAGTCAAAAAGACACCTCCTTTTTAATTTATTTGTCGAGTAAGTAAGCATCATGATGTTAAAATGAGATCTCGACAGAACGGTAGCTCGTGATGTCGGAAGGCTGCAAGATAAGATCTATTGCTTTAAAGAACGGTGGAGTTGATAGAGATGGTGAGAGCTCTTCACTCACGTTTGGATTTCTAGCTTAAATTAGTTACTTATGTTGGCTAATGATGTTCATAAGTTCTTTATGGTGTTAATAACTCGCTAATGATGTTAGTGGTGACTATTGATGGTTATGTCTGTTACTAATGTGATTTGAGTTGGTTTGGGTATTAATGTGTGCAAAAATACAAACACTTAGTTTAAATCATTAAAAATGTTGTCTTTAGGTTTTAACTATGTAAACATTTTGTTTAAAGTGTTAAAGATGTTGCCTTATGTGTTAACAATGTGGACACCTAATTTTAAGTGATAAAAATGTCACTTTAGGCGAATACGGTATGAACCCCTTGCGTAAATGACATCCTATGATGTTATTGGATGTTGAATGATGTTATTGGATGTTATGATGAATAGTAATTGGGTTATTGGATATGTTATTGGGTGGTGGATTTTAAGTGTTAAGTTTATTGACACTTATGTTAAATGATACCCATTTGAAAATTAAGTGTTAATTATATTAACACTAAAGCGAATGATACATATGTTTAGATACATATATATTGATGAAGTTTCCATCGAAAAAAATATCGGACGTTCCAGGATGATAGAGAGGATAATGTTTAGGCGTGGGTTTGGAAAATATAGTTACGTGCTCTCCCTGGCTATTCCTAACTGATCCGGCGGACGGGATGATTAATTTGAAATTGATTTGAATTTAAAAATGATTTAATTTGAAATTTAATTGAATTTTAAATTAATTTGAATTTAAAATTTAATTGAATATTTTATTAGCAAAAAATTAAGTGAAAAGTAAAAGTTTTAATTTTAAATCCAAAATAATTTGGAACGATAGTTTAAGCAATTACGAATAGTTTTTATAAACATAAGAATTTGATTTGAACTAGTTTTAAATTAATAAAGGCATGTTTTCAATTTGAATTTAAAATGAATAGTAACTTTAAAAGTGAAGTTCGGTTTGGGTATCAAGGAAATATTTTAATAAGATTTTATTTTCTGTACTATCTTATTTATTTTGATAATGGACATCATGAAAATTTGGGTTTCAAATAATAAGTTTAGAAAAATAATATTGTTTTGATGATTTAAATAATATTAAAATGATTAAGTAATGAAATATTTGATTTTTGAGTAAAATTATTGAAATATAGTTTCCAAAAGTGATTATATATGATTTATATAATTAATAAGCTATTTTATAACAACTCGACTAAATTTTTATTTTAAATCAAATTTTGGTCTGAATAGGACTAGTGGCGCAACGGTATTTTGTGAATTTCAACCATTGACTTTAATCTACTTTCCGGGAGATCTGACTATCAGATTTTCCCAAAATGAAAAAGTTGTTCAAAATGAAAATAGTTTTCAAATGCAAAAAAAGTTAGTAAGATCCAATGGTTAGGTTTTTAGTTAAATTCAAATCGAATTTTCCTAAAATTTCTGATTTGGTTGTTTATAGGTGGAAAGTGGGTTCTGCCTATAAGGGTCAAATAAAAATTATTAAAAATAGGGAAAAACTATGTTTATCATAATAAACGATTTAGAAGTGATCTAGACTAAATATATTTAGTTTTGAATAATATAAAGCTAGTTTGTGAAAATTAGCTATTTTGATATCAGTGTTAAAACGTTTTAATGTTAATAAGTACTTATCCAAGTTAAGTTTTTCCAACGTATGAATTTAATTGGATTTGAATGGAAATAATCTTCGGGTATTTTGACATTGGATTCCGTAGTAATACAGATAATGTTTGAGGAATTTGGAAGATATTTATATTGTTATTTCATATACGATATTTGTTGATTTCAGAATTTGATGTTAAACATAAGTCAATATGATTTCTATTTAAAGCCTTATGTTTGATATCAATTTGGATTTTGGAGGTTTGTCGTGAACGATGTTTTGGATTACATTTATTCTTTAACCAAGTTAAAGACAGGATTGGCTTCCAAAGTTAAGTAATCACTGAATACTGATTTTGAAGATTTTAAAACTAACTTAGAGTTTTAAATAAACCTTTAAATAAATATTTGAATAAATGAAATGAGAAGGGTTTAATGAAGTTAATTAGAACTTACCACAATAAATGTAGATATAGAATACAAGTAAGGAGCTAGTCACATTCTGTCGTAGGTAGAAATTATCCCAAATCGATAGAGTGGGAATAGTGTCTTCCCCTGTGTTCCATTTAGTGGATGGGAATGAGATTTTTGATTTAGGCAATAACCTTTGTGTTAAGGTTTAAATTGAAAACAAAGAATAATGCAACATAGAATGAAACTTATGATATCCCTAAATTTTCTCAACACATTTTAAAGATACGCTAATTATTCGGAAAGACTGGTTTCAACTCATTTTGTATAACTATACGACGTGATAAGAGCAACAAAAAATGGTGATGACTGTGATTGAAGACTGGAGATCTTCACATACCCCAGGTAGGCGGCCACCTATTATGAGGTTATATTGTGACAGCGATATGATTGTACTTGAAGTGATTCGTATTGCAAGGGTCTTCACACCAGGCGGGGTCATGAGATAAGGTGCCTTCGGTTTCGTTCAGTCCCAAAATGAACTTATAAATGTATATATGTCTAACATTGTAAGTTACAGCATGATAATTTGATGTCTATTGATGATATATCAATTGATTATGGAGGATTTATTCTCTTAGCTAAGCATCCTCCTCTGAGACTTACATACTCATAATGTTATATATTAATAGACACCGATTATATGTTGTGAATTGGCAGTGTGACATGTTAAGTGATGAGCTATTGATGATCAAAGCATGACTTATTGAAGCGTAGCTTTGGGTAACGAACTTCGTCTAGCCTCACATCCCGGAAATGACCGAAACAGGAAAAGATGCGACATGGTTATGGGGTTCGCGACCCTTAGAGGATGACCATTTCCTTCAAGATTTTTGAAGTAACACTATGATATGGAGCTCAAGTGTTTGATATGTGGCTTTGATGAGGTAGTGTTATGGTATGGGGCCCTGGCATTTTGCTATTGTGGTATTGTTGGAAATTATTCCGTAGAGAAAGATCGGTAACGATCGGGAAATGGCATACTCGTGCGGCACGTCTTAGATAGCACTGACGCCCTTATGTTGGAAGAGAAGGGTATACCTCCCGGACGTCCCTCTAGAGGCGTGCTCATTCGGTAAGGAAGTTACTTAGCCTTATTCATTTTTTGGAAACCCCACTTTGAAAATAGTTTAGGTCGGTATACGATTCTAAACTCGGCTCATCCACTACGTGCCCGTACGGTTTTCTATTGTGGATCCTACGTAAAAATGAGTGGGATATCATGATAATATTATGATACCTATGTTGGCTAGGATTGATACATTTATTTACCACAGTAATTTTACGCTATTCACTAATAATAATATAGGAGGATTTTCACGTATCAAGCATATTTTGGCTATTATAAGGGAAATCTCACCCAAGTGTGCATTTTCATTGTTTATGTCGCGCGAGATGTATTGGTAGCTTCATTTTCTAAAGTGCATTGCGAGTTTTTATGCACTAGTATTCTTATGGGGAAAATACTTTTTTGTTATGCGGCATGGTCCTGTGATTTACCTTACTTTAAAATGAAAGTAATTGTTTTAAGAGCTCATACTAGTCCCATACCTGACTCGGATTTTATTGTTATCCCACCTAAACTCTGGATGCCCATATTTTCAACATGTGCGGGCTGGTAATAAATGTTTTTACAGATTTTGTCTTGGAGTCTTTCTAAAGAAGGATTTCGGATTATGGCTGGAGCTATACTCTGCATAGTTTTCTTAGTCTCTGGGAGTTTTATATTTCCGCTGTGTATGTATTTTCTGTATACTCTGATATCTGTTGTGCTCTAGTATACTCTAGTATTCTGATGTAAAATTGGTGTAATGATAATGAAAGGTTTTTTGTGTTTTTTCCAACGTGTAAGTGCCCCTAACAGTCCGTCTTTGAGAATGGTTCATGTCAGTTCAATTATCGGGTAGAACCAAATTCAAAAGTGGGATGTTATAAACGTGGTATCAAAGCATTGGTTTACAAATCTTTGGGGTACAACTCATTAGAATAGAATGAAATGACTCATCAGATGTAGGATTAATGACATCCTATGGAAGAAAACTAGTCAATGATAGGATCGGTAGTATCCTAGGATGAGTGACTCACTAGAGATGTAGTTAGTAATGCCTTAGAATAAGTTAAGAGTATTGCGTATATAAGAGAGCATATTTCGATATGAAATTGATTTTAAAGTTTGTTGAAAGGTTATATTTTAAATATATAAATGATTGATTATAGAAAGTATAAAGAATTTGGATTATTGAAACATCGAGGATTTTGGACAGTCGATAAGTTCCAAAACTTGTTAGGTAAGAAAATAAAATGAGTAAGTAAATATGACTACCTTGTGAATTTAGTTTCACAATTTTGACTAAAAGGAATTTGGTAAATAATTAGAAAGGGCCATCTAGAAGGGGTTGTAGATAAAGTTCCTTATGTCTTCTTTCCATTTCAAGGATGAAAAGTTTTTATGTAGGGGACATTGTACCGATCTGTAATTTTGACAATTTAAAAATAAGAATTTAAATAGTATTAAATGTATTTATTTAATATATATATGGTTTTAATTTGAAAATATACCTTTTGAATTCCAATTTAAATATTTAGCTTTGAAATTATTTGTCGATATTGAAATTTTTCGTAATATGGACTTGTTTCCTTCCTTCTTTGCTTGATACATCACAACTTCATGCTTTAGGAAGAAAACGAGTCCATGTGCTAGCTGTTGATTCAAGAGATTTTTGATTCACGACAACGATGAAATGAAAATCAAATAAAGAGTGAGTTAATATATTTTTTATGTTATAGTTGTGTTAGAATTAATACTAATATAAGTTCATTTCTAAATATATGTAATTGTTTTATTTATTTAAGTAATTTAAACAACATTTCAAACAACTTTTACATGATCAAAAATCAGCATTTTTGAAAAAAAAATGCAGTCACATTTTCTATTTTTCTTTGAACTATTTATTTTTATAAACCAAATTTAATAAATGCTTGTCACATTATATAATATAAATTAAAAGAGGTTATTTTAATTATAAAACACCTATTTTTGAATATTTAAAATTAAATATTCCAAATCAAAGTAGTAAATTCTGGGTTGTTATACCTTTGTTCGAAGTGAAAAGCTTAGCCTTGCCCTTTTTATCTCTAGTTGTACCTTATTATCAAATAAGCCATTGTTTACGTTGTTATAACCTTCTTTTACCTTCAATTTTTATTCCATCTTCTTGGCCTTTTCCCTTGAGGTTTTGCCTAGTCTTGTTGTCACATTCAGTAGTAGCATTCTTCCTCCATATATTAATATTAATAAATTTTCCAAAGGTCTGATGTGTATCATTGAAAGTAGTGATGTATGACTTTGTTGATTAAACGTTGAACTTTGCTTTGATTGTCGAACTTTGCGACTAGTTGCAGTATAATTTCTAGTATATAACCCTACATTTACATAAGGGAAAGGTTTGTAGTCATATGGTACTTGAATAATGATTTCCTCACCAAAATAATTTCTGGTTGTCCCCTGGCCAGGCCTGATTAGTAGTAGTATCCTTTCTTACATCGGCTGCATCCTCTATGTAGTGTTTGAATCCATTCGTATGGTTTTGCCAAATGTTCAAGCAATACGATTAATTGCATTATTATTCCATAATTCCAAGTTCAAATCCAGTAGTCAAATCCAAAGTGGAATTATAGAAAATAACATCATGAGAATTTCAAACCAGGCTTCCACTTTTTAGTTATTATAATTTTCAAGTTGTAGGAATGAGGCCCGGTTTTAATATCACCAACACAATCTTCATATTTAGAAAAATGAACAATGAAGAAACCATTATGTTGGAAAATGTCATATGATCCAGTTGGAGTCTAGAATTTCATAAAGAAATCAACAAATTGCATATATAATGGTCGACTCCAATTCACAACCAGGCAGCTTATTGTTCCATTTGTCTTCTGCAATTTATTTGTTACTTCCTTAAATGTAAAAGGTCGCATCACCATTCTCCGGCAACGGTTGAATGAAATTAGGAACACAATCCCTAGGTTCTTCCTCCACTAATTCATTTCCTCTAACTATCTCATTCCAATTCTTCTGCTTCCTTGAAGCCTTGAAGCATCATAAGTAGATTGTGGGTCATGCAGTTTTGAACGAATGAAATTGCAGGGAGTGGTTACACTTTCAATGCTCCATGGCACTCTATTTGGATGCATCTTGCTAGCTTGTACCTTGTTTAGGACCATAAGTTTATATTTAGAAAATTAAGTAAGTGAAAAGAGAGTTAGAGGAAAGAAAAATAATAGAAACATGTGGTTGAAATCAGAGAGCATTTATGTACGGTACACTGTTTGAGTGTAGCACAGCATGTGTGTTTCTATATATTTGTGTATATAGAAAGAGAGGGAAAGGGAGAGAGCTTCACAACACTTATATTTTGCAGCACCTACGTTACCATTCACTCTCATCCATCCGTTTATATTTGAATAATGGGTAAGCGGAGGACAGAGTTTTAGTGGGTGGAAAGTGAAACCAAGTTGTATAATGAAAATCAAGAGGTATTTATGGGTGGTGCACTATTTGAGATCATCTCCGAAGGTATGACTTCAGATAAACAATTCCAAGTTGTTGTGATTACCAACAAATTGCCCCCAGGATGAAAGGATTTCAAGAATGTCTTACAGCGTAAGGCTAAGGAATTTTCCTTAGAGAGTTTGATCACTTGCCACCTTATTGAGGAGCAAGTACGCAAATAGTACCAGAAAGAGAAAGTGCTAGTTGTCACAAACAATAGCACTAAAAGGACCAAACCCGTGGTTCTGAAATGGAACCAGTTGTCCTTCAGAACCGGGGCAACAAACAGAATGGGAATCCACAAGGAAACTAGAAAGGACATCAGCGACCACTCCAAAAGAATGATTCTGACAATTATTTCTATGTTACAACTGCGAAAAACCAGGTCATATGGCAAGAAAGTGTCGGAGCAGGCCAGGCCCTGCACCGCAGGCTAACCTGACTATGGAGCCTCTTACGACTATAATTACTGAGATTCACCTTGTTGATGAATTAGAGGGTTGGTGGGTTGACACTGGTGCTTCTCGCCATGTCTGCTATGATCGTGATATGTTCACTACATACACGGTTGTTGATGATTAGAAAGTGTTGTTGGGAGATTCACACACCTCTAAAGTTGCTGGGGTTGGAAATGTTGAAATCAAGTTTACCTTTGGAAAGACAGTGATCCTGAAAAAACATTATGCATACTCCAGAGATGAGGAAGAATCTGGTTTCTGGCTTTTTCCTTAACAAGGCTGGCTTTACTCAAATTATTGAGGCTGATTTTTATACCTTAACTTATAAGGGAGCTTTTGTGGGAAGTGGTTATGCTTGTGAGGGGATGTTTAAGTTGAATGTTAAATCTAATAAAGTGACTAGTGTTGGAGAATGGAGTTTTGATGACAACAACCTTATTTCAATTATCATTGATTATAAAATATATACTAACATCTTTATCTAGAATATATATGTATATATACATATGCAGGATTTGTATACAAGAATTAATACTGAAGACTGTACAGTTTAAGATCTTTTAGAGATTCAGAATTCAGAGTAGATTCAAGACTCATGAGTAATCAAGATATCAAGATGTCAAGAATTCAAGATTAATATAATTATAGAGTCTAGATTTTGTAAGACTCTAAATAGCACTCCAGGTTCACATCCAAATCCAAATTCTGATTTTTCAGTTCTTTTCTCAATCCTCTCTATTTTTGTTTTTCTCAATTCTCTTTATCTTTATTTTTCTATTTTATTCTCAATCCTCTCTATTTTGTTTTTATATTTTTATTCTTCTTTGTTTTTCAAACTTAAGTTTTTATATATACTTTATTTATATTTTATAGTTTAAAACCTTATAATTTTATAAATATATTTATATAGTTTAAAAATATGTTTTCATATGATTTTCTATCATATAATATTGATTTACAACATTAGAATTTTATTCAAGAATTTCCAGAATATCAAAACACTTGAAAATGCTTTGAAAATCAATTTTTTACATAGGTATGTCGACATATAACAGCTAGTTTTTTAATTTTGAAGGGAAGTGTCTTTTCACTATTTGAAACATTTTAGAAACGTTGCAACCCTTCATTCTCTATAAAAAGAGGCCAAAACCAAATTTTCTAACGTCTCTTCTTCTCCATCTTCATCCCCTTTCATCCTCTTTCATCTTACCATTATTGTTATTCATTTTCATGGTTTTTACACTTATACTCTACCGAATTCACTTCTGAATTGATAAATCTTCTTCTCTCTACACTCTCTACTCTCTGAATCAAGTACCATTAAAGAGTTATAGGGCTATTTTGTAATCGCTTGGATTGAAAGATCCAATTTGCATTTCAGACCCTAAGAGAATAAAATTGGCAAGTAGAGCATATGAATGTGTATTTTTAGGCATGCTATTAATAGCCAAGCATACAGATTTTATGACCTAAATACACATAATATAGTTGAATCAAATGATGCCGATTTTTATGCAACATTTCCTTTTAAATTAATAGTGCGGGCACTTCAAGTACGCCTATTAGAACAGAACTTAATGAAAATTTTGAAACTGAACCTAGAAGAAGTAAAAGAGCAAGAATCGTAAAAGATTCTAGTTTAGATATTTGTGCTTTTACTATAGAGGAGGATCTCTCAAACCTCCAAGAGGCCTTATCTTTTTTAGATGCTGACTTTAGGCTATAAATGATGAGATGGATTCTTTGGAATCCAATAAGACTTGGCACTTAGTTGATTTACCACCTGGTTGTAAATCTACAAGTTGTAAATGGGTGCTTAAAAAGAAATTAAAACCTGATGGCACCATTGATAAATATAAGCACGATTAGTAGCTAAAGATTTTAAACAAAGAGAAAATGTAGATTTCTTCGATACTTTTTCACCTGTAACTAGAATTACATCCATTCGAGTATTAATTTCACTTTTTCATAATTTATCAATTCACCAAATGGATGTTAAAACCGCATTTTTAAACGGTGAATTGACCAGCCTGAAGAATTTGTAGTACATGGTCAAGAACATAAAGTATACAAATTAGATAAATCATTAAATGGTTTAAAACAAGCACCTAAACAATGACATGAAAATTTTGATAACTTAATCATATCACATGGTTTTAAAGTTAATGGTAGTGACAAATGCAATTATTACAAATCTGAGAATGACACTTGTACTATTATATGCCTTTATGTAGATGACCTACCCATTTTTGGGTCAAATATTCATGCCATAAACAATGAAAAATCTTTGCTAAGTGCCAACTTTGATATGAAAGATCTAGGTGAGGCGAATGTAATCCTTGGTATTAAAATTACTTGGTCCGAAAAGGGACTTTCTTTGGATCAATCTCATTATATTGAGAAGATTCTAAAGAAATACAATTACTTTGACTATAAACCTACATGTACACCATATGATCCTAGTGTAAAGCTATTTAAGAGCACTGGTGAAGGTGTAAGACATTCTGATTATGCGAGCATCATTGGCAGCCTTAGGTATGCCACTGATTGTACTAGACTGACATTGCCTATGTCATAGGATTATTGTGAAGGTTTACTAGTAGGACTAGTATAGAGCACTAACATGCTATTGAAAGGGTCATGAGATGCCTTAAACGAACTATGAACCTTGGATTACATTATGGGAAGTTTCCAGTTGTACTTGAAGGATATTCCGATGCAGACTGAAATACTTTATTTGATGATTCTAAAGCGACCAGGAGCTATATATTTAGCATCGCTGGAGGAGATATTTCTTGGAAATCCAAGAAGCAAACTATTTTGGCACATTCTACTATGGAGTTTGAGATGATAGCACTAGGCACGGCTAGTGAAGAAGCAGATTACTTGAGAAATCTGCTAGCTGAGATTCCCTTATGGGAAAACGCAATACCAGCTGTGTTGATCCATTGCGATAGTACCGCGGTTATTGCAAAAGTTCATAATCATTATTATAACAGTAAGAGACGACAAATACGTCGTAAGCACAGTACTGTTCGAGAGCTACTCTCTTCATGTACTGTTAGAGTGAATTACATACGCAGTGATGAAAATTTGGTAGATCCTTTGACGACAGGACTGTCCAGAGAGAAAGTCTATAATACTGCTAAAAGAATGGGACTATTGCCCTTAGATTGTTGAGTCACGCACAATGATATACCGACCTAATGACTGTCCCAAGAACTTGGTTCTATAGGTAAAAATAAATTGTGTAGTGATAGTTGTTGTACATGCTATTTAATATACTAAGAAGCATGTATTCCTGAAGTGATTAGAGGATGAGTTGATAGAAACTCTTAATGATATCTATACTCTATTTTGGAGTGGAGTACCTACCTTTAAGAGTATCCTTGGTAGACTCACCTATGTGAATGTGGAAATGTAGCCGTTTCCTATGGAGTTTTAGGAAAAACTTCTAGAGCATTCACTAAACTAGGATAGACGTTCATGGCTACAAATGCACGGGCTTATTTGATTGCACTATAGAAAAGGTTGTGTATGGTCTGATGTCAAGAATAGAGTTCAAGACTACGTGTCACTCTAGTAAAAACTGAATCCTATCCACTATGGAAAGGTTCAAGTCGGAAGACACCTCTGTTTATGCACAATCTTATGATTTTTTAGAAACTTCTCGAAAATATTTTTAAAAATTCAAGTAGGGGATTGTTGGAAATTGTTTTTCAAAAAAAAAGATGAATTATTAAAAAAATGAAATAAATATATGAGTGGCTCCTATATGTGAATAGATAGTCCCGAATGACGGGATTATATGAAAGAAGCAAAGTATTTAAATTTGTTTCTTAGAAGCTATGTTGGGACCTTAAGGCTCCCAATACATGCTTTGTTGTGAGGAGGGAGACCATGCATGACCATGACCACCACACACACGCGCTCGATGACCGACCGATTCAACCTGAACCGGCCCGGCTCGGTTCGGGCTCGGGCTTTGGGCCATGGCTTGGTGGTGTAGACATTTATATTTTTGAACCAAAAAACATTGTATTTTTCAAACCATTTTTTTAAGACGGTAAAATTTCTGCACCGTATTTATTTGACACAGTAAACTGTAATCCACTTTTTCAGCCGACTCTCTCTCACTGCCCAGTAAATCGTTCAGTACATGATTTTCGTCTATATTATCTTAATTTTATAGACAAGAAAAATAATATCAAACGCCATTTCTCTGCTTTCTTCTGCCATTACAATTTCTTACAAATCCGAGCAGTAATTATTTTATTCGAAAGTGCAGATGTTGATTGATTTGTTGTGCAAGCAAAACGGTTATTAGTTTTGAGGCTGTTTTATCCTAGAGGCATCGGTGATTGAGAACGACTGGGTTGCAGCTCTAGCCAGATCGTCGAATCGTCTTCAAGAGAGCGACGAAGTATGTAACTCAGCCATTGTTTCCCAATAATTTGAAGACGGTCTGAAACAATGGCTTCGACTACAACCCTGGATGACGCTGCTCCTCCCTCTGCCTTCCAGGTACAGCTGGTGACTGCTGCCTCATTCAGATTCTAACGCATGCACTTCAAGCTATGGCGTCTAAAGATGGAATTATACTTGATGATGAGAAATATGGTGGCTGCGCTGACCATTGACAAACCGCAGCTGCCAGACAGACCAGACGAACCTGATGCAGCACATATGGCTTCCTGGACTGAATAATTGAACCAGTTGCAGACCTGAACTGAGTAGGACTATCTGTGCAAAAATTTCATACTCAATGGCCTCAGCGATGAACTTTACGACTACTACAACTCGGATGACATGACAGCGAAGGAGATCTGGGAAGCGCTGAAGAAGAAGTATTACACAGAGGAGGCAGGGGCTAAGAAGTATGTTGTCAGCCACTACCTCAAGTATTAGATGGCAGATGACAAGTCTGTAGAGATGCAGTCTCATGAGCTTCAAAAAATATATTATGAGATCATCTTCGAAGGTATGGCTTTAGATGAACAGTTCCAAGTTGTTATGGTTATTGACAAATGGCCCCCAGGATGGAAGGATTTCAAGAATGTCTTACGGCGTAAGGATAAGGAATTTTCCTTAGAGAGTTTGATCACTTGCCTCCTCATTGAGGAGGAGGCACGCAAACAGGACCAGAAAGAGAAAGTGTTGGTTGTCACAAACAACAGCACTAAAAGGACCAAACCCACAGTTCTAAAACCGAACCAGTTGTCCTTTAAGAATCAGAACTGGCGCAACAAACAGAATGGGAATCCAAAGAAAACCAGAAAGGACATCAGCGACCTCCCCAAAAGAATAGTTCTGAACAGTTGTTTCTATGTTACAATTGTGAAAAACCAAGTCATAGGGAACGAAAATATCAGAATTGGCCAGGCCCTACACCGCAAGCTAATCTAACTAAGGAGCCTCTTAAGGCTATGATTACTGAGATTCACCTTTTTGGTGGATTAGAGGGTTAGTGGGTGGACACTTGTGCTTCTCGCTGTGTCTACTATGATCGTGATGTGTTCACTATATACACGACTGCTGATGATCAGAAGTGTTGTTGGAAGATTCTCACACCGCAAAAGTTGTTGGGGTCGGAAATGTTGAAATCAAATTTACCTCTGGAAAGACAGTGATTTTGAAAGATGTTATGCATACTCCAGGGATGAGGAAGAATCTAGTTTCTGGCTTTCTCCTTAATAAGGTTGGCTTTACTCAAGTTATTGGGGCTAAGTTGTATACGTTAACTAATAAGGGAGCTTTTGTGGGAAAGGGTTATGCTTGTGAGGGGATGTTTAATTTGAATGTTGAATCTAATAAAGTGACTAGTTCTGCTTATATGTTATGTGATTGTAATATTTAGCACTCTAGATTATGACATGTTAACAAGCACATAATTCATAACATGAGCACCTTAGATATGATTCCCAAAATATCAGAATCTGATCTTGATAAATGGGAATTTTGTACTCAAGCCAAAATCACAAAGAAACCTCATAAGTCTGTTGATAGATTATCAGGACCCTTAGACTTGATTCATTCTGATATATGTGACCTTGATGGCACTTTGACTAGACATGAAAATCGTTATTTTATCACTTTTATTGATGACTATTCTGATTTCACATATGTATACCTTATGAAATTAAAGAATTATAAACCCAATGTGTCCTACTTTAGAAATTGGGGGTGTTTAGCATATGGCCATAAATGCACGGGCTTATTTGATTGCACTATTGAAAAGGTTGTGTGTGGTCTGATGTCAGGAATAGAGTTCAAGGCCACGTGTCACTCTAGTAAAAAATTGAATCTTATCCACTATGCAAAGGTTCAAGTCCGAAGACACCCCTGTTTATGCACAATCTTATGTTTCTTTTTTAAAAATGCTTGAAAATATTTTTCAAAATTCAAGTGGGGGATATTCAGAAATTGTTTTTCAAAAATAACAAAAAATGAATTATTAAAAAATAATTGAAATAAGTGTACGAATGGCTCCTATATGTGAATAGTCCCACATTAGGGGATTATATGAAAGAAGCAAAGTATTTATATTTGTTTCTTAGAAGTTATTTCGGGGCCTTAGGGCTCCCAATACATGCTTTGTTGTGAGAAGGGAGACCATGCATAACCATGACCACCAGATGCGCGCGTGACTGGGCCGACCCGGCCCAGTTCGGGCTTTGGCTTTGGGCCTTGGCTTGGTGGTGTACACTTATATTTTTGGACCGAAAAACATTGCATTTTCCTAACCATTTTTTTTAAGATAGTAAAATTTACGCACCGTACCTCTGGCTAGATCGTCGAATCGTCTTCAAGAGAGCGACGGAGTACGTGACTCAACCATTGTTTCCCAACAATTTGAAGACGATCAGAAACAATGGCTTCGACTACAATCCAGGATGACGTTGTTCCTCTCTCTGCATTCCGCATTCCGCTGGTGACTACTGCCCCCATTCAGATTCGAAGGCCTGCACTTCAAGCGATGGCGTCAGAAGATGGAATTCTACATGATGATGAGAAAGGTGGTGGCTGCGCTGACCACTGACAAACCGCAACTGCCAGACAGACCTGACAAACCTGATGCAGCACAGACGACTACCTGGACTGAACAATCGAACTAGTTGTAGACTGTGAAGGACTACCTGTTCAAACATTTCATACTCAACGGCCTCAGCGATGACCTGTACGACTACTACAACTCGGATGACAAGACAGCAAAGGAGATCTGGGAAGAGCTAAAGAAGAAGTACGACACAGAGGATGCAGGGGATAAGAAGTATGTTGTCAGCCGCTACCTCAAGTCCCAAATAACAGATGACTAGTCAGTAGAGATGCAGTCTTATGAGCTTTATAAAATAGCTCATGAGATCATCTCTGAAGGTATGGCTTTAGATGAATATGTCCAAGTTGCTGTGATTATTGGCAAATTGCCCCCAGGATGGAAGGATTTCAAGAATTTCTTACGGCATAAGACTAAGTAATTTTCCTTAGAGAGCTTGGTCACTCGCCTCCATATTGAGGAAAAGGCACGCAAACAGGACTAGAAAGAGGAAGTGCTGGTTGTCACAAACAACAACACTAAAAAGACCAAACCCGCAGTTCTGAGACCGAACCAGAAGTCCTTTAAGAATCAGAACCGGTGCAACAAAAATAATGGGAATCCGCAAGGAAACCAGAACAACATTTCTCTATATTATCTCCCACTACCCAGTAAACCATTCAGAACATGTAATTTCGTCTATATTATCTTCGTTTTATAGATGATAAAAAATATCGAACAACATTTCTCTGCTTTCTTCTGCCATTACAATTTCTTACAAATCCGAGCAGTAATTATTTTCTCAAAATTGCAAATCAAGACTGATTTGTTGTGCAAGCAAATCGGTTATTAATTTTGAGGATGTTTTATCCTAGAGGTGTCGGTTATTGAGAACGACTGGTTTGCACCTGAAACACCCCACCTCCGTTAAGGTCACTCACAAAGGGAATGCCTTAACTTTGGTGGAGGGTTATAGGTATAAGACATAGAAAACTTTACAAGATAGATAAATATAAGCAGCGAAATTTAAATATTTATTGCATACGTGGTTCAATACAAAAACGTTACATCAAATTGTCCCAAAATAACTTCCAAAACATTACAACATGATTTCTGTCTTGATTATTTAATAAAGAAGCATAAACCAAAAATAAAACTGCATAAATCCCTAAGGATAATGTCCAAGAGCCATAGCCAAGATGAGAGAGAGTCCAAATCAGATATCTACTTTCTTGAAGCTTGCAAAGAGTCTGACTAAGCTGCAGTATTCCCTTCCATATGGACCTGGGGGGAACGGAAGAAAAGAGGGCGAAAGAAAACGGGTCAGACAATAAGTCTGGTAAGTTCGGTGATTACTAGTATTTAAACAAGAAAAGGGATCATGTCAGTAATAACAGAACATAGGACAATACCCTAATATAAGATAAGAGGAACATGTGATCGCACCCATTACTATAATCTCTGCACCTCCTTAACCATTGGTTCAACAACCTCTACGTGTTCATAACAAACGATCCCCTTAATGATCGTCTCCTACTCGCATGCATTAATATCCTGTGTCATTCGGCCCCACTTGACTGTAGATACCTGTGCTGGTCCCAACATGGGGTGTATCAGTCCCTCTGGTGGCAAACCGACACGATTCAGGATGCAAAGTGTATACTACTGATGCCCAGTGCCTGATTTTTCCACTTCGAAGTACGTGCATGCCCACACTCCGTCGGAACCTACACTGGCCCACCAACCGCCGACGTTTCGACCACTTATACTTATCCCAGTAGTCATGTCCCACCCTACCTAGTTTCAGGGTACCATGATACATCTATGTGGGTTACTGCTGAAATGGGTCCCCATTACTAGGGTTTTTTTAATCAACATGTTTATTTGGTTAAGTTTCCAAGTTTACCTAACCCCACCAATTCGTTTAGTTAACATGTTGAATCGGTTAAGTGTTTCCCTAATTGACTTAACTCTACCAATCCTGACTTAGCTTTAATTTATTAAAGCACCAACCACTCACATTAGACAGGTCTTGTTGTGGTCACTGGATGTGCCGGTCGGTTCCGGGCAGATTTACACCACAACTCAGTCTAACCTCGGGTTCTTTTTGGGCTTGATGCACTAACCACCCACATTAGACAGGTCTTGTTGTGGTCACTGGATATGTCGGTCGGTTCCGGGTAGATTTACACCACAACTCAGTCTAACCTCGGGTTAGGCATATTCGTCATTTGTAAATTCACATTTTCCTATATATGTCTAATTTCTTTATGTAAATTTAATTTAATTTAATCATGCCATAATTACCCTTTGATTTTGCTCACCATAAATGGTATATCAAATATACAATTTAATGAACAAATTTATGCCATGAATTTTCATATTTACCCATCGCTACCCCCGTGGAACGTACGCATGAATCACATAAAATGTTGGGCTAGTAAATTAGCCCAACCCATAAACAAGAAAAGGGGTAATAAACAAGGGACATGAAATAAACATAAAATAACATACATTTCAACTTGTCATGTGTAACTTGGCATAGCTGTATCATTAACTTTAATTAAATGGGTAAAGGTGAACTTGTGACTAAGTTGGGTCTAATTGTCATGTAAACTTGACAAAGGTCTAGCATGGAGGTTTGACATATAATCACAGTTTCAACCCACAACTTAGCATATTAACTTATGTATGTCAAAACATAAGAAAACTACAATAATCATTTTTAAATCGCAACTTAGCATATTGACTTGTGTATGTAAAAACATAAAAAAAAACTACTATAATCATTTTTACAACATAAATAGATTCAACCTACCATGAATATACATGAGTATTGATCTAACATATAAGCATGTGTTTTAGATCATAAACTTGCAAATAACCACCAATTTATAACATGACATATTTCACCATTTAATTGGCAAAATAAATCCATTACCCAATCATAATAGATTCCAATAACATACAATATGTTCATTACCACAAGCATATAGATATGATTAATATATAATATGTTCATCACCACAAGCATATAGACATGATTAATATATAATATGTTCATCACCACAAGCATATAGATATGATTAATATATAATATGTTCGTCACCACAAGCATATAGACATGATTAATTTCAATGATACTTTAAGATAAACAAGAATCAAATCTTATACATAAGCATCACTCTATATTCAAATTACAACATGTCATGATTCATTTGAAACGTTTAAATCTGCGTAATAACCAACTTAAAAACTAAAAAGGAATTCTTGCGTTCTGAAATATGAATTCTGAAATTGGTAAGCTCGCCTTTGATGTAGATCGTTGAATTTGATAACTTTTAATTTGATTTTTAATTCAAGTTCTTTTCTTGTCTTTGAATTGGTGACGGCTACTCCAAGTTCTCAATTGACAGCATGATAGTTCTAAGATTATTTTTGTGTGATTTTTAGGTTTAAGCATTGGGTTGTTTATATAAAATTTCAATTCAATTTGAACCGTCAGATGATCCTAGGGCCGCAACCATTCAGACCAGATCAGAACTATCCAGAAACCCTAGTGACTCAGCAGCAAGTCATCAGTCATCAAAATTTAGATCTGGTCGGGGGTAGGTCGACCCCCAGGTCGACCTGTAGGGGGGAGGTCGACCCCCTGGTCGACCTGGGTCCTGGGCGGGAATTTTCACACCCTTCCCGCTTCTAACTTCTGATTTGAATTTGTTTTTCGAGTTGTTTGAATTTTCTGGAAACTTCTGACAGCCATAACTTCCTCATACGAAGTCCAATTTATGCAAACTCGGACTCTATCTCAACCAGAATTCCGAGACGAACACAATGGTGTAACCCGTTTCCCTTAATTCTCACATTTTAAATTAAGTATTGTTTAATTCGTTACTATACCGTTAATAGAAAATACGGGGTGTTACATTCACCCCTCCTTTTAGGATTTCGTCCCCGAAATCTTCAAGTCGAGAAAAACTTATATCCTACCATCCAATCACCAATCTACTCAACCATCAAACACAGGCATCCATTGTCCTTATAAGATTTCTAATGCTTCATGATCATATGCATTGTGTGTGTACATGTCCTTATCTAATGTAAAATTAGGCGGTTTACTGATTCAGTTGACCTCCTTAATGCAAATTATGTCAATGCCATAAGTCCATTATGAATGCAAATTTTCCTACTCAAAATTTCTTACATGAGTGCACAATCAGTCATATAAATACAACGTCCATATGATAACACATCAAGTTTTAATCCATAAACCAATACATATATGCATATGCAATATGGAAGTAACTGAGCCGATCTAATACCTAATGTGTATATATATGCATCCACTAGCAACCACTTGCAACCATCAATCATAACATGTTTCAATTACATGTTTACATCTAAATAGGTTCCTACCTAAGGATAAAGGATAGGATCGAGGAGATATACCTAAAAAGATAGATACGAGCATAAACTTAAGGAAAAAGAGATTAAAGACGTACACTCAAAAAGAAAAGGGTAGGTTGTGCGTATTCTGTCCTCAGTTTCCCAAGTCGCGTATTCCTCGGTGTCGCTCCATTGAACTTTGACGAGCTTAACTTCACGGTTGCGTAGCTTTTTGACTTCTGTTCCCAAGATACAGGTTGGAACTCTCCTCACAATTGCTTCTCGTTCAACTTCCTCTAGCATACTTGGTTCTACCACTTCCGCAGACTCATGTAAGCATTTCCGCAGGTGAGAGACATAAAAGACATTATGAATCTCGGCCAATCTTTCGGGGAGTTGTACCCTATAAGCCATCTTCCCAACCTTCTCGATGATAGGTAACGGCTCTACAAATCTTGGTGCTAACTTTCTAGCGGATTCAAAGCGAACGACGTTCCTCAAAGGAGATACTTTAAGGAATACCTTGTCTCCAACTTCGAACTCAAGGTCAGTTCTTCTTTTGTCTGCGTAGGACTTCTGTCTATCTTGGGCAGTCTTCATTCTTCTTCGTATCAAGTCTACTTTCTCTGAAGTTTCCCTAATCATGTCTGGTCCAAGTATGAGCTTGTCTGTGGACTCCCACTGGCAAGTTGGTGACCTGCACGGTCTTCCATATAAAGCTTCGAAAGGCCCATGCCTATGGTGGCTTGGTAGCTATTGTTGTAAGCGAATTCCACCAAAGGTAGATGATCCTCCGATGTACCTCCGAAGTCAATAATGCATAATCTCAAGAGGTCTTCTAATACTCTATTGACTCTTTCCGTTTGGCCATCGGTTTGAGGGTGATAGGTCGTGCTTAATCATAACTGTGTGCCTACAGCCTCTTGTAAACTCTTCCAAAACTCGCTTGTGAAGATAGGGTATCGATCACTCACTATGCTGGAGGGTATCCCATGGAGTCGAACTATCTCCTTAAAATATATGGATGCTAGAGATGAGGCAGTCCTTCTACTCTTGACGGGAATAAAGTGGGCTCTTTTTGTGAGCATGTCCACTATTACCCAAATGCTGGTATTGCCCCTTCTTGACCTAGGCAACCCATCTATAAAGTCCATCGAGATGCTATCCCATTTCCACTGTGGGACCTCTAGAGGATGGAGCAGACCACCAGGCTTCTTCTGCTCTGCCTTGACTTGTTGGCATATTAAACACTTAGAAACAAATTCAGCCACGTCTTTCTTCATGCCATTCCAAAAGAAAACTCCTTTGATATCCTTATGCATTTTGTCTCCGCCTGGGTGTATGGTCAGCTTGGAATGGCGTGCCTCTTCTAGAACCGCCTTTACCAAATCCCTTACTTGTGGGACACATAGTCTTTCATCTCGTCTCAACCAGCCCTCAGTATCAATGGAGTATCTATTGAGGTGACTGGAAGTCTCACCCCTAATAAACTTGTCCATCACATTGGCTAGCTGAGGGTCTTCTCTTTGTGCGGCTCCGATTGAGTCTAATAGAGTTGGTCGCACTTCTAATGTTTCTAGCAAGCCAGGTACAAAGTTAGAGGAGGGTCTGAAGTTAAAGCTTGCTATGAACTCCAAGCTTTGCCTTTCCACAAAGAGAGGGCTTAAGGCCAGCTTCTTTCTACTTAAGGCGTCTGCTACTGCATTGCCCTTGCCAGGAGTGTAGGAAATCTCAAAATCAAACGAGGCAAGAAACTCCATCCATCTTTGTTGCCTCAAATTGAGATCTTTCTGCGAGAAAAGGTATTTCAACGATTTATGGTCAGTATACAGTTCAAATTTCTCATCTAGGAGATAATGGCGCCAAGACTTAAGTGCAAAAACGATGGCTGCTAATTCTAGGTCGTGGGTTGGGTAGTTTTTCTCGTGTACTTTCAACTGTCTTCCACCATAAGCCACTACCTACCCTTCTTACATTAGAACAGCGCCTAGTCCCGTTCCGCATGCATCTGTGTGTACTGTAAACATCTTGCTTCCATCAGGCAATGTCAGAACTGGGGCTGTTGTTAGAGCCCTTTTCAAACGTTGGAAAGCAATATCGCAATCCAAATCCCAATTGAAAGCCAGGTTCTTCTTTGTCAATCTTGTCAGTGGAGCTGAGATTTTTGCAAAATCTTTGATAAATTTTCGATAAAAGCCTGCTAGCCCGAGAAAGCTTCGGACTTCGGTTGCGTTTCGAGGAACCTTCCAATCTTGCACAGCAACCACTTTCGCGGGGTCCACAGCTATCCCCTCTTTTGACACAACGTGTCCAAGGAACCTAAATTCTTCTCTCCAGAAATGGCATTTGGAGAATTTCGCCTTCAACTGATGTGCACGGAGAGTATCCATGACTTCTTTTAGATGATGAGCATGCTCTTCCTCATTCTTTGAGAAGATCAAAATATCGTCTACGAAGACCACCACAAACTCATTGAGGAACTCTCGGAACACCCTGCTCATTAAATCAATGAAGTAAGCGGGTGCATCTGTCAGGCCGAAGGGCATGACAAGCCACTCGAACAAACCATCTGGGGTTCTGAATGCGGTCTTATCAATGTTGTCTTCAGCCACCCTTAGCTGATGAAACCCGGTAGCCAAATCTAATTGGGAGAAAACCGATGTACCTACAAGCTGATCGAACAAATCATCTATTCTCGGGAGTGGGTGCCTATTCCTTTTGGTTAGCTTGTTTAGCTCCCTATAATCAACGCACAGGTAAAGCGAACCATCAGCTTTGATTGCGAACACTACTGGAGCACCCCATTCAGAAATACTCCGCCTTATAAACCCCTTCTCAAGCAATTCTTTAACTTTCTTACTGATTTCTTTCCTCTCCCTCAGAGTCATGTGTCTAACGGGTAAAGCAACGGGTTTTGCGTTGTCCACGAGGTATATGCGGAAATCTATCTCCCGCTTCGAAGGTAAGCCCTTTACCTCTTCAAACACATCCGAGTATTCACGGACTACCCTTACAGACTGCAAGTTCTCAACAGACGCATCAAGAGATTCTAGATAACTAAGCATAATGGAGTTCATGGGATTACAAGAAATTTCGAGAGTGTTACCGAGGCGAGTCATGAGTCTAACCACTCTCTTTTCGCAATCGAGGACGGCACCATTACTGGATAGCCAGTCCATGCCTAGAATCAACCCATAGCCCCTGAAGCCCAAAACAAAGGCATTACATCTAAACCCAACGCTTAGTATAGATATTTTCAAATCCAAACAAACCATTGACAAATAAGCTGAGCCCCCAATTGGATTTGAAACAACCAAGGGATCCTCTACTATACTGGTGTCTAGGTGCAGAGATTCCATTAAAGCAGTAGATATAAAAGAGTGCGATGCGCCAGAATCAAATAGTGTACGTACAGGATGATCAAAAAGATAGACTAAACTTTCGACAAAAATATTTCTACCTCGTTCTTTCGAAGGTGCCGTGAGAGCGTGAACTTGTCCTCCAGAAGAAGGTACAGCTCCCTTCCCTTGCTTCCTCATGTAAGAGTGCCATGTCCACTAACCTCTCGTAAGTAGCCCCCATAGGTATATGGGTCATAGCCAAGTGTGAAGTGGCTCATTCAATCCCTTGACAAAATGGAGAGCCTTCTTATGAGGGGTATTCACTAAGTCCAGTCCAAATCGTGCCAGCTGATTGAATTGATTGATGTACTCCTTGACCGTCATACTTCCTTGCTTAGGAGATAAGAACTTTTCCAGTTGTAAACTTCGTTCAGCTTGTGAGAGGAATTTCATCTCAAACCTTATTCTGAAATCCATCCATGTTTCAACTGGTCTTTTAGCGTTAGTGACTTCCCACCAATAGGAAGCTTCACCTTTGAGCAACCATATCGCCAACTGTATCTTCTGCCTATTGTCCACCTCGAAGATAACGAACAGATCCTCAGTTTCTTTGAGCCAGTTCCTTGCTTCTACGAATGATTCAGTTCCCTTGAAATCCTTTCCACCCATGGCCCTAAAGTCTCTACAAATCTTTGAGAAAGCATTTGCACGAGGAGGAGGAGGAACTTGTAACACCCCGCCTTCGCCAGGGTGACTCTTGCAAGCACTCTGACTTTGGAGGGGCGTTTGAATCAGGTAAACATGCATAATGATATATCAAGGCAGAACAAGAACATATGTATATATGTAAACAGAGTAAATAACATAGATAAAACAGCGGAAGATTTTAAACCATTTCAAAACAAGTCTGGTACAACATAGCTTTCCAAATAAACAAGTCTAGATAAAACAACATCAACTGAAATACTGAAATACATAAGTACTAATCCCCAAAAGAAGTGATAGCCATAGCTAGCTTCATGTCAAACCGTACATGAGCTAAATCCCACAAGCAAGCGGTCAGAAATCCAAGCTAAGCTCCAATATTCCCTCCCTGAGAACCTGGGTGGGGGGGAAACGGAAGAAAAGAGGCGAAAGAAAACAGGTCAGTCAAAAAGACTGAGTAAGCCCTACTACAATCAATGTAAACTGATAAAGTTAACTTGCATGAGCAGCAGGTATGATCATAAGGATACTAGCATGATGGTTAACTAACAAGGTAGATAAAGGTGTCATCGCATAATCAGGATTAAGGTTTTGCACCACAGGTGTACTAGCAAAATAACATGACTTGAATAAACAAGTATTGATCCCTTGGCCCAAGCTTTGGCCCAATAACATGAAATGACCCTAATACAAGGTCCAACCCCACGGTCTAGTCGATCGGCTCCCTAAGCCTAACCCGTCACGTGTTGGTGTCAATACGGCCCAAACTTAATTGTAGTCGAACTGTGCCGGGTCCACCCTTCGGGTGTATCAAGCCCTAGAGTGCCAACCCCTGGACACCATAAACATGAGTGCACAGTCTCGATCTACTGGTACCCATGGGTGACTTCTCCAAACACGGACTACGTGCACGACCATAGTCCGTCCGGAACTACATCGGCGTACCACACGGCCGTCGTTTATTTGGTCGCTTACCTCCAGCCCAGTAATCGTGCCCCCTCCCTAGCCTAGCCCCTAGGGCCTTAATGATACGATTTTGGGGTTACTGCGGAGTGGGCCCCCATTGCTAGTATTTTCTAGCGGGTTAAGTACGGTTTAACCCTCTTGATAATCATGGATTAACTTGGTTAAGTGTAACGATGAGTTCACGACTTAACCCCGATTAATCTACCAAGCCCAAGTTGGTTAAGTATTAAGTGGACCATGACTTAACCCTAATCACGAGGAATTAATTAATTTAATGCGCCTTAACCTCTCACATTAGACCTTGTTGTGGTTACTAGTTAAGCCGGGCGGGTCCGGGTAGCTTTACACCCCAACTTGGTCTAACCTCGGGTTCAAGGTACAACATGACCAACTTCTCACATTGGGTCCTATTGTTTGTAGCAACTAGTTACGCCGGTCGGTTCCGGGTAGGTTTACGCTACAAACTCAACCCAACCTCGAGTTGGCCACACTTATCTTTTCTAAGTGTCATGTCCATCATGTTTCCAAAACATGTTACAAGTTTTCAAGCAATTGGGTAGACCTAACTTAATAGGTAAATTCCCAAGCTCATGTTTTTATGTCTTTTACTTTTACCCAACCCCAAACGCAATCCCATCGCTTACATATCGCAATAGCGCATAAAGGATAGAAAGAGGGAACTTGGCATAATCATGACATAAAAGGTGTTGAAGCCACAAGTTCAACATGGTGGCATATGAAATGTACATATGTTGCATATTACATTTTTAGGCCTCAAAAGCATGCATAAAACCAAACTTGGCATATTGGTGATACATGGTGCTAAATGACATGTAGACATGGCCATAAGTTCGCATTTAGCCTCACATGCAAGTTATCATAAGAGATATGATAACTTACATGTTGCCAAAATGCAACCTTTAGCATAAAGCTTGAAGCTTTATGTTCATAAACCCAAGATAAGCTTGCATAACATGATAGCATGAACAAAATGTTCAACCCAAACTTGCATAACATAACTTGGCATACTTGCATATAAACTTGCATATCACAACATGATAAACTTGCATATAAACTTGCATATCACAACATGATAAACTTGCATATCACAACATGATAAACTTGCATTTCATAGCATAGCAAACTTGCATATAAACTTGCATATCATACATTTAACTTTAGAGTTTAAGTATGAAAGTAGAATAGGGCTTACAATGCTTATGAAAACACACAAAACTATGACAAAGCCCTTATGCAACCAATTAGACCCAAAATGCAAGCTTCCAATCAATAAAAATCCTTTCTTTATGATGCAAATATAAGAACTTGACTTGAATGCAAGCTAATGATGCTCATACAAGTTTGAAAACACTTGTATGCATGGAAAATCACTTAGAAATTTATTTAGGAATTGTATGAAGAGAGTGGAGGCCATGAGAGGATTGATTTTGCCATAGTTTAGTTGTAGGATAGATTAATGATGATTTAGGGCTAGGTTAGGGTCTTATTTATAGATTAGGCAAGTGTTTTAGGCCATAGGATTAAACCCTAGTTGCAATCTCAGCCCTAAAAATCGAATCTGGCCCCCAAGCTCCACACAATCTCAAAATGGTGCACCAGGCTAAACAGCCCGGCTGGACCAAGTCGACAGCCAAGTCGACAGGGCTGTCGACTTGGGTCCAACCAAGTCGACTCCCAAGTCGACAGGGCTGTCGACTTGGGTACTCTGGCGGGAATTTTCCCGCCTGGCCCAAACTGGCCCAATTTTCCAAATTCAAGTTTGAATTTGAAATCTGTTTTTACTTAGAAATTTTCTGAAAACTTCGTTGGGCCTTAATCGGGTCATACGGACTCCGATTTTTGAAAACTCGGACTCTATTTCGCGTATTTTTCCGAGACGAACGCAATGGCATAGCCCGTTTCCCTTGATTCAGATTTTAGAATTTAATTCTGCCTCGATTTACATCATTACAGGTTATTGAAAATACGGGTTGTTACATTCTCCCCTCCTTAAAGGATTTCGTCCCCGAAATCTTCAAGTTAGGAAGAACGTACCCTACTATCCAACATCCATCTACTCAAAACATCATCCACGAGCAATCATTGTCCTTACAAGATTCTAAATGTTGTATGAACATATGCAAAGGTGTGTGTATATGCCCTTATCTAATGCAAATATCATCAATGCAAATTATGTTAGTGAAATGAATCCATATGTATGCAATTCCTAACATAATGTATAACATCTATATGTGTGCACATCACATACATCCATATGCAACATCCATGTGATAACACAAAAATTTTCATCCATGAATAAGCATAATCACTCATGCATATGCAATATGAGGAGTGTGTGAGCCGATCTAGTGCCTAACGTGTATAATGCATCCACGAGTAACCACTTGCAAACACTTGCAACCATCAAGCATAACATGTTTCAAACACATGTTTCATCCAAAGGGTTTCTACCTAAGGTTCTCATAACAAGATTAACACGATAAACTAGATAAACATGGATAGCAAAGAGAAAGATATGCTAATCAAAGAAAAGAGATTGAGAGTGTACCCTCAAAAAGGAATGGATAAAGCCCACGCATCTTCTCCTCGGTTTCCCAAGTTGCGTCTTCTTCGGCTTCACCCCATTGAACCTTCACCAACTTGACCTCTCGATTCCTTAGCTTCTTGGTTTCCGTCCCCAAGATACGAATCGGAGCTCTCCTCAAGGTAGCCTCTTTCTCCACTTCCACATTTTTTAGAACACTCGGCTCAACAACCTCTGCTGATTCATGTAAACACTTCCGGAGATGCGAGACATGAAAAACATCGTGTACTCCGGCAAGCTTCTCGGGCAACTTTACTCTATAAGCCATCTGCCTGATCCTTTCTATAATAGGGAATGGTCCAACAAACCTCGGTGCTAACTTCCCAACGGCTCCAAATCGGACCACATTCCGCAAAGGAGAAACCTTCACGAAAACCATATCCCCAACATCAAACTCCAAATCAGTTCTTCGCTTATCAGCATAGGATTTCTGTCGGTCTTGGGCCGCTTTCATCCGTCTCCGAATCAACTCGACCTTCTCGGATGTGTCTCTGATCAGATCAGGCCCAAGTATAAGCTTATCTGTAGTCTCCCACCAACATGTAGGCGACTTGCACGGCCTCCCATATAAAGCTTCAAATGGTGCCATCCCTATGCTTGCCTGGTAACTGTTATTATATGCAAACTCAACAAGAGGAAGATGGTCTTCCCAAGTACCACCAAAATCCAGAATACAAAGCCTCAACAGATCCTCGAGTACCCTATTCACCCTTTCGGTTTGACCGTCCGTCTGTGGGTGATAAGCCGTACTTAGATTCAACCTTGTGCCCATAGCTTCTTGCAAGCTATTCCAGAACTGACTTGTAAAGATTGGGTCCCGGTCACTGACAATACTAGAAGGGACTCCATGAAGTCTCACAATCTCACGAAGATATACAGACGCTAGCCAAGATGCGGTCCTCTTGCTCTTCACCGGAATGAAATGAGCACTCTTCGTAAGTCTATCCACAATAACCCAAATGCTCGTATTCCCTATCCTTGACCTTGGTAGCCCATCGATAAAATCCATGGAAATACTCTCCCACTTCCAAAGTGGAACGTCTAGAAGATGCAATAGCCCACCGGGCTTCTTCGACTCGGCCTTAACTTGCTGGCAAATGATACATCTAGAGACAAACTCTGCCACATCCTTCTTTATCCCAGGCCAAAAGAAAATGCGCTTCATATCTTTATACATCTTATCTCCGCCCGGATGTATAGTCAACTTAGAGCGATGTGCTTCCTCTAGAACTCTTCTTACTAGATCTTCTACCATTGGAACACATAACCTTCTGTCTCTCCTCAGCCAACCCTTGTCATCAATAGAATATCGAGCGAGATGACTAGACGTCTCTCCTCGAATCAGCTTATCCATAATCTCAACTATCTGAGGGTCTTCTCTCTGTGAAGCCCCAACTTGATCAAGAAGGGTAGGTCTGAGTTCCAGAGATGCTAAAGAACTGGTCATCGACTCAACCGCCAAAGAGAAATCAAAGGTTGCCACAAACTCTAAATTCTTCATCTCAACGAATAGAGGACTTAGGGTCAACCTTCTTCTACTCAATGCATCTGCTACCACATTCCCCTTGCCAGGGGTATAAGCTATCTCAAAATCGTAGGATGCCAAGAATTCCATCCATCTTTGTTGCCTCAGATTCAGATCCTTCTGAGAAAAGAGATACTTCAATGACTTGTGATCGGTATAAAGCTCAAATCTTTCTCCCAGAAGATAATGGCGCCAAGCCTTGAGTGCATATACTATTGCTGCCAACTCTAAGTCATGAGTGGGATAATTCTTCTCATGCACTTTGAGTTGTCTACCGCCAAAGCATATCACTCTTCCTTCTTGCATAAGAACAGCTCCTAACCCCGTGCCACATGCATCGGTGTATACTGTAAAAAACTTCCCTCCATCGGGCAAAGCTAGAACAGGTGCTGATGTAAGAGCTCTCTTGAGCTTCTGAAAAGCAAGCTCGCATTCTATGCTCCAAGCAAAAACTAAATTCTTCTTCGTCAATTTAGTGAGAGGAGCGGAAATCTTCGCGAAGTCCTTGATGAACTTCCGGTAAAAACCCGCAAGACCTAGAAAACTTCTCACTTCGGTTGCATTCCTTGGAGTCTTCCAATCCTGAACTGCAACTACCTTAGCGGGATCCACCGCTAAGCCTTGCTTAGATACTATATGCCCAAGGAATCTAACTTCCCTTCTCCAAAAGTGACACTTGGAGAACTTGGCCTTCAACTGATGCGCTCTAAGCGTATCCATCACCTCCACGAGATGCCTTGCGTGCTCTTCCTCACCCTTAGAGAAGATCAGAATATCATCTACGAAGACCACGACAAACTTGTTCAAGAACTCCCTGAACACCCTACTCATCAAGTCCACGAAATATGCGGGTGCATTAGTCAAGCCGAACGGCATGACAAGCCATTCGAAGAATCCATCTGGAGTCCTGAACGCAGTCTTGTCTATACTATCTTCAGCTACCCTGAGCTGATGGAATCCCGTAGCAAGATCAAGCTGAGAGAAAACAGAAGCACCGACAAGCTGGTCAAAGAGATCATCAATCCTCGGTAACGGGTGTCTGTTCTTCTTAGTCAGCTTATTCAACTCTCGATAGTCAACACAAAGTCGGAGAGAACCATCTGCCTTGGTAGCAAATACCATAGGCGCTCCCCATTCAGATATACTTCGTCTAATGAAGTTTTTTTCAAGCAACTCTTTCACTTGCTTACTTAACTCCCGCCTTTCACGCGGAGCCATGTGCCGAACAGGCAAAGAAACCGGCTTTGCATTATCCACCAGATAAATGCGGAAATCAATCTCTCGCTTAGGGGGCAACCCCCTAACTTCATCGAAAACATCCGGATACTCTCGAACCACTCTCACAGACTGAAGAGTTTCCATTGACGAGTCGAGTGATTCCAGATAGCACAACATGACGGGACCTCTCGGATCACAAGAAATCTCTAGGGTGTTTCCGAGGCGAGTCACGAGCCTCACAACCCTATGCTCACAATCAAGAATGGCTCCATATCTGGACAGCCAATCCATGCCCAATATCAATCCGTATCCCCTAAAACCAAGAACATAAGCACTGCACAAGAACTCTACACTCAGTATAGAGACCCTCAAATCCCCACATATCATAGACAAATGGGCGGATCCCCAATAGGATTTGAGACACAGACGGGATCATCTACCAAGCTAGTACTAAGGTGCAAACTATCAACAAGATCAGATGAGATAAAGCTATGCGATGCACCAGAATCAAACAAGGTACGAACTGGAAAATCAAAAATATATACAAGGCTCTCAACAGAAATACTACCTCGATCGGGAACTGGAGCGGTATTGAGAGCATGAACTTGCCCTCCTGAAGGTCCAGCACGCTGAGTCTGACCCTGGCCTTTCCCTTGCTTCTTCGGGCAATCCCTACTGAAATGTCCCGCCTTACCGCAGAAAAAGCATTCACCATTCTTCCTTTTCCTCTTCTTACAATCCTTAATAAGATGCCCAACTGAACCGCAATAATGGCACTTCTCCTTGTTGTTCTTGCCCTTGTTGTTGTTCCCCTTGTTGCCTTGACCCTTGTTCTTGTTCTGATTGCCTTGACTGCTTTGACCACTTGGATTACCCTGATTTCCTTTTCCCTGGGAATCAGTCTTCTTGGCTTGAGTATCATTCATCTTGGTCTCTTTCTTGACATCTCCCTGAAGTAACGCCATATCAACCAAACTCTCAAACGTGGCCCCATGGGGAATATGTGACATAGCCAATCCCTACAATGGCTCATTCAATCCTCTAGCAAAACGAAGAGCCTTCTTCTGAGGAGTATTCACCATATCCAAGCCAAAACGAGCTAACTGATTGAACTTGTTCACATACTCTTTGACAGACATATCTCCTTGTCTCAAAGTTATGAACCTCTCCATTTGCAGATTCTCCTCAGCAGAAGATAGAAACTTAAGCATGAACCTTGCCCTGAAATCGGCCCAAGTCTCAACAGGCCTAGTACCATTGGTGACTTCCCACCAATAAGCGGCTTCATCCTTCATAAGCCAAACCGCCAAAAAGATCTTCCTCTGATCGTCTATCCCAAAGATAGCAAATAAATCCTCGGTCTCTTTCAACCAATTTCTGGCCTCTACAAAAGTCTCAGTGCCTTGAAAGTTCTTGCCACCCATTGCTTTGAAATCTTTGCAAGTCTTTGCGAAGTCAGCTTGAGGATGCTGAGGGGGAGGAGGAAGAGGAACCTCAGCGACAGGAGGAGGAGGAACATTAGCGACAGGGGAAGGAACATTAACTACTGGAGGAGGAGGAGGAGGAACATCTGCGGGGCCGGCTTCGGTCGCCCTAGCCTCCAAAAGTCTCCTATACCAAACGGGTACGTGTACTCCCTCCGGAATGGCAAAGTTATCGGCCATACTGAAAACGAAAAAAAAAAAGACAGATTCAGAATGGCGAAAAAACGAAGGAATTTTGCTAATGGCTTTTTGGGGAATAGCCTTTAAAATAAACTAGACTTTTCTTTGGAAAATACTTTATACTTGGTTTTGAAAATAGTTTTCCAGAAATTTTAAAAACCTTTTTGTTCCTTCTCGTAAACCATATGCTCTGATACCAAATGTAACACCCCGCCTCCGCCAGGGTGACTCTTGCAAGCACTCTGACTTTGGAGGGGCGTTTGAATCAGGTAAACATGCATAATGATATATCAAGGCAGAACAAGAACATATGTATATATGTAAACAGAGTAAATAACATAGACAAAACAGCGGAAGATTTTAAACCATTTCAAAACAAGTCTGGTACAACATAGCTTTCCAAATAAACAAGTCTAGATAAAACAACATCAACTGAAATACTGAAATACATAAGTACTAATCCCCAAAAGAAGTGATAGCCATAGCTAGCTTCATGTCAAACCGTACATGAGCTAAATCCTACAAGCAAGCGGTCAGAAATCCAAGCTAAGCTCCAATATTCCCTCCCTGAGAACCTTGGAGGGGGGGAACGGAAGAAAAGAGGCGAAAGAAAACAGGTCAGTCAAAAAGACTGAGTAAGCCCTACTACAATCAATGTAAACTGATAAAGTTAACTGGCATGAGCAGCAGGTATGATCATAAGGATACTAGCATGATGGTTAACTAACAAGGTAGATAAAGGTGTCATCGCATAATCAGGATTAAGGTTTTGCACCACAGGTGTACTAGCAAACTAACATGACTTGAATAAACAAGTATTGATCCCTTGGCCCAAGCTTTGGCCCAATAACATGAAATGACCCTAATACAAGGTCCAACCCCACGGTCTAGTCGATCGGCTCCCTAAGCCTAACCCGTCACGTGTTGGTGTCAATACGGCCCAAACTTAATTGTAGTCGAACTGTGCCGGGTCCACCCTTCGGGTGTATCAAGCCCTAGAGTGCCAACCCCTGGACACCATAAACATGAGTGCACAGTCTCGATCTACTGGTACCCATGGGTGACTTCTCCAAACACGGACTACGTGCACGACCATAGTCCGTCCGGAACTACATCGGCGTACCACACGGCCGTCGTTTATTTGGTCGCTTACCTCCAGCCCAGTAATCGTGCCCCCTCCCTAGCCTAGCCCCTAGGGCCTTAATGATACGATTTTGGGGTTACTGCGGAGTGGGCCCCCATTGCTAGTATTTTCTAGCGGGTTAAGTACGGTTTAACCCTCTTGATAATCATGGATTAACTTGGTTAAGTGTAACGATGAGTTCACGACTTAACCCCGATTAATCTACCAAGCCCAAGTTGGTTAAGTATTAAGTGGACCATGACTTAACCCTAATCACGAGGAATTAATTAATTTAATGCGCCTTAACCTCTCACATTAGACCTTGTTGTGGTTACTAGTTAAGCCGGGCGGGTCCGGGTAGCTTTACACCCCAACTTGGTCTAACCTCGGGTTCAAGGTACAACATGACCAACTTCTCACATTGGGTCCTATTGTTTGTAGCAACTAGTTACGCCGGTCGGTTCCGGGTAGGTTTACGCTACAAACTCAACCCAACCTCAAGTTGGCCACACTTATCTTTTCTAAGTGTCATGTCCATCATGTTTCCAAAACATGTTACAAGTTTTCAAGCAATTGGGTAGACCTAACTTAATAGGTAAATTCCCAAGCTCATGTTTTTATGTCTTTTACTTTTACCCAACCCCAAACGCAATCCCATCGCTTACATATCGCAATAGCGCATAAAGGATAGAAAGAGGGAACTTGGCATAATCATGACATAAAAGGTGTTGAAGCCACAAGTTCAACATGGTGGCATATGAAATGTACATATGTTGCATATTACATTTTTAGGCCTCAAAAGCATGCATAAAACCAAACTTGGCATATTGGTGATACATGGTGCTAAATGACATGTAGACATGGCCATAAGTTCGCATTTAGCCTCACATGCAAGTTATCATAAGAGATATGATAACTTACATGTTGCCAAAATGCAACCTTTAGCATAAAGCTTGAAGCTTTATGTTCATAAACCCAAGATAAGCTTGCATAACATGATAGCATGAACAAAATGTTCAACCCAAACTTGCATAACATAACTTGGCATACTTGCATATAAACTTGCATATCACAACATGATAAACTTGCATATAAACTTGCATATCACAACATGATAAACTTGCATATAAACTTGCATATCACAACATGATAAACTTGCATTTCATAGCATAGTAAACTTGCATATAAACTTGCATATCATACATTTAACTTTAGAGTTTAAGTATGAAAGTAGAATAGGGCTTACAATGCTTATGAAAACACACAAAACTATGACAAAGCCCTTATGCAACCAATTAGACCCAAAATGCAAGCTTCCAATCAATAAAAATCCTTTCTTTATGATGCAAATATAAGAACTTGACTTGAATGCAAGCTAATGATGCTCATACAAGTTTGAAAACACTTGTATGCATGGAAAATCACTTAGAAATTTATTTAGGAATTGTATGAAGAGAGTGGAGGCCATGAGAGGATTGATTTTGCCATAGTTTAGTTGTAGGATAGATTAATGATGATTTAGGGCTAGGTTAGGGTCTTATTTATAGATTAGGCAAGTGTTTTAGGCCATAGGATTAAACCCTAGTTGCAATCTCAGCCCTAAAAATCGAATCTGGCCCCCAAGCTCCACACAATCTCAAAATGGTGCACCAGGCTAAACAGCCCGGCTGGACCAAGTCGACAGCCAAGTCGACAGGGCTGTCGACTTGGGTCCAACCAAGTCGACTCCCAAGTCGACAGGGCTGTCGACTTGGGTACTCTGGCGGGAATTTTCCCGCCTGGCCCAAACTGGCCCAATTTTCCAAATTCAAGTTTGAATTTGAAATCTGTTTTTACTTAGAAATTTTATGAAAACTTCGTTGGGCCTTAATCGGGTCATACGGACTCCGATTTTTGAAAACTCGGACTCTATTTCGCGTATTTTTCTGAGACGAACGCAATGGCATAGCCCGTTTCCCTTGATTCAGATTTTAGAATTTAATTCTGCCTCGATTTACATCATTACAGGTTATTGAAAATACGGGTTGTTACAGAACTGCTGCAGCTGGAGGAGGAATATCTGCTAGGCCTGCGTCGTTGGCCCTAGCCTCTAAGTACCTCCAGAACCAGCCAGGTATCGGTACACCCTCTGGAAGGTTAAGATTCCCAAACATGCTGAAATGAAAAAGAAAAGATTCGAAACGAAGGATAGAAAGATAGTGCATATGGCTTTGGGGATTATGCCTTTTTATATTTAAAACAACACTTTTCCTTGTAAAATGCTTCTTTATATTTCATTTTGAAAAATAGTTTTCAAAAACTCTTATCTGATATGGTAAACCTTTGCTCTGATACCAAGTGAAACACCCCACCTCCGTTAAGGTCACTCACAAAGGGAATGCCTTAACTTTGGTGGAGGGTTATAGGTACAAGACACAAAAAACATTACAAGACAGATAAATATAAGCAGCGAAATTTAAATATTTATTGCATACGTGGTTCAATACAAAAACGTTACATCAAATTGTCTCAAAATAACTTCCAAAACATTACAACATGATTTCTGTCTTGATTATTTAATAAAGAAGCATAAACCAAAAATAAAACTGCATAAATCCCCAAGGATAATGTCCAAGAGCCATAGCCAAGGTGAGAGAGAGACCAAATCATACATCTATTTTCTTGAAGCTTGCAAAGAGTCTGACTAAGCTGCAGTATTCCCTCCCTCTGGACCTGGGGGGCAACGGAAGAAAAGAGGGCGAAAGAAAACGGGTCAGACAATAAATCTGGTAAGTTCGGTGATTACTAGTATTTAGACAAGAAAAGGGATCATGACAGTAATAACAGAACATAGGACAATACCCTAATATAAGATAAGATGAACATGTGATCGCACCCATTACTATAGTCTCTGCACCTACTTAACCATTGGTTCAACCAACTCTACGTGTTCATAAAAAACGATCCCCTTAATGATCAGCTCCTACTCGCATGCATTCATATCCTATGTCATTCGGCCCCACTTGACTGTAGATACCTGTGTTGGTCCCACCATGGGGTGTACCAGTCCCTCTAGTGGCAACCCGACACGATTCAGGATGCATAGTGTATACTACTGATGCCCAATGCCTGAATTTTCCACTCCGGAGTACGTGCATGCCCACACTCTGCCGGAACCTACACTGGCCCACCAACACCAACCGCCGATGTTTTGACCGCTTATACTCATCCCAGTAGTCGTGCCCTACCCTGTCAAGTTTCAGGGTACCATGATACATCTATGTGGGTTACTGCTGAAATGGGTCCCCGTTACTAGGGTTTTTTTAATCAACATGTTTATTTGGTTAAGTGTCCAAGTTTACCTAACCCCACCCATTCGTTTAGTAAACATGTTGAATCGGTTAAGTGTTTCACTAATTGATTTAACTCTACCAATCCTGACTTAGCTTTAATTTATTAAAGCACCAACCACTCACATTAGACAGGTCTTGTTGTGGTCACTAGATGTGCCGGTCGGTTCCAGGCAGATTTACAACACAACTCAGTATAACCTCGGGTTCTTTTTGGGCTTGATGCACTAACCACCTACATTAGACAGGTCTTGTTGTGGTCACTGGATATGCCGGTCGGTTTCGGGTAGATTTACACCACAACTCAGTCTAACCTCGGGTTAGGCATATTCGTCTTTTCTAAATTTACATTTTCCTATATATGTCTAATTTCTTTATGTAAATTTAATTTAATTTAATCATGCCATAATTACCCTTTGATTATGCTCACCATAAATGGTATATCAAATATACCATTTAACGAACAAATCTATGCCATGAATTTCCATATTTTCCCATCGCTACCCCCGTGGAACGTACGCATGAATCACATAAAATGTTGGGCTAGTAAATTAGCCCAACCCATAAACAAGAAAAGGGGTAATAAACAAGGGACATGAAATAAACATAAAATAGCATACATTTCAACTTGTCATGTGTAACTTGGCATAGAGGTATCATTAACTTTAATTAAATGGGTAAAGGTGAACTTGTGACTAAGTTGGGTCTAATTGTCATGTAAACTTGACAAAGGTCTAGCATGGAGGTTTGACATATAATTACAGTTTCAACCCACAACTTAGCATATTGACTTATGTATGTCAAAACATAAGAAAGCTACTATAATCATTTTTAAATCGCAACTTAGCATATTGACTTATGTATGTCAAAACATAAAAAAAAACTACTATAATCATTTTTACAACATAAATAGATTCAACCTAACATGAATATACATTAGTGTTGATCTAACATATAAGCATGTGTTTTAGATCATAAACTTGCAAATAACCACCAATTTATAACATGACATATTTCACCATTTAATTGGCAAAATAAATCCATTACCCAATCATAATAGATTCCAATAACATACAATATGTTCGTCACCACAAGCATATAGATATGATTAATATATAATATGTTCATCACCATAAGCATATAGACATGATTAATATATAATATGTTCGTCACCACAAGCATATAGACATGATTAATATATAATATGTTCATCACCACAAGCATATAGACATGATTAATTTCAACGATACTTTAAGATTAACGAGAATCAAATCTTATACATAAGAATCACTCTATATTCAAATTACAACATGTCATGATTCATTTGAAACGTTTAAATCTGCATAATAACCAACTTACAAACTAAAAAGGAATTCTTGCGTTCTGAAATCTGAATTCTGAAATTGGTAAGCTCGCCTTTGATGTAGATCGTTGAATTTGATAACTTTTAATTTGATTTTTGATTCAAGTTCTTTTCTTGTCTTTGAATTGGTGACGGCTACTCCAAGTTCTCAATTGACAGCATGATAGTTCTAGGATTATTTTTGTGTGATTTTTAGGTTTGAGCATTGGGTTGTTTATATAGAATTTCAATTCAATTTGAACCATCGGATGATCCTAGGGTAATCGCAACCATTCAGACCAGATCAGAGCTATCCAGAAACCCTAGTGACTTAGCAGCAAGTCATCAGTCATCAAAATTCAGATCTGGTCGGGGGTAGGTCGACCCCCAAGTCGACCTGTAGGGGAAGAGGTCGACACTAGGGTCGACCCCCGATCGACCTGGGTCCTGGGCGGGAATTTTCCCTCCCAGCACGCTTCTGACTTTTGATTTGAATTTGAATTTGTTTTTCGAGCTGTTTGAATTTATTTAAATTTTCTAGAAACTTCTGACAGCCATAACTTCCTCATAAGAAGTCCAATTTACGCAAACTCTTACTTTATCTCAACCAGAATTCCGAGACGAACACAATGGCGTAACCTGTGTCCCTTAATTCTCATATTTTAAATTAAGTATTGTTTAATTCGTTACTATACCGTTAACAGAAAATACGGGGTGTTACAGCACCTTTGGCCAGATCGCCGAATCATCTTCAAGAGAGCGACGAAGTACGTGACTCGGCCATTGTTTCCCAACATAAAAAATATTAGACTTTTTGTTTCGTTGAATCTCATCTCACTCAAGTTTGAGAATGAAACCTCGAGCAAAATCACCCGTAAGATAAATGAGATTTAAGACAATGGTTTTCATATAACAATAAAGAATTGAGGTGTTTGAAACAATAAGCTTGATTAAAATTTGGTCTAAAAATTTGAAATAAATTATGAACTACTATTTATTGTTTATGGGATTAACTAGCATACTAGTGCTTTGTGTCTCCTTCAGTAAACTGTTGCAAAAAATAACCTATATAACTTACACGCTGTTTGGACTGCTTTTGTTGCTAAACAGGCTTCGAGTTATCATCTACTGAAATATTTAGTCTGACTTACCCCCATACGAATCACAATTATACAAGTAATCACTGAACCGTGTGGGAATGCAGAACCCGAATAACTCAAATTTTATAAATAGATTTTGAGCTAAGCTAATTCTATTTCCACCCCGTTTTCCTCCTTTCACACCCCAATATGTTATAAATTTTTTGATTTTCCAAAATTATCCTTATATACTAACACAATAGATTATGTTTAAAACAACAATCACGTACTTAACACTAATGAAGCGATGTTCCTATAAAACCTCGCTCGCTCCAAACGAGGTCCATGTAATAACCTAGTTTGGGCGGAGTGAGGTTCATAAAAAAAAATCTAGTTCGTGTTAAACTAGGTTTGTAAGATAAACTAGTTCGTTCCAAACATGGTTCGTAAATAAACCAGGTTACTGCTAGACATGGTTTAAAAAATATTAGGGTATTTTAAAAAAAAGCGGGGGGTGAAAAGGAAAAAGCGGGGTGCATGCATTTTTTAAAATCAGGTGAGGTGTGAAAGGAGGAAACAGGGGTGTAAACAGAACTAGCCTTTGAGCTAATGTATACAGTTTAAATCACATGTATAAATTAAATCATTTAAGAATAATAATTTATTTACCTGCCATAGATAAATTCTACCAGATGAACCTCCACCAAAAACAAATGCATCTGTGTATGCCGCAAGCGGACCAATTGGCTCCTCTGGAAAACTCCTAGTCCCAATTTGTGGCTATAGAACCAAAAGCACAAAACAAAATTCAAAATTACATGTAAAACGATTATTATTTCTAATAAGAAATTACATTGTCGACAGACCATAGGAGAATTTGAGAGCTTGTAGATTTCGACGAAGCTGGCAGCTAAGAAGATAAAATAAAACGATTGGGGAGGTAAACTAAGTTGTGGGTTGTAGATGAAGAGGTCCGATAATTGACGAGTTCGCAACTGGACTTCAAATTCCAAGATCCGATGGTAGATTCGAGGGATGAAGAGGCCAATAGTGCTTCCATCTTTAGAAATAATAAATCGTAAAATTTAAGGTTTACGGTTTAAGAATTTCTTGGTGCTAATACAATATTCAGGACATTCCCATCACAACCGTTGGGGGTTGGGCCAGGTCCAATCCGGATAGGTTGAACCCACAACCCCAACACAGAATTTAAAAAAAAAAATTGTTTCTTAACCAGCTTTCTTTTAACCGTCTAGCAAAAATATTTTTTAAGAAAAATAAAGACCTTAGCCGGCTAAAAGAAAGTCTGCTAAGGAACATTTTTTTTTTTGTTAGTCGGCTTTCCTTTAGCTGACTAAACAAGGTTATTTTCCAAAACCTTTAGGGATGCAAAAGCAACCCTGAAGTGCTCCACCGACCCATGTTGGGGGCCGATTGGATTCCAACCACACTGGGTTGGGAATGCTCTTAGTAGCTACCAACGGGGTCTATTATATCTGCTAAGCAAACCGTGTTACACGCTTTACAACAAAATATGTTGGACAAATTAGTTGGGATAAGGTGAAGTAGCCTCAATATTGAGGAAAAAAACATTGTGATTGCAACAGTCTTCATTCGGTCTAGTATTTCATAATTGAAAATTTTATCTACATCATTTTTTTGCATGTGCGCACACATATATGTATTTATTACATGCCCAAAATTCATATGGTGAAATTGATAATAAAATATATATCAATAATAAATCATTTGTTGATTTTATCTACAAAATTTATTTATCGTCTTGCCACTCCAATTTATAATTGTTAACATAAACATACAACATCGATGATTTAATTGTTACGCATTGACCAATGATCAATTAAAAGCTAATGAGTATTGGTTAAAATAGAAAAAGTATGCCTGAAACTGCAAGAAATTATAAAATAATAATTGTATAAAAAGCAACTTCTTTTATATAAATTGTTGCACAAGATTTACACTCATAATATCAATTGAAATGAGCAAAGACTGAAAAAAAAAAAGAAGTATATTAATTTGTTAGTTCATTAATTTGAGCAAAAATGATAGCATGACATTTAATAATGCGACGGATTTGTAGAGCTGTTAAAAGTATATGACCTTGACATGGACTGAAAAATATCTCCTTTAAGTAAATCAAGTAGTATATATATCTTATGTAACAACCCAGAAGAAATTCGACGGTTGAGTTTCGACAATAATAAATTACTTGTATTCACTTTCCAAAATCAAGTATCAAAAACTCATATAGTTAATAGAAAGAAAGTAGAGGATGAGAAAAGAAAGAAAGAATTATTAGAATAGAAGAAGAAGAAAAACAACAACAACAACAACACACTAAACTACAGAATCAGAGTAGAATGGAATCTCCCAGCAGAACGAATAATATATAATATATCAAAACTCTTTATACAAAGATAAAACTGTATATATGTGGTTATACAATCAGAGCACACAACTAGATCGGCCTATAAAGTCTGATCAATACAACATACACAGAGGAAATAAATTAATACCCGAAAATACGAGAACACATATTGACTCCAACTCCTCTTCTAAATCTCAAAGTAACCTAACCTGGAAAATATACTTAGTTTAACCCGAACACATTTTGTGGAAAGCAAATTCACTCGGATCAGTCTGAAATACTATCAGTGATAAAACTCACCACAAAACAACTTGCTTAACTTTAGAAACTCATTTGAAAGAATGAAATTCTCATAAGACACAACCATACATAAAAATGGCACGTGTTTTACATTACGATAACCAAATCACTTTTTATATCAAAATCCAGTGATATTATAAGAATGCTTATCAAATCACAAATAAAATTAGAATATAGCTGAAATGCTTGCATCCACGTTTCGACATAGTTGGTATACAACTAAAAATGTATGGCTCGTACTGGAGTTTGGATTTTCTAATATGACTAGGTATGGAACCACCTTCTGATAAATGTTCTCTAAAGATGAAACACTGGGATCCAACAAGAACATCTTGTAACCCAGCCATATATGACGGACCACTCTTTCAACTTGAGTGTACCAAATATATCATAACCATGGTTGTTGGTCGTCCAATCGTTCTCATTCCGAAGCATACAAAAAGGGACATCGATTTCTTTAGATCAGGTGATGATATACCCTAATGGATATGACCCACTAGCCATGCTACCAACCCCATTTCAGTCATTTCCCGGTTGATGAGGCTTGAGGTCACGATTAACTTTTTCAAACATCTCATTCAAACTTTGAATGCCACATCGTCAGTTCTGTTAAATCACTAATTGATATGCACATATATACTTTAGATGTTAAGCTAAGAAAAGTTGCCTTCTCACCATACATGGTATATTTATAAAAATCAATGTACGTGATTCTAGGAAATACTCTGTCAGACATTCGTCCATACGAGTTCGTTCTAGGACTGAACGAAACCAAAGAAACCCCAGGACGTAAGTACTGCGACAAGTTTAATCGTGGTTACCAGAGACATCAGTAAGTACCCCTCTCACTCTGAAGATCCATGTTTTCAAATTATCTCATAAGCATTCCTGCAAGTTAGTTTTCGAATGTAAAGTCGGTTTGAAGTAATTTTGCGTCCAGTTCCCATCTCAGTCTCTTCGAACAAACACTCAAAAGTCAAATGGGAAATGGTTTCAAAATTACTTCCTTATTTATAAATATATACTTCTTTATTTTTAGAAATATTTTAACTCTGAAATTTATTTTTAATTCATTTTTCAAATTTATGCTTAATAGAATGTAACTTAAGTTTTACTTACAAATTTATTACTAATTTTATTATAATTACTTATATTTTCAAATTTCCTTGTTTATATTAAGTTTTAATATATTCGTAATTTTAGATTTATACTATTATATCATTTTATATTTAGTTTTTAATCATTTCTTAATCATTTTAATATATGTTTTTAAAATATATTTTAGCCTGAAATACTCTATTCTAATATAAAGGAATGTAGTTTGTTTTCACTCTGTATTCACCATAATATATTTAAACATTATTTACTTTTTTTAAAATTCATGTTTTTATTTTATACTAGCATATGTCGACATCATGAAAGTTGTATGTCGACATACTAGTCGTTAACTTATTTTTTTTAAATTTGAAAGGAAGTGTCTTTTGGATTCAAACCTTTTCTGAAAGGTTGTGACTATTGAAAAACTATAAATACCTTCCAGAATTCGATTTTTTCAATCATTTTTTATCTTCTTCTTCCTCTCTAAATATTCCACCATTATTATTCCTAAATTCTTAACTTTCTACACTTATATTTTGCCGATTTCAATAGAAATCATATCATTCTTCTTCTTTTTCAATTCCAAATCAAAATCTCTTTGAATTCAAGTGCTACTCAAAAGTTATAGGTTGTTTATAATCAAAGATCAAGTCCTATAGAGTCAATACTAGAAAAACTAATTAGAGAAGGGTATGGTCATGTCCCGTATAAAGTGACTGGGTGGGATTGTGTCCCAAAAATCGATTGGGTGTAAGGTTGTGGCCCGTAAATCAACTAAGTCTCATTGTACTTGGAATCAGTTGGGGTGTGCCCTTGTAGCCCAGAAATCAAGGATTGTAATTAGGTATTGTTGAATAAAAATCTGTAACAACTCAGCGTTGTGCGGGATTGGATGTAGGGGAGTCCTGCACCAGCATAAAATCCCCGTGTGCACTTTCCTTTAACTGCTTTTACTTTTATTTTCTGCATTTTGTGATTAAGTCTGTATTTATTAATATCTATGATTCGCATACTATTTTGTTTAATCCAAAAAGATTTTAAGAAATTAATAAATTCTATAAAACATTATTGTAATGACCTGTAATTTTAACATTTTAAAAATAAGAATTTAAATAGGATTAAATGGATTTTTAAATATATATATATATATGGTTTAAAATTTGAAAATATACCATTTGAATTTCGATTTATATATTGGATTAACAAAATATTCAGCTTCGAAAATATTTGTCGAATATTGAAATTTGTTATAATATTTAGCTATGTATTTTAGTTAGTAACATTAGAAAATAAATTTAGTACTTAAGTTAAAGGTTAAGTTAAACTAATGGAAACAATTCCTTAGCTAATAAAAACCAAACCATGTGTTATACTTTTGAAATGTCACATTCTTCCCCCTTCCTTCCTTGCTTTACACATCACTACTTCATGCTTAAGGAAGAAAACAATTACATATGCTTGCCTTTTGAGGTGTCATCTTCTTCCTTTTCTCTCCTTCCTTGTTTGACACCTCATCTCTTCATGCTTAAGGAATGGAAACAAGTCTATGTGATAACTTTTGAGTTTTCTTTCTCATATACTTCTTCTTTTTCCTAAAACCAACACCTCCCCTCTCCTTTCATTTCACTTTTCTCCATTTTCTTTTTCTTTCCAAGCTCCTTTAATGGCTTCCTCCTCTCTCCTTTAATTTGGCCAAGCTAAGTTTTTCTCCCTTTCCACCTTAAAACACTTTCAACCCACTTCATTTCTCCTCCCCTACCTCCACATGCTACACTCCATAGCTCTCTTCCCCTCCTTGCCAAGGGTGTGCCTTATTCTCCCTTAGGCCAAATCATACCAAGGCCAAAAATGTCACTGTTCCACTTTGAAACCACTTATATACTTCTTCCTTTTAATCAGCAAGCCTTATACCTTATAAAAATCAAAGCTTTAACATTTTATAGTCAAAAAGACACCTCCTTTTTAATTTATTTGTCAAGTTAATAAGCATCAGGATGTTAAGTTGAGATCTCGAGAGAATGGTAGCTTGTGATGTCGAAAGGCTGCTAGATAAGACCTATAACTTTAAAGAACGGTGGAGTGGATAGAGGTGGTGAGAACTCTTCAATCACATTTGGATTTCTAACTTAAATTATTTACTTATGTTGGCTAATGATGTTCATAAGTTGTTTATGATGTTAATAGCTCGCTAATGATGTTTGTGGTGACTATTGATGGTTATGTTTGTTACTAATATGATTTGTGTTGGTTTAGGTATTAATGAGTGCTAAAATGCAAACACTTAGTTTAAAGCATTAAAAGTGTTGTCTTTAGGTGTTAACTATGTAAACACTTAGTTTAAAGTGTTAAAGATGTTGCCTTATGTGTTAACGCGTGCACCTAATTATAAGTGATAAAACAGTCACTTTAGGCGAATACGGTATGAACCCCTTGTGTAAATGACATCCTATGATGTTATTAGATGTTGTATGATGTTATTGGATGTTATGATGAATAGTAATTGGGTTATTGGATACGTTATTGGATGGTAGATTTTAAGTGTTAAGTGTATTGACACTTATGTTAAATGATACCCATTTGAAAATTAAGTTTTAATTATATTAACACTTAAGTGAATGACACATATGTACGGACACATATATATTGATGAAGTCTCTATCGAAAAAAATACCAGACGTTCTAGGATGACAGAGAGGATAGTGTTTAGGCATGGGTGTGGAAAATATAGTTTTGTGCTCTTCCTGGCTATCCCTAACTGATCTGGTAGACAGGATGGTTAATTTGAAATTAAAAATGCTATAATTTGAAATTTATTTGAATTTAAAAATAATTTGAATTTAAAATTTAATTTGGAATTTAGTTGAATATTTAATTAACAAAATATTAGGTGAAAAATAAAAGTTTGAATTTTAAATCTGAAATATTTGGAACGATAGTTTAAGTAATTACGAATAGTTTTTGTAAAAATAAGAATTTGATTTGAACTAGTTTTAAATTAATAAAGGCATGTTTTTCAAATTTGAATTTAAAATGAACAGTAACTTTAAAAGTGAAGTTCGGTTTGGGTATCCCAGAAATATTTTAATAAGATTTTATTTTCCATACTATCTTATTTATTTTGGTACTGGACATCAGTAAAATTTGGATTTCAAATAATATGTTTAGAAAAATAATATTATTTTAATGATTTAAATAATATTAAAATGATCAAGTAATTAAATATTTGATTTTTGAGTAAAATCATTAAAATATTGTTTCCAAAGTGATTATATATGATTTATATAATTAATAAGCTATTTTATAACAATTCAACTAAATTTTTATTTTAAATCAAATTTTGGTCTGAATACGACTAGTGGCGCAGCGGTATTTTGCGAATTTCGACCATTGACTTTAATTTACTTTCGGGAGATTCGACTATCAGATTTTCCCAAAACGAAAAAAGTTGTTCAAAATGAAAAGTGTTTTCAAATGCAAAAAAAAATTAGTAAGATCCAACTGTTAGGTTTTTAGATAAATCCAAATCGAATTTTCCTAAAAATTCTGATTTGGCAGTTTATAGGTGAAAAGTGGATTCTGCTTATAAGGGTTAAATAAACATTATTAAAAATAGGAAAAATTATGATAAATCATAATAAACGATTTAGAAGTAATCTAGACTAAATATATTTACTTTAAAGTTAATAAGTACTTACCCAAGTTAAGTTTTTCCAATCTATGAATTTAATTGGATTTAAATGGAAATAATCTTTGGGTATTTTGACATTGGATTCCGTAGATATACATATACTGTTTGAGGAATTTGGAAGATATTTATATTGTTATTTCATATGCGGTGTTTGCTGATTTCAGAATTTAATGTTAAACATAAGTCAGTATGATTTCTATTTAAAGCCTTATATTTGATATCGATTTGGATTTTGGGGTTTGTCGTGAACGAGGTTTTGAATAACATATTTTCTTTAACCTAGCTAAAGACAAGATTGGCTTCCAAAGTTAAGTAATCATTGAATAATGATTTTGAAGATTTTAAAACTAACTTAGAGTTTTAAATAAATCTTTAAATAAAGATTTGAATGAATGAAATAAGGAGGGTTTAATGAAGTTAATTAGAACTTACCAAAATAAATGTAGATATAGATTACGAGTAAGGAGTTAGTCACCTTCTGTCGTAGGTAGAAATTATCCTAGACCGATAGAGTGGGAATGGTGACTTCCTCTTTGTTCCATTTAGTGGATGGGAATGAGATTTCGATTTAGGTAATAACCTTTGTGTTAAGGTTTAAATTGAAAACAAAGAAAAATCTAAAATAGAATGAAACTTATGATATCCCTATATTTTCTCCACACATTTTAAAGATACGCTAGTTATTCGAAAAGACAAGGTTTCAACTCATTTTAAATAACTATACGACGTGATAAGAGCAACGAAGAATGGTGATGACTGTGATTGAAAACCGAAGATCTTCGCATCGAATGGATTTCTTGTTGATGCCTCAGGCAGGCGGCCACCTATTGTGAGGTTATATTGTGACAGTGATATGATCGTACTTAAAGTGATTCGGATTGCATGGGTCTTCACACCAGTCGGGGTCGTGGAATAAGGTGCCTTCCGTTTCATTTAGACCCAGAACTAACTTGTAAATGGATATAAGTCAACATTGTAAGTTACAGCATAATAATTTAATGTCTACTGATGATATATCAATTGATGACGAAGGATTTATTCTCAACATCCTCCTCTGAGATTTACTTATTCAAAAAGTTATATATTAATAGACACCGATTATATGTTGTGAATTTGCAGTGCGACATACTAAGTGATGAGCTATTGATGATCAAAGCGTGGCTTATTGAAGCGTAGCTTTGTGTAACGCATTTCAGCAAGCCTCACATCCCGGGAATGACCGAAACAGGAAAAGATGCGGCAAGGTCATGGGGTTCGCGACCCTTAGAGGATGACCATTTCCTTCTAGATTTTTGAAGTAACACTATGGTATGAAGCTCTAGTGTTTGATATGTGGCTTTAATGAGGTAAGGCCATGGTATGGAGCCATGGCATTTGCCTTTGTGGTTTTGTTGGAAATTATCCCATGGAGAAAGGTCGGTAACAACCCGGAAATGGCATACGATAACACTGACGCACTTGTGTTGGCAGAGAAGGTTTACCTCCCGAGACATCCCTCTAGAGGCGTGCTCATTCGGTAAGGAAGTTACTTAGCCTTGGTCATTTGTTGTAAAACCCACTTTGAAAATAGTTTAGGTCAGTATACGACTCTGAACCCGGCTCATCCGCTGCATGCCTGTACAATTTTCTATTGTGGATCCTACATAAAATGAGTGGGAGATCATGATAATATTATGGTACCTATGTTCGCTAAGATTGATACATTTATTTATGGAAGTAATTTTATGCTCTGCACTAATAATAATATAAGAGGATTTTCATGTATCAAGCATATTTTGGTTATTATAAGGGAAATCTCGCCCAAATGTGCATTTGCATTGTGTGTGTGGCGCTAGATGTAATGATAGCTTCATTTTCTAAAGTACATTGCGAGTTTTTATGCACTGGTATTCATATGGGGAAAACCCTTTTTTGTTATGCGGCGTGGTCCTGTGGTTTACCTTACTTTAAAATGAAAGTAACTGTTTTAAGAGCTCACACCAGTCCCATGACTACCTCAGAGTTTATTGTTTTCCCACCTAAACTCTGGGTGCCCATATTTTTCCACAAGTGCGGCTTGGTAGTAAATGTTTTTGCAGATTTTTTCTTGGAGTCTTTCTAGAGAAGGATTCTGGATTATGGCTGGAGCTATACTCTGCATAGTTTTCTTAGTCGCTGAGAGTTTTATATTTCCGTTGTGTATGTATTTTCAGTATACTCTGATATCTGTTGTAAATGACATCCTATAATGTTATTGGATGTTGTATGATGCTATTGGATATTATGATGAATAGTATTTGGGTTATTGGATATGTTATTTGATGGTGAATTTTAATTGTTAACTGTATTGACACTTATGTTAGATGATGCCCATTTGAAAATTAAGTCTTAATTATATTAACACTTAAGTGAATGACACATATGTATGGATACATATATATTGATGAAGTCTCTATCGAAAAAATACTGGATGTTCTAGGATGACAGAGAGCATAGTGTTTAGGTGTGAGTTTGGAAAATACAGTTTCGTGCTCTCCCTGATTATCGCTAACTGATCCGGCGGACGGGATGGTTAATTTGAAATTGATTTGAATTTAAAAATGATTTAATTTGAAATTTATTTGAATTTAAAATTTAATTTATAATTTAACTGAATATTTGATTAATAAAATATTAAGTGAAAAATAAAAGTTTGAATTTTAAATCAGAAATAATTCGTAACGATAGGTTAAGTAATTACGAATAGTTTATGTAAAAATAAGAATTTGATTTGAACTAGTTTTAAAATAATAAAGGCATGTTTTTAAAATTTGAATTTAAAATGAATAATAACTTTAAAAGTGAAGTTCAGTTAGGGTATCCAGGAAATATTTTAATAAGATTTTATTTTAAATAAATAGTAACTTTAAAAGGGAAGTGCAGTTTTGATAATAGACATTAGGAAAATTTGGGTTTCAAATAATAAGTTTAGAAAAATAATATTATTTTAATGATTTAAATAATATTAAAATGATTAAGGAATGAAATATTTGATTTTTGAGAAATCATTAAAATATAGTTTCCAATTGATTATATATGATTTATATAATTAATATGCTATTTTATAACAATTCGACTAAATTTTTATTTTAAATCGAATTTTGGTCTGAACAGGACTAATGGCGCAGCGGTATTTTGCGAATTTCGACCATTGACTTTAACTTACTTTCCAGGAGATCCGATTTTCCTAAAACGAAAAAAGTTGTTCAAAATGAAAAGAGTTTTCAAATGCAAAAAAAAAAAGTAAGATCCAACTGTTAGGTTTTTAGATAAATCCAAATCGTATTTTCCTTAAAATTCTGATTCGGTAGTTTATAGGTGAAAAGTGGGTTCTTCCTATAAGGATCAAATAAAAATTATTAAAAACAGGGAAATGTTATGATAAATCATAATAAACGATTTAGAAGTGATCTAGACTAAATATATTTAGTTTTGAATAATATAAAGCTATTTTGATATCAGTGTTAAAACGTTTTAAAGTTAATAAGTACTTACCCAAGTTAAGTTTTTCCAATCTATGAATTTAATTGGATTTGAATGGATATAATCTTCGGGTATTTTGACATTGGATTCCGTAGATATGCAGATACTGTTTTAGGAATTTGGAAGATATTCATATTGTTATTTCATATACGGTATTTGTTGATTTTAGAATTTGATGTTAAACATAATTCATTATGATTTCTATTTAAAGCCTTATATTTGATATCAATTTGAATTTTGGGGTTTGTCGTGAACGATGTTTTGAACAACATCTATTCTTTAACCTAGCTAAAGTGGATTAGCTTCCAAAGTTAAGTAATCATTGAATAATGACTTTGAAGATTTTAAAACTAACTTAGAGTTTTAAATAAATCTTTAAATAAAGATTTGAATGAATGAAATGAGAAGGGTTTAATGAAGTTAATTAGAACTTATCAAAATAAATGTAGATATAGATTACGAGTAAGGAGCTAGTCGCATTCTGTCGTATGTAGAAATTATCCTAGACCGATAGAGTGGGAATGGTGTCTTCCTCTATGTTCCATTTAGTGGGTGGGAATGGGATTTTGATTTAGGTAATAACCTTTGTGTTAAGGTTTAAACTGAAAACAAAGAAAAATCCTAAATAGGATGAAACTTATGATATCCCTATATTTTCTCCACACATTTTAAAGATACACTAGTTATTCAAAAAGACGGGGTTTCAACTCGTTTTAAATAATTATACAACGTGATAAGAGCAACGAAGAATGGTGATGACTGTGATTGAAGACCGGAGATCTTCACATCGAATGGATTTCTCGTTGATGCCCCAGGTAGGCGGCCACCTATTGTGAGGTTATATTGTGATAGCGATATGATCGTACTTGAAGTGATTCAGATTGCAAGGGTCTTCACACCAGGCAGGGTTGTGGAATAAGGTGCCTTCGATTTCGTTCAGACCCAGAATGAACTAGTAAATGGATATATGTCTAACATTGTAAGTTACAACATAATAATTTGATGTCTATTGATGATATATCAACTGATGACGGAGGATTTATTCTATTAGCTTAACATTCTCCTCTGAGACTTACATGCTCAGAAGGTTATATATTAATAGACACTGAGTATATGTTGTGAATTGGCAGTGTGAAATGCTAAGTGATGAGCTATTGATGATCAAAACATGGCTTATTGAAGCGTAGCTTTGTGTAACAGACTTCGGCAAGCCTCACATCCCGGAAATGACCGAAACAGGGAAAGATGCGGCAAGGTCATAGGGTTCGCGACCCTTAGAGGATGACCATTTCCTTCTAGATTTTTGAAGTAACACTATGGTATGGCGCTCAAGTGTTTGATATGTGGCTTTGATGAGGTTGTGATATGGTATGGAGCCCTGGCATTTTGCTATTATGGTTTTAAGAGCTCACACCAGCTTAATGACTGACTCGGAGTTTATTGTTTTCCCACCTAAACTCTAGGTGCCCATATTTTTCCACACGCGCATCCTAGTAGTAAATGTTTTTGCAGAATTTGTCTTGGAATCTTTCTAGAGCAGGATTCTGGATTAGGGCTGGAGCTATACTCTGCAAAGTTTTTTTAGTCGTTGGGAGTTTTATATTTCCGCTGTGTATGTATTTTCAATATACTCTGATATCTGTTGTACTCTAATATACTCTAGTATTCTGATGTAAAATTGTTGTAATGATAATGAGAGGTTCTTTTTGTTTGTTCCAATGTGTAAGTACCCCTAATAGTCCGTCTTAGAGAATGGTTTATGTCAGTTTAATTACCGGGTAGAACCGGATCCAAAAGTGGGATGTTCCAAACGTGGTATCAAAGCATTGGTTTACAAAGCTTTGGGGTACAACTCATTAGAGCAGAACGAAAAGACTCATCAGAGGTAGGATTAGTGACATCTTATGGAAGAAAACTCGTCAGAGATGGGATCAGTAGTATCCTAGGATGAGTGACTCATTAAAGACGTAGTTAGTAATGCCCTAGAATGAGTTAAGAGTATTGCGTATATGAAAAAGCGTATTTCAATATGAAATTGATTTTAAAATTTATTTTGAAAGGTTATATTTTAAATATATAAAGGATTGCTTATGGTAAGTATAAAGAATATGGATTAATGAAACATCGACGATTTTGGACAGTCGACAAGTTCCAAAACTTGTTAAGTAAGAAAATAAAATGAGTAAGTAAATATGACTACCTTGTGAATTAAGTTTCACAATTTTGACTATAAGGTATTTGGTAAATAATTAGAAAGGGCCATCTCGAAGGGGTTGTTAGATAAATTTGCTTGCATCTTCTTTCCTTTTCGAGGACGAAAAGTTTTTAAGTAGGGGAGATTGTACCGATTTGTAATTTTGACAATTTAAAAATACGAATTTAAATAGGATTAAATGGATTTTTTTAATATATATATGGTTTAAATTTGAAAATATACCATTTGAATTTCGATTTAAATATTGGATTAAAAAAGTATTGAGCTTTGAAAATATTTGTCGATAATGAATTTTGTCGTAATATTTAGCTAAATATTCTAGTTAGTAACATTTGCAGATAAATTTAGTACTTAAATTAAAAGTTTAGTTAAACTAATGGAAACAATTCCTAAGCTAATAAAAAGCCAAACCAAACCATGTGATATACTTTTGAAGTGTTACCTTCTTCCTCTCCTTCCTTCCTTGCTTGATACATTACTACTTAATGCTTGAGGAAGAAAACAAGTCCACGTGCTTACTATTGATTCATGAGATTTTTGATTCACGACAACGATGAAATGAAAATAAAATGAAGAGTGAGTTAGTATTTTTTGTTTTAGTTGTGTTAGAATTAATACTAATATAAGTTCATTTCTAAATATATGTATTTGTTTTATTTATTTAAGTAATTTAAAAAGATATTTTAAACAACTTTTACATAATCAAAAAGGTCTTTTTGAAAAATTCTTCTAGTCACATTTTCTATTTTTCTTTGAACTATTTATATTTTTATAAACCAAATTTAATAAATGCTTTTCACATTATATAATATAAACTAAAAGAGGTTATTTTAATTATAAAACACCTATTTTTAAATATTTAAAATTAAATATTCCAAATCAAAGTAGTAAATTCTGGGTTGTTATACCTTTGTTCGAAGTGAAAAGCTTAGCCTTGCCCTTTTTATGATCTCTAGTTGTACCTTATTATCAAATAATCCATTGTTTACATTGTTATCACCTTCTTTTACCTTCATTTTGTATTCCATCTTCTTGGCCTTTTCCCTTAAGGTTTTGCCTAGTCTTTGTTGTTACCTTCAGTAGTAGCATTCTTCCGCTATATATTAATGTTAATAAATTTTCCAAAGGTCTGATGTGTATCATTGAAAGTAGTGATGTATGACTTTGTTGATTAAACGTTTAAATTTGCTTTGATTGTCGAACTTTGCGACTAGTTGCAGTACAATTTTTAGTATTATAACCCTACATTTACATAAGGGACAGGTTTGTAGTCATGTGGTACTTGAATAATGAGTTCCTCACCATCATAATTTCTGGTGGGCTATCCCCTGGTCGGGCCAGATTAGTAGTAGTATTCTTTCCTACATCGGTCGCATCCTCTATGTAGTGTTTGAATCCATTCGTATGGGTTTGCCAAATGTTTAAGCAATATGACTAATTGCATTATTATTCCATATTTCAAAATTCAAGTCCAGTAGTCTAATCCAAAGTGGAATTATAGAAAATAACCTCTTGAGAATTTCAAACCAAGCTTCCACTGTTTAGTTATTATAATTTTCATGTTGTAGGAATGAGGCCCAGTTTCAATATAACGAACACAATCTTCTTGTTTCCTTAAATGTAAAAGGTCACATCACCATTCTCTGGCAACGGTTGAATGAAATTAGGAACACAATCCCTAAGTTCTTCCTCCACTAATTCATTTCCTCTAACTGTTTCATCCCAATTCTTCGGCTTCCTTGAAGCCTTGAAGTATCATAAGTAGATTGTGGGTCATGCAGTTTAGAACGAATGAAATTGCAGGGAGTGGTTACACTTTCAATGCTCCATGGCACTCTATTTGGATGCATCTAGCTTGTACCTCGTTTAGGACCATAAGTTTATATTTGGAGTGGCATATTGGAGTGACTATGCCACGTAGGAAATTTGCTAGACAATAATAGAAAAGGGCTGATGGAGTTACTTTACATTTGGAGTGACTATGCCATAAGTTTATATTTGGAGAGACCATAAGTTCTTATTGTTGGTTCCTTCACCTCGTTTAGGACCATAAGCTAGACAAAAATTGGCTGATGGAGTTACTTTAGATGCCACTCCAATATGCCATTTATTGTTTTCTATTTGGATGCACGTTTTCTTCGCATTTCCACTTATATTTATTTGACATTTCATTTGATCAATCCAGATTCAGAACACATCAAGAACGAAGCCATTATGCAAAAGATCAAAACAATAAAGCAGTTTACATTAAAACAATAAGCCGATGCATGATTAAAACAAAGCCACTATGCAGAAGATCAGTCTCCATTAAAATTTGAAAACGGACTCAGCCAAGAAGTTCGGTTGTACAAACATTTTGCAAGTCCTGATATAACCTTTTCCACTGCTGAGCTATTTGCGCGGATTTCTTTGCTTCTCTTTTAAGTTTTTCCAATTCCATTTCGATGGCACCAGAAGAGCCTCGTTGCTATTACCAAAAATACACAAGAACAGAAAAGTATATTACAGTTCGAAACCACAAAAAGCATTAAGAATCAGAGTATGTTTCTCTTTTAATATTTTAATAGAAGTATGCTGTGACTGGTAGTTATGATTTGATGGACCTTAACATTTCACATAGCACACAAAATGAATACGATACTGAATATCACATTATCAAAGCATAAAAATAACTAAATAAAATATCATATACATAACCGTGAACACTTACCTGAAGTTCCTTAATTTGCCTCTCCAATACATCAGCGCTGCAATATTGGATATCTTGTGAATCGTGACTAGAAGGATAAAGGACAACGGTGACATTATTTTCAGCTTCATCAATTGAGTTCATGTATCTCTCCATTGGAGGCAGAGCGTTCAACTGCTTTTTAAATCCCGCTTGATTATTTGAGTGAAGCGGCCGTCTAACTAGTATGACGTTGTTGACAGGACCTGTATTCAAAACAGCTTTGTTTTTCCTTGTTAGTTCCTTTATTTCAGAACAAATTATCCCAATAATCTATATGCATCAAAAGCTAAATTGTGATGATATGTGCTCCTGTGAAGTGACAAAAATAACTTAAGTGCATGTAACAGCAACATCAACAAAATTCTGAAATCGATGAGAGGATAATGTTCAAACAATAGGATCCAGAAGTTCTAAGCATTGACTTAAAATAACCAAATGACACAAATCATCGGATAACTTCGTCTATTAAGATTTCTTTGTTTATGGTACCAATTAGGAGGCAAAAAGTGTACCTTTCCCATGTTTAAGTACATGAGTAGGAAGCTGCGGATTTCTGGTATTCCAAACATAAATCATGCCGTCCTCTGATCCAGAAACTAAAGTAACTCCATCAGCACTAAATGCCAGGCTTGTTATCGCTTTGCTGGAGAAAACAATAATGGAACAAGGTGAAGGAACCAACAATAAAACTAAATGAAAGGGAAAAAGGCTTAATTACAGGGACAAAAGCTTCGAATTACAATGCACTGAAGTTCATCAAATTCGAAAATTTTCCAAACGAGATGAAACTCATTTTCAAATAAGATTATGTTCAATTTAGAATGAATTTCGAATCAAGATTCAATTTATGATTCTATGGATGTGAAATCTTGCTTGATCTGGGATGAACTGAATCATCAGAGGTAGGAATTTTGCTTGAATTCAAGTTTATCATGCTTGCTAAATATAAAATATTGAAATTCTTGCCTTAATTATCATGAAATGAAAGTGGAATTCTCGCGTATAAAACATGAACCTAAATGCCTGTGTGCTCAGTTATTGAATGAATTTATTGTTTCAGACTGATTCGGCTATAACTGAAATGCTTAAAGAAGTTTATCTAAATGGTTGAATAATTGAAATACTTAACTGAATTCAAATTGAAATGCTTGGCCTCATAAATGTTTGTTTGAATTATATTGTTTATATTCCATTTTGTGTTATTGATATGTTCGCCTTTATAGTTGTGGTCGTTTTATCCAAAGTTCGAGAACTCGGTTTTGGTACAGATTTCGGTCCTTTTATTTTTGCTTTTGTTTTTTCTTTATAAGTTTCGGTCAAACTGGTTAGTTTTGAATGCTTCGGCTTTGAGTTTTGGTACTATCTCGTTAAATGAAGGCTCTATTATATTTTCTTAATACAATAAATTGTTGGCCTTCGAATAATTTACTACTGTGTTCATTTATCTATACTTCACCTAAAAGGCAAATTTTTCTTTAGTTTTATCAAGACCGAATTTTGTCCTCAAATCTCGGACCGGTTTTGACTAGAACTGTTCCGAGACAGCCGGAATTTCATCATTCCAGTTAAAACCACATGCTTGGTTTTATATTGGTAAATCTTCGATGGCTGTAGCATAGAGTATCTATTATTTTGTTTAGTTAATATAGATTGTTGGATCATCGCATTGGCGTATGGCGTTCTTAAATGAAGTATCAGTCTTCCAATGCTGTGATGCACATCCATCATCGTGCATGTGCACATTTTAATCATGTTTGCTATGTAACATTTTGTGTTTTTCCTCCCTCGCTTCTTCCAATTTGATGCTTACCATGGCTACATACCAAAACCCTTTAAGAATGTGACCTACCAGCCAAAATCCTGGTCACGCCAATGGTTAATTATACGCAGATATACCCGTCAATTAAGCATCTCTTTAAAATGGGTACTTTGTGACAGGTAAGTATGACAGTTGCTTAGAACAATAGAACTTAAGTTACATTCATCATTGAATTATGATGCGCACACGCGCGCGCGCACGCACACACGTACGTGTGTGTGTGTGTGTGTATACAGACAAGGATATGGGTATGTACGTGCATGTGTACACTGTACATGTACGAAGTGTGATCAAAAATGAAAAAGATACATATAAATACACATGTACAGGCACATATGCATATATGTGTGTGTGTGTGTGCATGCGTGTGTATGTACGTATGTATATGTGTGTAAGTACGTATGTAACAATTCGGAATACTTTCTGCCTTAATATATGAGGAAAGATCGGTTATGCCTCATTTTTGCCACACCTTAAATCCCCATAATTTCAACCACTCGTTCAGATTCAAAAAAATCATAATTTTTCTCTCATATCACTTAGGAAGAGTACAATTATTTAAATCGGAACATGTGGAATTATGGATGATATTAGGTGGATTTGAGGTGTAGCCAAACCTAGCCCTACACATATATGTGTCAACAACCTCATCTGTTCAGCCCTTTGTTTTTAGTTTAAATTATAATACTTCATCTCTCTTATCACACCATATAATTATTTGAATCAGACATATTGGTTAAAATTAAGAAGCTATGTTGGGGTCTGAATAGAGGCGAATATTGATCATCCCCCCCCCCCCCCCCCCCAAAAAAAAAAAAAAACAATGTGTGTGTGTGTATATATATATATATATATATATATATATATATATATGAGATAGGATCAAGAGCACACCAAAAGTTGCATAGCCCCCTCATTTCCATCACACATTCTCGTTTCTCTCCTCCCACTAACCCTCTCCCCTTCCACAAACTTATTTTATTATTAATGTGTGGATATAAACAAGGGGCAAAATGGATGCTCGGAATTAAGGGCGCCAGAGTCTGCCTCTCTCTCTCTCTATACATATATATATATATATATATATATATAAAGCTAGGACCAATACCTCACTATATTTAGCACCATTTGTAGCCCTCTGATAACAAACACAAATTTTTTATTTAATATTTGATCTATGTGACAAGAGAGAGAAATGATAAACATTCAAATAGAAACATACGAATGATATATGGGGCCTCAATAAAGAAGGCTATTGACCCTAATTTCATGTGTATGTATGTATATGTGTGTGTGTGTGTGTGTGTGTGTATATATATATATATGAGGAGGGTTCCGCTACACCTCTTATATTGCACGTGAACTCTCCCTTTAATCTCCACCATCCATTTCCCCACTCATTCTCCCTTCCCACTAAGAAATAATATTGAAATGTGAGGAGAGAGAATGAATGGGGAAATGAGTGGTGGAGATTAAGGGGGAGAGTTCACGTGCAATATAAGAGGTGTAGCGAAACCCTCATATATATATATATATGTGTGTGTGTGTGTGTGTGTGTGTGTGTGTGTGCGTGTGTGCGTGTGTGTGTGTGTGTCTCAATGTATGTATATACATATCTATGCATGTATATATATATATATATACACATATACATATGTATGCATGTATATTAGGAGCACTCAATGACACTCATGTTTTGCAACACCCTTTTAGCACCTCTCTCGTATCTAGAGCTGCATTATTCCAAATGAAAAAAAAACGTAGATATTCAATTCACGCATAGAAAATCATTTATGTAAATTTTTGGCTTACTTCGGCATTTATAACATAATATGATTGATGTTTAAATTTAATGATTTTGATAAATGTTTGAATGGTAAATAATTGAATTAAGATTTTGAAAAAACTTCAAATATTGAAATAGTAAATTTTACTTAGATGATCATCTATATATGGATTGAACATATACAGAATTATATTATATTTGGAATAGAATAGCTCAAGGTACGATAGGGAAGCTAAAAGGCGTGATGCAAAAAAGGGGGTAACACTGAACGTGTATATATATATATATATATATATATATATATATATATATATATATATGACTCTACAGGGCACCCTATTAGCACCTCACTTTAGAGCAATCATTTATAATTAAATAAGTTAATGGAGGAATAGAAAGTTGGCGAGAGGAGAGAGAAATGAGAATGTGTAAGCGGGAAAAGAGAAATGAGAATGTATGGTGAAAATTAGAGAGCCTCTCTACAGGAGTGCGGCACTATTTAGGGTGCTCTTGATTCTATCTCATATATATATATATATATATATATATATATACATATATATATATATATGTATATGTATATATATGACAAGCGTTCAATGACACCCCCAAACGGTGAAGCACCCCTATATGCCTTTGATTTCCACCACACATTATGTTTCTCTCTCCTTCCACTAGCTTAATTTATATTAAAGAGGATAAGAAAGGGGGGCAAATGAGGTGCTCACTATTTGGGGTGTCATTGATATATGAAGAAATATCTGAAAAGGCAAGAAAAAGCAAGACAACAATATTTTTGTAGTGGTTCGGCGTTAACGAACCTATGTCCACTTTATAATCTCACAATAATGTCATGTAGTTAGAGATACAATAAATGAGATCGTCGATTTCTCCATTACATAGTCGTTTTTGATGAATATCGCAAGTATTTTGAGGAATTGATGTGGATAGCTGCCATGGCCTTGAAGTCAGGCTCGGATATGAGCCAAAAGTCTCCTCTTTGTTATGTTGCTTGGTGTATTTATAGGCAACAGGCTTCAATAATTCGAGATGTCATGTGTCGGTTGATCCATGTGAATAGCAGATGATGGAGCTGAGTCTTGATCACGTGGAGAAGTTCCCTCCAAATATGTGGCAACATAAATGTAGCTAGATCCGCATTTATAGGCTTTAGAATAGATAGTTGGACCAAGTATATAGACTATGAAATATGTCTCATAACCAAGTCATTGCTGCAATGTAAGCTGAGCTCAAGACCATCAAGCTAAGGTCCTTCAAGCTGAAATGTTTCGATCCAAGAATCCTCGAGCCAAGAAGCCTCGAGCTGAGAAGACTCGAGTCTGATTTCCTGTGATGGTTCCTTGGGTTGACGGCCTGGCCAAAAGGCGTGTCAACAACACACACACACACAGAGGAACGCCCCAGGATACCATTTTGCACTTCATTTTAGGCCACTCATTTATAATTTAATAAGGGCTAATTCCATTCACACCCCCGTAATTTCTTAATATACACCATGAAGTGAAATAAAATAATATAAATATACACCAAAAATTTCTTTTCATACACCATGTCTTTCACAAAATTACTCGTTTATATTTTCATCATCTATCATCTTTAACCTTAAAACTAAATTAAACAAAACTAGACACTCACTACAATAAATTTACATAAAATTCAAATAAAGTTTTTTTTTAAAAGTTTATGACACTAATATTGTAAATTATTTGATTGTTTTTTATTTAAAAATTAACATTTATTTTAGATGATTAGACACATTTAAATTAAAGTATTTAGTTGTCAAAGTTCTCTTAATTGATATTTAGGTTTTATTAAATTCATAAAATTCTATAGATTTAATCAAATATTCTTGATTTTTAAGTTGAATAAAGATATGTGTGTGTGAGTGTGTGTGTGCGCGTGCGTGCGCGTTTATTTCATTGTCATGCATATGTTTGTATACACATGACAAATATTTATCATTTTTAGGGATGTATTTATGTATATATGTGCATGCATTTGTATCAGTTTCATTGTCATGAGCATGTGTATACACATGACACATGGAACAATACATACACACATATGCGCGTGCATACATACACACTACATTGAAAGTGATATGTGCAACAGAAATGATCAGTGGGACAACTTTGAAGAATGAAAGCAATATGGTAATAAGATGGGAGAGATGCATTTCTCCTTTTTTTCACTACCAGCGACAATACACTCTGCACTAAGAAAAGCTAGATGGAAAGGGGAACGAGGTAAGTAGAGGGGAGCAAGTTTATCACTCTCTTGATAATATAATGCCAGAGGATAATAAAACAAATTTAAGTTAATTAAGGATAATACAAAAGATTTAACTTCTAAATTAACAGTAGATTCTTATTCATGGGCACAAAAAAAATTTTGATGGGTAAACACTCATCGGCAGTGGTTTGATATGGAAGGCCATGCCTAACTAGAGATATGGATGTGTAAATCTGTACTACCAAGTAAAAGAACACATTAAGTAAATAAGTTGAAGCTACTCAATATAGCTGGATAGCACAATGATTTTCTTGGCACATACGATACAACAGGCGCACGTATACAGTGACGCAAACTAAATTCTTCGAGAATAGTGTATAATTCAAAACAACCGTACAAGAGGAAGAGGAAATCAGAAGCTTAAAATATATGTAGTAATCTGAAAGTTTTATAGAAGATATGAAATTTCTATTATGCAATCTGACACTTAACATACATTATTAAATATATTTCCAAAAGCATGGTAGAAGAAAGAATGCTTAAAATAATCTAAGTGATATTTCAACACATTGTAATTCGAGTTGGCTTCCATAACTAATTCTTATTCCAAAAAACTTCATTACCGCCAAAAGCATAAGTGATCAAAACTATCATTGACTAATTAGCGTTTAGCTTGGATACCCAACTACTCCTACAAACTATTGCAATTAGGCTGTCTACAAAAACATGGAAGGTATGAAACAACCATTTTCACTTTATTTATACTACTAACTTGTTACTTGTATGCATGCTTAAAATAAGGAATCACGACATAAATGACGCAAGGTGACCTACGTTCTATGAATCAAATGACGCAAAGTAGTCAAATCATATATATGTCGGTAAGGTTGAATAGAAATTGTACTGCAGTATAATCAAACGTTTTATATGCTACTTATGTACAAAAATGGTATTAACATAAAACCTAACCTATTATGTGACAAAAATCCAATTATATGCATCCCATAGCGGCTGTTATGATCGCTTTCAGCGCTAAGTGCAGCAATGTATATTTTCCCATCTCTAGCACCAGCATAAAACACATGTTCTGCAGGGTCCAAAGCAACAGCATTGATCACTGACGGGAACACAATGTTCCTCAATAACCTACCATCAGCCAAGTTCCAAATCTGCAATATTAGCAACGGAGGATGTACTTAAAGTTCATGAAAAAGTATATGGATATGCTTCAACTAAACTGGGATATCGATCTTTAAGAAGCAGAATAGAGTAAATGTTCAATGCCTTGTGTACTAGACAATAATGGCAATTGATTAAGAAGATGGCTACTAAAATGAGACATATTAGCAGAATAGTATAAAATGTTTTATGCCTTAAAATTTCACTATAGAAAGCAGTGTGAACAATGGTATTCATGTGTTCTTCACAACAAGCATAAATGAAAACATCAATATGTATAAATTAAAATTATGTAAATTGGTAAAACATTCAAAATTGATTTGAGAGTTCTTAGGATGGTATATTTAGAGATCACCTACCAAAAATTACAATAGTGATGGAAGTACAAGAAGATATGTAGTTAACCAAGATAAGTGAAAACTCGGTTCGATTGCAGGTGCTACTTGATTGATATAGAATAGATGAGTTTATTGTATATGTAAATATTTATGTATATATCCACACCAAACAATGAACAAATTCAATTGTGAAGTATGTTGTTGTGTACATAAAAACATCCTTTAACTTAAAAAAATAAACAACGGACAGTAGTGAAAATTGAATGATATATCTAGCTAACCTTGCAGGTAGAATCTTCAGAAGATGATATTATGATGGAGTTGCAAAGTCCACGACCACAAATAACGTCAGTAACTTGCCTTGTGTGCTCATACAAACTATACAAATGTGAATGTGCTGATTCCTCTTTTCCTAACTCATCAAACATCCTTTGAAAATAAGAACCTTGTTAATCAATCAGTTTAACAAGTTAACAAATTAGTAATAACGATTATTTTCATACTTTATAAGAGACCAAACTTTGACGTGTCCATCTTCAGATGCAGATATCAATAATGATCCATCGTCTGATAATACAAGACAAGTGACGGTGCGATAGTGGCCATGCCATTTACTGAGTAGTTTACCAGTTGCCACCTTATAATAATAAAAAGGCAATTCTAAATATAAATCGCACTATTAAAAATGATAGCATGCATCATAAAAACCAACTGAAAACGACCTTCTTGTAGCTGTTTATTGTTCTGAGTTGTGAGTTTTCAAGTGGCTTTTAGCAAAGGTTTTAACATCAGATTTCGATCATGTCTTATCTCAAGAATTTTACACATGATATCTTATACTTGATGAGATTTCGGACACGATGAGTGTACCTCAGGTACATAGTTATGAAAGGCGCCCCATGGTGCTCGGCTCGACAAGTAATAAACAAGGGAAAATATGGATGATGTATCTAATGCTAAAGATGAGCTTGTATTTGATGATGATAACGATGACCTGATTGGGAGTGTTGCTGCTAGAACAGCAAGTACGGAGGACGCTATATATTCAAGTAAATCCATAACAAGAGGTTTTTTGGTATCCATTCAACTCATTTACATCTTCAAGAAGAAGAAACAAATCTAAATGAGAAAGATGAAGGGATCCTGAAGCTTATGCATTAGATGATGCAAACATTGATTTTGAATTATATTGGATATTGGTTTTAGAAAACTATTACATTCGAGATTCTATATTTATGATATTATATTTGATGATGTTATTTTCTTCAAAATACCAAAAAGAAATGTTGTATATGTTTAGCAAAAATATTAAATATTTTTAATATATTATTGCACACATATATATATATATCAATTTTATAATAAAAAATATAATGCGAACAATAAATAAAAAAGGAACACGTGGCGCCAAGGTACCGAAGAGGCTTTGTGCCTCTTTGCGTCGTGCGCCTATAATAGCTATGCTCGGGTATACAACTCGGACTAACATTTTAGATTTTAATGTCCATCCTGGGACATCTTCAAGTAACTTGAGCATATAGGATTAACATTTGAAAACTTATTTATAGAAAATATTATATGCATATAACTGTTTAACATAAGTATTACATTTAAAAGTCAATGATATAACTTTTTTGAAGAGAATGGTAGCACAATAGAATGAATAATTTTACTCATCCTAATATTAATTATAAATATGAAATAAAATATCTTTTATTTTTGTCTAATGTTAGAATAAAAACATAAATAGAAGTCAAGTAAAAATTCATTATAGTGGAATTTTTTTTAACCTATAAAAGAAGTAAATAAATATGTAAATGAAAAAATTAACTTCGCATGAGATCTTAGTGCAAATTTCCTTTGAGATTTTAATATCTTGGACAAGATGAGTGTCAAATAAGGTATAAACAATATTAATTTTTTTGTTCCGTTTAATCTCATCTCACTCAAGTTTGAGAATGAAACCTCGAGCAAAATCTCAGGTGATATCAACAAGAGTTAAAACAGTGGTTTTCATATAACAATAAAGAGTAGAGGTGTTTGAAACAATAAGTTTGATTAAAATTTGGTCTATACAATTGAAATAAATTATGAACTGCTATTTGTTGTTTATGGGGTTAATAGCATATTAGTGCCTTGTGCCTCCTTCAGTAAACTGTTGCAAACAATAACCTATATAACTTACACGCTGTTTTGACTTCTTTTGTTGCTAAACGGGCTTCGAGTTATCATCTACTGAAATATTTAGTCTGACATACCCCAATACAAATCACAATTACACAAGTTACCACTGAATCACGTGGGAATGCAGAACCTGAATAACTCAAATTTTATAAATAGATTTTGAGCTAATGTATACAGTTTTAATCACATGTCTAAACTAAATCTATTACCCATAATAGAAAATAAAGTAGACAACTTGCTAATGTGGCATAGTTTATTTTATTTTGGATCCAACGTGGCAAGCTCTCAGAACCCCGCTCTGGTTAACATTGATTGTATCGACCGTCATTTCCTTTTCCCCGGAAACTACTCTCTTCATTTACCGTTTCAATTACATCTCCAACTGCTTCCTTTTCCATCCCAAAATCGTAACCCTACCGCCCCCAAAATTGTAATCTTCCGTAAATTTGAAAAATTACTAATTATACACTCCCAAGTTGTGGAGATCTGATCGTCTTTCGCTGACTGTTCTTCGCGAATTGACAAGGGTTGCGAATATTTCATCCTCCATGCTTCAATCGCTGCTTGAACAAGGTATGAATTCAAGTTCTCATCTTCCCTTAATTTCTTACATAGTCATACAGTTTATATTTGATCCTACTTCCAATTCTGTTTTAGATTTTGCTACGGTAAACGAGCTTTATTAAAATTTGAGAAGAAATAAAAAACAGGTATAATCGATTCATTTATTGAAAATGACCAATGTAACATTAGGCATGGTGTTGTTGACGATGTCAGTCTGAAGGAAAAGAGAAGTCATCTTTACATAGTTACAGGATAAAAGAGGCACTCAAGCAACTTTTTGTTCAAAAGCTTGGCGAATTTGTTGTGACTTATAAAGGTTTCACTACTCGCTTCTGAAGAATGAATAAGATACTCAACTTTGACTCTAAATTTTCATTGTTGGGAATTTTTAATCTGATCTTTTTTATTGCAAGGTCTACTGATAATAAAGACTGGAAAACATATGGTTCGCTCCAAGCAGCTGATTCAACATAGATGATTCTACCTGTCACTTAAGACTGCGCCTCTGACTGGAATTCATGCAGATTTTTTTTTCATTTTTTTACATCAACTTCCTCCTATTAGTGTTGTTTACATTTTACATTGTATGCATTCACCGCGTTATGGTTTCATATTTAGTTTCTCTCCTCTCCCTTCTTTTACTACAGATTTATCTACTATACTGTGAAAATTTTGTGAGGTATGAATCATCTATACCTATCATTTTTATTCTGACATGTACTAGCTAAATATGTTGGATGTAATCCAAAATTAACATATTTTTAAGGGGCTGCTTTTTTCTTTCCAAGAGAAAAAAACTAATTTTTTTTTAGTCGTATATTTTGGGTTCAACTGTGGTTGTTTCTCATTAGAGTTTCTGGCTTATTCCATCCGTATATACTTTGGATGTAGCTCGGTGAATTATGTTTAACCAGATTGGATTATAAAATATTTACATACTTCCTTTAAGTTTGAATCCATTCATCTACTTATGTACATCGCTAAATTATGCTTAAGCCATATAATAAAAAAAATATGTGCACACCCCTTCACGGTAAAATATATTAGCAAACCAAAATAGTAAGCTTAACTTTTGAGAGAAACCTAAACTGAGCACATACGCCCATTTATAAAATAAATTGTAGAAGAATGGTGGTTTATACGCACTCAACGTGTTCAGTTCATACATTCCATTCTATATAGTACTTGATTTTATTACAGAACAAAGAGTAGTAACGAACTAATCTATTATTTAAATTGTAGAACATGATCTTCACATCGTTGATGTGTACTGCCTAACATGAAAGTATTTCAAAATACTAAATCTTGGGCTTCTCCTTTCTTCTGCACATGAGGCGCTCTTTATTTACCCACTTTTTTCTAAGGGTGTTACGGTTATGACAACCGTCAATTTTACCGCTATTTGTAACCGCAACCGTTGTTGACGGTTAGCAAATTTTACAACTGTTACCGTAACCGTCTAACCGTTATCGCAGTCATTACCGTAAATTTACATTGTTATCCATAAATAATTCAGGTTCTAACTTTTTTTAATGAAATAGTTTGTTTATCTATGAAACAAACCATCCATGTGAATATTGTTTATAAATAAAAACACAAATAATTTATACATATCCTATTTCTCTAGCTTAACTTATTAAAAAACACATATATTTTTATGAAATACTACAAAAAAATCATGTGCGGTTGGTATGTTTTACCGTAATTATCAAAATCCACAACCGTTACTGTCACCGTGACCATAGTAAACGGTAACCGTGTGAACGGTTTGTACGGTTCGGCGGTTGAACAGTTCAACCGTAACAGCCCTACTTTTTTCCATGCAACCGTTCCCACCATACAATTTTCACAGAATTTCTTTTCAACCTTCCCCCACTAACTTTTACTGTATCAACTCCCGACATGATTCAACTTCTCTGTTGATCTCCATCTACTTCAAAGTAAAGCTATCTTCTTTCTCTTCGCGATAACTTCCAAGACATGTTCCATAAGCAACCATCATACTCAAATAGATACGATTTAACCAAAATTTTAGTAACAAATCTGGTACCATGACTTCGCCCGAATCACAGCGACTGAATTATCAAATTCCAAGAAATCCTGAGTCTTATCTGTTATTGATTGTAGATAGCAATAATTCAAGGACTGACTAATTTCAGCGAGGTGCTGATTTGTCAGGTATTAACCCTATTTCCTAACCTGGTGTTGTCAATTAATTTATTTTATATGGTCGACAGTCTTCATTCTCTACTCAATGGACAGTACCTACATAAATACTCTTTCTTTGTTGCTTTATTTTCTACTGCACATAAGTTGGACTTGCAGGGCATTTTCTGAATTGTAGTTTTGTTCAAGTACTACATGATTTCCTATGTAGTGAGTACTGTATTTTAATTGTCATGACAGTTGGATTTTCAGCCCTTACCTAATTTCACCTTATTCTTGCAATGAAACATATAAACAAATCTCTTTTTTTTTTCTCCTTGTGTTGTCTTAAAATCCCGTCTGCTTTAGTTGTGCAAAATATGAGTTATTAGTAGTTTGTTTACCTGAAGCTGTGTAATTTGTCATTAGTCAGTTGTGTGTTGATGAGCGGTGACAGCATGAGGCGCATTATTTCCCTGTATTATATTAATTCTATTTGCTCAAATGTAACCCTTTCAAAATTCTAATTTTATTATATTTTAATTTTTATATATATTTTTATTTTTATTGCCTATGCTGCCAATGTTTACGTATGAAATTTCTATAGGTATCCAGAATATGATTAGGATTTATAGTTGCCTACTATGATTTTTTTTTTTCTGAACTTGCATCCTATTGTTTGGGTTCAAGTTCAATGTTGATGCCAACTATCAATATAGCACACTGCACATATAATTTACAGTATAGAAAAGGCATTTCAGTACAAAGTCAAACATACTATCTCGCTTATGTCATTATTATTTCAACGTTCATGTTTATGGAGACCGATTATAATTTGTAGTCCTATTTGAGTAATTCCCACGATACAACCAATTTTTGCACTCCTTCAACACTTAGGTTAGTATATGTCTGTGTAATATGCCCAATATAATGTTTTTACATTTAGATATTGAATGATTTGTACTTCATTGTTCTACAGATAACTGCACTTTATTCACTAACATTGGTTTCTACCTCCGATTATCATAAAATGACTTCCTGATTTAACCAACAATAGCAAAAACCATGTTGTCATTATTTGAAGAAAATAAAACCTTGACATGAATGTTCGTACTGATTTCATTGCACAGTGTAACGGCCCATGAGTTGAATTACACGAATGTTTTGCAGATTTGTTTTCTCTTACTGGTACACGTACACTTTCAAAAGCATGAACAGACTTAGGTTTCTTTTTAGTGGGTAAGTAATCAACTCCTAAATATAACAGCAGCTACATAAATTTGCAGTATTCCTGCCCATTGTTTACTGGGTCACTTTGTTGGATTTTGTGATACAATATTTCCAACTCAAAATAAATCTTGAAGATATTATGAGTCATAATATGATTGTAATTCCAGTTTGCCCTATTAATAGATTGCAAGACAGTTGTGCTTTCTAACACAAAATCAAATTCAGGAGGAATAAAAGGAAATATTCAGACTTACTCATAATACTATTGCATACATGGATATGCATATCATAATAATAGAGAAGATTTAAAAAAAAAAAATTGAATGCAACATTTTAATTGTTGTCGTATAAATAAGGATTTAAGCACCAAGTAATTTCTTATTATAAATATGCATGTGTACGGTGGTGGGGAAAAAGTTTAATTTTTATGGTTTAGAGTATTTAGACATCTTCTCAATTTTTTTGGGCTTTTTAAAAATCCTTTACCTTTTAATTTAAGGTTGTCAAGAGGAATTTCTATGTCTATTAGTTTTTCAACTTCTCACTAATGAAATACGATTTTATCTTTCCATACATGCTTTTTCCTGTTAATCCATCATGCTTTTATTGCAAATAAACCATATATGCATGTACTATGTGGTTTTGGGTAGCTAACATGCTTCTTTAAATCAGATTATTTGGAAATTTTGTTGACTATAATTTTGCTTCGACTAGATGATAATATTATACCCACTTCTTCAACCACAGCTAATATTATTATGGTTCTTCACGGGATAAGTTCTAGCTGGTTATTCTGATAAATTTTAAGACTAGTTAACATTTTATACTGCCTACTTATGATGGTCATACTTTTTTATATATATATAAATATTTTCTAGGAAAATCCAATGGATCGGTGAACTCCCAATATGGAAATTAAGTTATGCATGTCCACTTTGACACATAACACATATATTCTCCGGGTACTATTTTCTGTATGATTCAGTATATGATGTCTACTCATCTTCTCAGTCTTTCATTTGATTGCCTATGTTACAAAATTTACTCTGTATGTGTCAATTAGTGTCAATTAATGTTAACACGTCTACTCCTCAATTAAAATTTTATTTGTTTACTTAAATGTCTGAGTCTTTTAGTTTAGCTATTATATGTAGACTCTTAGGCATAGTTATCAAGGGGGGGTTAGGCGTGCCTAAGCGCAGAAAAGCCCAAGGCTTGCACCTTTTTGCAGTTGAATGCGCCTTTTTGCAGTTTGAGACGCTTTTTTTTGCTAAATTCAAAATTTTGTTTATAAATAGTTAAATAAAAATTTTAATTGTCCAATAAATTATAAAATATGGTTTAAAATTTAAATATTATTAATAAAAATATGTAAGTAATTGAATAAATTATAAAATATGGTTTAAAAATTAATTTGTAGTTAGTAAAATAGCAGATCAAAAACTCATGTAAAAGGCACACAAAATAGCCCAAGGCTCAAAAATGCCCCAGGCTCAATGCTTGCGCCTTAGCGCCTTAACTACTATGCTCTTAGGTTAAAATACTTAGTTGAACCGCGGTCCGTATTCTATGGACAAAATTGTGAACAAAGAATACATTTAAACTGGGAATGTAATTGTATAATATTCAACCACCACCACATTTAGTATGCAATTTGGAGGCAAGCACAGTGAGATGTTACCAGAAACATACTTTACACGTTTGATTCCATGCAGTTTTTAAACATAAAACGATGAAAATCCATATACTAAAAAGTTTGAAATGTTGGAAAAGCACACCTTCACTCACCGTAACTGAAAATATTAGACAACTAAATTACAAAAGAAAATATTGTGTCCTTATTTCTAAGTTGAATCGCTTTTTGATGTATGCTGTGGTATACCAGTACACAAAATGTTGTCAAAAACAGATATTATGGGAAAAACAAAAAAAAAATCTAAACTTCTTTTGAAAATTGATTGAACAGCTCATTTTACAGAGGTAGTTACCAAAATTAAAACTTAAAATTTTGAATATAGTTTTTAGAGTTATCTAAAAAATGCAAAAACTCATCCTCCTATTCCTTAAATCAATTAACTTACAACTTTGAACTAAAGTCAACTTCAATAACATAACAATGAAGTACTGTCCTTCAATTTGCTATAGCACAAATAGTTTGTTGCTATCTGTGTCTGAATATGAATGTGATTATCATTACCATCTGATAGAAATTTGCAGAAAACTTGTGTTTTATACCAGCTATATCTATAAAAAGATTGTTTGAGTTAATACATTTCCGATGTTTTTTGATTTATGAATGTATATCCACTGCATCCTTTTGAGCCTTTATATACAAATCCTTAGAGTGTATTAAGTAAAGTAATGGGGGATCCTATGTCCCGTTATCCTTTTTAAATTTGATGGAATACATATCTTATCATTCTTGACTGAGCATGCACATGGGAATTTGAAACCCATATATAACAAAAGTATAGTCATAAGCCATCTTATATACAGACGACTTACTTATTATTTGAAGAGCAAGTATTAATAATACATGGATAGCTAAAAGAAAATATGAATGACGTTAATTTTTTTGTTGGACTATTTGTGAATGAGCATAAATCAAAAACTTTCTTTAGAAAATCTACGATACATAATGGGGAAACGAAACCGCATGGAGTTTCATTTTAAAATTAATATGAATCTGCATTAGAACAGAAGGAAATGTCCACCCAAAATGTTTTTATGTAACTGGCAATGATGACCAGATTACAGATTTATCGGAAAATGGTGTGTTATCTAATATGAATAAAACATCCAGTTTGTGTGATAAAAAGGAGGAATCAAGTTATCTCTTATTGCTTCAGTGCAAATATTCTCAGTATGGAACCTTTTTTTTTTTTTTTTTTGGGATTAAACATCCAGTGGAGTACTACAGAAATATCAGATTAGATTCATTGGCGGTTAAAACTCATTTAAATTCTATTCATGCAACAATAAATGATATAGAAAAGAGAGAGAGTGAACTACACTTAGCTTCTCATTCTGCGTTTTATTGTTCTTACAAGCTATATGCAGTAAATCTTTGATTTTTCACAGCATCATCTTCCATTGTTTCTTAATTGTTACTCGGTTTATGTTACTTATATACTTAGTTGTAAGATGGTAAAGATGAGTAACCTATACTGGTTATGTTGCTGATTAAAATTTCACTCTTTCATTAGATAAAACTGCCTAACAAGAATGCAGCCTCAGACAAAGCAAACGTTACCCATCCACCTGCAAATACTGAATTGAGTTGCATTCTTTGCGACATTAGAAGGACCTGTAAACTTGCACTTGTAGAACAATAGGATGGGAAGAAGATCTTGGCCAATGTCATGAAAAAGAACCACTAATCCAAATGAAAGGGAAATGGCTGCACCTGTCCAACGATCGAAGAGGACATGGAAAAAGAAGCTATGGGTCTTGTATCAAATGTTTAGAAAAGGTGGCTAGGGTTCTCATATGAAGGCTTGATTTTTACAGTGACTATATAGAATGTGATTGGTGAATTTTAATGTCCTTGATGCCCATTCTGGAAATCCACTGGACAACTTTAATGATATTTTAACACTCTTTTAGAAATTACACTCTCAATGGTATTAGCCTAAATTGTTAACAAGAGTCATCTTTTTATCATGATGTCTATACAAGATGCTGATTGAATACGTGATGGTGGTTTTAAGTATAATCGAATAATTGACATTCCAATTCTTTCAGGTATTTGCATTTGGTATGACAAATCTTATATGTAGATTGTTAATCTTTTTAGTGCGAATCTATTTGTTAAATGATTTTAGTGCTACTTTATTTGTTAAATGGTCTACTTCATCATGACTTAATACAGTTTTTTGTTACGATTTTAAAAGAACTGTCAGCAAGTCAGCAACATAGTAATTTCTATTACGATTCTGAATGGTAAAACGCTGCTTATAGGTCCATTTTTTATTGGTTTATCTCTCACTGTGAGCTGATCTAACTCCTATATCATATAGGATTATATTGGCATGAGTCCTACAACTATTCAATTACCATTATTAGAACGAAAATCCTATTTGGACCGGAATTGCATTTGTCATTTTATGCGGAACGAATGTGTGCGGTTGTATTCTCCATGTCTGTTGTGTTTACTCCCACCTGAATTACATTACAACCGTACGAATCCTGATCTGCACAAAATGACAAATATTTTTGGGTGTTGTAGCAAATCTCTTATTAGAAATAAATATGAACAATGTCTTTAGACATTCATATAAATGACGTGGATACGACTCATTAGCTAAAGATATCTTTTTCAATACTACCCTATTATTATTCGCTAGAAATGATTTTCCCTACTATCTTCTACCTATTTAGCGCTGACATAACAGTAACTGAATACTATGACGACATAGATTTCATATTATTATTAAATGGTCGAACTGGTTGAACTGTTTAAATTAGTAATCGAATTGTCTGTGTACTACATGAGTGAGTGCTACACTTGCATAACATATTATTTCGTTACTACATTTAATTATGCAAATAACCACAATTTACTGTAATTTCCCTTATTTAAATATCGTGCACAGCCATTCTGTAGATAGGCCTCATACACCAATGTCATAGGGCAACTGAAAACTTCTAGGAGAAAGCCACTAAACTTATAAATACATAACAACTCAAAAATGTTTATAGTCAACTCTAACTACATGTAAAAGTGAAAAGGACATCATATATTCTATTCCACTCATGATAAATTTTAGAACAATCATACTCTCAAAATTCATTGCTGCTAGCTAACAAAATGGAACGTGAGAAGTAGCAAATAAAAAAACTCTCATCAGCAAAAATTAATATCATAACATGTTTAAACTCTGCCCGTGTGCATAGCATAGGGCATGCACTAGTCATTTAAAAATAATAATATATTTACCTGCCATAGATAAATGCTACCAGATGAACCTCCACCAAAAACAAATGCATCTGTGTACGCCGCAAGGGGACCAATTGGCTCTTCTGGAAAACTCCTCGTCCCAATTTGTGGCTGTAGAACCAAAAACACGAAAAAAAAAAAATCAAAATTACATGTAAAACGATTATTATTTCTAATAAGAAATTACCTTGTCGACAGACCACAGGCAAATTTGAGAGCTTGTAGATTTTGACGAAGCTGGCAACTGGGAAGATAAAACAAAGCGATTGGAAAGGTACAGTAAGCCGTGTGTTGTAGATGAAGAGGTGCGGTAACGGACGAGTTCGCAACCGGACTTCAAATCCCAAGATCCGATGGTAGATTCGAGGGATGAAGAGGCCAATAATGATTCCATTAGAAAGGAAAACCGTGAAATTTGAAGATATAGCGTTTAAGAATTCGTGACAATATTTAGGAACAGAAAAAAATTAGTAGCAGCACCCGATAGTAGCCATCAACAGGCCTATTACATCTGCAAAGCTAACGGTGTACCCTTTAGAAGAAAATTTATCGGGTAAAATAGTTGGATAAGGGTGTACCCTTTACAAGAAAATGGCCCTGAGGTGATGGAGGCCCGAGACGGGAAAAATAAAAACAGTATACAGTAAGAGAAAAAATTAGTTTCACATTGTTGAAATCATGCAATAACAAGGATCAAACTCTGGTCTCCAGATTCACAAAGAAGCAGCTCAACCACCAAGCTAATTACCACTTCAATCTCTTTTTTGCAACCTATATTATCTATAGAAAAATTAAAAAATGCCTCTCCCGGCCGGAGGCCCTAGGCGGCCTCCTTGGTCGCCTTGGGCCAGGGCCGGGTCTGGGAATAACCTAAAGATTGAGGAAAAGAATGTTGTTGTTCCAACAATCCTTCATTCGGTCTAGATTTCATAATTGAAAGTTTTACCTAGCTCATTATTTTTTTTTTGCATGTGCACGCACACACACATATATGTATTTATTGCACGCACAGGATTCATATGGTGAAATTGATAACAAAATATATATCAATAATAAATCATCTGTTGATTTTATCTACAAAATTTATTTATCGTCTTGCCACTCTAATTTATAAATGTTAAAATAAACATACTACATCGATGATTTAACTATTATGCATTGACCAATATTCAATAAAAAGCTAGATCGAGTATTGGTTAAAATCAAGGTTTGAAAGTCCGGCCACTCCGGTCCGGTTCCGGCGTTGACCGGACCGGAATACGACTGAAAACCCGGTTCCGGAAAACAGAGTAGAAAACACTGAAAATTGGATGTAAAAAACATAAATTCGAAGCATTTATAAAAAAGAGAAGGAATCCAAAGTGTGGATCTGTGAAAAGTAAAAGGAAAGAAAGGGAGAAACTAAAACGAAAACCTGAAATCATTTAGAGCCGGCTTTAATGTTTCAATTTAGGAATCCATGTTCTCAATTTTCGGATTTTTAATCAGGAGCAGAACCTCAATTTCCATCAATGTAGAAAAGATTCGGTTTCGTGAGAATAGGAGGATGAAGGAAGCTCTTTACAGCGTGCTTTGAAGTTTGGCTGCTTAGTTTGTCCGTAACATACGTCTAAATGGGCTTCATGCCGAAACTAATAGATTGAGCTTTAGGTCTTAAGTGGCAAACGAGGGATTTAATAAGATTTTAGAATACAAATCTTTGTTGTTTACCAATACTAGTGTGAACCCGTACTACGCAACGCACACGGGCGTCATTCAAATTTTGTTTAATGGTATGCCTGTATATTTTAGTAATATGAATATGGAAATGTATATTTTTATATTGAATTTATTCTGATTCGTTATTTATTAAACATCAATGGAAAATGTTTATCATTTATCCACCAAAGAAATCTTGAAGTACAAACAACAACATAACTATTTATTTTTATAGAATAGTGGATTTATTAAAAAACATCAACATCATTTATGAACTATTATTAGTAGCATTACATTATTGGAATAGCGGATTAATAAAAAAACATCAACGTCATTTATCAACTATTATTAGTAGCATTACATTATCGAGCATGTCTATTAAATTTAATGATGCATAATTATAATGGGTTCAACTTATACAGAAACATAAGTTCAAATTTATAGACATTCGGTATGATAATAGTATTTCATATGTGAAATAAAGAAACCAAGTAAGTGTGAAATAACATTTTGAAACAGGTTTAAATTAATAGTATTCGAACATTTACATTAGTGCATTTATTATCGCAAATTAATAATAACTATATTAAGAAAAATAGTATAATGACTTCAAAAGTTTTATTTTTAATTGGCATAAAACACTATAAGGCAAGAAATATAAATAATTAATAAAGGAGAAGTCTATTTAGACACGAAACATGGACACAATTGATGACATAACAAATCTCCACCGTAGGATTCTCCCATGATTTCCACCTCTCCACATAGAGACAAAATGATCCAATGTCAATGACTCTATGTCTCTTAATATTCGTCTAACTTTGTGTTTAGATAGTTGTCCCCATTAATAAATATTGTATATTGTATTGTTTTTAAGCGTCAAGGTAAACTTAACAATTTTGTAAACTCCTAAGTGGGTGACCAAAAAATCCCTCCACTTGCGGTAATTAAAAAAATAATTTAATATTTCCACTGTTGATTGATGAATACGCCACTTTATTATCTCTAATGTTACAACCAAATTAGACACCACTTGAGGACGTTTAGTCTAATTTCAAAAATATCTAAATATTTCTAGAATTTACTTCAAATAATCATATAACCCTACAATAACTGAAATAAATTTGGCATAATTCAAAAAAAAAAAAAAAAACCGTGAGAAATATTTATGGATAGGCATAATATATTTTAGATGACATCGCATTGAAAATAATTATAAGAATGAACAACATAAGAAAATATAATCAAGAAAGCAAGCCACTAAATATCATGTAATCATATGGCATTGCAAATGCTCGTAATACCATTTTTTGTCCAGTATCGATAAAATATAATATTTTTAAACCATTAAAATTATTATGAATGAAAAAGATTATTTTATTTTTTAAATATGTTGGATAAACAATGTTCTCCTTAATGTTTAAGCATTTGTTACCCTAATATTATTTTGGTAAGCTTTTGTTGAAGAAAAAATAAGTACACTTATGTTTGTTCTCAAAATTCTGAAACTTTTACTTCTCTTATTGAAGGCAAGTGAAGTATTTTAAAAGTAGCGGATGAGCTCCGATGTTGCTGATATTTTTCCTATGCATATTTTCTCGGAAACATTTCAAATGTACAAAACACTCTTTGGTACATGTTTTCATAATATTGCATGCATGTTGAATATTATTGATTGCTTATAAAAGGAAATAAATAAAGATGTTAATTCATTACATATTAATTATATAATTAATTGAAGTTAAGGCAACTTCTGTATAATTAATTCTCTCATTGAATTAAATCAGGGTACAATTACCAAAATATTTTGAATACAAACTGGTCAAACTAAAAATCAATTATTTTCTTTATCTAATGTATAGTAATAATATTTAAAAATAGTTCATTTAAATCCATAATGAAGATTTTTTTTTTATAAATTATTATTAACTAGTATAACCGCATAACGGTGGGAAAACCGACTTTGTAATAGGATCATAAGTTAACAGTAATTGTAAATTAATGCAATACTTATTTTTGTAAACAACTTTTATACCAGCTTGTATATAGTTTGAAAACGGCTTGCTTGATTCGTGCAGAAATTTCATTCATTTCCAAAAAATGATTATCCATTATGTTTAACATAATCTTTATTTTTTATTTTTATCAACAACGACAATATATAATTCTTATGATGTAATAAACTAAGAAACAAATCTCTATAAAATCCAAATATAAGGTAGTTTTTATCCAATGTCAAATCAATACGTAGAAATATTAAATATCTGAATTAAATTAAGAATTCATTATAATATGTACATTATACGATAATGCATAATAAATCACAGCAATTAATTCTCTTCTATTGCAAAAGGAAAGAAAAACATGAAATAAGCAATGAATATTTACTATTAATTGTCAACCTAGTAATTAATATCATCTTCTTATAATGATCTGTAAAGCAAAATAAATAGATTTCTACAAAATATATCGTATACAATAAATAAGCATCAATCATTTGCTATAGTCATGATTTTTAAATTAAATTTACTTTGTAACGATAAATTTTCTTTTCATATTAAATTTGAAGCATATATTTTGGAGGGAATTGAAATTGTAGTGGAAGGGAAGGCATTATTGCAGTGATTCCTAGTTATAGGTAGGATGTACATGGTAACTACACAGAATGGCAATCTTGTTATACGCAAAATAAGGTAATAAATGAGATTAGAATTCGAATAAGTTTACTAAATATGGACAAATAGATGAATGGGATTGATTTTAAATGAATCAATTACTATATATACAATATAATTTTACATCAATAGTCCATAATTAGTTTACTAGATAGCTACTCCTGAGTTCCACCTATTTTCTTTGAAGTAATAACAAATTTTGTAATCAAAATATTTTTTTCCTGTTACGGATAGATATCATATCATTCTTAATAAAAACCTTAAAAACACAATTATCCATAATTAGAAATTCGTTATACCAAATTGAATAAAATTTAACAAAAAAGGCTTCACTTCTTGCAATAATTTTTTAAATTTCTCAATTTTAATAGAATTGCTTAAATTTTAGAAGAAAAATATCAATATATTTGAATTACAACGATTATTTTTAATGTTGCTTTAATTGAAATTTCAAGTTTCATGATAAAATAATTCGTTAACCTTTGAACAAATATATATAATTCGTATCAAATTTTATTACTTTAAAGTTTATTTTATTTACTAATATTTTCTTATTTTCCAAAAAATATATTTTGTTTTAAAATAAATTAATAACTTAAATAAGAAGTAATAAATAAATAATGATTAATAGTCCTTAATAATTAAGATTGATAAATAATTAATAACATTAACGTTAAAATTGGTCATAAATGCACATAAAGAAAGAAAATACAAGGAACTGATATATAAGGCTTGCCATGATTAAGGAATTGATATATAAGGCTTGTCATGATTATTCGATAGACATTATAATTAATGCATCATTCAAAGGAGGACAAAACGGGTATTGTAAAAAAGCTTCAGACGGACACAAGTTTTCGAAGGCTCGGTAGAATTAAGAAAACCGACAAAGTCGGTTTAATTACGTATATCTTATATTACCTCATTATGTTTTTATATGAAATAATAATGAAAAAAATGAAATACATGAAAATTATTAATCAATTACGTGTTAACTAAATAATTTATTAACATCAAAAAGAACTAATATGCAATTAATTCTTTCAATAATTTGAATTACAATTTAATTCTCAAAGCACTCTAAAGTCAAATTGATCAAAATTAAAAGCAACTAATTCATATACTTTTCCATGATAATGAAATTTGTTACCAACTGTAACGACCCACTATTTTGAACCATTCAAATCGACAATAAACCTCACATGTCAGACTTGAATCATCCAAAACAATAGATTGTTAATATAATTCGGAGTAAAATAAAACCAATCACAGAATCACAAACACAGAATAACTCGCAGCGGAAAATAAAACCATAGTAGTTCATGAAGCTACTACATAAAATAGTCTCAAAGAAGTACATAAGTGACATAGATAAGTGACATAGACATAGCAAATACATCACGTCTAAGACGCATAAATGATATATCAGTACATACCAATGCCAAGTCAACTAGGATCAAAATAACTGAAGGAAAAGACAGATAACAACTACAGCTCCAAAAGGTCTCTAGCTCCAAAACAAGACTCCAATGCTGTGCTACTCAGGCTGACCCGGGCAAAATGCAAAGACAAAACACTCGGATCAGGACTAACATTCTCATACCAGAAATTTAACTTAATTGAAACATTCAATTGAAACGCATAAATAACTTAGAAGATGTTTGGGATTTCCATCCTCTAAGGATCCGATAAACTATATCATATAATACGCTATGCTACTATAATAACGTCTACGGGAAATGTAATATTGAAAATAGCGTAAGCGGGATTACCATTATTACCCTTACACCGTTTATAAACGTTGTATTCTATACAGTACTGTAAACTCCACCAAACCGGTGGGCTATCAGGGAGCACTCCATAGGTACAACGCAAAACAAATTCGTAATAGGCGCGATCAAGGTAATATGACAAGGCACTCGAGGAAATACCCAGGGTAGGATCTACCAATTGCACTCCCGGATCGGTGGTGACGCATAGCAGCTACTACCGCCCACCTCGAACACAAAATTAATTAAACTAATTATTATTATTATTATTATTATATTTTTTCTCATTAGCTACATGTCTAATTTTATATATTAAAAAATAGTTTACCCACAACCATTCTAAATAACTACATGTCTAATTTTATAATAATTCATAACATTTCCAAACTGCAAAAAATTCAAAACACTGTAAAATAAAATAATTTTATAAATTTAAGAAAAATAAAATATTTTAAAACTACTGACCAGTTACATATTGGCATCTCTAGTATTTCGCGGAATAAGGCAATTATCGATGAGGCGCCTATGGATTCTCCTATACCATAATTAGAAGGATCATGAATGACGTTTTCCTTATCTTTCGAGGAAGGTCTTTAAAGGGAGCTTTTCGTTCCTGCTCGCGGGTTTTGGCTAGTATCTTTGATGTTACGTCAAGATCACATCCTCCCCATGCGGGAATTGGTTGATTATGTGGCTTCTTTGTATGAGTGTATACTATGTGTGTTCTGTAAGCTTCCGATTTTTCTTTTGTCACTCTTTCCTCCCCCATCTAACTTAGCTATTTCATAGAGCATGTGCTAGATTAGTTGGTTCTTAGGGAGATGCTTTGAAGATGGGGCTAAAGAATTGGGTGGATTTTGGATCGTCGTAGCAGCTGCATCTCCTAGGATAGGTTTTTATAGAGTTAGGAGCAGGATCCCTGGAGTTGTCGTCAGTTTTTTTTTTGTTGGGGCTGGAGTTCTTTGTGGTCATTTAGGCTTGAGCATCGGATGGCTGGCACTACTCGCTTATACTTGGGGTGGTCTTCCTTATTGGTTTTGAGTTGCTCTAGTTGTTGTATTTCATAACATTGCCAAATTGCAAAAAAAAAACACAACAAAAATAAATAAATCAATTTTCTTAAATTTAGAAAATATTATCTCATTCTTGCTTAAGATCTTCAAGAATTTGATGATAACTATGTGTTTTGCATATGAACATTACATGATATATTAGATGGCACAACAATAAATATCAAAAGGCTAGATTGATTAAAGAAGGACCATGTTAGGATTTAATAAAATAAAGTTTAGACCGACTAAGACAACGTAAAACGTTAAGTTTGTTATAAAAACATGTATTTAAAACTGAAATTTAAATAATTTTAATCTTTTTTGAGAAAGATTGAACATAAATGTTGCTTATACATTTATATTTATTCGTAGTCGTTGTGTGAAATCCATTATTTAAATAATTTTTTTACTTCATGTATAATATTTTTCTTCCAATTTGATTTCTTTCAAAAAAACTATACTTCAAATTGAAATAAAGATCAACTACTCCTCAAATAGATTATACAAAAAACCTATTATTTTCTTGGTGTATGTACGTGTGTGTGTGTGTGTGTGTGTGTGTGTGTGTGTGTGTGTGTGTGAATAACTTAATTGTCGCCTACAAAATAAATAGAAGTTCGCAGTAGGACACATAATGACAAAAAATGAAAATGAAATTTAATATAAAACATCGGAAAAAAGAAACATCTTAATTTCATTTTACCAAATTTTACATAACAACAAAAGTTTATAGGATGAACCTATGCTACACACACGAAGTGACAGTAGCCTAGCGGTATAATTTCAAGTACATAAAGGGAGGATCAGTAATTAGTCAGTCCATTTTAATCACATGATTTGGATTATGTTATCTATCTATATATTAGGGAAACGAATCCTACAAGAAATAATTGATCATTTTCGCTAAAGAATACATGTAGGAAGGATTTTAGCTCCTATAATCATAAGCCTATCTAGAAACTCATTTCATTTAGTACACCTAATGCTTTTAAGATGAGCAAAAAAAATTAAGATCGTTTATGTAAAATTCCAAGGATAACCATAATAGTAACTTGATTTTTTTTTATATAATTTAATATGAGAAATAAAGTTATTTATTTAACTATATTTTTTAGACAATAGTTGAACATACTAGAAGTTAAAAAAAAAAAAAAAACGTACGATCAAAATAGAGAAACTATTCCGGTTTTTCCATAACATGACTGTACTAACGATATATGTTTTTTCTGCATAAACAATTTACTAATAAATTTTCACTATGGTGGGCCATACATTGTACAAGTGTACATAGTTAAATATGGACGCATAACTGAGCATATAAATGAGCAATTGAGAACAATATCGCATACAAAGTAAACATAAAATAGTCATGTTATAACTTATTAGATATACATAATCATGGATAAATTATAAATATGTATAGTTTCATATGGCAACAGTATTTGTTAAACATAAGCATAAATGAATAGCATAATATAAAACCATCAAATTTTATTAAATCTGTGACTACACCTTTACAGGGTCAAACACAACGTACCATTAAAAACTCAAACATGCTTATAAGCTTATTACACATCAAACATCATCAAGAAAAGTTGAACATAGAGATCTGCTCAAAATAAAGCAGCATATGCCTGAAAGAGTGCAAAATAAAAATGGCGACTGCATCCCTAATTTCTTCAATTCCTCCAAATTCTCGGTAAAAGAAAGGTTCTAATATAGATTCCGATTTCAGATTTGCATTTCCGCCCGATATCAATTCTCCAAAGCAACATGCAGACCATGTAATCTCTTCTTCAGAAAGAAAGCTTCTTGCTCCAGATCTGAATTCTTTTCAGTAATTTCCAGAGTTTAATTCGGAGAAGCAATCTAACGATGCTAAGGTAAACTTAATACAACCTAGATCTTGGCTTCAGGCTGTAAAAGAAAACAATTTGCATCAAAATGTTGTTCAACTTTCTTACTTTGAGCCAGAAATACAAGATAACCTCAAAGTGGCAATTATTAGTGAAGATCTAGTTAGAACCGCTAGGAGCAAATGGTTGGACTCGATATTTTTTTATGTATACGATAGAAAACCCTACTATAATTATTTGAAAGATCATATTGACAGGAACTGGGGTTTAAAAGGTAACTATAAATTGTATACCAGAGACAATGGGTTCTTCATCATTAAGTGCGACTTAGAGGAGGATTATGAACATCTACTTGCTTCAGGACCTTATTATTATGATAAAAGATTGATATTCATGAAAAAATATAAACTTGGAATTAAGTTGAATAGAGAATTTCTGAATTCAATTCCAATATGGATAAAATTACCTAATCTTGATCTAGACTTTTGGTCTACTGAAGCTATTAGTAGGATAGCTTCAATTCTAGGTAACCCACTAAGATTAGACAGTTTTACGGAAGATTTAACTAGAATTTCATACGCAGGAATATTGGTTGAAGTTGACATTGATTTTAAATTCCCTAAATCAGTTCCAATACAGTATTTTAATGGGGAACTAGTTTGGCAAGAAATACAATATGAATGGAACCCTGGTGTATGTTATAACCGTAAGATTTTCGGCCATACAAATGTGACATGCAAATTCAATAGAGTATGGATTCCAAAAGATAATTCAAAGGCTGGTTTGAGTATGGATATTGATGAGGTTAATACTTTTGAAGTAAATGATCATAATATGTTAGAGGGCAATATTAATTGTGAAAGGAATACTAAAAACTCAAATAAACAGAATGTTGGAAATCAGTATACAAGAACATATAAAAATGAAGTGAAAGAATCTGATCCTCAAGGTAAACAGCAGATCAACTCTAAGATTCAAGTGAATAATGGTGTAAGTAACACGGAGGTTGGAATGAACATTGATAGTCATGGTGAGTCAGGTAAGTCTAAACCAGATTCTTTTTCTAGTATTGAAGGATGCATGCAAGACTGCAGTGTGCAAGTTAAGGAATGTGTGAAGAATAAAGTGGTATTGGATAAAATTCCGTTGAGAGCAAGGAAAATGCATATGAGCAGTCAAATATAGAAGTAAAAGAGAAAGGAAATTATAAAGTGAATGATAAGGTTAACAGTATGAATACCTTGGGGGATTGTAAAGAGCTTTTCAATGATGAGGATGCTGTTAATACAGATTCTCTTATGGATGAGTCTAACAACTCCTATTGTTCATATAGCTCTTCAAATAGTTTCAAGAAAATGAGAACAAAATTTAAACCAAATAAATACAAAAAGGTTAGCCAACTCCTATCCGAAGAACTCTTGGTATAAGATAATCCAGAGTGGACAAATCTTATGAATCAAATACAATCTCAATCCAAATCAAGGAAAGTAACTGGAGGAGTATCTAAAAAGTGATTGTATCCAATTGTACCATGTGAATGTTGGTTTTCTGGTTCATGGGTAGTATTTGGAGTTTTGTGGTGGATATTAAGTAATGTTGGTTGATCTTCCTGCTTGAAGATTACATGTGATTTTGGTCGTGGGTTTACAGTTTGGTGGATGTTATTCAATGTCTCTTTATGTGGGCTCTCCAGTTTGGTGAATTAGTTAATGATCTTTGCTGGTGTTCTTTCAGATGTGGCTTTGAGATATAGCTTATGTCTTGGAGCTGGGTTTTGTTGCTAGTATAGTATGTCAGTTGGGTTTGGCTAAATGTACTTCATGTTTATGTTTTGTTAGCCTTGTATTTTGGTTTCGGTCGAGCTGGATTTTGTAGTCTGTTTGTACAGTGTTTGTTCTATTTGTTGCTTCATTTGTATCCAGCTCGTAACCTTTTTTTCCTTGTACTCTTTTGCTATGTAATTATAAGTACCCTTCTCTTCAAAAAAAAAGCAGCATATGCCTGGACAAACTTTGGCTTCTTTGGCTTGATGGAGGCTTCGTCAACACAATCTCAGTCAAAACGCCTTCCCTACTCTCAGCACCAATTCCCTCCACATCGGTATTTGCTGACATCAAGAATTTCCTCATAAACTTCCACTTCCACTTCTCTATCCTCACATATTTCTCCTCATCTCCTCCTTTTCTCCCCCGCTTGCTTCATCATATTCCCATTTTCTCTTTCCGCTGGTGACCAGAATGTTCTCTTCCTTAACCTAGATGCTGAGATTGCCTGATGGCAAATTCTATTCCAACCCACAAATTTAGTTAATAGCCCCCCATTTTATAAAAAAAATACGATGACCAAACTGTTCTTTTTCTGTTATATTTTTTTTTTAGTTTTCTGAACATCTCGTAGTTGCACTACGTGGTTTTTGGTGTACCTCGTAGTAAGTCTACGTGGTCCATGAATGAACCACGAAGATCATCTACGTGGTACTTTGATGAACCACGTAGAGCAACTACGAGACATTTTTTACATAGGACGTGGTTCGATACGAAAAGCGGTACGAAAACGGATACGTGGAAGGTTGTCTTGAATGTTTCCGGTATGAGGGAACGTATGGATACGAGGGAACGCAAGGGTACGAAACATGTTTTTTCTTTTACTTCGGAAAAACTGATCTATTTATTTTTTATGTTAATTACCAAATTTTGTGAAGATCTTGCAAATTTACAACTGCCCTTTCAATCTATATACAAATTGATATATTATATAGATGTCCTTCCAATATATATTACAATCATATACAGTTGTACAACACAAATCGAAGAGTCGTTTATTCTTTTCAAAAACATGTGCGTCATCATCTTATTTTCGCGACCGCTAACGTTTTCGGATCGCGTTTCGTTTCGGGATCGGGGACAAACAAACTGGTTCGCGGAACGTGGACACGTCCCACGTTCTTTGTTTCTATGCTACGAGGTACAGTGAAAAACCACGTAGTCCCCCTATGTGAAAGGGTATTTTTTTTTTAAAAAAAAAACGGGGGGCTACTAACTAAATTTGTGGGTTTATCGATTATTTCATGATTTGGGGGGCTACTAACTAAAATGGTGGATTGAAATAGAATTTGCCTAGCCTGATATCACCCTCGGCATGATGATGATGAACATATAAGACTTTAGCAGCTCGTTTACGCATGCTGGAGTTGAGGCCATTGCACGTGCGTTGCACATGCACTTGCAGGTTGGTGTGATGAACTTTTTATCTTGTTCGTCGGGATGGTCCTAGGGGTGCTGTAGAGTCGCCATTAGCAGATCATTGAGCATCATCAAATGAGAATCCATCGTTTTGGCATACTGATTTTATTGGTTTCCTGTTCTTTTTGTGAATCAGCAACATCAAATGAGCATGATCTCTAGCTTTCTAAACTGTTACTTGCATGAGGATGACATGTTAATTTTCTATTTGGTATGATGTTGAATCCATTGTTTGAAAGGTTTCAACAAATATGAAAAATGTGGTGGATGGTGAATACCTAGTGCCAAAGGCTCCGTACTCAAGCGCGCGCGAGAGGACTTCCCAAGTCGGTCTAACATATTTATTGTTAGCTTAAGCAGTCCAAAATGTTTAGTGAAAGACAACAATTAATACTTACATCATTAAGGGTTGTATGTTCCATACTCGGATGGATATGATTATTAAAATGCTCATGTTGAAAGGATTATGATCGTTTCTAAACAATACTAAGAAATGTGGAGTCATGTTTTCACTATGCGCGATCACTGAATTCTGCCATATCATATTCCACCAAAGGATTATTGTTAGTTAGAATCATTTACTGAGCACATTTATAGTTGAACCAAAATTATATAGGGTAGACACATGTTAATTAAAAAACAATCATAAAGTATGAAATTATATATAAAGCCATAAACTGATGTATAATAACATAAACTCACATGGATCTTTGGATTCTAGCATGGCGAACATATTACACTGGATGTCTATATAACATTGAAACACATGTGGATCTTTGTATTCTAGCACATCTAACATATTGCATCGAACATGCGTGTAACCATGCATGGACTGATGGTAATGTACGAAGGCCATGGAAATACCATCCATTCCACTTTAATGCAAGGTATGTGAATCTAGTTATTGTTCGTTTCGTTAAATGAAGTGTAATTATTATTTTTTCCTCTGAAACTTCAACATATAAAAAGCTTGCATCTTTCTATTTCATTTGAAATGGTCCTACTTCAAAAATCACACATTACACCTCAATATTGTAAGTTGAACTACAATGGGATCGGACTCAATGCTTAAAGACAAACACTGAAGCAAAACAACATTTGTATGTTACAAAATAGTTAATCACTTTTAAGTAAGGAAACCATAACATATTATAAGAAGGTAGTATCATATATGATTTCCTCAAAATAATAAAAATATCTTGTGTCTTAAACTACGGAATGAAAACAATTCCTTAGTTGTGGACAGTAGTACTAAACATTACATGCAAAAAAAAAAAAAAAAAAAAAAAAAAAAAACTAAAAACCTGTTATTAAAAAAACTTCATATTTTAGAGTTTCAGAAAATGTGCGGAAACTGCATAAATATTTGCAGCCTGCAAATATTGGAATAGAAACATGTAAAGTTTGGAAGAAAACATCAGCAGATAATTCCGTAAATAATTGCATATTTCTCCGCAAATATTGTTGTTTTCACAAAAAATTCAAAAAAAGAAGCAAAATTCCTTTTTCTTATCATGGAAACATGCGACTATTATTCGTATACAATTTTTTTAATCGAAATTAACAATAAGAGTGTATTTTAATATATGTTGTTATGAAGGGTTTTTACGCGTCAATTTCAAAAACAAAGGGTTAAACCAAATTTCCCCTTAGTTTTACACTGCAATCACCATAATAATAACAAATTGTAAATAAATCTTTGCGCACCTTCTTTATTTGCTTCCCAACATAGTTCACTTTCAGGCTGAAGTATCTTATCTCGACCTAATACCTTCATTACTAAAAAATCCAATGAAAGGCATGCATATGTTATTATCTAAAGAAAGTTGATAAAACAGAAGTAATCTACGATCTTCGAACATTTCTAAATTTTCTGAAAAAGGCAGGTGGAAATCAAAGAAGATTCACAATGATATGCAATAACAAAATATATATTTTAGTAGCCTAACATGGACTAAGGCTTAAACTAAATGTAAAATATATGGCGAATAAAAAGCAGATTGGAGAACATAATCAGAAAATACATTAAACATGTTGAACAGTAATGTGAGTAAATAGCAAATAACAAAAGCAGAACTTAGATTATGCCCAAATTACGGAAAAACTTGATTGGATTAGATTGGTGTCTCAATCACAGTTCATAATATAATTGAAGGAATTATAAATTAAAACAATCTGAACATACCTAGCATGTCAGACAACATAATTCAATCAAGTCACTGCACAGAATGAATCAAATATCAAAAATTTATACTCAATAATACTTTAATTTCAAATCTGAAAATTATCAAACAAAAATGTAAGTAATTTTACCCGACTGATTAGCATCAGCCAGAAATAGCTTATGGAGTTTGTTGAAGCTCAATGTAAGGAAATGGGTACGGTGAAACTTCATCCAAACTAAAAGTAAATGGTAGATTTTTTGGCAACATAGATAAGGATAGTAGGCGAAAGAAATGAGTAGATGCAGCAAACTAATATCGACAAATATAGAAATGCGTAAATCTTCCATGAGAACAATGTCGTCACCGCGAACAAAAAACCGACAAATCCCAAAAATTAGTCATCTTAACTGGTAAACCGTGGCAGAAGGGGAGGATGTGGAGCACAAAAGGTGAGCAAGGCAGAAAGCGATGGTCAGAGCGAGGAAACTGTACGACCGACTATGGCTTGTAAATGGAGCGGCCCAATGGAAAGCTGATGAAAAGGAGTAGTGAGCGAACCTATGGTTTTACAGAATGGCAAGTAAAGGTAAACCTGCTACTGCGAATGTGGGCAGTAAGGGATTGGTTAAGCATGGGTGGAAGTATAAGACGCTATGGGGAAATGAAGGCATATGGAGGGGGCATACAGTGATACAGACAAAGATGAGTATGCGAAGGAAGAGAAGAGATTCCACCATCTTCTGCAGCAGAACTGAAACACCACATCAAAGAGTGCAATCAATGGAACAATCACCCTTGCAAAACCCTGACCCTAATCAGATCCTGACGCCACTTGTCCGAAGCTATCATCAACAGACACTGAAACTACATTAAGTTATGCAGCTGCCTGCGACCTTTAGTTCTGCATTCAGATTATCATCAACACCCGATAACAACAATTTCAGTTCTTCCTTTGCTAATTCACCTAAGCTTCAATCCATCCAGCTAATCCTAATTCCCCTCAGGTCAGGTAACCTGTTAGCGTTCAATCAATAGGGATGATTGGGTCTTTGAGTGTTGTACCAACTACTAATTCACCTAGGGCGCTTCAAGTCAAAAACAGCAAAAACTTGATCAACCACCGCTAGTTAAAGCACCGATGTCTTCTAAACAATTTGTTCAAGAAGTCACTTGCCTACCTCGTATAACAATCACTATATTCAGCAACAATTTCTACAATCCCAAAAGAAGCAATCAAACCAACCTTAGCTTATCGACCTCAAATGAGGCCACCAAGTATACATATAACGCTCACAATGTCAGGAGTTGAAAGTTCAAAACATTTAAGTTCAGCACATTGTTAAACATCAACCTTCCCACTTCATTTGATGCATACCAAATCTAATCATGTAAAGCAACACAAAAAGGATTTGTTTTTACCTGAAAAGGATGGTTAATTAGACAAAATAAGGAGAAGGACGAACAAAACAATAGTCCACCTCAAATAATTTCGAGAAATGAAAATACAGGTGCCAAAGCAGATCGATGGGGAAAGACTTGGAACCGTCGAGCATAACGTGAGTAGCAACCGCTGGAGAAACCCATCCGCTGTAGAGATCTGATGGTGACGATCGGTAAGCATTTTTATTTTGACTGTGGACGGCAAACGAAAATTAGGGAATAAATTTGTGATATGGAGGATGCGAAGGTATAAAGCATGCGAAGGTATAAGGCAGGTACGCCTGACGGTTGGATACTTAGTATGACGTGGCATATCTTAGAGTTGTCTATTCTAACTCGGTAATAGTATAGTATTGATACTTTAATTAAAAAGGCTAAAAACTGCAATCGGAAGGAACATCCAGAATTTTCGAAATGGAATCGGAACTTTAAAAAATTCAAGCGATCAAAACGGAAACCGGATTCTCGAACCTTGGTTAAAATAGACTCAATATGCATGAAACTAATAATTGTACAAAAAGCAACTTCTTTTATATAAATTGTTGCACGACATTTACAATGCGTAATACCAATGGAAATGAGCAAAAATTGAAAAAATATATTAAATTACCAATTCGTTTATTTGAGCAAAACTGATAGCATGACATTTAATAATGCGATGGATTTGTAGAGCTGTTGAAAGTATACTAGCTTGACATGGACTGAAGCATATCTTCTTTAAGGAAATCAAGTAGTTTATATACCTTATGTAACGATCCGAAAGAATTCGACGCTCGAATTTCGACAATAATACACTACTTGTATTCACTTGCCAAAACTTAAATATCAAAAACTCATATAGTTAATAGAAAGAAAGAATTATTAGAATAAGAGAAGAAGAAGAAGAACAAAACACTAACACTATAGAATCAGAAAAGAATGGAATCTCACAGCAGAACGATAACAAATAATATATCAAAACTCTTTACATGAAGAGAAAACTGTATATATATAGTTATACAATTAGAGTACACAATTGGATCAGCCTATAAAGTTTGATCAATACAACACACACAGCATAAATAAATTAATACCCAAAAATACGAAAATACGTCTCTACTCCATCTTCTCTTATGAAGCTCCAAGTAACCTAACCTGGAAAATATACTCGGTCTGACCCAAGCGCATTTTGAGGAAAGTAAAATCACGCGGATAAGTCTGGAATACTTTCAATGATAAAACTCACCTCAAAAAAACTTGTTTAACTTTAGAAAATCATCTAAAAGAATATAACTCTCGTAAGACACGACCACACATAAACATGACATGTGTTTTTATCTTACGATAACCAAATCACTTTTTATATCGAAATCCATTGATGTCTATCAAATCACAAATAAAATAGGAATATAGCTGAAATCTTTGCATCTCACGTTTCAACATAGTTGGTATACAACTAAAAACGTAAAGCTCGTATTGAGTTTGGATTTCCAGCATAACTAGGTATGGAACCACCTCTCGATCAGCATTCTCTAGAGATGAAATACTGGGGTTCAACAAGATCATCTTGGAACCAGACCGCTCATTCAACTTAAATGTGCCGAATATATCACCACTACAGTCGTTGGTCGTCCAACCATTCTTATTTCAAAGCATACAAAAAGGGGCATCAATTTCTCTAGATCAAGCGATAATGTAGTCGGTTCTTTAACTATTAAATCAAACAGTATAGTTAAGTACATCGGCAACTCATGCCCTTTTTAATTAAAATCATTCATTAATATCATTTCATCAATTCTTAAAAATCGATTTTCTTAAACTTAACTGAACAATCCTCTCCTGTTTTCGTTACTTTGAAAACGATATCCAACACTTATATCTTTAGAATAAGCTTATTCACCAAAACACCTATTTATTTCCTTTACCTTGAAAATATCGCACTACGCCATAAACAACCTTCTACAACACTAAAAAAATGTTGGCTCAAGCCCAGAATATGTTGTCATAAGTCTTTGGCAACAATTTTGTTGTGGTGCAGTTTTCACCGTTGCCTTAGACCTCAAAGGCAACATTTTGACTATTTAAGGCAACATAAGAAATATTGTTGCAATAGAACCTTATTTGGGTCTATAGCAACATCCATAGGCGTTGTAGCAACATTCCAAAAATGTTGCTATAGATATTAATATTATTACTTTTAAAAAAATATAACAAAAAGGAGAATTAAATGCTACTACATAAAAATAAATATTCAAACAGTATTTTTATTCAAATAAATATTTTATTTCAACATTTGAAAGAGTACATATTTCTAACTTCGCTATTTACAATTCACTGTTAATAACATAGTCAATCACATATACAGATGTTCCTCACTACATTTCACTCGATTCACTCAGTTATTTATACTCAATTACATATACAATCAGTCACACTAACACACTAAGTCTTCTTGTGCTCCAATCTAGTCTAGTCACCTGTATACTTGTCACAGAAACATAAAACGTAAACTGGAATAAAAATAAATTTAAATACAAGAAAATATAAATATATTTTAAATTTTATTTTCCTCATAATTTTGGTGCGTTTGTCATTATTTTTCTAGACTTGGTCTGATATATATGCACGTTTATACAAGTCTATATTACTTGTAATATTTACAGTGATACACTATAAATACCACAAGGCAGACTGTATCTCTAGTGCTCACAGATCAGCCCCGACACAATTATACTGGTTTGCTGATCAGAACCAACATTTAAAATTAGCTGATTCTGAATAGCCACAACTCGGATATAGTGGTCTACTGATAGAAAATTTATTTCTTCCATTTAAATAGCTCACATATATAAATTACACATGCACGATACATGTACATACGGTCTGCTGATAGAGATCACAACAAGAAGATAGGAAAAAAGTACATGAATAAATAGTTCATTTGCATCTACAATGTGCACGGACAAGAAATATACAATCAAATGCAGCTAGATCATGTTCAGGCACAAAAGTGCACAAATAAATAGTCTGTTCACATCTACAATGTGCAAAGCTACACCAGGTTTTACATGTACAAAACAACATAATGAAACAACAAGGAGTAACTCAAAGGCTAGCCAATTCACAATAGCAAGTCAACATGTACATATCCACACTAAAACTTAGATAGGATCGAAAACACCAATCACAATTACACGATGCACCAAAAGCGATGTTCATATACACTGGCAAGATCAAAGGGCCAGGACGCACAGAGGCAAATCAACACATGTGATCAGTTTTGAAGAGTATCAATGCACAAGTGCAGTAACAATGACATGGAATGCAAACTCAAGCAACATATTTGACAAGCAAAATGAGTGAAGCTCAAGTTAGAACCTTCGTTGCAACATTCAAATGGACATTGAGATATTCAATCGAAGCACAAGTTCAATAGTGTAAGGTCAAAATCAAAAATCCCAATTCAAAGTATATGCAACATATATATGTATGTATGTAATATAATTTCTTCAATAATAAAAAGAAATTGCTCCCAAAAATGGCAGACGCTGTCCCACCAGATGAAACTTTGATTCCTCTTCAAAATCCACAATCTAATCAATCTGCTTCTCTCAAATCTACTCAGAATCCTTAAGATCGATCGATTGAAGAAGATTTTGAATTCTCCACTTTGTTCAACCAACAGAGGGCTGTGTTTTTCTACCTGAGGAGGCCTTCAAAGCTTCAGTTGAGTCATGGTGAAACACTGCTGTTTTACATCCAGTTGATTTTAAGCTAACGGTGATTAAGCTTAAGGATTACATCTCGAAGGTTTGGAAGCCCAAAGGTAGTTTTAGAATTCATATTGCTCCTGGGTTTAACTACACTGTTCAGTTTGATGAAGTGTTTGATGTTTTATCTGTTCTTCGAACATCAACTTATTCTTATTTTAGGAGATTATTGATGGTTTTCAAATGGTTTCCTGGTTAAAATTTTGGGGATTTCAATGCTAGAATAGTTCAGATCTGGATAAAACTAATGAATCTAGATATGGACATGTAGACGAATTCAGGTTTTCCTAGAATTGCTAGTTATATTGGAGAGCCTATTCGAGCTGATAATAATACTGCATCTAAAAGGATAACAAAATATGCTAGAATACTTGTTGAAATTGATTTGGATTTTAAACTTGTAGAGAGCATTCCTATCAAATTGCATAGTGGTATGATGAAGGAAATAGTAGTTGAATATGAGTATATACCTCACAAATGTGAAAAATGCAAAAGTTTGGTCATAGAACTCTGGTTCATGAGCTCTCTAAGAAACCTTCATGGACTTCTGATCAAATAAATCATGAAAATAATGCCAGTTCTTCTTCAAATTTAGCCAGTTCTTCTGCAAACATTGAAAATCCTGATGGACAAGCTCAAATATCAGATGAAGATCATGATGAAGAGTTGAATAGTGAGGAGGCTGATTTGGATTTTCTTGACAAGAAATTACCCAAAGAGGTTTTACCTGATTTATTGAATCAAGTAGCAGATCATTTGAATGATGCTTCACCTCCCAATGAACAGAATGATGTATTAGATGGTATCACAAAGAATGTAGAATATCTTGCAAACATCAAAGGTAAGAAAAAGATCTCTATAGCTCCTTCTAAAAGGCCACTCAGGAGCAATGCTCCTATTATATGACGATATTAATGCGAAATGTGAGAGGGATGAATACATTAGATAGTATGTCTGATGTATTATCCTTGCTGACAAAATACAAACCAACTCTTGTTGGTTTGGTAGAGAATAAGCTTAATCAGAATAGTTTGCAGAATTTTAGTAGATTGATTCCTAGTGGTTGGGATCTTATGCCTCGTATAAACACACATTATTCTAGTAGAATATTACTTTAATGGAACTCTGATATATGGTCTGTTATTGAATTATCTTCCTCAAGTCAGCATTTAACTGTTCAAGTTGTTAATGTTGGTGGGCTTTCTTTATTTTTTCTGTGATATATGCAAGTAATTATTTTAATGAAAGGCAAGCTCTCTGGCAACACATTATTCAAGAGTCTGGTTCTTTAAATGGTGAATGGATACTGATAGGAGATTTCAATAATGCAACTTCTCACTTGGATAAGAAAGTGGGGGTTACCTATTCCATTTAAACACATTAAAGCTCTGAATAATTGTATAACACAATCTGGTTTATTTGAGATTAAGGAAACTGGATTTAATTTCACTTGGAGACGAAGAGGAATTACAAATAATATTGATAATTTTTTCACTAATCATCTATGCCTTCATAAATTCATAGATTTGAATGCTCTTTCCTTATCTCATTTATCAAGTGATCACAATCCTCTTCTTTTAGATCTTATTATTCTTGATAAATCAAAGGTTTCCCTTTTAGATATTCAAATGATTGACATTTGAAGGAAGGATATGAGGAATGTATTAATAGAGGGTTTCATATTCAGGTTGAGGGTTTTGCCAGCTATATTTTTTCGCAGAATTTATATGCTTGTAAAGCAGAATTGAAAAAATGGAATAAAGAAAGACCCAATGACAATGAACTTCTAATGGAAGCTGAAGCTTTATTTAAAGAAAAAGAAGCAGCAAGTGATCAAGATCCAAAAAATGTGTCTTTATTTGAAAGTATGCTTGAAGCTAAACAAGCTTTATATGTGCAAAAACATACTAAAATTTGGAGTTATAAACAGAAAGCCAAGGTTTCATGGTTGCAAGATGGTGACACCAATTCAAGATTTTTCCATTCCAAAAAACTCGTAAACATGTTAATAATTTGAAAGCTTTGTTTAAGGCAGATGGTACTTTCTTGCATAAGCCTGAAGAAGTAGCAGCAGAAGCAATTAATTATTTTGATAGTGTATTCATGGTGAAGATATTCTTGAGCTTTCTTCATTCCAACCAATTGTTACCATTAATGAGCATGGACAATAGAATCTACTTAAAGCTATATCTCTAAAAAAGGTGAAGAGGGTAGTTGATTCAGTTCACATTGATTCAAGTCCTGGTCCTGATGAAATCAATTCAAAAAAATTCATGCTACATTGAAGGTAATAAAATATGAACTTCTAGCAGCAATGTAGGATATATTTGAATCTGGAAAATTGCCAAAAGGTAGCAATCATACGTTTATAACTCTAATTCCTAAGGTAGAAGACCTACTGAAATTTCACAATATCATCCAATATCATGTTGCAATATGTTTTACAAATTTTTTAGTAAAATACTATGCACTAGGATTATATGGTATATGCCTCATGTTATCTCTATAAATCAGTGTGCATATATTCCTAATCGACATATAGGTGAAAATATTATGCTAGGACACGAGCTGTTAAGAGATTTTAAGAAGAAAGGAGTTATTAAATTTTGTGTGAAGGTTGATTTGCATAAATCATATGATATGATTAATAGGAGATTAATTTGTCATATTATGCTTAAAATGGGTTTTCCTGTTCATCTTATAAACATTATTTTTGAGTGCATTTCATCTCCAACCTTCTTCATTTTGATCTAAGGAGTTCCTAATGGTCTTATTTCATCAAATTGAGGGCTTAGACAAGGTTACCCCCTTTCTCCTTATCTCTTTTCAATAGCTATGGAGTACTTCACATATTGTATAAATGAGGCAGTGGCCATGAAGCAGTTTTTACCAGTTCATATTTTTGAATTGGTAGTGTCTCACTTGTTGTACGTAGATGATTTAATGGTATTTGATAGATGTTTTCTTCAATGTGCTACCTCTTTAAATGATTGTTTTGTTAGCTAGATTAAAAAGATATTGTGGCCTTTCCATTAGTGTGCTCAAATCTAAGATTTATTTTAGCCTGCAAGCTAGATACACACATGAAATCTCTTCTGCATTGGGTTTTCAAGTTGATCACCTTCCAGTTAGATATTTGGGAGTTCCATTATCTTCTAACTACATAAATTATAGTGAATGTCAATCTCTGATTCAGAAAATTCAGTTAAAGATTCGGGCGTGGGATGCTAAGTTTCTCATTTATGCTGGTAGAGCTGAATTAATCCAATCAGTTATTAATCGCACCATTTTATATTAGTTACCAGTTTATCAGCTTCTTGAGCATGTCATATTTAAACTACACTCTGTGTGCTGACTTCTTTTAGGGAAGTTCTACTCACAAGGTTAGTTGGGATCAAATGTGTTTACCGAAGTATGAAGGTGGTATTGGCATCAAATCTTTATCTGATTTGAAGAAAGTCTCATGTATAAAGCTCATGTGGAAATATTAGGAAGGTTCTTCCTTACGGAGTCAATGGATGAAGAGAAAGTATTGTAAAGGTAAATTTTTTTTGGAGCATGCATGTTGATAATAATTCGTCTTGTACGTGGAAATCTATTATGAGATTAAGAACTAGTGGTGAGCAATTATTTTGTAAAGTCATTACCACAGGAAGCAACACTCTTATTTGGTTTGAACCTTGGATAAACTCAAAATGTTTAGTTGATATTTTAGGTTTCTCTAGATTTAATAGCATTGGCAGAAATAATGAATTAGTGTCATCTTTAATTGTTAATGGAAGAACCAATGGCAGTATTCATGCAGCTACAAGAGAAATCCAGAATGAAGTTAATTCAATTGTTTTAAATCTTGAAGCAAGAGAAGACTTCTATTAGTGAAAAGATGGAGGTAAGTTTTCATTTCATAAGGCCCGGAACCATGTGAGATAAGCAGTAGAGCAGGCTCTGTTTCAAAGTTATATGGCATTCGAAAATGCTAAAAGAATGACACTAATTTCATATTTGGTGGTGATTGACAGGCTTTCTACCAAATACATATTAGTGAGGTTTGGCATGAGAGAAGATAAGGTATGTGTTCTTTGTCAAAATCATGATGAAACTGTGGGTCAGTTGTTTTTTGAATGTCAGTATTCGAAGTATATTTGGATGCTTTTATTGTTAAAGTTGGATTTATCATCTAGTATTTTGGGTTCCATGGAGTATGAGGCAGAGAAAATTCTGCATGTCTTCAAAGAACATGATCAAACTTTAGATTTGGCTTGTGCAGTCTTTACTACTGCTGTGTATCATGTTTGGAAGGAGAGAAATATAAGGATTTTTGATAATTAGCAGATTGCTAAGGAAATTTGTTTGAAACTTATTGAAAGAGATGTAGTTTGGTTGGTGAAAAACAATGGGAGCTCTTTTAATCATACGCAGAGAAAAGTAGATTTGATGAGGAGATGGGGGATTGAACTGTATGATTTTGGTTAATAAATTTGTATTTTGTTGTGTTGCGAGTTTGTTGATTTGTTTGTATGTTGAGTGATATGTTGAGAGTGAGTGAGTCAAGTGGTATGTTTTGGTGATGTATTTGGTTTTGTATTGTCAATATATGGAGTTTATATGTGCTCTTTTCCCTTATGTGGTACCCATTAGGGGGGGCATAAGGTTTTGATGAGGCATATACACAAAATATATGATTGGTACAACAATAAAGAATACCAATTTTCAAATTATATATATATATACATGTATATATACGTGAAGAACAAGACATGACAATCATATGAGTACAGTTAGAAATCAATAGCCCAAGTGTACAAATTCAAAATAAGAGAATACAGGAAAATATATTGATCAATTTCTATAAATTCTACCCAATCATCACTGGCAATTTTAATAACTGATATCGAGTAAAAAGGGGAAATAACATAAAAATCGAATGGGCATAAATCATATCTGTATCGATCAAAGGGTTGTCGACAAGGAGAAGCCGCAACCTCTCAGTATCCACTGAATTGAAGTATGCAAGCATTAGAAGGAGAAAAGCATAGAGATTTGAGTCTATTATATTATATGAAAGCACAATATTCCTCCAATGACCTTTCAGTTCCATTTCTGCCAAAAAATCAATACGCTGACATGTGTCCAAAGAAATTAATCAATGGTGGAAAATGAGTCTAAACACTTGCGCCTCTTGGTTTTCTATAGTAACGTTCCTTCCTTCTATTGTTAGACATTCACAATTTGAAACTCCCCCCGTTAATGTTAAACTTACAATCCCAATTGTTTTTGACATACTTGCTAAAATTATTTCCAATTGAATGCTTCTTTATCATTCTTATTATTAATTTTTATTATATATAAATAAAGTTCAACAGAATTGATTGTAATTCTTTCATATCTACGCATTATTTCTTCATAGTTTGCCTCCTTGCTCCATTCAAATATAAATTAAGCTATTAACATTCAAAAGTTTTGACTTCTATATTTTTAACATCTACAAATTCAAATTGTTGTTAATCACATGTATCTACTCTAATATATATGTCAAAATTCAATACGCTAACTTGTGTCTAGAGAAAATAATAAATAATGGAAAAGTGAGTTTAAAACATATGCAACTTTTGGTTTTCTACAGTAATGTTTCTTCCACCCACTTTTGGACATTAACAATTTAACAATTCCCTTACTAATGTTAAAAACGTACAATCTTTAAAAAAAAATCACATACTTGCTAAAATTATTATTATCAATTGAATGCTTCTTTAAGTGAGTTTAAAACATATGAAACTCTTGGTTTTCTATAGTACTTTTTCTTCCATCCACTTTCAGACATTAACAATTTGAGATTCCCCGATTTATGTTAAAAACTTACAGTCCATATATTCTTTTCGCATACTTGCAAAAATTATTATGAATTGAACGCTTCTTTACCATTCTCATTATTAATGTTATTATACACGTAAAATTCACTAGAATTAATTTTAATTCTTTCAAATCTACGCACTTTGTGTTCATATTTTGGCTCCTCATTTTTTTCCTTCCAGCACTACTCCATTCTAATATAAATTCAACCATTAATAATCAGATATTATCACTAGGTTTTATTTATTTTTCTACTTTTATATTATTATAATTTTCATTTTCATGAAAAAAATATTAAAGTAATATGTAAATTTTCAATGTAATATGATAACTGATCTTTAAAACACAATTAAATTATCTTATTTGTTTTTTTCTCTTTAATTACTGTTGTCTCTGCCAATAATTTGGATTTTAGATTTTATTTTCTTCCAATTTTGGCTTTTTCCTGGCAAGATACATATTATAATAATATAAAAAATACCGACTATAGTTCAAATATTTATTTCTAACTTTTCTTCTTAAATACAAGAATTCTCTTTATTTCTAGCTCAAACTTTTCACTTACCCGCTTTAAACATTTATTCAATGGTTTTCACATTGTCCTTATTTGCAAAAGTTGTCCAAGATCATTAATGACGACCGTTTCATTTCTTTATATTCTATCCCTAAATGTGGCCTTTTCATTCTCTCTTCTATTTTCATTTCTTACATGTTGGCATCATTGGTTGCTTTTATTCTCATTTACTAAGTTCATTTTCCAATTACTATTTTCAATATCAATTGTTAATTCCTCCTCTCAAATATAGTTCACTATACAAGAAATCAAATATTGTTTGATTGGTTATCGATTTCCAACTCAAGTTTAGGTATTTTTTCCTTTGATTAAGTTCTATTGCTTTATACTTTTTGTTTCTTCACTAAAATTTATGTTACTCATATTAATCTACTTAATTTTTTGCTTAACTTCAGGTATGTTGTTCCTTTTGTTATGTTCCATTGTATTATGCTTTTTGGTTCATCAACAATATTCATGTCTCGATCGTGATCTAATTGACTTTCTACTCTAAATAGGCAGACGTTATTCTTATTCGTTCCTATTTTTGGACATCGGCTTTGTTTCCAGGTATTGACTGGTTTTTAAATTTATAGATCTTCAGTATGTAGGTTGCTATAAATATAATTAATGGTTTCAATGATTTTGAAAATTTTATTATGTTTGTTCATCTATCGATCGCTTCAATGTTTGACTTAATAACATCTATTTTATAAACTATTTTAAAGCACGAGTTTCATCGTTCCTTTTGGATTTAGGTTTGAAATTATATTGCTCCATTTGTGTTTATTGTGTTCCAATTATCCAAGTACAAAAGAAAAATAGCGATTGATTTTGATGAGAATTTATTTAGTAGTGAAAATGTTGTACAAAAATAATTTTTGGTTCTATGTTATGATTTATTTTCAATTAGAATTTTCAGAACGTATTATATATAAAATTGAATATGGCCTCCGTAATTATCTCTCATCTCATTTGTTTTTACCTTAAAGCTAAATTCTCCTAATTTTTAACATATAGTTTTCGTTTACCATTTTCAAACATGGATTTAATGGTTTCCTTTGCATTTTCTCTAGATGCAAAAGTTACCCAATATTATTAATAATGATCAATTCTTTCTTTAATTTTCTATCTTTGTCTAACTTAATGTCATTCTCTTTTGTTTTATCATTTTCATATTTCCAAATTTTTTTTTTCTTTTTTTTGAGAAAAATTTATCTTGCAATTTGTTATATATATATTTTTTTTCATTTCATTTACCTAATCGCATTTTCAGTCAATACTACAGTATTAGTTTTCAATGTCTTCCCTCAAATCTACTTCATTATATGAAAAATTGAATATGGGTTGAATATTTGTCGATGCCCTACTTGATTTTAGGTACCTAATATTCAACTCATTTTAAGTATGGGTTTAAATATTAAATTGTGCGTTTTGTTTTTACCAATATATATATATATATATATATATATCTTAATTAATTCACTATCTACCTTAAAATAGAGATATGTCGTCCTTCTTCATTACTATTTTTGGGTTTTAACTTTGTTTTCCAATTTTTATTTCTTTCTAAGTTTATAGATTTTCATTTTGTTTTATGTACAACTAACGACTTTCACGATTTTTGATGACTTGTATGTTGTTCCAATGGCGTATGCCTTAATATTTTCTTTATGAACTATTTTTAGGCATTTTCACCTTAAAAACTAAATTATTCTAATTTTTAACTTATAACTTTCATTTACCTCTTTCAAACATGTATTCAATAGTTACCTTAGCATTGTCCTTACATGCAAAAATTGCTCAATATCATTAAGAATGACTACTTCCATTCTTAAATTTTCTATCTTCAAAAATACTCGACTTAAATTTCCCCTCTTATGTTCTCTTATAATCAATGCTTTAGATTTCATCTTAAGCTAAATTTAACTTGCAATCTATTAACTTTTTTATTTATTTCATTTTCATTTATAAAATTCCATTCTCAATTACTGTTTTCAATATTATAAGATAAATTTTTAATACCTTTCTTCAAATCTGCTTTATTATAGGAGAAAATAAATATAGGTTGAATATATATATCGATTTCTTGCTCAATTTTAGCTATGTATTTCCTTCAATTATGTTCTATTATTTTATCCTTTTTGTATCTTCACCAGTCATATTTCAGTTTATGCTAATTCATTTTATATCTTAAAGAGTCATCCTTCTTTATTCCTATCATGGGTTATAACTTTGTTTTCAAGTATTTATTACCTTCTAATTCTAGAAATTATCATTTTGTTCTACATCAAACTAAATAAATATGCATATGAGATTTAAAATCATATGCATATGCATCTTAATGCACATAAAATACTATTTTGCTATTTGTTTGTTTGTAAGCTGACTAATAAGTTATATTTGCAATAAAACCAACATTCTATTTTTTTTATAAGTACACGGTGTCTTGACATTGTTATGAACTAGAAAAATATTTGTTTTATTCATCATGGGCATTCCTCCTTGAGAATAGGTCCATTATGATTTTGAGATCTATTACTTCTGAATTTTAAATGATACAAATAGTTGTCAAATAGCATCATAAATTTTTAGTTCTATATAATGATTTGTTTGTTATTAGGATATTTAAAATTTCCAATTATTATTTATAATGATTTTTTCCCATTTAACTAATGGTATGTTAGAAATTACTTAATTCTTTGTAACTCTATTACATATTGAAATAAACATGGTATTAGAATTTTGAATTCAATGTTAATTTTTTCATAAATTATGATTGCTTGAAGCTACTAATTTGGTTGATTGTATGATTAAGTGGTGCTTAGGCAGCAAGCGACGAGTAAATTGGATTTATATTTCCAACGACGTTTGTACTTAGACATATTATAGATTTGAAAGCAACTTGCCGTATAATGTTGGATAAAAATTGGTTACTCATTTATATTCTCAGAAAAGTTCCAATAAGTTCATATGTTTTTGGGATTATTCCATATCTGTACAATACATGAATTTTTTCCTACTAAATTTAAAGTTGTACCTTTCTCTTTTCCGAACATTTTGTCCTTCATAATTTGTGTCTTTCCATTTTTCTCTGTGCTTCATAATTATTCAAAGAATATTTCTTATGTCAATGGTAGATAAGCCTAATCAGTTGATCTATAACAAACTATGAAAGTTTCATGGTTTGAAAGGCAAACAAAAACATGATACAGAAATTGATCATATTTTGTAGCAAAAATCATGAAATTCGAAAAAAAGTGCAAATAATGCGTAGACTAGAATGCAAAATTGCTGTTAGCATGGTTAAATTTGTAACATTATGCCTTCGAATTGTGCGAGTTTTCTTCAAAATGGCAATGTTGCATGAATCCAAATTTTATTAGCTTGAATTTTTTAATTGTATTTAATGTATAGTTCTTCTGTAGTTTTGATAGACTTGAAGTATGATTTAGATATACAGTGTTTTTCTAATTATTAATCCAAATATTAAGATTGGTTTACACATGATTATTTCTGTTATGCATAAATTGAATATGGTTCCAGTATTTATCTCTTACCTTTATCATTTTCACCTTAAAAACTTAATTCTTCTAAATTCCAACTTATAATTTTTAACTGCACCTTTAAAATATTCAATGGTCTTCTTAACGTTGTTCTTAAGTGCAATATGCAATATCATTAATAACATGGTGTTCATTTTTTAAGTTTCTATCCTTAAATATATTGAATTTAATGTCCAGATAAGTTATAGTTACTACAAAATTTGTTTCATAATAAAACGAAATTATTTGGACAACTTTTGACATTTTGCTACATAACATTCCAACTTCTATTTAATATCAGTTTTATGGTGTGTATGGTATCCGTTTTACAGTGTATTGTCCTTGGAAAAAAAATTTGATGGGTTGTTCTTGAATTAATTTTTTTTTATGGAATTTATCCTTCACAATAAACTCCCCTATAAAAATCGCTACGATAATAATCTGAATTTAATATATATTTTTATAATAAGTTTGATACTTTAGTTAAGTTGTGCTCTCATTATGTTATCTTAAGGGATCCAAACGATACATCTAGAACGATCGTGTAAAACGCCAAACTTCTAACCATTGATACTAGAGGTCTTTGACTTTATTTCTAACAACTCAACGTGTTTATTGTTGTTCTTTACACTGTTCATCTTATTCTGTTTATTTTAATGAAATGTCATCAAAAATTAGCTTTATGCATGTTACATGTATTTCATTTTATGATATACAATTTTGTATTAAATTACGTTAATTGCTATGTTGGTTTAGTTATTTCATGTATGAATAATTAAATTAATGGAAGATGATTATTATCAAGTTGTTCTAGAATTTTAATTGTATACTCATATTCTACACATATTTTTTATGTCATATTATCCTATGGATGTTAAGAAATATGATGTGTTAAAGTTACTATAATATTTTTATAGTGCATTTAGTATCGGATAATGTCGAAAAGTGGACATGATCTAATCTTAGATGGTATTTTTTAAAACAAAATTTTAACAATAATTCGACTTAAGTGTTATTTTTGGTTAAGTATGGAAAACTTCTATTAACCGAACTATGTGTCTACATATATGGGTATGTATTATAGAATAAACCTATATTAGATATATTTCTTACATTGCGAAACATAACATAGTAATGCACTTCTTAACATGTTAAGAATAATTAATGGCTAACATTATCTTTTGTTGGGCGTAATTAATGTGCATTAAAAATGTGTTATATGTTGTATGCTTTGAGATTACTTAAATACATTTTTCAGCAGATATTTATCGATAGTGTTTAAAAAAATGTAATCTATTTCAAAAGTATAAAATATATAAACATACTTATTCACCATTGAAATTTAAAAAACTAAGAAACATAAAAAAAGATGTTGTGAATTCCGTGTGCGTAGCACGGGTTCGCACTAGTTATAATATGAGAATCGCAGGCTCCATTGGAAACCTTGATTTTTATTGAAAAACAAACACGAGCGATTGGAGACAAACAACATAGATCAGAGGAACAAAATCATTTTGGGAACTGCAATAAATTAGTATGTGGATTACCTCAATCGTAGCAAGCTATGAAATTCTGAGTTGACTGTCATGATGAAGGATTCTACGTCAATGGCAATTAGGTCAACAACGATGGTACAGGCGATTTCGTCAAAAAAATTGTTTAGGAAATTTGTGAAGACAGAGAGCGTTGGACTTTCGATGGGAGTATTCTTCTGCTCGATTAGAAGAGGAAAATTTGAGTGAACTATGACGGCTAATCTGAAATTTAGGGTTTGGTATGATTTTGGAAATTTGGGGGTGAGAACGAAATAAAAAGGAAAGCGGGTGAATGAAAATAAAAGCGAGAAATAGAAATAGCTAAGGTGTGGATTGATGGTTGAGCTTTTGTTTTAAACGACAGTATGGATCACTGAGGTGTAAAATTTTATTAAAATTTTTAATTTGAATATATTTAGGGTTACTACAACATCTTGCTTAAATCTATGCTAACACTTGGAAGCGAATGTTGTAGTAGGACCAAAATTTTATAGTTGTTGCAATATTTTAGTTGGCAACACCTTGCCGATCTGTTGCAGAATGTCATCTATGGCGTGGTGTTGCTACATATTCACAAAACTTTTTTTTTAATTTTTTATCCGAAAATATCGCTATATATACTTAACCAAAGGTATACGTCTAATTACTAATCATATATGGGTCAAATCAATGTCCTACGACATATTATTTATTATATAAACCCAAATGGTTTTATTTAACTTCAACTTTAAAGATTAAAGTTTAAAAACTTTAATTAAGGAAATAATAAACAATTTCTAACATTATTACCATTACAAACCAATATCATCCCTTGATAATAGTGAAATCGTCCAAGTTGGGCTATTCTACTTACCAACGTTCATATCTTAAGATAGATAAAAGTTTGTAACTCAAAAACTGATATTAATTTTAATACCATACTAATTTAATTTACTATTCCATTTAAACATAAATCATTTCTTACATTTGAAAATCATTTTCAAATATGACTACCTTTACTTAATTCGTTTATTAAGTAAATTCTTATCAACAAAAATCTTAGTTTAACCTCTTTAATATAATTTATTTACAATTTGTATTAAAAACCCATTTACCAATTCTTTTACACCAATCTTAAGCATCTTTTTTTTGCATTTGAAAATATTCTCTGATCCTCTTCATTTTACTTAATTTAATTTTTAATAACGTTTGTTTAAAATCATCTCATTAGTTCTAAATCTATTTTATAAAATTTGTTTATAAAGCTTAGGTTTATTACAAGATCTCTTATATAACCCTTTTAAAGTTCAACTAAAACCCATTACAAACTCGATTACCTTCCTATAAATTTTCATTCAAAAAGGTAATTACTTTAATTAATATTAACTAAAATAATATTTAGTTTTAATATTAACTGAAGTAAAAGTAGTTTACTTCATCACTAACTAAGGTACAAGTTGTTAACTTCTTTATTTACTAAAATTATAACAGCCGATCTCTTTCAAACAGTTATCAAAATAATCATTAACTTAATTAATAACAATTAACTAAATAATTTGCTTTATACACGGTTAATCAAAAGATTAATTAACTTTTATGAACACTAGTTAAGTTTTAAACAACTATCCGTTAATTGAAAACAAACTAATTAAATAAAACAATTCCAAATAAAAATAATTGACTTAATCAACTTGAAACATAGTTAACTTTTTAACCGATTTCCACTAATCTTTCATATTAAATTAATTAATAATATAAATAATTTAATGATATCACACTTAATTGTTTCCTTGAAAAACAATTATTCCAAATCATTAACCCTTGGGTTAATTTCTGACTTATTTGCTTATAAAACTTAAGAATTTACTATATTAAATATTTTATAATTAATTTATGAAAACCGATTTATAAATATTAATTTATTTCTAAAAAATCTATCTTATATAAAAATAAACTTTTTAAAACCTTGCTTCAGGTATAAAAATAGATTTTGTAACTTCAACTACGTCAATTCGCTTGACGACAAATTGTCGTCTTAAAAAAATTGAATTTTAGCTCATCTATTGTCATTCACTTAATCAATACCATTTATTGATTAATAACACATCAATGTTAAATACAATTCAACAATCAATATCCAAACAACAATGTAATGCTACTTGGGTTAAACAGTTCATATATGGACAATACAAAATCAAATAACATCCAAATATTTTGAGGAATCCAGTTGGATCCCTCCAACTTGTTTTTCCCTGCAACATAGCTCATAATATAATTTAATATATGTATATAAAATAGATTTTCTAATCTAATTCATCCTAGATGGCATAAATATAAATAATGACAATCATGAAATTAGCAATAATCATCCAAAGCACCCAAACATCCAATTTATATAACGATAGATATAATTAAATGAGTCTAATCACGTAGCATGAGAGTTAACTCACATTTCAATTCGATCAGCGATTCAGGTCGATTTATCTAAACTAGCATTTAAAATTAGATAAAATTCCCGTTAGCTCCAAATCCTACCAAACTAGTTCTTACGCATAGGCTTCGCGATTACGATTCCAAGCACTTCGTTTCATTCGAATATTATATCATATGACATGGTTATCGAAGTTAAAAGCTTTAATTGATTTAAGAAAATAATAATTCACTAATCACTTCATTAATAAACTATACCGTAGTTAACATTAACACAATCATAGCCAAAACCTTTGTTATCTTGACTTTACCCAGATTGACTTTTTTTTGCCTCTGTTCATCCCCATTTCCCCACCGCCTCGCTTCATCTGTCACCTCCGGTCTACTGCCGCGATGATCACCTCCGGCATGCGCAAGCCGTTGACCAACCCCTATCGTCTCTAACATCCTATAAGTTTCGCATGACCCTGAAAACCCAAAACTTCTTCAAAACGATCAGTCCCCTCTCCACGCTAGCACAGGCCACTAGAACTCCATCAATGACCATCCCTCCAACCACCTCTCCACGCCTTTTCAAACCTCCTAAATCCAAACTTCCCTCGTCTATCCTATTGTAACGACCCAGGGATTTTCGGTCCTGAAAATCGACATAAATACCTTTATCGTAACTCATGCCGACCTTCCAAACACCGAAAACACTGGAACGTTATTAGAAAGAAGTTAGAGGGCGAGATAATAAAGAAAGAAATATTAGAATAGAAGAAGAAGAAACAACACGACACAGAGTCTCACATCGTAGCGGAACAAAATATAATACAGAAATAAATCTTTACTGAGAGCTTTAAAAATACTTACAATATCATAGTACATCACACAACGGGACAGTTATAATAACCTGTTCCCATATACAACACACAGCGGAATAGCAGCTATATAATATCATACGTCTGGACTCTTCCAGCTCGTCTCTTCACAACATTCGATAACCTGAACCTGTACACCCCCAGGCTAACCTGAGCATTTGCAAAACACCGGGTCAGTCTGGTGAACCAGAGTGAGATAAACTCGCACAATACTTAGGGCATCACACAACCTGATTTTAAAGTTAAAATCTTTCAAAGAAAAAAGGAAAATCGTAAGACCAAATCCACACATAAACACGGAAGGTTTTTTACTTTACGATAACCCAAAACATTTTTGAAATCAATATTTTTTCTGATATTATAATAATGTCTAAATACAAGTAAATAGAATCTAGTGGAACGCTTGCATCTCACGCTCCACATATATAGTATACAAACAAAACCGCGGGCACTTATTGGAGATTGGATTCCGACCTTGACAAGGTATGGGACCACCTGCCGATAGTGTATCTCTAGAGACGAATACATTGGGTTCAACAAGAACATCTTGCAACCCGGCCCTCACATAACCGACCACTCATTTCGCTTGAGTGTATCGAATGTATATCACCAACGGTTGGGCGCGACCCACCGTCTTCCCGAAAAGGGACAGCATCGATAGATTAAAGAAGCAAAAGGAATTTCTCTAGATAGGTGATTATACACCCTAATGGGAGCGACCCACATAGCCATGCTGCCTGCCCAATTTTTGTCATTTCTCGGTTGATGAAGCTTGAGGTTTGAATTTCCTTTACAACACCTAGCCACCATTCACTTTGAATGCCACATCGTCAGATCCGCCAGATATCACCTATTGACGTCCACAAAAATACTCCAATTGGGAGCTAACCAACTATAGCACGTTTGAAGAAATCAACGTACGTGATCCTTTGGAAATACTCTGTCAGACACTCGTCCATACAAGTCATCCAGGAACAGGATGAACCGAAGGTACTCTCCTACTGCATCTCATATAGGAATCACCCCATGGATCAGTAGTGAGAAGTCCTTGCAACCCGTAGATTCCAACCATGACAGAACCACAGTACATCTCTGGCTGCAGACCAGAGATTATTAGCAGTTCTTCTATTTACGAAAATCTACGGTCTATAATGCTCCATCTCGATCATCTCTAATATCTTCACGTATTTGTTGGTCGGAATGGTTTTCGAATATAAATTCGATCCCGGTCTTTCCGTACCAACAATCGTATTGGACAGATTTGATAGTCGGTGATTTAACTATCAAAATAATCAGTGTTTCAATCATGACAACCCAATGAGTTCACTGGTTCAGTATTCGGTCCCACTTGTCCTTTTGATTAAAACAAAAGTATATTTAACTCTTAATTTTTCGATATTTTAAATATCGTATTCTCGCTTTCTTATTTAACGTAAGATTTTTCTTTAACAAATTCTCTTACACGGTCACAACTAATACCATCCGTAGATAATTCTGATGTCGTTCAGGTTGGGGTATTTTAATTACCTCTCAGACCTTGATCAACAACGTTCATATCTAAAGACAAATACGAGTTGTAATCCAAACACATATTTCATTCTAATATCAATATAAATTTCATTTACTGAACTATTCAAAATATGGTTTTAGAAAACCTTCTTACGTTTTGAAATTTCTCTCTCGGGTATGCCCGCCCTTTTCTTAATTCATAATTAAGCAACTTCTTTATAAACATCATTAACAGATTCTAATTCATTCCCTTTTTAAATTAATTAATGATAAAATAAATCCATTTAATCTTTTCTTAACAAAACGATTATCCAAATTCAACTATTCGATTTATTTCTTATTCTTATCCTCATAAATCTGATTAACATCAGAATCGCCTTTATAAAATTAATTAATATTAAATCAAAGCTTTTAATAAATAAAATATTTATTTATCTCTCTTTTATAAACTTTTATTCAAAATATATTTCAAAATCTATCTCCATATATAAAATAAATTTTATAACTTTATCTCTATCGACTCACCTGACGGTGAATCAATATTAACAAAACGATTTGCTTTTAGGCCATCTACTGTAGATTACTCACCTAATATAGCCCATTGGTTAAAACACACCACATGGTGACTTTTCAGTCAATAGTCACTACTAAAATCAATAACCCAATCACGACAGTTCATATGATAATATGAAAATAAATAATATATTTGAGGAATCCCGTTGGATCCCTCCAACCTGTTCTTCCCTGTATACAAACGGTTATCTCCACACAGTTTTAAAACAATTCAAACAATTCAAACAGATCAAACAATTCAAACCACTAAACACGTTTATTGATAAACGTGACCAATAAGGTAAGTTACCTTTATTGGAACCAATCGTAAAAATAACGATTTGGTATTTTACTGAAATTAAATGACGGTTTAATTTCATCAGTTAAACCAACAAATAAATATAATACTAGCAAACAGTCAATCATCAGTAAACAAAGCACACAAAATATAAACCCAATTTATATAAAATATAAATGGGAAAACTGAGTGAGTTTAACTCACCTTGAATTTCATCCGTTGAGTTCACGGTTGTTTCCAGTTAAATTAAACACGCGTTTAATTTAACTGAAAATACCATTTGCATCCAAGCGCGTCCAAATCTGTTCTAAATTGAAACGCTCGTTATATCGATTCCAACGTCCCCTTGTCCAGATCTGTTAACCAGGTTGCTCTTCCCTTACTCCACTGACATACGGCTCGTCCTTGCGACAGTTTCTTTCTTCTTCGGTTTTTCTTTTTCTTTTTTTTCTTTTTTTTTTCTTTCTCTTTTTTCCTTGAATACAATAGGGCCGAGGCCCATACTTGCCCACCCAAAATACACGGTGGCCCAACTGTGATTGAACCCGCAAGCTACTGATGCTTCCTCTACTGATCTCCGTTCCAGTTTGCATCCGCTCCTTCCTTTCTCTCCCTTCTTTTACGTGAGCACCATTGCTCTTTCCCCCTCCCATTAAATGAAACCGCATGATCCCTGGAACCATGCAAAACTCACGCCATCCCTCTTTTTCTCCTTGTATTTTTCGTTCCAGTCCCCCCCTGTTTCTAGTTCCCACGATATCCTCCTCCTACTTGAATGCTTCCACGGTTCCACCGCACAAATGCCATTACCGTGCACCGCTCCTACTCACGCCCATCCCCATACCCCCCACGTCCAAGTTCATGCAACAATCCCGCTTCACTGTACACTCCTTCTCTCCTCACGGCTCATGTCTTTTCCCATATTCAAAATGTTTTTTCTTTTTATATTTATATATATATATATACACAGTTTGGAATGGATGAGGTGATACGAATATAAGAAGTGAGGAGGGGTTTTAGTTTGTTCTTTGCTGGGAAAGAATGAAGAATGCTCACGCTATTTATAGTAGGGATTGAAAAGGAGATAAGAACAAAATCCTTTCATTCGTACCCATAGGGGAAGAGGCTCCCAGCTAGAACTAGGCGGGCAGGAAATTGTTTTGTTGATTGAAAGATAGAAAAGGATGCATGGACAAAACGCTGCGTATAGTTTTCGAGAATACAATTCGTAGCTGCCAATCTAAGGTTTGCAGTTCACATGGCCTGGACGTATTTCATTTTCTGGATTTTGATTTGCAAGTATCACTGCAAGTGTTTGTTATCTTATCATCCTTAGGTTGGCGCATGTACTTGGGGAGAAAAAAAATGTATGTGAGTGTATCTTTCTACTTTTGGTCAGCTATAGTTGACAGAAAAACGAAAAGAAAGAAGAGAAATGAAAGGTCGGCTATACTGAAATGAAATTACAAAAGGTAGAGTGGCTGTCTGTGAAGTAGTATAGGATAAGATGTAAATTCATTAAGTTAAATTGAAAATTGATGTTTCAGCTAGGTTGTTTCGTAGGCTTACCAGTACAGGCATGTGAAAATGAAATCGAAGGAAATGGTAGGCTGCCGTTGTATGTTTTAAAATCTTAGGCCGTGTTGTAGGGTGTACCAATAGGCAGTGAGTTTACTTTTCATATTAATATAATATGTTATATGATGGATTTAGTTTGCGGCCATCATTTTGATTGCTCGTTTATCTGATAAAAAACTAATCTTGGTGTAAAAATGTATTCTGGACCCAACAGGACAAGTTTCGTCGAAATCCGAGGTCGTATGAAAAAATTTCCTTTATAAAACCAGAAATAAACACAAGATTAATTTTTTCACGATCACCAGATAAATCGAATCAACTTGAAACCTTGATATCCTAAAATAATTCTTCAATACGAACCCAACGGCACCAGTTTCGTCGCATTCTGAGACTGTTTCCCCGGTAGGCTATTTTTACGCGCACCGCAATGACCTTTCGGACACCAAATTTCACGGTCTCCAAAAATAACAAACCATATACCTATCCTGACTCTAATCGACGATACGAATTCAACGGAATTGGTTTCGCGGCCTAATTCGATCGTCTGTTCAAGTTATACCCAAATAACCCTTTATTTAATTAATTACACGCTATAGATATTGAACGGGCGTTTTGGCTACCGTGGCCACATACGACATCGGTTTGCCACGCCATTCAACACCGTACAATAGTTTAACGATACGGTTCTAATGAAACTGATTTCGTCGAAATTTAAGTCCATTTGCAAAGCGGCTATTTTAACGCGTATATTTTAAATAACGATTTTCCATAGCGACTATTTCAAAATTTGATTTGGCCATAACTTACAATTTTCAATACGAAATCTGAATTTTTCTCTTTCATATGAAAATTATCATTAACACGGTTCCATCGTTTTTTATTTCACAGAAATCCGACTTATATCGGATCCTGTACATTCAATTAAAGTTCAAAATTCAATATTACGAACTGCAGCGCCATTTCGAGCTCGATTTATATTATAAATAAATCAACGTTCAAACGTCGTTTTAAATAACGAATTAAATATTAAAATCCATTAATACGCCAAATATAATATTTAAAGTACTAAATTAAATTAAATATTTGACGGCCAAAATTCCGGGTCATTACATTCTTCCCCCCTTAAAATAATTTCGTCCTCGAAATTGCTAAGGTAAGAAAGAATGTTACAAACCCATTATCTTTACAAAAATGAATTTAGTCAAAACTCCTTTTTATTTCCAAAACACACCTAATTGCTTTTATAACTAATTTAATTCAAATAAAAGAATTTTCCAAAAATCTTAAAAAAATTAACACCTTAAATTTTCGGAAAATTTTGCCAGCACCTCCTTTGTACAATAGTTCAAACCCCAACTCGCCTCTCTAGGCCCTTTCCTTTCAAAAAGAAATCAAAAAGCCAAGTGGCTTGCCGATTCTGTGCATAAAACCCCATATGGAAATTTAAACATGTACCTTTGTGTCGGGCATATCATTATATCCTTGCACTTGCTTCTACTCAATACTTGCTGATCATATATCCATCTATACCAACTGATTTCCAATCAATTTTAATCAATCAAATCTCAACACAATCATTTGCTTGTATCCAAATCTCAGCTCATTTCAACTCAAGTTCCTTTTGCTTAACTCGTCAATCCCATATAATTAACTAAGTTATGTTTCATTCCCACATCTCATTAACTAATTAATTCTATAATCAGTTATCTTCATCTCATACTCAAAATCTGATTTTTATTTCAAAAATCAGTCCATTTAATCAACCGAGTCCAATTATATACCGAATCCCAATTTTACTCGATTACCCTATTTCAATTCAATTTCCCGTTAATTGGTTTCAATTCAATTCATTTTTGCTTTCACGAATTTCCATTTTAATTGTTTTTAATTCAGACGATCTTTTCCTGGGAGTTTTTAAATAACTTCGCTTTTCACAAAAATCAAATATTTCCTTTTCGAGATTCAAAAGAACTTGTTTTCCTCAAAATAATTCAACACAAAATCTTTGGTAGTAAACCGTCACTTAGAACTCGAAAATAAACACTGATGATGTGGCCAGCATCATCAGAGTTAGTTCCCAGCTATCGAAGTGAGTTCAATACTATAGTACTTATCAATCCATATTTAAACATTTTCATTTTGAAATCTTTTCAAAATACCCACCTCAACGTTTGTAAAACATATTTAAAATCTCCCAGGATCTTAAATTTCTCATATATTCACTTCAATCCATTTATAAACAATTATTCAAATTTCCAGAGTTTTAGTTTCAACCTTAATTTAAATTTAGATTTAGTTCATTTCAATTTCATATTTTTCACTTATATGAATTCTGATTGGTTATATTTAACCATTTTACTTTTATAACTCATTCGATTACAATAACAACCAACACATCCAATACATGATAATAATTCCAAGATATACATCTCTTTTATATCAAAATATACTTTGGGTAAAATTATCTCATTTACCCTCTTTCAAATCATACCGTGTCAGTTTATCGTATTCAAGTGTTTAGTAATCCCTATCGATACAGTGGATCAAACTGATCGACCAGAATCCACAAACAACTCAACCAATAAATCTCCACAATATTAAACAATTTTATAAAAATTTACAAACACGTTCACTCGTATATATACACTCAAACTCAATCTAGGGTATTACTAACCCCATCTCTACTGAGTCACACCACAGAGCCAAGGTTATCACTAAACCAATAGCTCTGATAGCACTGTAACGACCCAGGGATTTTCGGTCCTGAAAATCAACATAAATACCTTTACCGTAACTCATGCCGACCTTCCAAACACCGAAAACACTGGACCGTTATTAGAAAGAAGTTAGAGGGCGAGATAATAAAGAAAGAAATATTAGAATAGAAGAAGAAGAAACAACACAACCCAGAGTCTCACATTGCAGCGGAACAAAATATAATACAGAAATAAATCTTTACTGAGAGCTTTAAAAATACTTACAATATCATAGTACATCACACAACGGGACAGTTATAATAACCTGTTCCCATATAAAACACACAGCGGAATAGTAGCTATATAATATCATAAGTCTGGACTCTTCCAGCTCGTCTCTTCACAGCATTCGATAACCTGAACCTGTACACCCCCGGGCTAACCCGAGCATTTACAAAACACCGGGTCAGTCTGGTGAACCAGAGTGAGATAAACTCGCACAATACTTAGGACATCACACAACCTGATTTTAAAGTTAAAATCTTTCAAAGAAAAAAGGAAAATCGTAAGACCAAATCCACACATAAACACGGACGGTTTTTACTTTACGATAACCCAAAACATTTTTGAAATCAATATCTTTTCTGATATTATAATAATGTCTAAATACAAGTAAATAGAATCTAGTGGAACGCTTGCATCTCACGCTCCATATATATAGTATACAAACAAAACCGCGGGCACTTATTGGAGATTGGATTCCGACCTTGACAAGGTATAGGACCACCTGCCGATAGTGTATCTCTAGAGACGAATACACTGGGTTCAACAAGAACGTCTTGCAACCCGACCCTCACATGACCGACCACTCATTTCACTTGAGTGTATCGAATGTATATCACCAACGGTTGGGCGCGATCCACCGTCTTCCCGAAAAGGGACAGCATCGATAGATTAAAGAAGCAAAAGGAATTTCTCTAGATAGGTGATTATACACCCTAATGGGAGCGACCCACAAAGCCATGCTGCCTGCCCGATTTTTGTCATTTCTCAGTTGATGAGGCTTGAGGTTTGAATTTCCTTTACAAGACCTGGCCACCATTCACTTTGAATGCCACATCGTCAGATCCGCCAAATATCACCAATTGACGTCCACAAAAATACTCCAGTTGGGAGCTAACCAACTATAGCACGTTTGAAGAAATCAACGTACGTGATCCTTTGGAAATACTCTGTCAGACACTCGTCCATACAAGTCATCCAGGAACAGGATGAACCGAAGGTACTCTCCTACTGCATCTCATATAGAAATCACCTCATGGATCAGTAGCGAGAAGTCCTTGCAACCCGTAGATTCCAACCACGACAGAACCACAGTACATCTCTGGCTGCAGACTAGGGATTATTAGCAGTTCTTCCGTTTGCGAAAATCTACGGTCTTCAATGCTCCATCTCGATCATCTCTAATATCTTCACGTATTTGTTGGTCGGAATGGTTTTCGAATATAAATTCGATCCCGGTCTTTCCGTACCAACAATCGTATTGGACAGATTTGATAGTCGGTGATTTAACTATTAAAATAATCAGTGTTTCAATCATGACAACCCAATGAGTTCACTGGTTTAGTATTCGGTCCCACTTAGCCTTTTGATTAAAACAAAAGTATATTTAACTCTTAATTTTCCGATATTTTAAATATCGTATTCTCGCTTTCTTATTTAACATAAGATTTTTCTTTAACAAATTCTCGTATACCGTCACAACTAATACCATCCGCAGATAATTCTGATGTCGTTCAAGTTGGGGAATTTTAATTACCTCTCAGACCTTGATCAACAACGTTCATATCTAAAGACAAATACGAGTTGTAATCCAAACACATATTTCATTCTAATATCAATATAAATTTCATTTACTGAACTATTCAAACTATGGTTTTAGAAAACCTTCTTACGTTTTGAAATTTCTCTCTCGGGTATGCCCGCCCTTTTCTTAATTCAATAATTAAGAAACTTCTTTATAAACATCATTAACATATTCTAATTCATTCCCTTTTTAAATTGATTAATGATAAAATAAATCCATTTAATCTTTTCTTAACAAAACGATTATCCAAATTCAACTGTTCGATTTATTTCTTATTCTTGTCCTCATAAATCTGATTAACATCAGAATCGCCTTTATAAAATTAATTAATATTAAATCAAAGCTTTTAATAAATAAAATATTTATTTATCTCTCTTTTATAAACTTCTATTCAAAATATATTTCAAAATCTATCTCCAGATATAAAATAAATTTTATAACTTTATCTCTATCGACTCACCTGACGGTGAATCAATATTAACAAAACGATTTGCCTTTAGGCCATCTACTGCAGATTACTCACTCAATGTAGCCCATTGGTTAAAACACACCACATGGTGACTTTTCAGCCAATAATCACTACTAAAATCAATAACCCAATCACGACAGTTCATATGATAATATGAAAATAAATAATATATTTGAGGATTCCCGTTGGATCCCTCCAACCTGTTCTTCCCTGTATACAAATGGTTATCTCCACATAGATTTAAAACAATTCAAACAATTCAAACAGGTCAAACAATTCAAACCATTAAACACGTTTATTGATAAACGTGACCAATAAGGTAAGTTACCTTTATTGGAACCAATCGTAAAAATAACAATTTGGTATTTTACTGAAATTAAACGACGGTTTAATTTCATCAGTTAAACCAACAAATAAATATAATACTAGCAAACAGTCAATCATCAGTAAACAAAGCACACAAAATAAAAACCCAATTTATATAAAATATAAATGGGAAAACTGAGTGAGTTTAACTCACCTTGAATTTCATCCGTTGAGATCACGGTGGTTTCCAGTTAAATTAAACACGCGTTTAATTTAATTGAAAATACCATTTGCATCCAAGCGCGTCCAAATCTATTCTAAATTGAAACGCTCGTTATATCGATTCCAACGTCCCCTTGTCCGGATCTGTTAACCAGGTGGATCTTCCCTTACTCCACTGACATATGGCTCCTCCTTGCGACAGTTTCTTTCTTCTTCGGTTTTTTTTCTTTCTCTTTTTTCCTTGAATACAATAGGGCCGAGGCCCAAACTTGCCCACCCAAAATACACGGTGGCCCAACTGTGCTTGAACCTGCAAGCTACTGATGCTTCCTCTACTGATCTCCGTTCCAGTTTGCATCCGCTCCTTCCTTTCTCTCCCTTCTTTTACGTGAGCACCATTGCTTTTTCCCCCTCCCATCAAATGAAACCGCATGATCCCTGGAACCATGCAAAACTCATGCCGTCCCTCTTTTTCTCCTTGTATTTTTCGTTCCAGTCCCCCCTGTTTCTAGTTCCCACGAGATCCTCCTCCTACTTGAATGCTTCCACGGTTCCACCGCACAAATGCCATTACCATGCACCGCTCCTACTCACGCCCATCCCTATACCCCCACGTCCAAGTTCATGCAACAATCCCGCTTCACTGTACACTCCTTCTCTCCTCACGGCTCATGTCTTTTCCCATATTCAAAATGTTTTTTCTTTTCTTTTTTATATATTTATATACACAGTTTGGAATGTATTAGGTGATACGAATATAAGAAGTGAGGAGGGGTTTTAGTTTGTTCTTTGCTGGGAAAGAATGAAGAATGCTCACGCTATTTATAGTAGGGATTGAAAAGGAGATAAGAACAAAATCCTTTCATTCGTACCCATAGGTGAAGAGGCTCCCAGCTAGAACTAGGCGGGCAGGAAATTGTTTTGTTGATTGAAAGATAGAAAAGGATGCATGGACAAAACGCTGCGTATAGTTTTCGAGAATACAATTCGTAGCTGCCAATCTTAGGTTTGCAGTTCACATGGCCTGGACGTATTTCATTTTCTGGATTTTGATTTGCAAGTGTCGCTGCAAGTGTGTGTTATCTTATCAGCCTTAGGTTGGCACATGTACTTGGGGAGAAAAAAAATGTATGCGAGTGTATCTTTCTACTTTTGGTCAGCTACAGTTGACAGAAAAACAAAAAGAAAGAAGAGAAATGAAAGGTCGGCTACACTGAAATGAAATTACAAAAGGTAGAGTGGCTGTCTGTGAAATAGTATAGGATAGGATGTAAATTCATTAAGTTAAAATGAAAATTGATGTTTCAGCTAGGTTGTTTCGTAGGCTTACCAGTACAGGCATGTGAAAATGAAATCGAAGGAAATGGTAGGCTGCCGTTGTATGTTTTAAAATCTTAGGCCGTGTTGTAGGGTGTACCAATAGGCAGTGAGTTTACATTTCATATTAATATAATATGTTATACGATGGATTTAGTTTGCGGCCATCATTTTGATTACTCGTTTATCTGATAAAAAAACTAATCTTGGTGTAAGAAGGTATTCTGGACCCAACGGGACAAGTTTCGTCGAAATCCGAGGTCGTATGAAAAAATTTCCTTTATAAAACCAGAAATAAACACACGATTAATTTTTTCACGATCACCAAATAAATCGAATCAACTTGAAACCTTGATATCCTAAAATACTTCTTCAATACGAACCCAACGACACCAGTTTCGTCGCATTCTGAGACTGTTTCCCCGGTAGGCTATTTTTACGCGCACCGCAATGCCCTTTCGGACACCAAATTTCACAGTCTCCAAAAATAACAAACCATATACCTATCCTGACTCTAATCGACGATACGAATTCAACGGAATTGGTTTCGCGGCCTAATTCGATCGTCTGTTCAAGTTATACCCAAATAACCCTTTATTTAATTAATTACACGCTATAGATATTGAACGGGCGTTTATGGCTACCGTGGCCACATACGACATCGGTCTTCTACGCCATTCAACACCATACAATAATTTAATGAAACGGTTCTAATGAAACTGATTTCGTCGAAATCTGAGTCCGTTTGCAAAGCGGCTATTTTAACGCATATATTTTAAATAACGATTTTCCATAGCGACTGTTTCAAAATTTGATTTGGCCGTAACTTACAATTTTCAATACGAAATCTGAATTTTTCTCTTTCATATGAAAATTATCATTAACACGGTTCCATCGTTTCTTGTTTCACAGAAATCCGATTAAAGTTCAAAATTCAATATTACGAACTGCAACGCCGTTTCGAGCTCGATTTATATTATAAATAAATCAACGTTCAAACGTCGTTTTAAATAACGAATTAAATATTAAAATCCATTAATACGCCAAATATAATATTTAAAGTAATAAATTAAATTAAATATTTGACGGCCAAAAATCCGGGTCATTACACCTAGCGTCTAGAAAAATAACAAACCCGCCACTCCTTTCGAATGAAATTCCGACAACTCAATATAGCCAGAGGTCAAACGCCTCCTCCCGAGCGTCACTGACCCTTAGCAAAACAAACTCCCTTTAGACTCCACCGCCGTTCATGGTCCCAGGGAGAAGATCGGAGGTGATTAGTGTTGGAAAACGAGGATCATTGGTTATGTTTTCAAATGAGGACCGAAGTCATAGAACGAAGAAGGCAAATTTATAAGATAAGCCAGCTAATATTTTTGACAAACGCCCAACAATGCTTATCCAATATTATGGAATGACTTGAAAATATCTGCTTGAGATTTTTAACTTAACCGAAATTTTGTTTTAATGTTGACCTAGATTTTGAAGGATTTAAAAAGATTTTGGATATGGATTTGATAACGATATTTCAGAAAGCGACCCTAATTTTATTATTTAACGCGCAACTAACATTTGACTTTTTAACACATTCGGTTATATACGAGCTTCAATCGTGATGAAATATGAAGTCCTACGATAACGTAATATTCCGGACAAGATGGAACTGATTTCGTCGAATTCCGAGATTGTTTGTAAAATCACTACTTTTATTTCAATCAGTTAATAAATATGCTTTTATATTGCGAACTTTCACAAAACAACTCTAATTAACGTGAAAATTGAAATCTTATAATAATTAACCATTACTGATTTTATAAAATTAGTTTCGTTGAAATTTGAAGTTGTTTTCAAATTGACTATTTTCATTTGTTAAATTAAATCGATAAAATAGGATTCGATTTCAAAATAATCAATCTATTGATAATAAATTATTATTATCATATAAATTCAAATAGAATGTTATATAATTTTAAAATAAACTATTTTGGATTTTAAGCTCAACATTTCGAATTCCAAGCTAAATCGATATACAATTTATTTAAAGTGAAAATTAGGGAGGCATCCCTATTTTACACATATTGTAAAGTCGGTCCCTATCAAAGTTTCATTGTAAATCTGGTCCCTATTTTCTAGCAACAAAGAAACTTATTGCTGATATGTCAGCAAGTTTTATGAATTGTTGCTGATATGTCAGCAACAATCGGGGATAAAGTTTCATTGTAAGTCCGCCCATATTTTCCGGAAACAAAGGAAAAATTATTGCTGATTTATCAGCAAGTTTTATGAAATATTGCTGATATGTCAGCAACTTTTATACAGTTGAAAAATTATTGCTGAAATGTCAGCAACTTTTGTAAATAACTGCTGACATGTCAACAATATTTATACCGTGTACAGAAAAGTTGCTAATATATCAGTAACTTTTATGAAATGTTGCTGATATGTCTGAAACAATATAAGACAAAAAACTAGGACCTAATTTACACTGAAATTTAGTGAAGGAATTTTGTGTATTTTAAACCTTATTTAGGACCTGCGCTAAAAGTACCTTTATCGGAAATCATTTCATTTTATTTTATAAATCATTATAGTTCATAAATTATTATACCGCGACTTTTCTGGAAATTTGATTTTGATATAACTCAAAATCTACAAGATGAAATATAGATTTTTCTCTTTTATTAGAAAACTATAATCCAATAGATTTGGAAGATTCTTATTTCAAAGATTTCCGACTTATATTGAATCTTATATACTCAATTGAAGTTCAAATCGTAAAATTGCGAGGTACCGCGACACTACAAGCTTGTTTTTAATTAATTTATATCAATACGAATATTATAATTCAAATCTGAACCTAATTGGGTCTTTAATAAATCACCCAATTCATATTATACCTCATATCCAATTCATTCTCAATTATTTTGGAACTAATTTTATTATTTTACCATTCATATTAAAATAATAACTCGGAATCTATAACGACCCAGATTTTGCGGTCATTTGAATCAAATATTTAAATTTGTTTTAAATATTATATTTGTAATATTAATGGATTTTAATATTGAATTCGTTAATTAAATGATGATTTAACATTTATATTTACTTTAAATAATAAATGAACTCGAAATGGCATGGTAGTTCATAATATTGAGTTTTGAACTTCAACTGAATATACAGAATCCTTTTTAAGTCGGAATTCTGTGAAAGAAGAAATGTTGGAATCTATTTGATAATAATTTTCTAATGTAAAAGAAAAATTGAGATTTCAGCTTATAAATTGGAAGTTATGTCCAAATCAAATTTAAAAATAGCCGCTATGGAAATCGTTTATAAGTTATAACATTTATCTAATTTATTTAATAAGGAATTTCTATAGATTCGAATATCGTTTAACTCAGAAATGTTAATATCGATTATAAATCCACATCGATTTAGTTTGAAGTGATATGTTATTTCATTTGGATATATACGACAATAATAATTTATTATTATTAAATTTAAATGTCTTGGAATTAATTAATATTATATCGATAATATATGAGCGTTAGAAATAGCCGTTTTTCAAACGATCTCTATTTTCGACGAAACGATTTATTTGGAAAATATATCGTTAATTATTGCTAAATTTTCAGTTTCGAGCCTATCGGGGCTGTTTTATCTGTAACGTCCCGCATTTTTATCGGTTTGTATTTGAATATTTAAATCGGTTTAAATATTGAATTCGTAATATAAGTGGATTAATATATTAATTAAAACAAAGTTGAACGTGTAAAAATATATATTAAATATAATCGAGCTTATAATGTCATAGTAGTTCGTAATTTAAAGTCTGAATTTCAAACGACTATACAGTGTAACAACCCGGAAATTCGAGCCAGTTTAAAATTTTTATTTTGGCAATTTTAGCGAATTTTGATTATTTAAAATGGATTATTTTAAATAATATCGACGAGAAATATATTTTGAATGGAATTCGAACGTATATATTATATACGTCGTCGTTAGAATATAAATAATTATATATAATTATAAATAGAATTGAAAATGGCGCGGTAGTTCGATAATTCGATTTCAAACTTCAATTGAATGTACCGGATGCAAAATAAACTGGATTTTAGTGAAACCAAAAATAATGGGATCTAATTGAGAATATCTTTCCAACGAATCCGAAAAATCGAAATTTCATAGCGGGAATCAAAAGATATGTTCAGTTGAAAATTCTGAATAGTCGTTATGGAATTCAGGCCTTAAAAATGGGAATTTTGCAAACGACCTCGAATTTCGACGAAACCACTTTTGTTGGATCCGTGATGTCAAATTATTGCTAGGTTTTAAATTTCATAATTTTTCGAATCAATATGTGAGCGTGGCAAAGGAAAACGCGTTTGACCAGTTTCAGTTGATTTTAATCGACTGGAAAATGGCCATTGTTCTAATGGTCTCATAATTCGACGAAACTAGTTTTGTTAGGACCGTATCGTCAATACAAAGCTAGAAAATATTTTTCTGGAATTTTTAAAGTTTGTATGTGACCCCGGTAAATTGAAATGCGCGTTCAAATTCAATATATAGAGTTATATGTTGATTTTGACGAAAACTGATCGAAATGATCGAATCAACCTATGATACATATCCCATTGTGTTCGGAATGGGGGTAAAACGCTAGGGACGACAGTCAGTGGGTTCGATTCTGACTTCGAAATAAGAAGTTGCTTTTTAGAATAAAATAAATAAATAAAATATATAATTATATTAACCTTTTACCCCCTTTCATTCTCACAGATCGACATTAATAAAAAAAAGGCACGAACATCGACGGAACCCCCTCGACCTTATCCGCCGCCCTCGCCGCCAGGAGGCGCCCGCCTCTGGCCAGATCCCCCGCGGCGCTCGGTCCTCCGTTCCCCTTCTTCCCCTCCGCTGCTTCCTCCCTTTTCTCCTTCCGTCACCCCTCACCTCGATTCAGCGCCACGGCGCCGTCGACCTCCCCAATCCCCCTCCGATCTTCTCCCCCTCTCCTCTGTTAAAAATCCGACCCCCTTCTCGTCGGCCCCTGCTGCTCTCTCTTCCTCCCCTTCTGATTTGAAACCCGCCAACACCCCCTGCCGAGCCCCCTCCACCAACAGCAAAACCTGTAAGTTTTAATTTTATTTTTATTTATAAAATCAGTTTTTTTATATGAAATAACAGTGAAAAAGTTTGCATTTTTATTAGGCAAAAGATTTGATTTTTATTAGGAAAAAGTTTGCATTTTTATTAGGAAAAGATTTGGATTTTGTTAGGAAGAAATTCGATTTTTAAAATAGAAAAGAGGCGATATTTTTAAAAGTGAGAAGGCGAGATTTCTATCTATATAAAGATTGAATTTTTGAAATAGAAAAGATTAAATTTTTTGAAATAAAATTTTTATCTATATAGTAGCGATGTAAAAATAGAATTTTATCTATATAGTAGCGATGTAAAAATAGAATTTTATCTATATAGTAGCGATGTAAAAATAGAATTTTTATCTATATAGTAGCGGTGTAAAAATGGGATTTTTATATATTGAATAGCGAAGTAAAAATTCGATTTTTATATATTGAATAGCAAAGTAAAAAATCAATTTTTATATATGTAGTGAATACGGGCAACGAAAGTGACAAAGGGAGAGAACGACGAAGATTTCTACATAGGAAGAGTCGAGATGATTGGATTAGCTATCGGTGAGAACTTCTCACTCTTCAATTTCTTTTTCTAGTTATATATATATATACTAGGATGCAGACGGTGCTTAGCAGCACCCGACACCCGTCATCCACAGACCATGGATGGCTTGTTTGTTTGATTGATGTGTTGTGAAAATTGTTTGTGATGTTGATGTGAAATCGATAATAAATTGTAGATGGTTGAAGTAAAATATTTTATCGTTAAAAATATAATTTTTAACGTGAATGTAAATAAATGAATTTTTATAAACAAATCGGCCGATTTGTTTATATACACTAATTTGACTGACATTGATTGGGTCGATAAATTTTACACATCGCCCAACTGCACAAATAAAAATCTGTGTTTGTTGATTTGAAACCCCACACGGGTGTTGGGATGATATTTGGGTACAATAATCCCATTTATTTAATTGTATGTCGATCGATGGGTCGACAGACTGTGTAAGCGTTGATTATTTATATTTGATGCTTATACAGTTGTGTGGTGCACCTTGGATGATGAGTGATTGTTTATCATTGCTATTATATACATGTGTTGTATGGAATCCATATAATTAACATTATATGGTGATTGATTGGGCCTCATTCCAATCGGGAAAATAATGAATATTATAAAAGAAAATTCATGTGTTGAAACTATTTATGTGCTGAGTAAAATATTTTAATAATAAAATTTACATCTTCATCATATTTAAAATTAGAAATACTTCACGGTGGAGTCTGATTTAAAAATCAAACGATAGATACCATAATTTTATAAAATATTTTACATAACAAAAATAGTGATGTGTTGACAGTACTCATGTGTTGAAATTAGTCGTGTGTTGAAAGAAATATAGATTCATGTGTTGAATGGAATATATATATTCATTTGTTGAATAGAATAACGAATTTATTGAAATATACAAAGTCGTGTTGATTAGAGTTGCGCTATTTTGACGTGAACGATATTTATATCGATTTTATTCGTTTTACAATGAATATTGAAAAGTGATTTCAAAATTTAATATTTTGAAATGAAATTCAAATTAAATTAGATTAAAATTCAAATCGAAATTTTATTGAATCAATTTGAAATGAATTCGAATCGAATAGAAAATGAATTCGATTCGAATTGAATAAAAAGTGAATTTGAATTCAAATTGAATAGAAAGTGAATTTGAATTCAAATTAAATAGAAAGTGCATTTGAATTCGAATTAAATAGAAATGAATTCAAATTGAATTAAATTGAAATTGAATTAAAAACGAATTGAAATCGTTTTGAATGAAATTTAAAACGAACTGAAATTGAATTGAAATAAATTTGAAATGAATTCGAATTGAAGTAAATAGAAGTAAATTCAAATTGAATTGAATTAAAACGAATTAGAATTTGAATTGAATTGAAATGAATTTGAATTCGAATTAAATAAAAATTGAAATGAATTCGAATTGAATTGAATTGAAATCAAATCGATTTGAGATTGAAGATGAAGTTGAAATGGTTTTTGAAATGAATTTAGAACTATTTATAAAATTCGTTTTAATAGGAAATCGATGAAATATATATAATATATATATATTATATATATAATGGCCTGAATAGAACGCGCCGCGCCGCGGCAGTTCGTGAATTTCGACCATTGACTTCAAATTGACGTTGCGGGAGATCCGATCGTTGGATTCTCCTAAACCAGAACCGTTAGGTTCGTCTCGAAAAGAGCTTTCCAATGAATATTAGAAATTTGAAATCTAACGGTTGGATTTGGAATTATGTCCAAATCAAATTTGGAAAAGGTCGTTGTAAGTGTAGTTCGATGGCCGTTAATGGAAATCGACTGTACCGGCCTTGATAAAATTATTAAAAATATCAATAATTTGTGTAAAATCATAAGAAATGATTTGGGAAAAATTGGGCTGAAAAATTCCATATTTGAAAAGATAAAAATAGATTTTTATCGAAATGAACTTGTTTTGAACTAGAATTAAAATCAATTTATTTTTGAAATAAATAAATTGAATTTGAAAGTGATTTTAAAAACAATCAATATTCCTAATACGTGGATTAGACTGGAGTTGAATCGAAATTATCTTCGGAATATTTCGATGTTGGATTTCGTGACTATACAGATATTGTTATGGGAATTTGAAAGATATATTTTATATCGTTATTTCCAATACGATATTTGTTGGTTTCAGAATTTGATATTGAATATAAGCCGGTATATTTTCTATTCAGAGTCTTATATTTAATATCAAATGTGATTTGGGTTTGTTGTGAATCGTGTTTTAGATGACATTGGTTCTTTAACCCAGTTAAAGGCAGAATATTGATTTTTGAAAGGATTAAAACTAAGTGGAGTTTTAATGAATCTTTAATTAGATTAAAATGTGAATTGATAATTTAAATTATCAAATCTAAAAAGTGATCGAGAGTGGAGTATCACCAGTTTTGCTCCAAAGCGATAGTTAAATCTGTAATTAGATTTAAACGTGAAGTGGTAATTAATTTTACCGATAACACCATGGTGTTAGGTATGGAGTATTACCAGTTTTTCTCCATGGGATGAATAGGTTGGGATTGGGAAATAAAATAAATAATTACTTCGATGTGGTTCGCTAATCCCGACTAATTTGAAATGATATCCAAAGGAAGATTAAAGAATAAATTTAGAAGAATTTATCTTGGATAAAATTAATGGGAACCTTTCCCTAAGAATGTGATTTCATGAATAAAAGGATATTCTGAATTGGAATGAGGCGTTTGCTGAGTTTGTGTAATATTTGTTTATCATATACGTGGGTTATTCAGAAAGGCCGGGTTTATACCCATTCTGAATAACCGATTCGACGAGATGTCGAAGATGAAGACGGTGGTTGAAGACCGGAAGTCTTCACATCGTTTGGGTGATTACTGGTGATCTTTATTGGGCTGTATACCCAAGATGAGGGAAACAGTTGGTGATCGTCTAGACATACTTGGAGATGAATGGATATGCAAGGAAAGCGCCTCCGGTTTCGTTCAGACCCGGATTGAACTTGTAAATGGATTGTGTGTCTGACATTGGATTTTATTCTGTGTTGATTGATCTCTATTAAATATACATCTGTTTGGCAGCGGAAAATTTATTCTCTTGCTTAACGCCCTTCTCTGAGACGTACGAGCTCAGAGGTTGTATATCGATGGACATCAGTCGCATGGAGTGAATTGCCAGTGTGGCACGCATAAGTGGCAATTGATCAAGGCTTCTGTTGAAAAGCAAAGTCTTGTGGTTGATGATCAAAGCACGGCCTGTGTGGCGTAGCTTTGTGTATAACGTGAATTCGCGAGCCTCACACCTCGGTATGAGTCAAAAACGGGATAGTGACTGCAGGGAGAGCACGACGTTTCTTTCTAGCTAGGGCGGTGTCAATGACCTACCAGCCCTGACATTTATATACTTTTCACCTGTGTGGTTGTTGGATACGAGGCGCCTCGGATATAGGTCTGTAAGGATCTGGAAACGTGTGCTCAGGAATAACTAATCCTCAAAAGTAAGAGAGGACCGGCCCTGAAGATCCAAGGATCATAGTGGGGTCCTGGGACATTTTCTAGAGTGTCTCGAATCAGAGAGGAGCTTGCCCCTTGCCTCGACTCATGATGGAATCCAATTTCCAATACGTGATAATTCGGTTTTATTTGTAGAACCTATTATGGCAACATAGTGGTATGGGTCATTAATGCCGCCTATGATTGATATTTATGACTGAAATTGTTTTGACACTATACACCTATAATAGTATCAAATAATGTGTTTTAAACGTATCAAGCATGCTTTGGCTGTTATAAGGTAAAAACCCTATCCTCCGGCTTGCGTTGCATTGTGTGATGGGACCTGGGTCTTATAATAGCTTCATTTTTCTTTATTTAGCATTGCGCTGTTTGTTTTATGCACTGGTATTCTTGGGAGGAAACCCGTTCCGTGTTATACGGCGTGGTCCCTTGATTTACCGAACTTTGAAAATAAAGATTAATAACTGTTTTAGTTCTCACACCAGTCCCATGACTGACCTGGAGTTTATTGTTTTAACCTAAACTCTGGGTGCCCCTATTTTCCACATGGGCAACTAGTAGTTTTGGTTTTGCAGATTTATATTCACAGGGTCCTGATTTACAACTGGAACGATGCTTGGAATGCTCTGTATCCGTGCATCACTTTCAATGGTGTTTTGTATTATTTTCCTCCGCGATGTATTTAAATGTAATTTAAATCTCTGATATTCATCGAATGTATTTTATTCATTTATACTCTGTACATTCTTGTATCTGATGGAATTGTTGTAATAAACAATGAAATGTTCTTCCGTCTGCGTTCCGATGTGTGTTGTTCTCATCTCAATCCGGGCTTTCCTTACCGGGGGAGTTCAGGTCGTTATATACAGGGTTCGTTATAAATCGGATTTCGTCGAAACAAGAAACTTTTGAATCTAATAAACTGCATTTTTCTAATGGAAGTGAAAAATCGAGATTTTGGATTATATATTGTAAGTTATGCCCAAATTAAATGTTTAGAAAAGCAGCGACATAATCGTTTTTGGCCAGAACAGTTATTTAAATATCTGTTTCGAATTCAAATAAGATTCCTTTGAGACGTAGTGATAATTTAATTTTTTAAATTTTGTAATTTTAATTTTGTAAAATTATAAGCAACTTTTTATTTGTAGTATTTTGCACCCTTAATCAACATTTTGGGGTTTCACAATATGAGTTAACCTACTGATATTATTATATTTTTGGGATCGTGGCGCATTGCCTGACACAACGGTGTTTTTATTTTTTTCTATAACAGTTTTATTTAACAAGATATCCAAAAATCAAAAATTTGAATTTCCATTCACATGGACACAGTGTTCCCGTTTGATGCGTGCACCTTCCTTCCACTCTATCTTTTACCATTTGCATAGGCCCTACTCGCCGTAAACATCAAAATTGTTCGAACGTGGAAAACTTTAGTATGTAATCAACTTGGCAAAGTACCCCGACCCGTATGTAATAACTAATAAACATTTTTATTACACTAGAATGTCAACAGCATTATGTTGCTACAAGTGTGGGTGGTATTGTAAACAAGAGAATACATACATAGTCCTCGCAGAATTCGTGAAGAGAAAAGTATATAATTTAAAAAAATGAATAAAATACATAGTATTTCTATTTCCTTTGCTCTTAAGTCTCCTTCACGTACACTGTCAATTCCCATGTGAGGCTATGAGTACCTATGAGAGCATGACTGAGGCTTTGAGTAATCACCATCCAACGCAGGCTACCACATACCTCATAAATGAAAACACACGACTACTCTGTAATCCATCCTATTCCTTAACAACAAAGACTAATCAAGATATTTTCAAAAGTCTGCAGTCCTATTCTAAGCTATACCATTACCTATTCCTTGCGAGTTAAGAGTTCCAACTCTATAAATAACGAACCAAGCTCCTTCTTTTTTTGTTTCTTCAACAAATACTGCAACAATTTATAAGCACGTACTCTACGAAAATCAAAAATCCATTTGCTGGTAAATTCTTAGCAAGGATGTAATGGGTTTTTAGGGAGCCGACGAGGTGCCAGAGGGGTTGCAGCGGAGTTCAGTGCGACGAGGTGCTTCGAGTGGCCTAGATAGAGGGTATTTGGTAATCATTGATGTCACATGTCTTCTCCTGGCAGTATGGTGGTGGACGGAAATTGCTTGGGATGGCGTGAGTTTGGGGACTGTCTAGTGATGGATGACATTAAAGGAGGCTGGAGTGGAAGTCAACACGGGCATTGAAGGTGCATGGGGTAACATGGAAGGAATTCAAGAAATGGCAGGGATGAAATGATGTGAATGGAAGGAAGATGGCGTATGTTTTGGGGAGTGGAGTGTACGGTTTAAACGGAGGAGAAGACTATTGTATATGGGAAGTTGGAAAAATTTGGAGCACACGGGTGCTAGAAGTTTGCATGGAAATGTAGTATTTACGGTAGTGGGGTGCGACATCAGTTGTGATGGTGTGGATATGTTTTAAAGAGGAAGCTTAAGGTGGTGGTGGTTTCATTTAGTGTGGTGGAACATATAGGTGAAGATATGGGAACTTTTGCGCGGATGGGGTTATTCTGGTATAGGGAGAGAAGAGGCAATAGTGTAGGCATGTAGTAAATTCTTTTGGGCTTTCTGCCGTGGGCTTTAAACCTTAAAGTTTTATAAAAAAAGAAAAAAAGGGAATGGGCGTTGGTTTGAAATTCGGAGAAGTATGGGAATGTTTCCTTTGCCGGGGATGTCTTTGTTTGGCACTACATGGTGAAATAAGTTACATTCTTCACTATACTGACGGGGATGAGACTGGAGACGTAAGTTTGAGGAAGTTGCTATGGTAGTGAGCTTGTAGACGGTTTTAGTACAACATATAGCATCTTTGTTATGTAAGGTGGTGGAGCTGGTTGCGGTGAGCTCGCGAAGATTGTTTAGCTGAATGGTGGAAAGGGAAAGACGACAACGGTATGGAAAGTGAAAGCAACGGTGGAAGTTAGCGTGTGCTTTAAATCGATTTTGGAAGAAAGATTAATACGAGATTAACAGTTAAACGAAATAGAAGCCGATTGAATCGTATCAACGCAGGCTACGTGCTGGAGTTGATCCGGAGTGGGTTGGAACTCGGTTGAATTTTAAGGCAAATTTAACGGCTAATCAATTCAACTGACGCAAATCGTTATTTAACGGTTAACGCACAAAGGTGAGTAAATTCACTAACGCTGGTCTATTTTAAAATATTATAATTATATTTTAATATTGGTTGAATGTATGATGTTCCTTTAGGTAGATTACAATTAAATTGGTTGAAATATATATATCGTTGCATGTGTACATATCATTGGTTGGATACTGATTCCACCGATTATAATATTCCCTAGTATGGAATTAGTGTTAATTGTGTTGACTAACATCTATGGATGTAGGAAACTGGTTGGAGGAATCCAACCAAATTCCTCAATATTCAAATGTACTATTTGTTTTTATATATGCACTGTTTGAACCCAAATGACATTGAAACCCTATGTGAATATTAATGTTGAATGGAAATTCAATATTTATTTTGACTAAATCAATAGACGATATCAATTAAGAAAGTGGAAACAGTCGACCATAAAACCATCTTTATGTTAAGAAGTTGATTGGCCGTTAGGCGAATCAACAAAGTTAAGTTAAAAAAATTATATTTTATAATTAAGGCGAAGTCCTAGATTATAATAGAAGTTCTATTATAAACATTTTGTAATTAATTTTTAATAAGAAATTATAAGCAATTATTTTTAATTAGGTGAAGCTTTAAATTGTCCTATGAGGATAACCATTTTAAGACGAAAAGGATTAAGTAATATTTTTAGATTAATTTTAAATGGTAAGAAGTAATTACGATCAGTTAAAAAATTAACTGATGATTTGAAATTGATTAAATCAACTGTTTTGTTAGAAATTGATTTTTTGATAAATTAATCTTCAATTAATCAAATAATAATGGTTTTAGAAATTAATTGTTTAAATAAATAGGATTCCTTAATTAGTAATTACTTTTTTAACGAAGAATTAAATAATTATTGAACTAAGATAATTAGTTATTGTAAAATAAGCAACCAATCTACTTTAGGTTAATGATAAGTAAACTGCTTCTTCAGCAAAAATAAAGTAAATATTATTTAATTATTTTTAGTTAAGTAATTGTTTCTTAAATGGATTTCATTTAAGAGGGTATTGAGTTTATAATAAGATGTTACTTGAATTAAGTATAATGATTCAAATAAAAGTAAAACGTCAGAAGACAAAGAACGTCAATAGATCTTGGTAAAGAAGTTATAAATAGAACTGTGGAATGAAGTTAAAGCGAAGAGGTAATGTTTAATATAGATAGTCATAAACAACAGAGATTTCGAAGTATGAATATGAGGTTATGAAACCATGTTCCAAATAAAACAAGAAATACGGTTTGAGGGATACTATAAGTAATAAAGAGTTTAGAGTTACGGACTTATATTTATTCTAAGATAAGAACGTTGTCGATCAAGGTCTGAGAGGTAAATAAAATACCCCATCTTGAACGACTACACAATTATCGAGGGATGGTGTTGGTTTGTAATGGAAAGAGATGTCGATATTAGTTATAAAGTGGAATATAGCAGCGTATTGCAAGTATTTGAACTATCACGATAAAATAACGTTGTTGACCAGGCTTAAGTATGATTGTGATGTCGAGATTAGTTATAAAGAGGAATATTACAGCGTATTGCAAGTTTTTGAACTATAACAATAAACTAACGTTGTTGACCAAGCTTAAGCGTGATTTTTTATATATAACACTATTAGGAATTGGAACTATAATTCGACGATGTCGAATGTATTAAGTAAATTATTTTTAGGAATTATAACCTGATAGGATAGTTAATTTTTAGTTTAAACCAATAGATTAGAATAAGGATATGCAATCAATATTTGGTTATAAACTTGACATTGACAAGAAGTTTACTTAGATACAGAGTTTATAAAGAGGAATGGGAATATAAAATTATGAAGAGATTTCGGTAAACGAGGTAAGGGTACTTATCACTCGAATAAAGAGTTACTTGATAAAGGTGTTTAGATTTCTGTAATAGGTATGATGTTCACATTTTAAAGTGAATAATGTTTTAAAAGTGAACGTTTGGCAGATTAAAATATTTATAATGAAATTGGAAATATTTTTCCAATGTAGATAGGGTATATTATGTAAGTGTAGAAAATAAAGAATGTAAAAAGAATAGAAATGTTTTCAAACGTAAATAACGTATATTTTCTGGAACATGGGAGAATAAGTGTTTATAATAACTGGGAATGTTTTTCCAAGAAGTGTGAAAAAAGCTAAAACGGGATTTGAGAAATATCTGGTAAGATATAGGAAACTGAATAATAAAAATAAATGTTAAATAAAACGTGCCTATGGTTGTGTGATGTTTAGTGTACATTTGAATGAATGTTTGTTTTTTTACTTTGATAGTTAAATAACCGACAATCGAAGTGTTTTGACCATCGTTATCAATTCGGAGAGACCGGTTGGATTTATTATCCGAAACCACTCTGTATAGGCATAAGCGTTGCGAATTAGATTACGCTGAAGACAATTGAAGATGGAGTGAAATGCAAGGGTCATTCTGTTCCAGAATGATTTTTCTTTTTGTCCAGTCTCAGGACAACTTGTATGGATGAGTGTCCGATAGGGTATACCTAACCAATCATGTACGGTTGATCTCTTAAAGGTATTACGTATGGTGGCGGAGGAATTCGTTCCGCTTAGCTTTTTATACCCGTGATATTTTTGGAAGTCGATTAGTGAATTGACGGGTTTGACGATGTGAAATTCAAAGTGAATGTTGATCATATGTTCTGAAGATAGACGCAGCCTATAGCCTCACAATCGGGAAATGACTGAAATTGGGCGGGCAGCAAGGCTAGTTGAGTCATACCCAAGTAGGGTGTATTGTCACCGATCAAGAGAAAATTCATATTTGTTCTTCTTTTCGTTTCTGTATCTTCGGATTTCGGTTGGATGGCCAATAACCGTGGGTGACAATATATTCGATACACTCAAGTTAAATGAGTGGTCGGTCATATGTGGCCGGGTTGCAAGACATTCTTGTTGAACCCTGGTGTATCCCCTCTAGAGTACACTGATCAGAAGGTGGTCCCATACCTTGTCTGTTGGAATCAAATCTCCAATAAGCGCCATAAGGTTTATGATTTTATATTACATATATATATATATGTGTGTGTGTGTGTGGAGCGTGAGTTGCAAGCGTTCTGCTACTTAGATATTAAATTGTATAGACATCTGGGGTTTGATATCAAAGTATTTTGGATTATAGTAAGGTAAAAACCGTCTATGTTTATGTGTGGGCTGATCTTACTATTATCTTTTTGTTTCAAAAGAATTTTCAAAGTTAAACAGTATGGTTGGAGTTTACTCACACCAGTTCCATGACTGACCCAGAGTTTATTTTGTTTGTTTCCTTAAACTCTTGGGTGCCCAAATTTGTATGGGAAGTCAAGTGTTTCAGGCTTTTACAGATAGAATTGGAGGATTTGGAAGCAGAAGGCTTCACCGATTAGTTATTTAGAGTTTATTTCCGCTGTGATGTATATGAGTTAGACTCCAATATGCTATGTATATATACAAATTCAGATTTGTATTTCAAAACTTGTTATATAATATATTTTATTCATTCCGCTGTGAGTTTTGTATTTACTCTGATTCTGTTCAGTTGTGTTCTTCTTCTTCTTCTATTCCATTAGTTCTATCTTATCTTTCTCACCCTCTAACTTCTTTTTATTAAAGATCTGTATTTTCGTGCATTTTGAGTTGAATGTGTAGGATATTAGTCAGCTCAAATTGGTACAGATTTACGGGCCTCTACAGTTGGTATCAGAGCTGAAGGTTATGTTATTACCTTGGCTCTATGGCGTAACTCAATAGAGATGGAGTTAGTAATACTGTAGATTAAGTTCATTGTATATATATGAGAACGTATTTGTAAATTAGTATAAAAACTGTTTTATATTGTGTTGATTGATCTGTTGAGTGGTATATAAATTCAGATCAATGCGTTTAGCTTACGTTGTTGATAGGGATTTATAAACGCTTGGATAGAGTAGTTCGACATAATATTGTTTTAAAAGCTGGGTAAATAAAATAATTTTACCCAAAATATATTTTGATATAAAAGAAGTATATATCTCGATATTATTAATATATATTGGATGTATGATCATTATTATAATCAGATAAGATCATAATTAAGTTGGTTATGTAAATAACCAATCGAAATTCACGTAAGTATAAAATACAAATCAGATGAACTAAATTTGAACTTAAATCAGATTTGGAATTTAAAACTATGGAAAATGTTTGTAAATGAAAATGGATTTAATATATGGAATTGTAAATCCTGGGAGATTTTGAAATGTTATCCAAGCATTTTGAAAAGATATTTTGAAAGTAATTTTCAAATGGAAGTGTTTAAAATGAGTTTTAATGTAATATAGTATTAAACTCACTTCGGTTAGTGGGAAATAAATTCCGAATGATGAAGTCAACCATCATCGGTGTTCATTTTCGAGTTTTAAGTGACGGATTACAACCAAAGATTTTGAATTATATTGTTTTGAGAAAAACAAGTTGTTTTGAAATTTCGAAAAGGAATATTCGATTTTGGAAAGGGCTGAGCTATTCAAAACTCCCAAAAAATGATGGTTTGAAATAAAAACAAATGTACAGGATAAATGTATAATAAAGGGAATAAAATAATACTTAGTGAAATTGGATTTGGAATAAAATTGGACTCAAGTGAGTAAGTGGATTGATTCTGTGTTTTAAAGTGAAATGGAATTGAATTGATGAATTGAGTTTGGAATTGGAGTTTGAATGGAATTATAAGTGGATGAAGTGATTCGAGGATAATTTGAATGGAAATCGAGTGGAAATGGTATATGATGATTGGACATCAAATGAAAGAGTTAGAATTGGATGCCCAACCAAAACGGTACATGTTCATATTTTATACGAGTACGAGATTTTTATGAGTCTGTTTGGCAAGACGTTTGGCTGTTTGATATTCTGTTGAATTGGAAAAATCCCAGAGAAGTAAGTTGTAGAAGTACCGAATGAGCCGTGCAGAGGAGATGCTGACGAAGTTCTCCGAAAATTTAAGTTGTTAAGAAATTTTCAGAATTTTGAAATTATTTGTTAATAAGAAGGAAATTAATATTTTAATTAAAGTTAATTGATTCAGTTGAAATTGAAGTTAAGAAGTAAATAGATGATTTTAACCAAACCAATACGAATTGTAGCATTTTCCTACCTCAGTAATTTAGGGGACGAAATTCTTTTAAGGGGGAAGGAATGTAACGTCCCGCATTTTTATCGGTTTGTATTTGAATATTTAAATCGGTTTAAATATTGGATTCGTAGTATAAGTGGATTTACATATTAATTAAAACGAAGTTGAATGTGTAAAAATATATATTTAATATAATCGAGCTTATAATGTCGCAGCAGTTCGTAATTTAAAGTCTGAACTTCAAACGACTATACATGGTTCGTTATAAATCGGATTTCCTTGAAACAAGAAACATTTGAATCTAATAAACTGCATTTTCCTAATGGAAGGGAAAAATCAAGATTTCGGATTATATATTGTAAGTTATGTCCAAATTAAATATTTAGAAAAGCAGCGGCATAATCGTTTTTGGCTAGAATAGTTATTTAAATATAATTAAATATCAGTTTTGAATTTAGACAAGATTCCTTTGAGATGTATTGATAATTTAATTTTTTGAATTTTACTGTAATTTTTATTTCGTAAAATAAGCAACTTTTTATTTGAAGTATTTTGCACCCTTAATCAACATTTTTAGGTTTCACAATATGAGTTAACCTACCGATATTATTATATTTTTGGGACCGTGGCGCATTGCCTGGCACAACAGGTTTTTTATTTTTGTCTATAGCAGTTTGTATGTGAATGGAGTTTTATTTAACAAGATACCCAAAAATCAAAATTTTGAATTTCCATTCACATGGACATAGTGTTCTCGTTTGATGCGTGCACCTTCCTTCCACTCTATCTTTTACCATTTGCATAGGCCCTACTCGCCATAAACATCAAAATTGTTCGAACGTGGAAAACTATAGTATGTAATCAACTTGGCAAAGTACCCCAACCCGTATGTAATAACTAATAAACATTTTTATTACATCATAATGTCAACCGCATTATGTTGCAACTAGTGTGGGTGGTATTGTAAACAAGAGAATACATACATAGTCCTCGCAAAATTCGTGAAGAGAAAAGTATATAATTTAATAAAATGAATAAAATACATAGTATTTCTATTTCCTTTGCTCTTAAGTCTCCTTCACGTACACTGTCAATTCCCATGTGAGGCTATGAGTACCTATGAGAGCATGACTGAGGCTTTGAGTAATCACCATCCAACGTAGGCTACCACATACCTCATAAATGAAAACACACGGCTACTCTATAATCCATCCTATTCCTTAACAACAAAGACTAATCAAGATATTTTCAAAAGTCTGCAGTCCTATTCTAAGCTATACCATTACCTATTCCTTGCGAGTTAAGAGTTCCAACTCTATAAATAACGAACCAAGCTCCTTCTTTGTTTTTGTTTCTTTAACAAATACTGCAACAATTTATAATCAGGTACTCTACGAAAATCGAAAATCCATTTGCTGGTAAATTCTTAGCAAGGATGTAATGGGTTTCTAGGGAGCCGACGAGGTGCCGGAGGGGTTGCAGTGGAGTACAGGGCGTCGAGGTGCGTCGAGTGGCCTAGATAGAGGGTATTTGGTAATCATTGATGTCGCAGGTCTTCTCCTGGCAGTACGGTGATGATAGTGGACGGAAATTGCTTGGGATGGCGTGAGTTTGGGGATTGTCTGGTGATGGATGACGTTAAAGGAGGCTGGAGTGGAAGTCAACGCGGGCGTTGAAGGTGCATGGGGTAACATGGATGGAATTCAAGAAATGGTAGAAACGAAATGATGTGAATGGAAGGAAGATGGCGGATGTTTTGGGGAGTGGAGTGTACGGTTTGAAGGGAGGAGAAGATTATTGTATATGGGAAGTTGGAAAAATCTGGAGCACCATTTACGGGTGCTAGGAGTTTGCATGGAAGTGTAGTAATTATGGTAGTGTGGTGCGCCATCTGTTGTGATGGTGTGGATATGTTTTAAAGGGGAAGCTTAAGGTGGTGGTGGTTTCATTTAGTGCGGTGGAACATATAGGTGAAGATATGGGAACTTTTGCGCGGATGGGGTTATTCTGGTATAGGGAGAGAAGAGGCAATAGTGTAGGCATGTAGTAAATTCTTTTGGGCTTTCTGCCGTGGGCTTTAAGCCTTAAAGTTTTATAAAACAGAAAAAAAAGGGAATGGGCGTTGGTTTGAAATAGGGAGAAGTATGGGAATGTTTCCTGTGCTGGGGATGTCTTTGTTTGGCACTACATGGTGAAATAAGTTACATTCTTCACTATACTGACGGGAATGAGATTACAGACGTAAGTTTGAGGAAGTTACTATGGTAGTAAGCTTGTAGACGGTTTTAGTACAACATATAGCATCTTTGTTAAGTAAGGTGGTGGAGCTGGTTGCGGTGAGCTCGCGAAGACTGTTTGGTTGAACGGTGGAAAGGGAAAGACGGCAACGGTATGGAAAGTGACAACAACGGTGGAAGTTAGCGTGTGCTTTAAATCGATTTTGGAAGAAGGATTAATAGGAGATTAACAATTAAACGAAATAGAAGCCGATGGAATCATATCAACGCGGGCTACGTGCTGGAGTTGATCCGGAGTGGGTTGGAACTCGGTTGAATTTTAAGGCAAATTTAACGGCTGATCAAATCAACTGACGCAAATCGTTATTTAATGGTTAACATGCAAAGGTGAGTAAATTCACTAACTCTGATGTATTTTAAAATATTATAATTATTAATTAATACTGGTTGAATGCCGTGTGATGGTCGTTTAGGTAGATTACAATTAAATTGGTTGAAACATATATATATATATATATATATATATATATATATATATATATCATTGCATATGTACATATCATTGGTTGGATACTGATTCCATCGATTATAATATTCCCTAGTATGGAATTAGTGTTAATTGTGTTGACTAACATCTATGGATGTAGGAAACTGGTTGGAGGAATCCAACCGGATTCCTCAATATTCATATGTACTGTTTGTTTTTATGTATGCACTGCTTGAACCCAAATGACATTGAAACCCTATATGAATATTAATGTTGAATGGAAATTCAATATTTATTTTGATTAAATCAATAGACGATATCAATTAAGAAAGTGGCAACAGTCGACCATAAAACTATCTATATGTTAAGAAATTGATTGGCCATTAGGCGAATCAACAAAATTAAGTTATAAAAATTATATTTTATAATTAAGGCGAAGTCCTAGATTATAATAGAAGTTCTATTATAAAAATTTTATAATTAATTTTTATTAAGAAATTATTAAGACGAAAAGAATTAAGCGATAATTTAGATTAATTTTATTAATCTAATGGTAAGAAGTAATTACGATCAGTTAACAAATTAACTGATGATTTGAAATTGATTAAATCAACTGTTTTGTTAGAAATTGATTTTTTTGATAAATTAATCTTCAATTAATCAAATAATAATGGTTTTAGAAATTAATTGTTTAAATAAATAGGATTCCTTAATTTGTAATTACTTTTTTATTGAAGTATTAAATAATTATTGAACTAAGATAATTAGTTATTGTAAAATAAGCAACTAATCTACTTTTGGTTAATGATGAAGTAAAGTGTTTACATTAGTAATGATAAAGTAAATATTATTTAATTATTTTTAATTAAGTAATTGTTTAAAAACAGCTAATTGGAAAGCAATAGTCATATTTTTAATCCACCAAGTTACCAACAAATGAACTATACCTTAAATGTATTTCATTTAAGAGGGTATTGAGTTTATAATAAGATGTTACTTGAATTAAGTGTGATGATTCAAATAAAAGTAAAACGTCAAAAGACAAAGAACGTCAATAGATCTTGGTAAAGAAGTTATAAATAGAACTATGGAATGAAGTTAAAGCGAAGAGTTAATGTTTAATATAGATAGTCATAAACAACAGAGATTTCGAATTATGAATATGGGGTTATAAAACCATATTCCAAATAAAACAAGAAATACGGTTTGAGGGATACTATAAGTAATAAAGAGTTTAGAGTTACGAACATATCAATTCTAAGATAAAAAAGTCGTCGATCAAGGTCTGAGAGGTAAATAAAATACCCCAACTTGAACGACTTCACTATTATCGAGGGATGGTGTTGGTTTGTAATGGAAAGAGATGTCGAGATTAGTTATAAAGTGGAATATAGCAGCGTATTGCAAGTATTTGAACTATCACGATAAAATAACGTTGTTGGCCAGGCTTAAGCGTGACTATGATGTCGAGATTAGTTATAAAGAGGAATATTACAGCGTATTGCAAGTTTTTGAACAGTAATGATAAATTAACGTTGTTGACCAAGCTTAAGCGTGATTTTTATATATAACACTATTAGGAATTGGAACTATAATTCGACGATGTCGAATGTATTAAAGTAAATTATTTTTAGGAATTATAATCTGATAGGATAGTTAATTTTTAGTTTAAACCAATAGATTAGAATAAGGATATGTATTCAATATTTAGTTATAAACTTCATATTGACAAGAAGTTGACTTAGAAACAAAGTTTATAAAGAGGAATGGGAATATAAAATTATGAAGAGATTTCGGTAAACGAGGAAAGGGTACTTATCACTCGAATAAACAGTTACTTGATAAAGGTGTTCAGATTTTTATAATAGGTATGATATTCACATTTTAAAGTGAATAATGTTTTAAAAGTGAACGTTTGGCAGATTAAAATATTTATAATGAAATTGGAAATATTTTTCCAATGCAGATAGGGTAAATTGTCCAAGTGTAGAAAATAAAGAATGTAAAAAGAATAGAAATGTTTTCGAATGTAAACAATGTATATTTTCTGGAACATAGGAGAATAAGAGTTTATAATAACTGGGAATGTCTTTCCAAGAAGTGTGAAAAAAAGCTAAAACAGGATTTGAGAAATATCTAGTAAGATATAGGAAATTGAATAATAAAAATAAATTTTAAATAAAACATGCCCATGGTTGTGTGATGTTTAGTGTACATTTGAATAAATGTTTGTTTTTACTTCGATAGTCAAATAATCGCCTATCGAAGTGTTTTGACCTTCGTTATCAATTCGGAGAGACCGGTTGGATTTATTACCCGAAACCACTCCGTATAGGCATAAGCACCGCGAATTAGATTATGCTGAAGACAATTGAATACGGAGTGAAATGAAAGGGTCGTTCTGCTCTAGAATGGTGTTTTCTGTTTGTCCAGTCCCAGAACAACTTGTATGGACGAGTGTCTGACAGAGTATGCCTAACCAATCACGTACGGTTGATCTCTTAAAGGTATTACGTCTGGTGGCAGAGGAATTCGTTCCTCTTACTGGTGGCGGAGGAATTCATTCCTCTTAGCTTTTTATACCCGTGATATTTTTGGAAGTCGATTAGTGAATTGATGGGTTTGACGATGTGGCATTCAAAGTGAATGGTGATCAGATGTTCTGAAGATAGACTTAGCCTCTAGCCTCACAACTGGGAAATGACAGAAATCGGGAGGGCAACATGGCTAGTTGGGTCATACCCAAGCAGGATGTATTGTCACCGATCTAGAGAAAATTCATATTTGTTCTTCTTTTCGTTCTGTATCTTCGGATTTCGGTTGGATGGCCAACAAATGTGGTTGACATATATTCGATACACTCAAGTTAAATGAGTGTTCGGTCATGTGTGGCCGGGTTGCAAGACGTTCTTGTTGAACCCTGGTGTATCCCCTCTAGAGTACACTGATCGGAAGGTGATCCCGTACCTTGTCTGTTGGAATCAAATCTCCAATAAGCGCCCTGTGGTTTATGATTTTATACTATATATATGTGGAGCGTGAGATACAAGCATTCTGCTACTTGGATATTAAATTGTTTAGACATTATCATAATATCACTGGGTTTGATATCAAAGTATTTTGGATTATAGTAAGGTAAAAACCGTCCATGTTTATGTGTGGGCTGGTCTTACTATTACCTTTTTGTTTCAAAAGAATTTTCAAAGTTAAACAGTATGGTTGGAGTTTACTCACACCAGTCCCATGACTGACCCAGACTTTATTTTGTTTGTTTCCCTAAACTCTTGGGTGCCTAAATTTGTACGGGCAATCAAGTGTTTCAGGCCTTTACAGATAGACTTTGAGGAGCTGGAAGCAGAAGGCTTCACCGATTAGTTATTTAGAGATTATTTTCGCTGTGATGTATATGAGTTAGACTCCGATATGGTATGTATATATACAAATTCAGATTTGTATTTCAAAACTTGTTATATAATATATTTTATTCATTCCGCTGTGAGTTTCGTATTTACTCTAATTCTATTCAGTTGTGTTCTTCTTCTTCTTCTTCTTCTTCTTCTTCTTCTTCTTTTATTCTATTAGTTTTGTCTTATCTTTCTCACCCTCTAACTTCTTTCTATTAAAGATCTGTATTTTCACTCATTTTGAGTTGAATGTGTAGGATATTAGTCAGCTCAAATTGGTATGGATTTACGGGCCTCTACATTATTTGTGCGTGCAATTTAAAGAGAAACCGATAAATTAAAATAACATCGTTGTACAAACAGAGTCGGAATGCAACGAATTTAATTTCATTGGACCTAGAACGTCAAGACATAGCAGTGTATCTGTTTTCATTGCGTTTGGAGTTGGTGTGTGACAGTACGTATGTTTAACATATAATGTTAAATAACGGTGTAAACTTATAACCGAAATAAAATAATGGTTACGTCTGCTCTAAGTAATAAATAAAAAAAGGAAACAAATATGTGCTTAAGCCTTAAGTAAAGTAACCTACTCTATCATTATACCATCTGAAATGCATAGACGGTCAAATAAGATTTAACAACCTGATCCAAAATTAGACACATGCTAGTATGCTACCATGAACAGGCCTAATCAGATCAAATTAAAATGCAGAGCTAAATAGATATATAAGGCAACCTTCAACAAACTAGTAGCTGAATTCACCTGCCCACCTACTAAAACAAAGCAACCCAACTATGACCATATCCATCGAAAATCCCATCATCAGCTAACATGCCCTAAGATCACTCATGCACATGGAAATGTACCTTTGTCTGTAAATTGAAAAGGAGACAACGTCAGCTACCTTGTTTTGCACTTCCTACCTTCCGTATGATTTAAAAACACTTACAACAAACCTATTCAAAATAATGTACAAAACAACCTACCCCTATTCTAGCATCTATATGTATATTTATATCATGCCTTGGCTGCCAAGCATTGGTACAACTAACCATTTCAACTCACGTAGAAAATTGTACATGCCAGTTTTACTCGAAATGAAAGGAAGGGGATAAACAAATATGTACCTATGTTATAAGCAGACCTATTTACCCTATAACGTCGCGGTGTCCAAGGCTTGGTTACCCTATAAATACAAGCCACTCGATCATTATAAAGCAACAAAACATGGTGGAAACAAATATGGCAACAAACCTTAAAAATTCATTTCTCCCCGAGTACTCCACTTAAAATCGTAAAACAAATTCCTTCATACTCCTAAAATCAAATACTTCAATCGAGTATAAATTTTGTAAGAATCAAACACATTTTTATTTGGTATAATTTTTCCACAACGTGGCATGTTTGGAGCGGGTGGGGAAGAGGGGTCGTAATTCACGAATTGAGCACCATAGTTGAATTCAGATTGGAGAATGAAGTCGGCTTGCGGTTTTTGGTGAGATTTGGAGAACATATATGTCGCATTTTTTTTGGAGTTGTAACGACGTAGAGGAGGACGAATTCCGATCGAGAAGCCTAAGGGCGAGGCGAAGAGTTGCAGTCGGTCGAGGTGGAGAACAGGGACTGGTGGGTGATCTCACCAGAGGATATGGTGTTCGGGAGGGCCGTGCAAGGTGCACATGCATACGTTGGGAATGGGCTCAGGAGGAAACTAACAATGGGGAATAAGATTTGTTGAGCGTAGGCGGGTCTGGCTTTAATTTTGTGAACGTGGGCTGATGAGTTGGGCTTGGGCCGGTTTTTCTTTTATAAAAAAGAAGAAGAAGGGCTTAAACGTAGAAAGGAGTAGGGGAAAGGAAATGGGGAAAACGTGAGGCTGGGAAAGGGTTGCGTTAATAATATAGCAGGAAGGGAAGGTGAACAGGATGGGAGGAAACGTTTATGGAAAAAACCAGGAACATGGGAATAGTTTGAAGAAAGAATGCAAGGCATTAGCCTTTAGGCTTGCATTTTTTTAACAAAATTAAATAAATGGAATTTGAAGTGAATGGGTCGAAGTATCATGTGGGCTAGGGAAACTGTTTGGGCAGTATCATGTATGTGACACCCCACGTCTGTTAATGTCACTCACTAAGGGAATGCATTAAGTTTCGTGAAGTGGTATAGGTAAATAGACACGGAATAATTATAAGACAGATATAAATAAGACAACAACGGAAATTTAAATTTTTATTTCAATCATAAATCATAATACCGTGGTCCACAATTTCATAAGTCACAAAAACCATTACAAGAAAATAACTTCTGTCTTGCACCACTCGAGTACATAAGTAAATAAAAAACATAATTCCCCAATTAAAAGAGTTAAGCCATAGTAGAGACAAGAACTTGAGCCATACTTCAGAAATAGCTCATAACAAGATGATGTCTGAGTCCTGACTAAGCCTGAGTGTTTCCTCCCTGAGAACCTGGGGGGGGGGGGGGGGGGGACGGAAGAAAGAAGGAGAAACAAAAAGGGTCAGACATAAAGTCTGGCGAGTCTAGTTACTTTTAGCCAGTAGATAAATAAAAGTAACATGATAGGCATATAAAGTGGATAAGAGAGAGATCACTACATAAATGGCAGGTGTGACAAGGTAAGCAAGATAAGGTATACATGCCTCACTAATGATTACTCTGCCCTATTACTAGCATATCCAGAAAGAGATGATCACTTCAACTATAAGGTGGTAGACTTAGGTATACGTCCAAATGTATCCTAACTACTACCCTAATCGATCGGCTCCCTAACCCTCATAGATAACTTGTGTTGGCCCCACAGTAGGAGGTATAACTTCCTAAAGTGGAAACCCCTCGCCGTAATAATGTGCACAACCATATCTACAGGTGTCATGGTCGTCTTATCCCCCTCTTCCCGGCTTATGCACACACATGGCCCGATTGGTTTGCGCCGCCCACACCGTCCTCCACGGTTGGATCTCTTACAATCAGTCAGTAAGCGTGCCCCTTCTCCGCCTAGTACGGAGTACTTTGTTTAATTCCTACTCCGGGTTACTGACTAAAATGGGTCCTACACAATATGATACAAGCTCTCCCCTTTGTCTTGTATCACCCACTAGGTTTTTATTATGTATACCACTAGGTGTCTTTAGTTACATAGCCTTATTTATTTCTACCGGTTATGCTTACCTACAGGTGTCTTTAATACATAACCCCTAATCTTCCAACCAGTTATGCTTACCTATATGTGTCTTTAATTACATAACCCTATCACTTCTACAAGTTATGTTTACCCTAAAAGGTGTCTTTAATTACATAAATTTATTATTTCCACCGATTATGTATACCACTAGGTGTCTTTAATTACATAACCTTAACAGGTTAAGTTTGTGGGCCTATATGTGAATATTACCTATCCCCTCTTCAGATTTACTTAACCCACCCCTCAACCATGTTTACTTAACCCCCAACTTAAATTTAAGTTCATACAATCCCTATGGATTAACTTAGGTTAATTAGTCAATTCTTTACCATGTCCATTTATGGTTTCATAATGGGCCAGACCTCCCACATTAGGCGTACAACATGTGGATGCTGGATATGCCGGTCGGGTCCGGGCAGACTTATTCCACAGTTGGGCCTAACCATGTGTCATAGCCTGATTCGTATTTACGTACTTAGACCTCCCACATTAGGTTCAACATTAGTGGCTGCTGGATATGCCGGTCGGGTCCGGGCAGACTTCCACCACTAAAGCAACCTAACCTCGTGTCATAAGTACAATTACAATCCCTAATTGTAATTTATAGACATTCCATATTTAATTAATTTACCAATTAATTAATCCTTTCCTTTTATAGGTGTCAATACCTATTTTACCCAATAATTTGAATTATATGTCCAAAAATGTTCATATTCAAATTATGCCATTTTAAACCCTTTTTCCCCCGTTCCTTAACTAGCGCCCTCACAAAATTGGCAACATGCCTAGGCTAGACAATAGCCTAGTCATAAACGATAATAGGGAAAATAATGGGAATATAAATAAAACGATCATCTTAAGGTGAACATACATATTAGCATGGACATGAAATTGTCATTATAACAAGGTGGACATAAAACTGATGAACTATGATGTCACAATATATAAATTAGCAATTTAGATGTCCAATCGATTTAGATCTAACATGATAACATAAGGTGACAACTTAGATCACATAAAATAGATCTAACATGAATCATAAGGTGACATTTTAGATCACATAAAATAGATCTAACATGAATCATAAGGTGACAATTTAGATCACATAAAATAGATCTAACATGAATCATAAGGTGACATTTTAGATCACATAAAATAGATCTAACATGAATCATAAGGTGACAATTTAGATCACATAAAATAGATCTAACATGGATCATAAGGTGACAATTTAGATCACATAAAATAGATCTAACATGGATCATAAGGTGACAATTTAGATCACATAAAATAGATCTAACATGGATCATAAGGTGAAAATTTAGATCACATAAAATAGATCTAACATGGATCATAAGGTGACAATTTAGATCACATGAAATAGATCTAACATGGATCATAAGGTGACGATTTAGATCACATAAAATAGATCTATACACATCTGCATCATAGCATATAAAAGTTACAAACCTAGATCCATAATAATAACATAGCAGAACAATCACAATTGAATTGGATATAGAGAAATAGATCTATCATGACATAGCATAAGATCTAACAATAACATAGATTCAAAGTTTACAACGTATCTAAATCACAGTCTTTCACAATTCACTATTATTTATCTAAACCTAAAAGCAACTAGAATTCACTGTGATTGGATTGCTAAGATGATAGAAAAGGTGCTGAGTCTATGCTTGAATCTCAGAATTTGATATGCTTTAGTTGATAGAAGGAGATGAGAGACCCTAGTTTAGTTCACACACCGTTAGAGTCTGGCCGCCATTGTTTCTTTGCGTAGAAAACAAAGGAATTGAGATATATTTATAGCTACTGGGTTACAGAATTCAGATGCCACCTCAGCCCTAATGGAATTTTGTTAGGTCACGGGTCGTCACTCACTTGAAAAAGCCCCGAATACCCAGAAACTATCCTAGGCACACTTTACAGGTGCGCCAGTGCAAAATTGCCTTGGCGCACTTGTCAAGTGCGCCAGTTATACCCGGTTCTGATTTTCAACTTTTAATCGTTTGTAACTTCTTCATATGTTTTCCGTTTTATACAAACTAGGTGTATATTATGACCAGAATTTCGAGACGGACGTAATGACTTAATCAGTTTCCCTTAATTCTTAATATTAAATTAACTATTCTTTAATTTATCCTCTTTAATGTTAACAAAATTTCGGGGTGTTACATTCTCCCTTACTTAAAGGATTTCGTCCCCGAAATCTCCAAGTTGAGAAGAATGCATATCCTACCATCCATCATCCATCTACTCATCCATCCATCAATGGCATCCATTGTCCTTAAGGATTTCTAATGCTTTCATGAATATATGCAAAGGTGTGTGTATATGTCCCAACACTAATGCGAAGATCAGGCGGTCTACCGATTCAGTTGACCTCCTTAATGCAAATTATGTTAGTGGCATGAATCCAATATGTATGCAAATAAGCCTATTATAATATATAAGCTCTACATGTGTGCACCCTCATTCGTCCAAATGCAACATCCATGTGTTAGTTCATACATTTCATCCATAAAAGAAAATTCACACACATCCATATGCAGTATGAGAGTGATTGAGCCGATCTTAGTGCCTAATGTGTGTATATATGCGTCCACAAACAACCACTAGAAAACACTTGCATCCACTTGCATCCATCAATCATAACATGTATCAAACACATGTTTACATCCATAGGATTCCTATCTAAAGGTCGAAAAATACTATGGATAAGATATACTCAAATGATAGAAACAAGCACTGATAAAGCTTTTGGAAATAGGAGTTAAGAACATACCCTTGAAGAGAAAAGGGTACGAAGTACGAACCTTATCTTCGGTCTCCTAAGTCGCATCCTCTGGGTTATCTCCCCATTGAACCTTTAGCAACTTGAGCTCTTTATTGCGTAGCTTCTTAACTTCTGATCCCAGAATACGGGAAGGAACTCGCCTGACTGTCGCCTCCTATTCCACTTCTACCTCTTCCAATATACTCGGCTCAACAACTTATGCGGTGTCATGCAAGCACTTCCGCAGATGAGAAACATGGAAAACATCGTGAACACCAGATATATTTACAGGAAGTTTTACTCTATATGCCATTTGGCCAATCCTCTCGGTTATGGGAAATAGTCCCACAAACCTAGGTGCCAACTTCCCTACTGATTCGAAGCGAACCACATTCCTCAGAGGTGACATTTTGATAAAAACCAAGTCTCCTACTATGAATTCGTGGTCAGTCCTTCTCTTGTCTGCATACGATTTCTGGCTATCTTGAGCTGTCTTCATCCCCCTTTGAATAAGGTCAATCTTTTCAGATGTTTCTCTAACCATATCTGGTCTAAGTAATAATCTTTCTGTAGATTCCCACCAATAAGTTGGTGATCTACAGGGTCATCTGTATAATGCTTCGAAGGGTGCCATGCCGATGCTGGCCTGATAGTTGTTGTTATAGTCAAACTCTACTAAAGGAAGATGCTCTTCCCAAGTCCCTCCGAAGTCTAGGATACATAGCCTTAAAAGATCTTCTAGAATTCTGTTCACCCTCTCTGTTTGCCCATCAGTCTGAGGATGATAAGCAGTGCTCAAACACAACTGTGTACCTAATGCCTCTTGCAAGCTCCTCCAAAATTCGTTGGTAAAGATGGGGTCACGATCGCTCACGATGCTGGAAGGAACTCCATGAAGACGAACCATCTCTCGGACATAAATTATTGCTAACCATGGTTCCGTCCTCTTACTCTTAACTGGAATAAAGTGAGCGCTCTTAGTGAGTCTATCTACCACAACCCATATAGTGGTGTTGCCTTTCTTCGATCTAGGCAAACCATCTATAAAATCCATAGAGACGCTCTCCCATTTCCACTGAGGAACCTCCAATGGATGAAGTAAACCACCGGGCTTCTTTTGCTCAGCTTTGACTTGTTGGCAAATTAAACATTGGGAAAAAAATTCAGCCACATCTTTCTTCATCCCAGCCTAAAAGAAAACCCTCTTCATGTTCCTGTACATCTTATCACCACCTGGATGAATGGTCATCTTAGAATGGTGGGCTTGTTCTAAGACTGCCTTTATTAAGCTTCCAGTTTGAGGAACACAAAGCCTTCCATCTCGTCGCAACCACCCTTTTTCATCTATGGCATATCTGCTGAGGTGTCTAGAAGTCTCCCCTCTTCTGATCCTATCCATGATATCTAGAATCTGTGGGTCAACTTGTTGCGAAGCTCCTATCTGGTTCATAAGAGTCGGTCGTATCTCTAAGGATGCAAACAAATCAGGCAAAATCTCGATGGAGGGTCTAAAATCAAAAGATGATATGAACTCCAAGTTCTTTCTTTCCACAAACAGAGGACTCAGGGCCACCCTCTGCCTACTTAGTGTGTCTGCCACCACATTACCCTTGCCAGGAGTATAAGAAATCTCAAAATCATAAGAAGCTAGAAACTCCATCCATCGCTGGTGCCTTAAGTTGAGATCCTTCTGCAAGAACAGGTACTTGAGAGATTTATGATCGATGTATAACCCGAACTTCTCTCCAAGTAAATAATGATGCCACATCTTTAATGCAAACACTATGGCAGCTAGCTCTAGATCATGGGTGGGGTAGTTCTTTTCATGAACTCTCAGCTGTCTACTCCTATAACACACTACTTTCCCTTCTTGCATTAGAACCGCACCAAGCCTTGTACCGCATGCATCAGTGTAAATGGTAAACACTTTATTCCCGTCAGGTTAGGTCAAGACTGGGGCTGTTGTTAGAGCCCTCTTCAGTCGTTGGAAAGTAATGTCACAGTCTATATCCCACGAGAATGCCAAGTCCTTAATGAACTTCCTATAGTAACCTGCTAACCCAAGAAAGATTCTCACCTTGGTTGCATTTTTAGGGACTTGCCAATCTTGCACTGCAACCACCTTCGCGGGATCTACAGCTATCCCTTCTTTGGAGACCACATTCCCTAAGAATCTCACCTCTTTTCTCCAAAAATGGCATTTGGAGAATTTTGCTTTAAGCTGATGGTCACGAAGAGTTTTCAAAACTTCTCTCAAATGTTGGGCATGCTCTTCTTCGCTTTTAGATAAGATCAAAATATCATCGACAAAGACTACCACAAACTTATTTAGGAACTCCCGAAACACCCTACTCATCAGATCGACAAAATAGGCGGGTGCATTCGTCAGCCCAAAAGGCATAACCAGCCATTCAAAGAAACCATCCAGAGTCCTAAAGGCAGTCTTATCTATGCTGTGCTCAGCCACCCTCAACTGATGGAACCCCATGTCCAAGTCTAACTGATAAAATGCCGAGGCACCAACAAGCTGATCAAATAAATCGTCAATCCTCGGAAGAGGGTGCCTATTCTTCTTAGTGAGTTTATTCAGCTCCCTATATTCAACACACAAATGAAGCGAACCATCTTCCTTAGTTGCAAATACTACTGGAGCACCCCATTCAGATATGCTTCGTCTGATAAACCCTTTCTCAAGTAGCTCCCCTACTTGCTTACTCAGCTCCCTCCTTTCCCTTGGAGCTATGTGGCGCACTGATAATGCAACTGGCTTTGCATTGTCCACCAGATATATACGGAAGTCAATCTCGCGCCTTGGAGGTAAACCCCGTACCTCATCAAAAACATTGGAAAAATCTTGGGCTACTGTAACAGATTGCAGATTGTCGATAGATGCATCAAGAGACTCTAGGAAACTAAGCATAACCGACCCTTGTGGGTCACACGAAATCTTGAGGGTCCTCCCATGACAAGTCAGAAGCCTAACAACCCTCTTTTCACAATCCAGAATGACACCATATGTGGTAAGCCAATCCATTCCTAGAATCAATCCATAGCCCAAAAACCCGAGCACATATGCGTCGCATTCAAACAAGATGCCTAACACAGATATTTTCAAACCCCGACAAATCAAGATAAATGAGCCGAACCACCAATGGGGTTTGAAACAACTATGGGATCTACTACCATACTAGTAATTAAGTGCAGAGATTCAACTACAGAACTTGATATAAATGAATGTGAGGCACCAGAATCAAAAAGTGTTCTAATAGGATGGTTTGAAAGAGAAATTAAACCTTCCACAGAAAATTTTCTACCTCTATCAACAGCACTGGTCGCGAGAGCATGCACCTGCCCTCCAGAATTTCCTGCCCTTTGACCTTGTCCCTGTGATCCCCGTTTCTTCGGGCACTCTTTAGCAAAATGTCCGGCCTCTCCACAGGGGTAGCAAGAATTCTACCATTGCTTACAATCTTTAACCAGATGACCTTCCTTCCCACAATGGTGACATTTTCTCTTATCCTTGCCTTTATCATTTTTCCCTCCTTACTTCTGCTATTGCTGCTGCCCCTTCTTGGGCCACACCTTCCTATTTTGCGATGTCCCCTCAGCCTTTACCTCCTTCTTCTCTCCCTTGTCCTCCTCATGTATCAGGGCCATATCGACAAGTTTTTCAAAAGTGGCCCCCATTGGAATATGGGACATGGCTAACCCATGAAGGGGTTCATTCAGCCCTTTAGCAAACCGCAAAGCCTTTTTGTGCAGCGTATCCCCCAACTCTAACCCGAACCTTGCTAGTTGGTTGAATTTGTTCACATGTTCTTTCAACGTCAAGTTTCCTTGTTTAAGTGCTAAGAATCTCTCCATCTAGATGTTGCTTTCAGCTTGGGAAAGAAATTTCATTTCGAACCACTATCTAAAATCTTTCCAAGTTTCCACCAGACGTCCAGCTTGGGTGACTTCCCACCAAAATGAGGCTTCGTCCTTTAACAGCCAAGCAGCTAACTGAATCTTTCTTCGATCCTCCACTTCAAAGATTACGAATAAGTCCTCAGTCTCCTTAAGCTAATTCTGAGCTTTTAAGAATGTCTCTTTCCCATGGAATGGCTTCCCTCCCATAGCAAGGAAGTCTTTGCAAATCTTGGCGAAGTTATCTTCTCTTGGAGGAAGAGGAGGAGGAATGATTGGTGCAGCTGGGGGAGGAACATTTGGTTGGCCTTCGGCAGGTGCCGTGGCCTTCAAATATCCACGGAACCATTCAGGTATTGTGACGCTCTATGGGATATTAGGGATGTTTTGTTCCACAGACATGCTAAAAAAGGAGAAAGGAAGAAATTTAGATGAAGGACTAAAGGATAATACATATGGCTTTTTGGGGAATGTTTTTCAAAACAGACTTTTCTTTTTGAAAATGCTTTCTTTTAAAACCTTTTTGAAAATAATTTTCAAAAACTTTTATCTAATCTGGTAACCTTCATCTCTGATAACAAGTGTGACACCCACGTCCGTTAATGTCACTCAATAAGGGAATGCATTAAGTTTCGTGAAGCCCTATAGGCAAACAGTCACAGAATAATTACAAGACAGATATAAATAAGACAGCAGCGAAAATTTAAATTTTTATTTCAATCAGAAATCATAATACCGTGGTCCACAATTTCATAAGTCACAAAAACCATTACAAGAAAATAACTTCTGTCTTGCACCATCAGAGTACATTATAGGCATATAAAGTGGATAAGAGAGAGATCACTACATAAATGGCAGGTGTGATAAGGTAAGCAAGATAAGGTATACATGCCTCACTAATGATTACTCTGCACTATTACTAACATATCCAGAAACAGATGATCCTTTCAACTATAAGGTGGTAGACTTAGGTATACGTCCAAACGTATCCTAATTACTACACTGATCGATCGGCTCCCTAACCCTCGTAGATACCTTGTGCTGGCCCCACAGTAGGAGGTATCACTTCCTAAAGTGGCAACCTCTCGTCGTAATAATGTGCACACCCATATCTACAAGTGTCACGGTCATCTTATCCCCCTCTGCCCGACTCATGCACGAACATGGCCCGGTCGGTTTGCGCCGCCCACACCGTCCTCCCCGTTTGAATCTCTTACAATCAGTCAGTAAGTGTGCCCCTTCTCCGCCTAGTGCGGAGTACTTTGTTTGATACCTACTCCGGGTTACTGACTGAAATGGGTCCCACACAATATGGTACAAGCTCTCCCCTTTGTCTTGTATCCCCCACTAGGTTTTTACTGACTATGTATACCACTAGGTGTCTTTAATTACATAGCCTTATTTGTTTCTACCGGTTATGCTTACCTACAGGTGTCTTTAATACATAACCCCTAATCTTCCAACCAGTTATGCTTACCTATAGGTGTCTTTAATTACATAACCCCTATCACTTCTACAAGTTATGTTTACCCTAAAAGGTGTCTTTAATTACATAACTTTATTATTTCCACCTTCAAGACGGCTACTGGTCATACCACCTTTTCACTCTCCTTTGGATCAGAAGCGGTAATTCTGGTGGAGCTTAAAGTCCCCTCTCATAGAGTAATGTATTATGACCCAATGACGAATAAAGCGCTCCTCCTAGAGTCCCTGGACATGATTGAAGAGAAGAGGGACGAAGCAGACTTGCGTGCTTCAAGTCACCGACGCCAAGTGGCACGCTATTATGACAGAAAGGTTCGCCTTAAGACCTTCGAACCTGGAGATTTGGTACTGAAGCGAATCTTCCCACCTCCGGTTCATCTAGGTTCAAAGTGGGAAGGACCATACACCATCCAACGGAAACTTGACACGGGAGCTTTCAAGTTAACGACTGTGGATGGTGAAGAAATTCCTAGAGCTTGGAACGCCCAACATTTGCGGCGATACTTGACTTGAAATTGTATTATTTTCTTTTGTTTTATAGGCCATGTAAAAAGGCACGACTTTCCTAGAAAAGTCTGGTTAATATAAACAAAAGATTATAAAGTGGACGTAGGTCACGACTTGGCCGAACCACTATAAAATACTGTGTGTGATTTACTTTACCCGTTCGAACATTGTTTTGTGTATTTTCTGTGATTGTCATAACATAAGTCGAAAACATTAGACATTTGAATCGATATAAAAGCAAATGAAATAACCATTTGCATAACGACATAAAAGGACGGGAAGCCGACTTCTCAAACTTTAACTCTCACGAGTCGAGAGAGAGTATAAAGGACGGGAAGACGACATCCTTGAGGCGTGAAGGTGCACCATGACAAAAGACCGCCTCGAATCCACTATAACCTGACCATACGACAGGAGAGTATAAAGGTACAAAGAATGGGTACCAATAAAGAAGAATTTTAGGCCTGCTGAATGAGCCGAGGGCAGTTTAATCAATCTCGAACAAGCCTCAGCCAAGTGTTATATTCATTGGGGGCATACACATCTCGCACCCTGCCATCAATCATTTATTTTATTTATTTAAGCTGCAATTTCTATGAATGATATTTTCTCTTTCTATACATTTGAAGGGGAACGTGATTATGACTTAAATTATTGCTTACCATTTATGCCTATTAATTTCTCGACATTAACAGAAACAAATGACGAACTCATAAGCATTTTACATAGTAGGGAACAAACTACTTTATTTACACAGGTGTAGGTTTATACAAAAGAACCAAATAAACAAAGGCGAGGGCCGCACTCGCTACAACAACAGCGGACCAAGGAACATGAAAAATGAAGAATATAACTGCCTCTCATTTGGACTTCGAAGTGGACTTCGCTTCCTTGGCAGCTTTAAGTTTTTCCTTCTCCTCTTTTTCAGCCCTGGTCAGGATTCGCTTTGGCTTCTTCTTCCCTAGAACTGGAGTGGTGGGATCAGTAGAAGATTTTTTAGCAAGCTCTTCAGTGATCGACCTGGTTGATAGTTTGACAACTAACCTGGATCCAGGAGGGATTTCCGCGGAGGTTTAATAGCCTCAAGATCTTCCTTCTCAGCCTTGGCTTTTAAGAGCTTGTCCTGTTTGGCTTTCATATCAGCCAAAGTCATGTCGTCGACATTCACCAAATCCCCAGTCACGACAACATCGTCCTCTTCCTCATGCCCATCATTTCCACTGTCGTCTTTTCGGGCATCTATCACATCTTCGTCTTGGGGGTTTTCAGTGGTAGATGGCATGTGAGTCTTCTCAACAACCTCATCCTTATCCTTGACCTCTTCCACAGGTTTTGAGCCAGTGACTTCAGCATGCTTCTCTTGGATCTCTTCAGCAGACCTTGTATCAGTGATTTCTTTCTGTTGCACATCGTCCTTTTCAACTGGCTGTGCACCTATAGAATGAGAGTTAACTGGTATTAGCTCAGGAGAAACAATAGGGTCTTCGGTTGATTGTCCAACAATGTAGCGAAAGGTTGAAATAGCCCTAACAAATTGGGGTGAAAAGTTAGAGATACCTTCAGATGATTTCTCATTTGGGGTAGCTAGAGTCTCTGGTGTTGTTTCAGGAATAGGGGATTAAAAAATATGTCTTAGGGATTCCTAGATTCTCTGGATCATATCCCTCCATTCTGGTATCCCCAGGGGCAACAGAAGAATAACCAGTTTCAAGGACATTTTTCCCCTTAGCTTGACGTGTCTCTTCTTCCATAGCTGCAGCAATGAGTCTGCATCCTTCAGCCAAGCGCACTGGTTCTTCACCCTTCAGGAATTTCTCCATAAGTTTGTTTTCATCGATGGAGTCCACCTTGAGCTCTTTCTTCTCCCATTCAATGATTTGGTCCCATACATAAACTAGAGTTGTCAGGTAATCTTCGATCCAAGCAATGTCCCACGACGGATCACTTGAGCAAAGAACTCTATCATTAGCTCACGATAACCATTTGGGCTGCAGAAAGCTAAGCTTGGAGCTCTTCGGAAGATTTAATGGCAATGCTCGTATTCCCCTCGGCCAAGACTGCTCTAGATTCAGCCTCCATTAGTTTGGCTTCCAATTCAGCATTCCGTTTTGCCAAATTAGTATTTTTCTTTTCTAACTCAACCTTCTCCTGTTCAAGGGTAGTACAAGCCAATTGCGCTTTAACACTCTCAGATTTAGCATTTTTCTTCTTTAGATCTTAGCGCTCTTGGCTATGGAATTCCAAACAAGTGTGATAACGCTTTTGTAGCTCCTCATGTTGTTTTTTTGTAGTTGTCAACATCCCGTTGAGCAAGAGCAAGCTAAGCCTGTGCGTTTTCCAAGTCTTTCTCTGAATTTTTCAAGATGCTTTCGTCGTAATTGGCCATTTCCTTCATGTGATCAATATCAGTGATTAAACCCCGAATAATTTTAGAAAGGTTGCGCGAATATCTATACATCTCCGTGTATTGCCTGTCCACTAAGTCTAACTTTGCTTTAGCATCATCCGCCCACTTCGAAGGAACAAGCTCAAGTGCAGGAACAAACTGTAGATGATAAAAATAATGATCCGGAAATTGTTTCCTCAAATATGCCAGTTTTTCTATGTTCTCAAAATCCAGCGGCATGAATTTGGATATGGACAACTCGACATTTCTTTGCTTGGAAGGTACAATGGATATTTCATCTTTGCCCGACCTTCTCTCAGAAACTTTATGTTTATCTTGTGAATCAACACGCTTTGAAGGTGGCTTATTTTGAGGATGCTTCTCCTTAGGAGGAGTAGGAACTTTGGAGTTTGGTTTGTCCCCCTCACGACGATCTTGATAACTCTTATGCTTGTCTGAATCCGACCGGCGGGGAGAACGAGAGCGTGAAGAATGAGGACGATTGGAATCATAATGCCTCCTGTCATCCCTACTGCGACTCTCATGGTGATCATATTCAATTTTGGAATCAAATCTAGGCATGCTGGTGGGAGTTTCCTGAAATCACAGCGAGGGCATGTCATCGTTCTGCAAAATAAGGTACGTAAAGTTCAGAACCAAGGTTTATGTAAAGCACAGGTACTGTGACGTGCAATGTTAGTGTGTTGTGCATATCCTAAGTGATATCCCTCCCCCACCAACCAAAGACGGAAATTTGGTTGGTACGTGTAGTTTCCTTAGTCTTCACAGGAGTAACTTCTTCTGAGGAAGTAATGGTAAGAGGATTCGTTATGAAATCTTCTTAAGTGTAAAGGGTCTCGAACAAGGGAAGATTTCCCAAACTATGGAATATAGAGTCATCCACAATGGGGGCATCTCCTTGAGGAGCGTTTGACGGCAACTCTTTTGGAGAAACTAGTTTTTCAGGAGTGGCAGCATCCTTGGGAGTGATGTATTTATTTCTATCTTTTTCTACTATATTTGCTAGTATATCATCTTGAGTCGAAGAGGGAGAAGGAGGATCCCTAAGGGGCACTGTCGGATCTTTTGAACTTTCTCTCCTCTCGAGTGGAGTGTCAACTGGGGGTATGTACACATAAGGGCCCTCCCCATGACCTATGCTACGAGTTATAGAAACTAGACGATGCCGATGAAGATTTTCATCCACTAAACAGTCCTCGATGGTCAAGAATTTTTTATCACCATTGAGTAACCGACTCAAGCGATCAAATTGCACCGGATCACTACAAGAAAACATGATATACATAGCATTGTATCATAACTTATATTAAAGTGCTATAAAAATTAATTAAGGAAAGTAAAACAATATATAAATTGAGCTATATAAACAAAGTAAGTAAAATAAGAGGTAAAATGTGCTATATATAAGTATGTTCCGCTGTATTAACACTGCTCATTAAGAAAGCGGAAGCAAAAAGTTGAGCGGGACACGATAAAACATAAGCCGCGAAAATGAAAATTCCTTCCGTCACTTTCATATGGACCAAACTTTTCCCTAAATCCCTAAATTGTTCTATTCACTTCACGATTTTCAAGGATCCTAGAAATTCGATCCTCGCCGATTCATCTGGTATCCCATCTCCGATTCAGTCACTGTAGACCTAACCCATCTCTCTGATTCGCTCGGATTGATCTAAATCAATAGTGGAGTTGTTTGGAATAGGAATTTTTTTATTAGTTTCTTACTTCCATAAATTGGCTTCATCGGTTGTTCATCTTTTTTCAGTTTGATCCCAGCAATCGATCTGTGATAGTAGCAGTTAGTTTATGATATCCAGTGCTCAAATATGTCATTCTCAGATTCAATTTTAAGCCTCTTACTTTCTATTTTAATGTCGCTGTTTCTTAATTTGGGTTTTTTCTCCTCATAAATTGCTTTTGAGCATAATTGTGAAACCCTTTTAGACATGTTGCAATTCACTGTACATGTAAGTTAAAATGCCAAAGTTGTACTATAATGTTTGTCCGTGATTGATTAATCTTTGGTAGGTTGCGTCTGACTATTGGGTTAGATTGAATTAACTTTTTGTTTGATTACATTGGTCGCTCGGCTGTAAGTTTTGAAGAAGAGTTGATTTCATGATTACCATAAATTTACCAATGTGATAAAGGAGATATTCAGAAAGATTTTTTAATAAAGCAAAAGGTTTAATTTCGCTGTTGCTTACAAATATCTTTTCTCCGTTGCTACTGTACATGAATCTGATGCTCTCTTTAATTCTGATTGCGAGTTTTCAATAATGGCGATATCGTCAATTTTTGAAGTATGAATTTTTTTCATGTTGTTTATGTGCTTAGTTTAGATTTATTTTTTGTTTCATTTGAAGATTTGCATGGTTGAACGGGCACGTTTTGAATATTCCAATCAATTAATCTAATAATCTTAGCTTATGCATGCTTGGTTCAAATTTTATGGTGTATATTTATTAACCTATGTTTGACTAAAATTAGAGTAACTACCATGTGTAATAAAATTCCATGTAGGTATACCCTTGTTTGATTAGGATGACATAACCGTATATCTTTCTTTGTGAAGATAGTGGTGTTGTTTGTAAATAGGAATATGATGATATTGTATATTCACTACATTTGTGGAAGTACTAATACCAAAAGTTAATGGAGGTCTGTTGTTTATCCGAGTGGAAGTGTTAAAATATGAAATTATTATAAGCGCAAGGTATACAATTTTGTGGAAGTTACAAACATTGTTTATTTGCACAATGTGTTAAAAAAATGTGTATTTTTTCGTACTTGAAAATGGAATTGCTTGATACTGACATCATTTATCTGAGGCTAAAACTTAATTCACCAATTTTACATGTGCAAAGGGCAAAAAATTTATTGCTCACTTATAACCATTTGGACTGTTGATAGGTCTATTGATGAACTCTGGCAACCGATTTTACGTGTTCCCGGTTTGTTATTGGTTCAGGTTAGAAACCAATTATTCGATTTTCTTCCACTTTCTTCCCCTTATACTCTTTGTCACCTATTTGTTTACAACCTACTTGATTAAATGTATATAAGAAGCCACATTCTTCAATTTTATTCCTCTTTTGGTCATTATCATATGTTTTTTACGATGTATTTGATTGAAGCTATAGAAAAAGCATTGCTTGCACCATCTCGCCAATTATATTTGCTTTTGTTCCTAAATCTCCTAGCATAACGAGGGAATCAATCTAAAGATGAAGTTGGTATTTCCTTCTCTTGCAACACATTGAATTCTTAGCCTGTTCTAAAATAGTTGGCTCATATATTGATATTAATTACTTATTTGACTGCTGCTATTTTCTAAGAATTATTTATTAAATTTGGTTTTTGTTATATACTACACACAAACACTTTAACCTTGCTTTTATTGTTTCTTTTTCAATTTATCCTTAGCGTAACCTTAGTTTAAACAGACCAAAAACTAGTTCTATGTTGAATTTGATATCAGTCTGGTTCCATTATTACTTGCTAACTATTTCTTTGTATTAAGGACTTGTCTTTTGAGTTTACATTTGAGAACCACTTTCATAAACCAGAAGGTATGTTATTAAATATTTTAGAAAACTACTTAACGATCTTCCGTTCATCAAAAGTTACCAATATTGCACAATGGAACCGGTTTTTTCCTCTATAATACTAAATCTATTACATGTGAAATAGGTTTCCACTTCTTAGTCTATCGCGGTTGTGGGTTTAGACTCCAATGATCAATGGTTGAATATATGGTGGAGTTACACTTGCAAAAACTTATCATATTGCAGTATTATTTGTGTGTGTCTGCTCATATTGTTTTATTTGAGCTCTAAAAAGCAAGAGCAAAATAAAAAGAATTAGTTTAAATCGCTAAATCTAAGGCATTGACAGTGGGTTTACAATATATGTTTGCTTCTAAACAACCCATTTGTAGCATACATTATTGTCATTTTTATTTACTTTCTCAATTTCAAGACATTGCTTGCTCTTTTGATGAGCAACACAGAGCTCGCTTCTATTTACTTATTATTATTATTCATTTAGTGCATACATTAACTATTTTTGATGAAAATAAAAAAAGATCGTTTCTATATTACATTGCCAGAAAATATTGTGTGAAGACCCGTAACTTCCCCGTAAAGGAAAGTGTCGGATAGTTCGAGAACAAGCCACAACATAACTCATACAGAAGAACATTTCATTGTATATTACAACAATGCATCAGATTACAAGAATATACAGAGTATAAATGAATATAACACAGAAATATCAGAGATTTAAATTACATTTAAATACATAGCAGCGGAAAATAATACAATACACAACTAGAAGAGATATACGGATACAAAGCTTTCCGGATATCGTTCCAGCTGTAAACCAGGATCCTGTGAATATAAATCTGCAAAAACCAAAACTACTAGCTGCCCGTGTCAAAATAAGGGCACCCAGAGTTTAGGTTAAAACAATAAACTCCAGGTCAGTCATGTGACTGGTGTGAGAACTAAAACAGTTATTAATCTTTATTTTAAAGCTAGGGAAATCAAGGGACCACGCCGTATAACACGGAACGGGTTTCCTCCCAAGAATACCAGTGCATAAAACGAACAGCGCAATGCTAAATAAAGAAAAATGAAGCTGTTATAAGACCCAGGTCCTATCACACAATGCAACGCAAGCCGGGGGATAGGGTTTTCCCTTATAACAGCCAAAGAATGCTTGATACGTTTAACACAAATCATTTGATACTATTATAAGTGCATAGTGTATAAAACAACTTCAAATCATAAGTATCAATCATAGGCGACATGAGCGTCCCATGCCACTATGTCGCCACATATAGGTTTACAATCAAAACCGCAATGTCGTATTTGGAAATTGGATTTCCGTCTATGAACCGAGGCAAAAGATAGTCCTCAACCGATTCGTGACTCTCTAGCCCGAGCCACAGGTCAGAGCTCGAGTGACCTTGGAGCGACAGGGCCGGTCCACCGATGTGGATTAAACTTAAACCCTGAACATGCGTTCCCCCGCCCTATGGGGCGTAAACGAGCCAACTAAATGACTCCATCGGTTCGAGAACGACCGATCAATCCGAGGCGCCTCGCAACAGCAACAACCACATAAGTCAAACTCGTCAGGGCGTGTAAAACCACTGACGCCACTTCTAACTAGAAAGAAACGCATGCCCTCCCTGAGGTCCGTCTCCCGTTTTTGATTCATACCGGGTGTGAAACTCGCGAATCAAACGTTACACGAAGCTACGCCACAAAGGCCGTGCTTCGATCATCAACCACAAGACTTTGCTTTTCAACAGAAGCCTCGATCAATTGCCACTTAGGCATGCCACACAGGCAATTCACTCCATGCGTTTGATATCCATCAATATATAACCCCTGAGCTCGTACGTCTCAGAGAAGGGCGTTAAGCAAGAGAATAAATTCTCCGCCGCCAAACAGATATATATTTAATAGAGATCAATCACACGGACTAAAATCCAATGTCAGACACACAGTCCATTTACAAGTCCGTTCTGGGTCTGAACGAAACCGGAGGCACCTAGTACCCCGCATATCCATCGATCTCCAAGTACGTCTGGACGATCACTAACTGTTTCCATCTTCTTGGGTGTACAGCCCAATCAAGATCATCAGTTATCACCCAAACGACGTGAAGACCTCCGGTCTTCGACCATCGTCTTCATCTTCGACTTATCGTCGTATCAGTTATTCAGAATGGGATAAACCCGGTCTTTCCGAATAACTCGCGTATATTTTAAATAAGTGTTACACAAACACAACATACGCCTCATTCCAATTCATTAGTCACTAACCGTAAATTAATCAAGAGAATAATTTCCCAAATATTAACCCCGAAGGCCGAAACCAACATCAGATCAATATCCAGAAAACCATTCTGCTTGGCTAACCGACAGTTAGTTTCTAAATTTCACATTCATAGGGAAAGATTCCCATATATTTTATCAAAGATAAATTCCTTGAATTTATTCTTTAATCCATTTTTGAATATCAATTCAAACTAGTCGGGATTAGCGAACCTTACCGAAGTAATCATTTGTTTTAATTTCCCAATCCCAACCTATTCATCCCATGAAGTAAAACTGGTAATACTTCATATCTAACACCACAGTGTTATCGGTAAATTCAATTACCATTTCACGTTCAAATCTAATTAAAGATTTAACTATCGCCTGGAGCAAAACTGGTGATACTCCATTTTCGATCTTACAATCTAATTAAAGATTCATTAAAACTCCACTTAGTTTTAATCTTCGACTGGGTTAAAGAATCAGTGTCATTTAAAACACGGTTCACGATAAACCCAAAATCACATTCATTAATTATCGGGTTAAAGAACGAGTGTTATTTAAAACACTGTTCACGATAAACCCAAAAATCAATATCAATTCAATTCCAATTAAATATTATTTAATTGGTACACTTCGTTAAATCCAAACAAAAAGATTTAATCTTTTCTCAACTGGGTTCAAGAACAGTGTTAGTGAAGACACCATTCACGACAAACCCAAATCACATTTGATATTCAATACAAGGCTCTGAATAGAAAATATACCGGCCTATATTCAATATCAAATTCTACGACTAACAAATATCGCATTGGAAATAACGATATATATATATATATATATATCTTTCAAATTTCCATAACAACATTTGTATAATCACGAAATCCAACATCGAAATATTCCGAAGACAATTTCGATTCAAATCCACTCCAATGCAATCATTGGATATTCTGGTTATTTTTAAAACCCTTTTCGAATTCAATTTATTTATTTAAAAATAAATAGAATTATAATTCTAGTTCAAAACTAGTTCATTTCGATAAAAATCTATTTTTATCTTTTCAAATATGGAGTTTTTCATCCCAATTCTTTCTAAATCATTTCTTATGATTTTACATAAATTATTACTATTTTTAATAATTTTATCAAGGCCCGTACAGTCGATTTCCAACAATGGCCATCGAACTGCACTTACAGCGACCTTTTTCGAATTTGATTTGGACGTATCTCCAAATCCAACCGTTAGATTTCTAATTTCTAATATTCGTTAGAAAGCTCTTTTTGATACGAACCCAACGGTTCCAGTTTTAGGAGAATCCGACGGTCGGATCTCCCGTAATGTCCGTTTGAAATAAATGGTCGAAATTCACGAACTGCCGCGGCGCGGCGCGTTCTATTCAGGCCATTATATTATATATATAATATATATAATATATATTTCGTCGATTTCTATTTAAAACGATTTATATGAATAGTTTTAAAATTCGTTTCAAAAGCAATTTCAACTTCCATTTCAATTCAATTTAAAATTGAATTCTTCTTTATAAATTCGTTTTAAAATTCATTTCTATTCAATTCAAATTTCAATTCAATTTGAATTCATATTCAATTCAATTCATGTCGAAATCGTTTTCAATTCAATTCATTTCGAAATCGTTTTCAATTCAATTCATTTCGAAATCGTTTTCAATTCAATTCATTTCGAAATCGTTTTCAATTCAATTCATTTCGAAATCGTTTTCAATTCAATTCATTTCGAAATCGTTTTCAATTCAATTCATTTCGAAATCGTTTTCAATTCAATTCATTTCGAAATCGTTTTCAATTCAATTCATTTCGAAATCGTTTTCAATTCAATTCATTTCGAAATCATTTTCAATTCAATTCATTTAGAAATCGTTTTCAATTCAATTCATTTCGAAATCGTTCAATTCAATTCATTTCGAAATATTCGATTTCGAGATTACTTTTCAATATTCATTTTAAAATGAATAAAATCGATATAAATATCGTTTACGTCAAAATGGCGTCAATCTAATCAACACGGCTTCATAAATTTCTATTTTCAAATATTCTATTTCAAATATTTCCTATTATCAAAATATTTGTTATTATCAAAATATTCTTTATTTTCACGATTGGAATGAGGCCCAATCAATTACCATATAAAATTAATTATATGGATTTTCATACAACACATGTATATAATAACATTGAAAATAATCAACCATCAACCAAAGTGCACTACACTGTATAAGCATCAAATATAGATATTCAACGCTCATAACAGCCTATCAATCAATCGATCGACATATTTAATCAATCAGGATGAGTGAAATTCATATTTCATCCCAACACCCGTGTGGGGTTTCAAACAATCAAACACAGATTTTAGTTGTGAAGTTGGGCGATGTGTAAAATTTATCGTCCCAATCAGTGTCATTCAAATAAGTGTACATAAACAAACCATCTGGTTTGTAAATGAATATTTATTTATTCACTTCACTATTTTCATATTCACGTTAAAAATTATATTTTTAACGATAAAACATTTTATTTCAACCTATGAATTTCTATTCAATTCATTTATTCAATAAAATGATATTTTTATTTTTCTAACATATTTTAGAAAATTTCGGCGGCATAACGGCACGATACTAGAAACGGGACAAGGCCTAGCCTTATCCCCGGTCTAGTGAAGGCCCACGCCATTCACACATCATCATATCAATTTCATTTCACCAAACTATTCAAATCAACCCAAACAATCTAACTGACAACACAGCCAAACAAACAAGTCCATGGTCTGTGGACGATTGTGTCGGGTGCTACTAAGCACCGTCTGCATCCTAGTATATATATATATAACTAGAAAAATAAATTGAAAGGTGAGAAATTCTCACCGAAAGCTATCCAAGCTCCACGGCATTTCATTTGCAGAAGTCTTCGCCGTTTTCGCATCTTCGTCGCCCGTAGCCACTATATATATAAAAATCGAATTTTTATTTCGCTATTCAATTTATAAAAATCGAATTTTTACTTCAAAGTTCAATAGATAAAAATCATATTTTTCTTTCGAAGTTCAATATTTAAAAATCCTATTTTTCTTTCGAAGTTCAATATTTAAAAATCAAATTTTTCTTTCGAAGTTCAATATTTAAAAATCCTATTTTTTTTTCGAAGTTCAAAACATAAAAACTATATTTTTCTTTCGAAGTTCAAAACATAAAAACTATATTTTTCTTTCGAAGTTCAAAACAAAAAAACTATATTTTTCTTTTGAAGTTCAAAACATAAAAACTACATTTTTACTTCTTTTACCCAATAAAAATTCCGCCTTTTCTATTTTAAAGTTTAAACCCTTTTTCCATTTTAAACCTTTAAAATAAAAATCAGTTTTAATATTCCTTTTAAATCAGTTTTTAAATCTAATAAAAAAAAATCGGTTTAAAATTCTTATAAAATCAGTTTTGACATTTTTTTTAAAAAAAAACAGAACTTACTTATTTAAGTAAAATCAGTTTTAAAATCATTTAAAAAAATTCAGTTTTAAAAATCAAATAAAAAACAGTTTTCAAAATAAATAAAAAAAAACAGGTTTCAAGTAAAATAAAATAAAAAAACAGTTTAAGTAAAATAAAAAAACAGTTAAAAGTAAATTTAAAAAAAAAACAACCGACCAAGACCGTTCGAATCCCGCATACGCTAACTTTGGGTATACAACACATCAGAACAAATAACAGAAGACTTCAATAAACATCATAATAATGTTACATCAGAGTACAGAATATCAGAGTATATCGATAATAATACACAGCGGAAGATAAATTTACATAAATGTAATACAGTGCACAGCGGAAATATAAACTACACAGCGGAAGACTGTAAATGCCTGGACACAGCTTAAAGCTTCAATCCAGAATCCTGCTCAACACATCTGCAAAATAAAACTACTCGACTGCCCGTGTGGAAAATAGGGGCACCCGAGTTCGCAAGGGAAAAGCAAACTACAGGTCAGTCATGTGACTGGTGTGAGAACTAAAACAGTTATTAATCTTTATTTTAAAGCTAGGGAAATCAAGGGACCACGCCGTATAACACGGAACGGGTTTCCTCCCAAGAATACCAGTGCATAAAACGAACAGCGTAATGCTAAATAAAGAAAAATGAAGCTGTTATAAGACCCAGGTCCTATCACACAATGCAACGCAAGCCGGGGGATAGGGTTTTCCCTTATAACAGCCAAAGAATGCTTGATACGTTTAACACAAATCATTTGATACTATTATAAGTGCATAGTGTATAAAACAACTTCAAATCATAAGTATCAATCATAGGCGACATGAGCGTCCCATGCCACTATGTCGCCACATATAGGTTTACAATCAAAACCGCAATGTCGTATTTGGAAATTGGATTTCCGTCTATGAACCGAGGCAAAAGATAGTCCTCAACCGATTCGTGACTCTCTAGCCCGAGCCACAGGTCAGAGCTCGAGTGACCTTGGAGCGACAGGGCCGGTCCACCGATGTGGATTAAACTTAAACCCTGAACATGCGTTCCCCCGCCCTATGGGGCGTAAACGAGCCAACTAAATGACTCCATCGGTTCGAGAACGACCGATCAATCCGAGGCGCCTCGCAACAGCAACAACCACATAAGTCAAACTCGTCAGGGCGTGTAAAACCACTGACGCCACTTCTAACTAGAAAGAAACGCATGCCCTCCCTGAGGTCCGTCTCCCGTTTTTGATTCATACCGGGTGTGAAACTCGCGAATCAAACGTTACACGAAGCTACGCCACAAAGGCCGTGCTTCGATCATCAACCACAAGACTTTGCTTTTCAACAGAAGCCTCGATCAATTGCCACTTAGGCATGCCACACAGGCAATTCACTCCATGCGTTTGATATCCATCAATATATAACCCCTGAGCTCGTACGTCTCAGAGAAGGGCGTTAAGCAAGAGAATAAATTCTCCGCCGCCAAACAGATATATATTTAATAGAGATCAATCACACGGACTAAAATCCAATGTCAGACACACAGTCCATTTACAAGTCCGTTCTGGGTCTGAACGAAACCGGAGGCACCTAGTACCCCGCATATCCATCGATCTCCAAGTACGTCTGGACGATCACTAACTGTTTCCATCTTCTTGGGTGTACAGCCCAATCAAGATCATCAGTTATCACCCAAACGACGTGAAGACCTCCGGTCTTCGACCATCGTCTTCATCTTCGACTTATCGTCGTATCAGTTATTCAGAATGGGATAAACCCGGTCTTTCCGAATAACTCGCGTATATTTTAAATAAGTGTTACACAAACACAACATACGCCTCATTCCAATTCATTAGTCACTAACCGTAAATTAATCAAGAGAATAATTTCCCAAATATTAACCCCGAAGGCCGAAACCAACATCAGATCAATATCCAGAAAACCATTCTGCTTGGCTAACCGACAGTTAGTTTCTAAATTTCACATTCATAGGGAAAGATTCCCATATATTTTATCAAAGATAAATTCCTTGAATTTATTCTTTAATCCATTTTTGAATATCAATTCAAACTAGTCGGGATTAGCGAACCTTACCGAAGTAATCATTTGTTTTAATTTTCCAATCCCAACCTATTCATCCCATGAAGTAAAACTGGTAATACTTCATATCTAACACCACAGTGTTATCGGTAAATTCAATTACCATTTCACGTTCAAATCTAATTAAAGATTTAACTATCGCCTGGAGCAAAACTGGTGATACTCCATTTTCGATCTTACAATCTAATTAAAGATTCATTAAAACTCCACTTAGTTTTAATCTTCGACTGGGTTAAAGAATCAGTGTCATTTAAAACACGGTTCACGATAAACCCAAAATCACATTCATTAATTATCGGGTTAAAGAACGAGTGTTATTTAAAACACTGTTCACGATAAACCCAAAAATCAATATCAATTCAATTCCAATTAAATATTATTTAATTGGTACACTTCGTTAAATCCAAACAAAAAGATTTAATCTTTTCTCAACTGGGTTCAAGAACAGTGTTAGTGAAGACACCATTCACGACAAACCCAAATCACATTTGGTATCAGAGCTTTGGTTTACAAAGCAGAGAACAAGACACATTAGAACCTTACGAAAGAATTCATCAGATATTGGATTAGTAATATCCAATTAGAATGACTCGTTAGAGATAGGATCAGTAGTATCCTAGAACGAGTGTGAAGAGTATATTTTTTAAAAATGAAAACAAAGTTTTGTTTTGAAAACTTAAATCAATTATTCGTATCTGATTATCTATTTATATTGAGTTGGACAGTCCAGTATATAAAGATTTTGCGTATACGTCTGATCCGCGTGTATTCGAAGTTCTAATATATTGGATAGATATAGAATCATACTCTAGTGACCCGAAGATGATTCTGATGGTTGAGTACTCATCATCAGAATTTATATTCGTGTGACGAAGGTGTGATATCTATATATTTCCATTAGACTGGTGTGAGAACCAAAATTAGATAGGGCTTATTGTTGTGATTTGGCATCAAAAATCTGATTTTTGACTATGTATCAAAGTTATCAATTTGAAACTCTAATCCACTAATTGATTGATGTTTGTGTTGTTTGTTTATTTGTTTGATAATTTTGAACCATTATGCCTAATAGCATCAAATATTGAACTGTATTGAAAATTGGTTGCATTTGTTTGCATATACATATATATCATTGAACAGGTCATAGCAAGGAGGCTAGAGCCAGAGAATAAAATTTGTTTGCCCGACAAATAGGTACATGTTTACTACATAATTTCCTGTTTTGTTTGGGTGATGATGATTTTGTGAGCCTATTGGCTAGCCGCTTGGCTTTTTCTTTTTCTTTTTGAGATCTGAAGGACCGGGGAAGCTATTTGAAATTCCCCGATGCTCCCGGTGCAGGGGAGGTTATGGCGAAATTTTTCGAAAATTTAGGGTGTTAGCCAAATTTTTGAAATTTTGAAAATTCTCAGAAACTAAAGAGTTGGAGAATGGAAGCCTGATCGGTCGTAGAGCTGAATAATCAAACCACTTTCGACTTTGTTCCTTTTCGGGGACGAAAAGTTTTAAGTGGGGGAGATTGTAACAACCCGTAAAATCTGGGCCAGTTTAAAATTTTTATTTTGGCAATTTTAGCGAATTTTGAATATTTAAAATAGATTATTTTAAATAATATCGACGAGAAATTTATTTTGAATAGAATTCGAACGTATATATTATACGCGTCGTCGTTAGAATATATAATAATTATATATAATTATAAAAGGAATTGAAAATGGCGCGGTAGTTCGAAAATTTGATTTCTAATTTCAAATGAATATACAGAATTCAGTATAAGTCAGAATTGAACGAAACAAGAAATATTTGAATCTGTATAACTATATCTTTGTAACGAAGTTAACAAACTGGGATTTTATCCTAGAAATGATAAGATATGTCCAGTTTAAAATTAGAAATAGTCGCTGTGGAAATTATATATATTTTTATATATATAAGGCCCTTAAAAATGGACATTTTGCAAACGACCTCGGAATTCGACGAAACCAGTTTTGTTGGGTCCGGGATGTTAAGTTATTGCTAGATTTCAAATTTCATAATTTTTCGAATCAATATGTGAGCGTGGCAAAGGAAAACGCGTTTGACCAGTTTCAGTTGATTTTAATCGACTGGAAATTGGCCATTTTTCAAACGGTCTCAGAATTCGACGAAACTAGTTTTGTTAGGACCGTATCGTCAATACGAAGCTAGAAAATATTTTTCGAGAATTTTTAGAGTTAGTATGTGGCCCCAGTAATTGGAAATGTACGTTTAAAATTCAATATAAAGATTTATATTTTAAAATTTCACGGAAACTGACTGTAACTGTCGAAATGGCTTACGAAACCTATTCCATTGTGTCCGGGATGGGGGTAGTTAGCTAGGGGCGACACTGGTTCGGTTTGATTTGGAGTTTAAATGAAAATTCCCTTTTTAAAAGAAAAATAGAATTAAATATTAATTAAAATAATTATATTTATATATACTCCCCCCCCTCGTTTCTTAAAAATCAAAAATCGATTCAGATGAAAAAGAAAAAAAAAAAAACCTGTAGCCCTAATCGTCGACGCCGCGCCGCCGGGGGGGGGGGGGGGGTGACCCATCGCCGCCGCCCTTTCTTCCACCAGCCCCCTCCTCTTCTCGAGCTCCTCCGCCTCCGTCCATCCACCTTCGTTCGAAGCCATCCCCAAAGAAAAACCGCGACGCCCCTTTTTGCTAACCACCGCTTGAAGCCTCCTCCACCACTGACGAACGCGAGACCCCCCCCCCCCCTTCCTCGCTGTTGCAGCCTACGATCAGCCCCCCCTGTAAGTCCCCTGATGTCCTTTATTTTATTTTTTAACTGTTTTTTTTTCTTTTTCATCTGAATCGATTTTTGATTTTTAAGAAACGAGGGGGGGGGGGGAGTATATATAAATATAATTATTTTAATTAATATTTAATTCTATTTTTCTTTTAAAAAGGGAATTTTCATTTAAACTCCAAATCAAACCGAACCAGTGTCGCCCCTAGCTAACTACCCCCATCCCGGACACAATGGAATAGGTTTCGTAAGCCATTTCGACAGTTACAGTCAGTTTCCGTGAAATTTTAAAATATAAATCTTTATATTGAATTTTAAACGTACATTTCCAATTACTGGGGCCACATACTAACTCTAAAAATTCTCGAAAAATATTTTCTAGCTTCGTATTGACGATACGGTCCTAACAAAACTAGTTTCGTCGAATTCTGAGACCGTTTGAAAAATGGCCAATTTCCAGTCGATTAAAATCAACTGAAACTGGTCAAACGCGTTTTCCTTTGCCACGCTCACATATTGATTCGAAAAATTATGAAATTTGAAATCTAGCAATAACTTAACATCCCGGACCCAACAAAACTGGTTTCGTCGAATTCCGAGGTCGTTTGCAAAATGTCCATTTTTAAGGGCCTTATATATATAAAAATATATATAATTTCCACAGCGACTATTTCTAATTTTAAACTGGACATATCTTATCATTTCTAGGATAAAATCCCAGTTTGTTAACTTCGTTACAAAGATATAGTTATACAGATTCAAATATTTCTTGTTTCGTTCAATTCTGACTTATACTGAATTCTGTATATTCATTTGAAATTAGAAATCAAATTTTCGAACTACCGCGCCATTTTCAATTCCTTTTATAATTATATATAATTATTATATATTCTAACGACGACGCGTATAATATATACGTTCGAATTCTATTCAAAATAAATTTCTCGTCGATATTATTTAAAATAATCTATTTTAAATATTCAAAATTCGCTAAAATTGCCAAAATAAAAATTTTAAACTGGCCCAGATTTTACGGGTTGTTACATATTGTATATACAAGTACATAATAATAGTACAATATAACTACACAAGTTACACCTCCAACAAGTTAATACATTCAACTGAAGTGATGGCTCCTTCACATTCAACATTACATATATGCTATATATTATTTCATCTTGACTATAATAAATTTTAGTGTGAGCAATTTTCGAAATTATATAACTTTCATCTAACCCCAAACTATGCTACGCCCAGATGTTGTTTGCGGTCATGATAAATAGAGAAGGCAACTCTTTATTAAATAGAAATGATGTTATTTATAAAAGTAGAAAAATGACGTAACATGTATATTTGTAAAAAATATTTGATATATACGCATTTGTTAGACATAATTAAAACTAACATTGTTGTTGCAAAAAAAAAAATTCATTGCTACTATCACCAACTTGATTTTTTGATTTGACTAAGTAATAGTTATTTTTTATGTTCAGTTGTTAATTATCATCTTAGGGTGATCCATCATTCATAAGATAGAAGTCAATACCATATGATGTAGTTTTGTGTTTTTGTATATGGTGGTAGGCAAGATGATGATTACATGTGGACTATTCCCATTTCTCATGATTATGGGTAGGGAGAGCAAGAAGTCGTAGGAAGATCTTTATGGGAGAAAACCTCACTTGCGATTGTTACTGTAGCATGCAGATTATAGAATAGAATGCAATGTTTAAAACTAAGGTATATGCACTCGAACTTACTTACCTTACATATAGTTTTGTTACATTAGAAGTCACATGATTGCTCTCCATGATGGATTGATGGTAGAGGCAAAAGGATATTTCATGTAGTATTTATTGGAAAAAGAGCAAAAGGGGAAGCAATAAGAAAATTAATTCCACTTTGACGTTTGTTTCATATCCTCAGATACTTATCGTATTACATACCGTGTTTGTAAAGTCACCAAAGTTTGCGCCCACAATAGAATCTTTTTTCATAAGTATACTTGAAAATTTTAGGAAGCTCTGATACCAATTTGTAGAATTGAGGAAGAGTAGCTCTGATACTAATTTGATGAATTTAATTTAGAAGAGGAGAATGCTTAATCTTCAATGGAGGAAGAGCTTCTTTATTTCTCAATTTTTTTTCTTTCACTTTCTCTCTTCTCTTACAACACACAAAATGATCACCCATATTTATATAGTGATCTACATGACCTTACAACTCAATAGACACATTTACATCAATAGACATAACCCTTCGTAAATAGACACAACTTTTCACGAATAGACACGACTCTTGACGAACGGACATGATACTTAACAAACAGACACGACTCTTCATGAACAGACATGACTTTTCACTTTAACGGACACGACTCTTCATTTCAATCGACATGACTCTTCGGTTGAACAGACATGACTTTTGACTCTAAAGACACTACCTTTTCACTAATTGACATAACCATTCACCTTTTTTAATTTCTCAATAATCTTGCATTTAATGTTTACCCAACAATACTTACCAGTATAGTGGAATATTTGATAAATAATGACAATATACTATACCTTTGTTAAATATGTTGTTTGCTATGTTTCATATGTATGAAATATGTAGTTTTTCCTACTATACAAATGTTTTATTACATATATATATATATATATATATATATATATATATGTGTGTGTGTGTGTGTGTGTGTGTATAATTATTGTCTTTTAAAAAAATATCATTAATTATTGTCTCAAAGCGACCTTTTATGGTAGTCAGAAAAGACCAAGTAGAAGCAGATGCAGTGATTGTGGCAACTGGCGCAGTTGCAAGAAGGTTGAATTTCGAAGGCAGTGAAGAGTTATGGAAAAAAGGTATTAGTGCTTGTGCTGTTTGTGATAGAGCTGCTCCTATTTTTAGGGGGGAGGAGCACTACAAGAAATGACTCAAATAGTGACAGCAAGAAACCGTCGACGGCCGTCGCCAGTCGTCGCTAATGGCCGTCACAAATTATGTGGACGCTAAGCAAATAGCGTCGAGCGTGGCGATGGCAGTGGACACCACTTTAGCGACGGCAAAGTTGCCACGTGTACAGATGGTTATATTTCCCATCAACGGTTAAAAACCGTCACAAACCATCACCATATTGCCCTCACTAGCCGTCGCCAGTCGTCGCAACACATAGCAAAAGAGCCGTCGCTATTCGTGGCAAATCTGAGTAACAAACCGTCTCAAGCCGTCGCTAGCCAACGCCCATCGTGACCCGAAACCCGTCACGAGCCGTCGCCAAACTGTAACTTTTTTTTTAATATTTCAGCAGCTAACAAGCCATCTGTAACACCCCACACCCGCTACGGTCACTCACTAAGGGAATGCCATAACATCGGTGGAGTATTTTAAGTGAATATAGAACAGAAAAATTACAACAAGACAGATATAAGTAATACTTGAGAATTTAAAACATCATTTCAATGCAGCGGAAAGTAAAACATGTTTGGTTACACCAAAACCATAAACAAGAGTCAAGTACATAATATCCATCCTGATAAAACAAAAGTACATAATCCCACTACATAACTTAATAGCCATAATAGAAAAGATAAACTGAGCTTTACATCCACGGTCCAAGCTCCAAAAGATAGATAAAGCATTCTGATCAAAGCCCACTAGTGCTAGGCCCACTCTGAAAACCTGAGGGTTGGGAAAAAGATAAAAAAACAACGGGGTCAGACATAAGTCTGAGCGAGTCCTATAACCTTAACAATACAATCATTAAAGTAATTAGGGTATGATATAAACAAGGTACGGTACCTCTGGGGATAATGACTACACTAAGTAGCCAACTAAACACAGGATGTACTAAGATAACCGAAAAGACGCATTTACCCACCCAAGGATAATTACTACACTGCACCATCCCAGATCTACCCACCCAAGGGTAATTCCTACACTGCACCACACCAGTTCTACCCACACAAGGGTAATTCCTACTTAAGGTTGATCCCACTAAGTGTACTTAGTAATTTTTAATAGTAGTTTCGTGTACCCCTAGCTGACTACATAGGTGCCGTCTGCCCCTATCTCCACTAGGTGTACCCACTACTCCCCAAGCGATCGGCTCCCTAACGTAGATACCCGTGCTGGCCCCACAGTGGGGTGTATCATTCCCCAAAGTGGCAACCTGATAATATCAACGGTGCACGGCTTATACCTACACGATGCAACAACGTCTTACTTACCAGCCCGGGTCCACACACGCATATGAAACCCGTTGAATTTGCGTTGCCACCGCTAACCCGTTTTGGCCTCTTACAGTCAAGCCCAATATGCGTGTCCCGTCCTCGACTTGGGTCGAGCCCACAAAGATACGTTTGGGATATTGGTTGAAATGGGCCCCCACGAGCTACCCACCTAAGCTTGTCATTTCTAGTGAATCCCACTTAACCCTTTAACCATGTCCACTTACATGTTATAAATTTTGGTTAAGTCTTTTAATCATATTTTAATTGCCACTCAAGGCACCCACTAGATTTCCACATGCCACCCAAGGCACTTACTTGATTCCCACATGCCACCCAAGGCACTTACTTAACCCTTTAATCATGTTTAATTACATGTTCCACTTTGGTTAAGTATTCTAATCGTATTTTCTATTGCCACCCAAGGCAACCCACTAGTTTCCTCATGCCACCCAAGGCACCCCCACTAGTTACTACATGCCACCCAAGGCACCCACTTAACCCCTCATGCCCCACCACATGCTAATTTGGTTAAGTGTTTCTTAATTAATTAAGATCGTAACCTTTGTAAAGACCTCTCACATTAGATTGTCTTTTATGGCAGCTGGATATGCCGGTTGGTTCCGGGCAGCCTTACACCATAACAGAGTCTAACCTCTTGTCTTTACACTTGTCACGTATTTAGTTTATGACTAAGACCTCTCACATTGGGCCAATCATTCGTAGCCGCTGGATTTGCCGGTCGGTTCCGGGCAGTCTTATGCTACAGAAGGGTCCAACCTCATGTCTTAGTCGATTAATTACACCTAATTAATCACCCCCATAATTTGTATTAACTATCCCTAATTAATTACAAATATTCAAGAATATGGGTAGACCTAACTCAATAGGTAAATTCCCAATTCCGTAGTATGGGTAGACCTAACTCAATAGGTAAATTCCCAACTCCATAATATGGGTAGACCTAACTCAATAGGTAAATTCCCAATTATGTCCATTCACTTTATGGTATGCTTAATCATACCCATTTCACACCATTTTATTAACATGCATATTAACCCCATCGTTCCCCACGTAATTCGTCCTCATAACATGACATAATAAAGGGAAGATTCATCACAAATGCCATGGGTTTAACCAACATAGCATATAACTTTATCATGGGTTTAAAAGGTGTCAACTTGCATATATGAGCATACATTAAACCCAACTAGCATTTAACCCAAACTTGCATGAAGCACATATGTCACAAAGGGGGTAACTTGCATATGATTCTTATGTCATACAAAGGCGTGAACTTGCATAGCATGTCACATGTTAACTTGCATATAACCAAACACATAACTTGCATAACATGTTACATATGAACTTGCATATAATCATGCACATAACTTGCATATAACCAAACACATAACTTGCATAACATGTTACATATGAACTTGCATATAATCATGCACATAACTTGCATATAACCAAACACATAACTTGCATAACATGTTACATATGAACTTGCATATAATCTCACATATAGCTTGCATAACATGTTACATATGAACTTGCATATAATCTCACATATAGCTTGCATAACATGTTACATATGAACTTGCATATAATCTCACATATAGCTTGCATAACATGTTACATATGAATCAATGTTCAACATAGTGTTTTGCATAATGAGCATCATAAAACATAGCATTAAACTTGCATAACATGTAGCATAAAACTCGCAAAACACACAACATACACTATACTAAACTTGCATAAACACATTGATCCACAAACATAGCCATATCTTATCATATCCTATCATAATCAATTTAACAATTGATTATTAAGGCTATAGAAACTCACCTCTAAACCCCAATAAGCAAACCCTTGCCAAAAATCACCCAAAAACTCTAGCCTTGAAAATAAAGCTTGCAACTTGATGATGAATGCAAGCTAATGATCACTCATACAACTTAAAAATGCTTGTATGAACATGAAAGCCTTCATAGAAATAGTTTAGAAAGAGAAAGAGGCTAGGGTTTTGAGTGGAGGCCATGATCATAGAAAATTTTGGCATAGTTTAGTTAGAGGATAGGATTATGATCATTTAGGGCTAGCTTAGGGTTTTATTTATAGGATTAGGATGTGTTTTAGACCCTTAGACTAACCCTAGGTTAGTTTAGGTCCGTCAGATTTCGTCCCAAGCCCTCCAACCCAGCCCAAAACTCAACCAGGTGCACCCAGACCAGAATCAGCCGACAGGGCAAGTCGACAGCCCTGTCGACTGCCAAGTCGACAGGCAAGTCGACAGCCCTGTCGACAGCCAAGTTGACTTGGCTGGGCGGGAGTTTTCCTGCCTGGCCCCTATTTCTGCATGTTTCGAAATTCAAATTTCCCGAAAACTTCTTTGGGCCTTAACCGGGTCATACGGACTCCGATTTACAAAATTTCGGACTCTATTTCGCGTATATTTCCGAGACGAACACAATGACGTAACCCATTTCCCCTGATTCTCACATCTGAGATTATTAATTCTGTAATTAGTGAATATCAGTGTTAATTGAAATTCAGGGTGTTACATTCTCCCCTCCTTAAAGGATTTCGTCCCCGAAATCTCCAAGTTAAGGAGAATGCATATCCTACCATCCAAACAACCATCTACTCAATCCATCAAACACGGGCATCCATTGTCCTTAAAACAATTTCTACTGATGTATGAGCATATGCAAAAAGTGTGTGTATATGTTCCCTATCTAATGTATGAACATATGCAAACCGTGATAGTGCCATGCATCCAATATGTATGCGAAAGAACCCTATCGACACATACTATATCTACATGAGTGCACAATCATTCACCAAAATGCATCATCCATATGATAATACAACCATTATACATCCATAAATATAGCTACCTACACACAATTATATGCAATATGCAATATGAAGTGATTGAGCTGATCTAGTGTCTAGAGTGTGTGTATATGCATCCACGAGCAACCACTAGCAAACACTTGCATCCACATGCATCCATCAATCATAACATGTCTTAAACACATGTTTCAACCATAGGTTTACCCTATCTAAAGGTCAAAGGCACTAACAAGAGGACATACTAAAGATAAGATAAGTACTAGACAAACGATAAAGGAGAAGTTAAAAGACATACCCTCAAAAAGGAATGGGTATAATGAACGCATTTTCGCTTCCGTCTCCCAAGTAGCGTTGCTCTCATCTTCTCCCCATTGCATTTTGACTAGTTGAACCTCCCTGTTTCTCAACCTCTTAATCTCTGACCCAAGGATGCGTGTAGGAGCTCGTCGAATAGTCGCATCACACTCTATCTCTACTTTTCTAAGCAAGCTCGGCTCTACCACCTCTGCGGTCTCATGTAGGCACTTCCTCAAATGTGACACATGGAATACATCATGTACACCACTAAATCTGTCGGGCAACTCCACTCTATAGGCCATCTGTCCAATCCTTTCCTTAATAGGAAACGGTCCAACAAACCTTGGTGCTAACTTCCCAACAGATCCAAAGCGAACCACATTCCGTAACGGAGATACTTTGACAAAGACCATGTCCCCAACATCAAACTCAAGCTCTGTTCTCCTCTTGTCCGCATAAGATTTCTGTCTGTCTTGCGCCGCTTTCATCCTTCTTCGAATCAAATCAATCTTTTCCGAAGTCTTCCTAACCATATCGGGCCCAAGCAAGATCTTATCCGTAGATTCCCACCAACATGTAGGTGATCGACAAGGCCTTCCATAAAAAGCTTCGAAAGGAGCCATGCCAATACTAGACTGAAAGCTGTTATTATATGCGAACTCCACCAATGGAAGATGCTCTTCTCATGTACCTCCAAAATCTAAGATACATAGCCTCAAAAGGTCTTCTAAAATGCGATTCACCCTCTCGGTCTGGCCGTCCGTCTGAGGATGATTTGCGGTGCTCAAACACAACTGAGTCCCTACCGCCTCTTTCAAACTCTTCCAAAACTCGCTAGTGAAGATAGGATCTCGATCACTCACTATGCTGGAAGGTACACCATGCAATCTAACAATCTCTCGAATGTAGATTGAAGCTAGCCATTGAGCAGTCCTCTTACTCTTCACGGGTATAAAATGGGCACTCTTAGTAAGTTTGTCTACCCCAACCCAAATTCCCATATTACCCTTCCTCGATCTTGGTAATCCATTGACGAAATCCATCGAGACACTATCCCACTTCCATAGCGGAACCTCCAATGGGTGAAGCAACCCACCGGGTTTCTTTTGCTCCGCTTTTACTTGTTGGCACACCAAGCATCTAGCGACATACTCGGCCGCGTCTTTCTTCATACCGGCCCAAAAGAAAACTCGCTTCATGTCTTGGTACATCTTGTCCTTACCGGGATGAATGGTCATCTTCGAACGATGTGCATCATCAAGTATAGCCTTCCTCAAACCCTCGTCTTGCGGTACACAAAGTCTACCGACTCTACGCAACCACCCCTTACCATTTAGGGTGTACCTACTCAAATGGCTGGACGACTCCCCCTCCTTATGAGCTTCTCTACTAACTCAACCAACCGTGGGTCGTCTCGCTGTGCTCCGCTAATCCGCCCCAAAAGAGTAGGCCTAACCTCCAAGGATGCTAGCAAACTGGGTACAAAGTCAACGGAAGGTCTAAAGTCAAACATAGAAATAAACTCTAAGCTCCGTCGTTCAAGGAACAATGAACTCAAGGACAACCTTTTTCTACCTAAGGCGTCCGCTACCACGTTACCCTTGCCATGGGTATACGCTATCTCAAACTCATAGGATGCTAAGAATCCCATCCACTTTTGCTGTCCTAAGACTATGCGCTCGAAGAGTCTCCAACACTTCCCTAAGATGTAGGGCATGCTCTTCTCCACTTTTAGAGAAAACCAGGATATTACCCCATCCAAAATCATCACAACTGTCCATCTCTCACGCAGAACACCCTAGTCGAACTCGACATCCCCCAAATGCAAGCCCCAAAGGCCTAAACCAATATCAGACAAACACCCAAGGGATATCTCCTTCGAGTTCAAACGACCTCCATGAGATGATACTAGTAAAAATGGCTAAACAATTAAGCCTTTGACCAACTTTGGATGTCCTCGCCAGTCTCGCTCCAAAACCACCGTTTATCCCATAACTGGCTTTGCTCAACCTATTGAGCACATATGAAAACTTATTTCGCTCCTAGAAAAGACCAAGATGTCAAAAGACCATCACGAACTTATTTAGGTACTCCCTGAACATCCTTCTCATCAAATCAACAAAGTATGCGGGGGCTTTCGTCAAACCAAATGGCATCACCAGCCACTCGTAAAAACCATCCGGAGTCCTAAAGGTAGTCTTCTCTATACTAATCTCAGCCACTCTCAACTGATGAAACCCCGTGGCTAAGTCCTACTACGAAAACACTGAGGCGCCAACCAACTGATCAAAGGGATCATCAATCCTCGGCAATGGGTGTCTATTCTTCTTTGTTATCTTGTTAAACTCCCTATAATCTACACAAAGTCTGAGGGACCCATCCGCCTTCATAGCAAAAACTACTGGAGCACCCCACTCCGATATACTTCATCTTCTAAACCCCTTCTCAAGCAAATCGCCTACTTGCTTATGGAGTTCCCTCCTCTCACGAGGAGCCATGTGGCACACTGGCCAAGATACTTGTTTGGCATTGTCTACCGGATATATTCGGAAGTCAATCTCCCGCTCCGGAGGTAAGCCCTTCACCTCCTCAAACACATCCGAGTATTCCCGGACCACTCTAACAGATCGCAAACTCTCGACCGACGTGTCAAGCGATTCTAGATAACTTAGCATAACAGATTCCATGGGATTACAAGAGATCTCGAGAGTGTTACCCAAGCGGGTCATAAGCCTAACAACTCTCCCTTCAAAATCAAGAACGGCACCATTACTGGATAACCAGTCCATGCCCAAAACTACCCCATAGCCCGTGAAGCCCAAAAAGCATCACATCTAAACTCAACGCTAAGTATAGAAACTTTCAAACCCAAACACATCATGGAGCCCCCAATTGGGTTTGAAACAATTAAGGGATCATCTACTAAACTGGTGTCTAAGTGCAGTGACTCAACTAACAATGATGAGATAAACGAACTCGATGTGTCAGAATCAAATAAAGTTCGAACCGGATAATAAAGAAATCCAAATTCCAACCTAGACGGTCTTATCCCTATCTGGTACACTAGCCGTGAGAGAATACAACTACCCTCCAGGAGATTCCGTACCTTGCCCTTGCCTCTTTGGACAATCCTAATAAGGTGTCCTATTCCTCCCAAAAGGATAACTACTCGCCTTCTTCTTCCCATTCTCCACTCGTAACCACCCACCAATGAGGTTTCATCCTTCATTAACCAAACAACTATTTGAGCCTTCCTCCCATCGTCTATCCAATAGGTACCTACCAGTCCTCCTCCTTCTTGAACCAACTTCTAATCCGACTAACGTCTAAGTCCCTTGAAGTGGTTTTCCATTCTTATCTATCTTAGAAAGATCCTCTATACGCGGAGGGGAAACTCAAAACGAGAGAGGAAGAGATTCAAAACGGAGAATTTGAAAGATATAGATATGGCTATTGGGGATTATGCTTTTCTTTCAAAAACTTTTCTCTTAAAAGACATGTTTTTGAAAATACTCCTTTCAAAAATATTCTTAGCAAATAGTTTTTCTAAAAATTTTATCTGTTCTGGTAACCTTAAGCTCTGATACCACGTGTAACACCCCACACCCGCTACGGTCACTCACTAAGTGAATGCCATAACATCGGTGGAGTATTTTAAGTGAATATAGAACAGAAAAATTACAACAAGACAGATATAAGTAATACTTGAGAATTTAAAACATCATTTCATTGCAGCGGAAAGTAAAACATGTTTGGTTACACCAAAACCATAAACAAGAGTCAAGTACATAATATCCATCCTGATAAAACAAAAGTACATAATCCCACTACATAACTTAATAGCCATAATAGAAAAGATAAACTGAGCTTTACATCCACGGTCCAAGTTCCAAAAGATAGATAAAGCAGTCTGATCAAAGCCCACTAGTGCTAGGCCCACTCTGAAAACCTGAGGGTTGGGAAAAAGATAAAAAAACAACGGGGTCAGACATAAGTCTGAGCGAGTCCTATAACCTTAACAATACAATCATTAAAGTAATTAGGGTATGATATAAACAAGGTACGGTACCTCTGGGGATAATGACTACACTAAGTAGCCAACTAAACACAGGATGTACTAAGATAACCGAAAAGACGCATTTACCCACCCAAGGATAATTACTACACTGCACCATCCCAGATCTACCCACCTAAGGGTAATTCCTACACTGCACCACACCAGTTCTACCCACCCAAGGGTAATTCCTACTTAAGGTTGATCCCACTAAGTGTACTTAGTAATTTTTAATAGTAGTTTCGTGTACCCCTAGCTGACTACATAGGTGCCGTCTGCCCCTATCTCCACTAGGTGTACCCACTACTCCCCAAGCGATCGGCTCCCTAACGTAGATACCCGTGCTGGCCCCACAGTGGGGTGTATCATTCCCCAAAGTGGCAACCTGATAATATCAACGGTGCACGGCTTATACCTACACGATGCAACAACGTCTTACTTACCAGCCCGGGTCCACACACGCATATGAAACCCGTTGGACTTGCGTTGCCACCGCTAACCCGTTTTGGCCTCTTACAGTCAAGCCCAATATGCGTGTCCCGTCCTCGACTTGGGTCGAGCCCACAAAGATACGTTTGGGATATTGGTTGAAATGGGCCCCCACAAGCTACCCACCTAAGCTTGTCATTTCTAGTGAATCCCACTTAACCCTTTAACCATGTCCACTTACATGTTATAAATTTTGGTTAAGTCTTTTAATCATATTTTGATTGCCACTCAAGGCACCCACTAGATTTCCACATGCCACCCAAGGCACTTACTTGATTCCCACATGCCACCCAAGGCACTTACTTAACCCTTTAATCATGTTTAATTACATGTTCCACTTTGGTTAAGTATTCTAATCGTATTTTCTATTGCCACCCAAGGCAACCCACTAGTTTCCTCATGCCACCCAAGGCACCCCCACTAGTTACTACATGCCACCCAAGGCATCCACTTAACCCCTAATGCCCCACCACATGCTAATTTGGTTAAGTGTTTCTTAATTAATTAAGATTGTAACCTTTGTAAAGACCTCTCACATTAGACTGTCTTTTATGGCAGCTGGATATGCTGGTTGGTTCCGGGCAGCCTTACACCATAACAGAGTCTAACCTCGTGTCTTTACACTTGTCACGTATTTAGTTTATGACTAAGACCTCTCACATTGGGCCAATCATTCGTAGCCGCTGGATTTTCCGGTCGGTTCCGGGCAGTCTTATGCTACAGAAGGGTCCAACCTCGTGTCTTAGTCGATTAATTACACCTAATTAATCACCCCCATAATTTGTATTAACTATCCCTAATTAATTACAAATATTCAAGAATATGGGTAGACCTAACTCAATAGGTAAATTCCCAATTCCGTAGTATGGGTAGACCTAACTCAATAGGTAAATTCCAAACTCCATAATATGGGTAGACCTAACTCAATAGGTAAATTCCCAATTATGTCCATTCACTTTATGGTATGCTTAATCATACCCATTTCACACCATTTTATTAACATGCATATTAACCCCATCGTTCCCCACGTAATTCGTTCTCATAACATGACATAATAAAGGGAAGATTCATCACAAATGCCATGGGTTTAACCAACATAGCATATAACTTTATCATGGGTTTAAAAGGTGTCAACTTGCATATATGAGCATACATTAAACCCAACTAGCATTTAACCCAAACTTGCATGAAGCACATATGTCACAAAGGGGGTAACTTGCATTTGATTCTTATGTCATACAAAGGTGTGAACTTGCATAGCATGTCACATGTTAACTTGCATATAACCAAACACATAACTTGCATAACATGTTACATATGAACTTGCATATAATCATGCACATAACTTGCATATAACCAAACACATAACTTGCATAACATGTTACATATGAACTTGCATATAATCATGCACATAACTTGCATATAACCAAACACATAACTTGCATAACATGTTACATATGAACTTGCATATAATCTCACATATAGCTTGCATAACATGTTACATATGAACTTGCATATAATCTCACATATAGCTTGCATAACATGTTACATATGAACTTGCATATAATCTCACATATAGCTTGCATAACATGTTACATATGAATCAATGTTCAACATAGTGTTTTGCATAATGAGCATCATAAAACATAGCATTAAACTTGCATAACATATAGCATAAAACTCGCAAAACACACAACATACACTATACTAAACTTGCATAAACACATTGATCCACAAACATAGCCATATCTTATCATATCCTATCATAATCAATTTAACAATTGATTATTAAGGCTATAGAAACTCACCTCTAAACCCCAATAAGCAAACCCTTGCCAAAAATCACCCAAAAACTCTAGCCTTGAAAATAAAGCTTGCAACTTGATGATGAATGCAAGCTAATGATCACTCATACAACTTAAAAATGCTTGTATGAACATGAAAGCCTTCATAGAAATAGTTTAGAAAGAGAAAGAGGCTAGGGTTTTGAGTGGAGGCCATGATCATAGAAAATTTTGGCATAGTTTAGTTAGAGGATAGGATTATGATCATTTAGGGCTAGCTTAGGGTCTTATTTATAGGATTAGGATGTGTTTTAGACCCTTAGATTAACCCTAGGTTAGTTTAGGTCCGTCAGATTTCGTCCCAAGCCCTCCAACCCAGCCCAAAACTCAACCAGGTGCACCCAGACCAGAATCAGCCGACAGGGCAAGTCGACAGCCCTGTCGACTGCCAAGTCGACAGGCATGTCGACAGGCAAGTCGACAGCCCTGTCGACAGCCAAGTCGACTTGGCTGGGCGGGAGTTTTCCCGCCTGGCCCCCATTTCTGCATGTTTCGAAATTCAAATTTCCCGAAAACTTCTTTGGGCCTTAACCGGGTCATACGGACTCCGATTTACAAAATTTCGGACTCTATTTCGCGTATTTTTCCGAGACGAACACAATGACGTAACCCGTTTCCCCTGATTCTCACATCTGAGATTATTAATTCTGTAATTAGTGAATATCAGTGTTAACTGAAATTCGGGGTGTTACACCATCAAACCACACAAACTCAAAACCCACCAGATCTGCAACCCATATACAATCAGTTTCACATTCCATCACCTCAAATTCACATTCAATCACCTCATAAATGCTATGAATCAACTCATACCATCAACACGTACAAAAACCATAAATATAAACGATAAACAATCCATAAACAATCAATACGTCCACATCAAACAAACCAAGTCCAAAATACCATCATCGTCTCCACAAAACACTACAATCATCTCAAGTTCATCACCAACAAGTAGTTTTGTATTTACAAAACAAGTCCAAAATAAAAAAAGACAAGTACCAACCTACTCATCCTCATCCTCCTCGTCCTCCTCCACGGTAGCTGGCTCACTCGGCGACATAAGACCATGCTCCTGAAGATATGCAGCAATCCGCGCATCCAGCACGGTCTCGAGCTTGTTCTTCTGAAAATCCTCTAAAGCTGCAACCTGTTGTCGAAGCATGATGATCTCCTCCTCATCCTGACGCCTCGTATAAGAGGCCCGAGTCCCCGCCATCTATAATTATCATATTATAAGCGTGTATGAGATAAAATAATATTCTAATGGTATTGCAATGTACATTATATTAAAATAGTTAGAAACCATTGTCAAATGTTTTTTTGGATACTATACATGGTTTATACAATTATTGTAATAGAGCTGTCAATATAAAATGCACACCAATTAATGGAACCAATTTGTAGTAATTATTCATGCCAGTAATTAATATGTGATAAATTAATATTTCAATGGTATTAATATGACATAAATTTAAAGTAATTATTCATGCCAGTAAGAGATAAATTAATATGTGATATTTGTTTACGTGAATTGAGTACCTAAGTGATATTAATTAATAGCACTTGGATATGTTTAAATCCTTTAATAAAACAATTTACCTCTATGTTTCCAAAGCCGTGGCGTCTACCCCTGGTAGGTGGATTGATGATTCTGTTCCAAATGCGATTGCACTCCTCCACGTCCGGCTCTTGACCTAATTGCGTCGCTCGAGCATCTAAGGCCGCCCTGTATTTGTCCTACGATAGTGGACAATTATGGAATACATTAAATATTAAATTTCAAAATAACAATGTGAAATACAAATTATTACAAATGCTAACCATCGTTTCAAAAGACTTAGGCTCCGTCTAGGTATATAAGGTTTACCCTCCTCATCCGTCCGCTCGACGACATGAGTCTGTGTAAACACCTCAGCAAGTGTAGGCTCCCGTTGGAGAGTCGACATCTGAAATGATACAATTTATATTTCGAATTTATCAATACAATTTTAAAAGTTTACAACTATTTGTAAATGTGATTTATCATTTGTACCAATTTGCGACGATGCTGGGAGAAGGACTTAGACCCAGCCCGATACAAAGTAGGATTTTTTAGCCTGTTTGCTCGATTTCGCTCTGAAAGCTCCTATATATTTAATTATATAATTAGTTGATGGATATACAAAATAAAAATTTAACACAAGCTTAATTAATTTACCCACGCAGCTTCCGTGGCCCACAATTTCTGGAAATCGGCGTAGACCTCCTCGCTCATCCACTGAGGCCTCTTTGTCGCTGCTTTTGCCTTATATACATTGCCTGAATAATTTTTCCTCATCTTCTGGTTCCATGCGGTGAGGAAAACATCAATATCTTCTTCTCGGACCCGTACTACACACTATAAATTAACAAACAAATTGTATTACATATTTTATATAATTTTGCAAATGAGAAATATATTTATACTTACAAGAACCTCTGCGAGGATGGCATTCCTAATCTGCATAGGAATATCGTCCCATGAGGCCACGCCTCTGTCCACCTAGCGAAATATGCATTTCTGGACACACGTAAAACAACCTCTCCTGGGATAATATCAAACCCCCTACAGAAAGTACGATATTAGAATTTAATAACTTTTGAATACTAAGCATTTACGAAATTAAAAACTTACACTGCGGACTTGGGCACGAGTTCTACGACCGGACGTGTATCTGGTGCTGTACCGCTCGCACCTGCCTCTGAACTGTGGGTAGTCGGCGTCTAGGAGGAATATCTGTCACAAACATATTATTTCATATAATAATAACTCATATATCATTATGCACATCCATTATCAAATAAACTCATACAACATATATTATCAAATGCAACTACAAGATCCATTTATATAAAAGAAGAAGAACTAGATAATAGATAACCGTAGCATATCATATAAGTTCACAACATAGCACATCATATAAGTTCACAACATAGAATATCATATAAGTTCTCAACATAACTCATATATCATATAAGTTCACAACATAACTCAAATAATACTATTCTTCTTCATTTTCTGATATAGTCTCGGTCTCATACACTATATCGTTGTCCTCTGTACTCTCAAAAGCTTCTATTAATTCATTTGATTCATCGTTTAAAGACTCTAAATCAACATCATTAGCAATTATTATTTCATCGTTTTGATTTGCATCCGTTTGATACACTGCATCGTCTGGAATAGCAATTCCTTCAAATGTAATCTTGCCTTTGTTTTAATTATAGAAGACCGGTCTGCTTTATCTGTTTTTAAGGACGGATATGAAGCAAAGTAAACTTGTAATGCTTGCTTTTCCAATAAAAAAGGATCATACTTATAGTAATGTGATGTGTGCTTTATTCCTATAAGCTTATAATCTTTATGCATGTTGATTCCAGTACAAGGAACATTGCTGAACCAGTTGCACTTGAATAGAACAACTTTTTCAATGGGTTGTACGTAATAAGTCAACTCTAAAATCAATGTCAAGACGCCATAAAAGTCTTTTATATGCTCTTCGGGATCATCACTACCTTTGACAAATACACCACTGTTATATGTTAATCTGTCAGTACCATGGTCTTTGGTGTTGAATTTAAACCCATTGACGAAGAATATTGGATAAGTCTTAACATTTCTTTTTGGTCCAAGCGCAAGATGGTGCAAACCCTCGTCATTGACGTAGTTTATTGGATCGTAAACCTACTTCGAGAACCATTTAGCAAAATCTTTACTGAGATCGCCATTTGGATTTTCTGATTCGTAAATACTGCAAATATAAATGATTTTATTACTAGCTAACAATTGATGTACGCATAACTGTAATAAGGTTAAAAATTTAGTACCTAAAAAATGGTGCAACTTCAGCACAATTTAGAAGAACATATGTGTGTGCTACATGGTGATCTGTATCAATTAACCATATTTCTACACATTTTCTAGAAGATCGTCCATGTTGTCTAAAAACAGATAAGATTGTCGGACAAAAATTGGGTTCCACGGTTTCATCATTACGAGGACCACTTACAAATGATAGGTTCACATGATCATTGAAGTAATGAGAAAAAAAGAACGAAGCTTCTTCTTCAAGATAAGATTTGCAAATCGAACCTTCAACTCGTGCTTTTTGTCATACTTTTTTCTTCAGATGATTCAAATACCTGAAATAAAATTAATTCAATTTATATGCACTAATGTCGCTTTGAATTGTAAGCATAAATTTTACCTTTCAAATGGATACATCCATCCATATTGCACTGGACCTCGAAGAATAGCTTCAGATGGAAGATGAATAGGTAAATGCTCCATTACATTAAAAAATCCCGGAGTGAAGATATTCTCTAATTTGCAAATCAATATCGGAATTCTACATCAAGCTTACGGAGACGATCAATTTTTAACATTGCCGAACAAAGCTATTTATAGAATAAGCTTAACTCTGTTAAAACACCCCACACTTTTACAGGCAATAATTCCTTGAACACCACTGGTAATAAATATTCCATCATGATATGACAATCATGACTTTTCATCCCACTCAATTTATTGTTTTTATAGTCAACACATCTACGAAGATTAGAAGAAATCCCATCCGGACATTTCAGTCCCTCAACCCATTTCAGTACAAGTTTTATTTGTTTGTTGTCTAGTTCATAGCACACTTTGGGTTTTTTATTGTCATTGGGATTCATATGAAGTTCTGGACGCTTACAATATTCTTCTATGTCACGTCTCGAATATATATCATCCTTTGTTTTTCCTTTGACATTTAAAACAGTATTAAAAACATTATCAAATACATTTTTTTCATTGTGCATAACATCGATATTATGTCGAAGTTTTAGTTCTTTCCAATAAGGTAGCTCCCAGAATATGCTTTGTTTACACCAATTATGAATGTCAGATTTACCCAGAATTTCTGTCTTCTCTCCAGTCTCATGGATCTTGGGATAATCCTTTACAATATCATATATTTCTTCACTTGTCCAAATTTTGGGTGCTTGCATAGTCATTCCGCTGTTAGATTTAAAGTTTTTTTTATCTCTTCTAAAAGTATGATTAGTATGCAGAAAACAACGGTGACAATCAAACCACGAATGCTTCCTTTCATACCGTAAGAAAAATGCTTGTGTTTCTTCCATGCATAAAGGACAAGATAGACGACCGGTCGTACTCCAACCTGAAAGCATCCCATATGCAGGAAAATCACTAATCGTCCATAACAAAGAAGCGAACATACGAAAATTCTTTTTTTTTTTTGAAATGTCGTATGTTTCAACTCCATCATCCCATAGTTTTTTCAACTCTTCGATTAATGGTTGTAGATAAACATCGATGCCTTATTTTGGATCATTAGGACCAGGATTGGCAATAGTGAGAAACATATATGGAGTTTTCATACACATCCACGGAGGTAAATTATAAGGAGTAACGATAATAAGATAAGATGAATATTTGCTACCAAACTGAGAAAATGGTGAAAACCCATCTGTACATAAACCAAGTCTGACGTTACGGCTTTCTGCGGCAAACGTAGGATACGTCAAAATGTTTCCATATGCTTCTCCATCCGATGGATGTGTCAAAGTTCCATCTTCTTGTGTTTGCACACTATGCCATCGCATATGACATGCAGTGACCGAGGATGCATATAACCGTTGTAGTCTAGGGATGATTGGTAAATAATGCATTCTCGTATACAGAACTTCCTTACCTTTCTTTTTTCTAGGTTTATACCTTTCCCCACCACATTTTTTATTGTTTCTAAGATTAATATCATCTTTCCAATACAACATGAAACCTTTAACACAAGTATCTATTTTTTGGTACGGCAAACCGAAAGCCGACATTAGTGTTTTCACTTTGTAATGACTATCACACATTAGATTATTGGGTGGCATATGTCTTTTTGCAGCTTGTACAACCGCTGTAAATGCAGCTTCTGTAAGGTTAAATTTTGATTTCATGGTGATGTACTCAGTGATTACTGATAATTCAGTTCCACTTTCACAACCATTCCACAATGGCCACTTAGTTGAAGCCAATAAATCATATATTTTTCTAGCTTCCGTGTTCGGTTCTTCTTCAATATTGACATCGTCGTCAACCTGACCGGTAGGGAACATTGACCATGCTACATCTTCCACCATATCTATTGGATTCGTCATAACTAATTCGACCTCCGATGCTACAAGATTTACTGTAGGTGCAACAAGTTCTCCATGACGATCCCATAAATAATAATTTGGCACAAAACCAGATTTATACAAATGTACTTTAACGATGTATGGTTTATGAAACCTCATCAATTTACACTTACTACACGGACAACGAAGCTCCTCGTAATTTCGATTGTTAGATACTGCAAATCTAACAAATTCATTTACACCATTATAGAAATGTTCTTTTACTGAGCTTTTCATTCCAGTTCTAACTTCATACATCCAACTACGGTCAATGTAATAATCGAACATTTTTCCCGATTCAAAAATATATGTCAGTGATTTCGATAACACATACATATCTGTTCAAGGAATTTATTCAACGCATGAATATTTTTAATGGTTCATACATACAATAAAAATGTGATTTTTATTGTTCAAAGAATTTATTCAACACATGAATATTTTTAATGGTTCATACATACAATAAAAATGTGATTTTTATTGTTCAAAGAATTTATTCAACACATGAATATTTTTAGTGGTCCATACATATAATAAAAATGTGATTTTTATTGTTCAAAGAATTTATTCAACACATGAATATTTTTAGTGGTTCATACATACAATAAAAATGTGATTTTTATTGTTCAAAGAATTTATTCAACACATGAATATTTTTAGTGGTTCATACATAATAAAAATGTGAATTTTATTATCTAAGCAATTTATTTCTATCATGAATAAATTATCAACACATGGATATACTTCAACATATGAAAATAATTCAATCACATGAATATTTCTGAAAATTTCGGCAGCATAACGACAGGGTAATTAAAACCGGCACCGTTCCGATGTACGGCTCCTCGCGCTACCTTAAAGCCTCGCAGTTTTTGACAAGGGGTATTTCAATAATCTATTTCGTACGCAGATGATTTTTTTTTCCAAAAACTAATCCTATTTGGTTTCAACCATAATCAACAATCAACCATTCGTAGTATTCACCAAATTTCACATCACAACTCAAACAAGTCGTCCATGGTTTGTGGACGACGGGTGTCCGGAGTTTCTAAACTCCGTCTACAACCTAATATATGATATTTCTAAATTCTAGTGGTTCATACATACTAACCTAGGCCTTGGCTTGCGCCATACATAGTCATTCCACTTCAATAATTTCCACAATATGTGTATACCAATCAACTATATTCACAAAATTTATTAATCGATTTCTAATTGATAATCACCTAAATAACTTTTAAATTTAAAATCTAATTGGCTATATTATAAATTCAACATCAATAATTAATTGGTATAAAGTAACGGTTCATTAACACATACATATGCACAAAATCAACCATCACACCGATAAACAACTAAATTCACAATTTAGGGTTCCAATCATTACTAAATCAACTACATTAATTCAACAATCATTGTATAATCAACTAACATATACATTTTATATCATTATTAAGTAATTAATTCATGAAATTAGGTTAGAAATCATACCTTATAGAGAGCAATAACTTGGTTTAGAGGAGTGGAGAGGGCTTGAGAAGGCCAACGGAGGGCAGAGACGTGCGACGGCTGATCAGCGACGGCGGGCGACAACAGTGGCGGGGATAGGGTTTTGGGATCGTGGGTTTTAATTTGGGGGAGCAAACCATAAAATGATAATTCTTCCTGTAGCCTCGCGGTTTTATTCTTTTGGGCGACGGCTGGTGAGGGCCGCTTTTTTAGCCGTCGCCAGCCGTCGCTATGGTTCATAACCAAATTGAACAGTTCTTGTATTGAAGATTATTGTTACTGGAGGAAGCGACTCAACTATGAAGTAGTATATATTTTTGATGAAGTATGCATTTATACTTCTCATATAAAGGACACATTTAGGGCGTCAAAGATTATGCTAGCAAGGGCTTTAGCCAATCCAAAGATAGTAGTATTATGGAATTCAAATTTAGTTAAATCTTATGGAAAGAGAATGGAGTGCTCGAGGGTGCTAAAATTACTAACGTTTTACCTGGTGAAATAACTGACATTAAGGTTTCGTGGGTTGTTCTTTGCTATTGAACATGAACCTGCTACAAAGTTTTTAGGTGGACAATTGCAGTTGGATGCAGATGGCTATGTTGCTGCAAAGCCTGGAACTACACACACGACTATTAAGGAGCTTATGCAGCTGGTGATGTTCAAGTTAAGAAATATTGTCAAGCTATAACTGCCGCTATATCATGGTGCATGACTGCCTTGGATCCTGAGCACTATTTACATGAAACTGGAACCCAAGGAGGTAAAAATGATTGAATATTGATAATACTTTATAAGTCAAAATTATAGCTCTAATTTATGTGGATATTAAAAATGTCAATCTATAGAAATAACATTGTCAATCTATGGCAATAATACGTAGTTATTCACACATTACATCAATTTGTCAATAAAGAAATTACAGAAAATAATAATAATTATTATTATACATCTAATATAGCCATGTGGAGTAAATATGAAATCCATCATAGCATTAATTCACTCTTTCTTACCCTGGCTGGTTAAATTAAATGTCTTTTTTGAATACTGTTAGTCTGTGCATTAAGTGTAACAGGAAAATATTTACAAGGACAAAACTGAAGGCCTTTTTATCCATAAGAACAGCCCACTAAAATTTTACTCAGAAGGACAATATATTGAAAAATAATTTTGGCCGCTACTTTTATCTTCTCCCTCTCTCACATCGGCCGCTACTTTCAACTTCTCCCTCTCTCACGTGATTCTCGATTTCATCTTAAATCACGAAATCATAAAATCAGAAAATGCGAAATCACGAATTTCAGAAAATACTAAAATCGAAATTCGAAATAAAAGGAAAACATCACAAGATCAAAATTGAGAAGAAAATCATTCGAAACCCTAAAAAATAAAAAATAAACGTCGATCAACAAAATCCCAATGGAAATCAGAATTGAATGGAATAAAAATATTTTACAAACGATGGAAATCACAATTGAAGAAGTCGAAATTGTTGAAACAATTTTTTTAGATTGGAAATGGTTTTTTTTTTTATTTTACCAGTACAGCAGTTCGTAGGTATCATTTTTGTATTTTGTAGTTATCATTTTTCCTGTTTTTAACTTTATAATGTAGCAACAGTTTTTAGTTATCATTTTTCTATTTTTTTAGTTATCATTTTTCCTGTTTTAACTTTAAAAACATAGCAGCAGTTTTTAGTTATCATTTTGCTATTTTTGTAGTTATCATTTTTACCGTTTTAACTGTGTTTCATGTTTTTTCAGGAGATTTTGTTGCTGTGTTAATTTTGAAGTTATATTGTTGTATCAGCTTTGAAACTAAGTCGAACTTTTTTCATTTTAATCAATAAAACTGTGATATAAATTTTTTCCCCATTATTTTATCTTCAAAACATTGCATCAGTATTTAGGTATCATTTTCCTAATTTTTAAGGTATCATTTTTTCTGTTTTAACTGTTATATGTGTTGTTTTGATGTGATTTTATTGCTGTGTTAATTTTGAAACTGTTTTTTTGCATCAACTTCGTCACTCAGTCGAACGTATTTCGTTTTATTCAATCAAACTGTGATGTAAACAATTTTTGCATTAATTTTTCTTAAAAACATTGATGCAGTTTGTAAGTATCATTTTCCTATTTTTTGAGGTATCATTTTATATGTTTTATTCAATCAAATTGTTATATTTTTTTATCAGTTTTATAAGTTGGTACGGCTAAGTTAAAGTTTTTCTCATTTTCAGAGTTCATGAATATCAGTTTTTTAATATTGTAGGTATTCATTTGTTTGTTATGTTTTTTCATTAGTTTTTCTTCAAAACATTGTATCAGTTATTAGGTATCAGTTTTCTATTTTTTTGAGTATCAGTTTTAATGTTTTAACCGTGTTAAGTTTTTTTTCATGTGATTTTTTGTTGTATTACAGTAAAAATGATACCTTACAAAATATAAAAATGATTCCTTCAAACTGCAGTAATGTTTGACATAACAGAGAAATTACACTAAAAATGATACCTTAAAAAATATAAAAATGATACCTTAAAACTGCTTTGATGTTTAACATAACACATAAACTACAGTAAAAATGATAACTAAAAAAATAGAAAAATGATAACTAAAAACTGCTGCTATGTTTTAAAGTTAAAACAGGAAAAATGATAACTAAGAAAATAGAAAAATGATACCTACGAACTGCTATACTATTAATGATTAAAAAAAAACATTTCCAATCACGAAAAAATTATTTCAACAATTTCGACTTCTTCAACTGCGTTTTCCATCGTTAGAAAAATATTACTATTCAATTAAATTGTGATTTCGAATGGATTTATGTTGTTCGACAATTTTTTTTTCTAGGGTTTTTGTTTCTCGCGATTTTTGTTTCGAATGCTTTTCTATTCGATTTCGTGATGTTTGAATTCGATTTCGAATTTCGTTTTGGTTTTATTCTGAAATTTGTGATTTTGCAATTCATGATTTCGTGTTTTTTGTATTTCTTGATGACTGATGCGCAAGAGGAGAGAAGAAGAAAGAAGCGGCCAATTTTTTTTTCCAGTGTGTTGTCCTTTAGGATAAAATATTAGGCGGCTGTCCTTATGGATAAATTTTAGTGGGCTTTTGTCCTTAAAGTTTTTTTCCCTAAGTGTAAATGTTTTTTTTTTGAAAGTTAAGCGCAAATTTTATTAATCACCAAAATATTTACATTACATATATCAGCATATACAAGTATGCTATGATATATAACATCCTTCTCTATACCCTTCAAAATCACTAATACTCACTCGCTAACCACAAGTGATTACAGAAAGAATCTCCAGTAATTAAAATTACATTCCAGTTGCTCATGCTTCTAACACATCCGATTAAAAAAAACATTCCAAGACAAGCTTGCATGCACCATAATCCCTCAGATATGACGCAAGGCACAAGTCAAAACTCACGTGTAGAATTTATCAAAAAAGGGGCCAAGATTGTGCCTAGTGTGTCATTTCTGCGACATCACCTTGCTACCAGCGGGTAGTATTTCTTCAAATGTGAACTCATGTCCCTCATCAAGGTCATCTTCAGGCCAAAATTTTCCTTTAGTTTCTTGCCTTTGGATATTGCAGATGGATAGGCACTCATTGAAACTACAGAGGATAACATGGAAGATTCGATTGCTGGAAGAGGAAGTATTAGATGGTCAGTTGGCTTTAAATTTGCATATGGGGAAGCATATTGCTTAACACTGGAAGAAGAAGTTCCAATCAAAGCCGAAGTAAAATTCATACAAGAAGAAGCAGGAGAACTCTGACTATAAGACATAGAACCAAAAAGAGCTAAACAAGGAGCAATAATAGTGGCACTAGAGGATGAACTAGTTCCCAAGAAATCAATACAAGAAATAGTTCCATTACCTGTAGCCTTATTTGAAGTTTCTAAATGTTCTCTTGTATCATCAAACAGATTGCCAAACAAGGTCTGCATCTCAGCGTTAGCTGTGTAGTCTGAATGTGCAATGGTAACCAGAATAGATAGAACAATATTAGGCTCGTCAAGACCATGACCATCAATATCAACATTCTGCTCAGTAGCATTAATATCAACATTCTGCCCAGTATCATCAGTAGCTAAGCATGCAAAAGAGTTACCATTTTCATTGCCTGTAGCAATTGCAGAATCTGTCGTACCTTTATTAGTATCTACCTCCTTTCTCTTCCAATACTTTTTTTTAAAACATTTGTCCATTTCTCCTGATTACCATTTGCATGAATTTTAATATGTGGCTTTTGTACTTGCACGCACATTCTCAGCTAGACAATAATCCCTCCCATTAGCATTACACAGATACGGATTATCCTTATTGTTATTGGAGTGTAATTAACAGTGGGATGAATCATGTTAACTATGATATTTTTTTACTGACAAGATAAAAGACTTTATTTCCAATACATATATTATTCCACAACATTAAAAAGGAAGTTAGAAGACTATTTGAATTCTAACATATGCCCTTAGAGCATACATCAATGTTTCTTTCTTTTATTATATTGGCGACAACTTCGCTAATTTTTTTCCCTAAGCGCATCGAGTAAATTCATGTCAATGAATTCAGTTAATAAATACTACATTCTCAATTTATATCTTTCTTATTTTAACACTTAGACAATAACGTTATTATAGTCGGTGATAATTTGTAGAAATCAGATAATAAATGCTACAGTCTTCTTTCACGGTCATAATTTATAGAAATCAACGAATTTACCTCCTGACGTACAGGTAGTTCACCGCACAGGCTTATATGAGAAATTCTCATGGTGATTTTAGTAATTAAAAACCTGATGTCATAATTATAATTTTTTAGAGGAAGGTGTCCTAAAATTAATCAACCATTTGGTGTTTTTATTGTAAATTGATGTATTCAATAAAAGAAGGATAAACTGGCTGTTTCTTATTAAAATTTTTGAAGTCTTCTCTTCGGTATTTTATTCATTTATTTTCCAAATTCTTAATTACAACAAGTTTTAAACTGAGCAATCTTCGATTTATTTCCAAACACATAACTACATGAATAATTATACTATCAAAACATCCCTATACTAGTTTTAAACGCGATTTCTCCTCTTTTTATTTTCTGCCTTTTTTATAATCAGTTTATACCATGTCCCAAAATATTTTACTCATTTAGTTTTATTTGAAATATATACTAGAAATGGACATGCTTTTACCAGGTTAACATCGTATAGCAGTCTTGTAACACCCCACACCCGCTACGGTCACTCGCTAAGGGAATGCCATAACATCGGTGGAGTATTTTAAGTGAATATAGAACAGAAAAATTACAACAAGACAGATATAAGTAATACTTGAAACTTTTAAAACATCATTTCATTGCAGTGGAAAGTAAAACATGTTTGGTTACATCACAAAACCATAATAAGAGTCAAGTACAAAATATCCATCCTGATAAATAAAAGTACATAATCCCAATACATGAACTGATAGCCATAAAAGAAAGGGTAAGCCGAGCTCTACACCTATGTCCAAGCTCCAAAAGAGAATAAAGCAGCCTGATCAAAGCCCACTCGTACTGGGCCCACTCTGATAACCTGAGGGTTGGAAAAAAAGATAAAAACAACGGGGTCAGACATAAGTCTGAGCGAGTCCTATAACTTTAACAATACAATCATTAAAGTAACCAAAGAAGACATAAGCTTGATATACGGTAACGTCTGGGGATGAATGGCTACACTAAGCAGCTTGGTAGACTTAGGATAAACTAAGATAACCATAAAGACGCATCCACCCACCCAAGGATAATTCCTAGATTTCACCACCCCAGATCTACCCACCCAAGGGTAATTCCTACACTGCACCACACCAGTTCTACCCATCCAAGGGTAATTCTCACTTAAAGGTTGATCCCACTAAGTGTACTTAGTGATTTAGTAGTTTCGTGTACCCCTATCTGACTACATAGGTGTACCCACCACTCCCCAAGCGATCGGCTCCCTTACGTAGATACCCGTGCTGGTCCCACGATGGGGTGTATCATTCCCCAAAGTGGCAACCTGATAATATCAACGGTGCACGACTTTATACCTACACGATGCAACAACGACTTACCAACCAGCCCGGGCACACACACGCATATGAAACCCGTTGGTCCTGCGTTGCCACCGCTAACCCGTTTTGGCCTCTTATAGTCAAGCCCAATATGCGTGTCCCGTCACTCGACTAGAGTCGAGCCCACTAAGATACGTTTCGGATATTGGTTGAAATGGGCCCCCACAAGCTACCACCTAAGCTTGTTATTTTATCTAGTGTATCCCACTTAACCCTTTAACCATGTCCACTTACATGTTATAAATTTTGGTTAAGTCATTAATCATATTTTAATTGCCATTCAAGGCACCCACTAGATTTCCACATGCCACCCAAAGCACTTACTTAACCCTTTAACCATGTTTTAATTACATGTTCCACTTTGGTTAAGTATTCTAATCGTATTTTCTATTGCCACCTAAGGCAACCCACTAGTTTCCTCATGCCACCCAAGACACTTACTTAACCCTTCATGTCCCTCTACATGCTAATATGGTTAAGTGTTTCTTAATTAATTAATTAAGACCATGACCTCATAAAGACCTCTCACATTAGACCATCTCTTATGACTGCTGGATATGCCGGTTGGGTCCGGGCAGCCTTACGTCATAAAAAGGGTCTAACCTCGTGTCTTTACTTTAATCACGTATTTAATTTATGACTAAGACCTCTCACATTGGGCCAATCATTTGTAGCTGCTGGATGGCCGGTCGGTTCCGGGCAGACTTCCGCTACAAAAGGGTCCAACCTCGTGTCTTAGTTGATTAATTACACCTAATTAATCACCCCCATAATTTGTATTAATTATCCCTAATTAATTAATCATGTTTTCCAGAATATGGGTAGACCTAACTCAATAGGTAAATTCCCAACTCCATAGTATGGGTAGACCTAACTCAATAGGTAAATTCCCAACTCCATAATATGGGTAGACCTAACTCAATAGGTAAATTCCCAATTATGTCCATTTAATTTGTGGTATGCTTAATCATACCTATTTCACATCATTTTATTAACATGCATCTTAACCCCATCGTTCCCCACGTAATTCGTTCTCATAACATGACATAACAAAGGGAAGATTCATCACAAATGTCATGGGTTTAACCAACATAGCATATAGCTTTATCATGGGTTCAAAAGGTGTCAACTTGCATATATGAACATACATTAAACCCAACTAGCATTTAACCCAAACTTGCATTATGCATATCATAAAAAGAGACAAACTTGCATATGAACATGCACATAAACTTGCATATGAACTTGCACATAAACTTGCATGTGAACTTGCATAACATGTCATACATAGAGGCAAACTCGCATATGTTATGCATATCATAAAAAGGGACAAACTTGCATATGAACATGCACATAATAGGGTAAACATGCACATATATGCATAGCATACAAAGGTGTCATCTTGCATATGTATGCATCTTATTTAAAAAGGGTAAACTTGCATGTCATAATGTATGCATAAAACCAAACACTTAGCATGCATAAAATCAAATACTTAGCATGCATAAAATCAAACACTTAGCATGCATAAATCAAATACTTAGCATGCATAAAATCAAACACTTAGCATGCATAAATCCAAATACTTAGCATGCATAAAGTCAAATACTTAACTTGCATAAAACCCACCACTTAACTTGCATAAACCCATATACTTAACTTGCATAAACCCACATACTTAACTTGCATAAACCCATATACTTAACTTGCATAAACCCACATACTTAACTTGCATAAACATAGGGTTAACATTAAACATAGATTAGCAAGCTAACATCATATCATATGACTTAAAACCCACAAATCCGCATACAAAACCGCATGATCTCATCATATCTCATCTACTTAATTTAGCAATTGGTTATTAAAGTGATAGAAACTCACCAAAACCAAGATTAGCAAACTTATGAAGTAAAACTAGTTGCTTTAAGGAGGAGATGATGATTAGAGGTGGATTAGCTTGCAACTTTCTTCATAAACTAGTGGAGGCTCCTCTCAAGTTTGATTTTGGCGGCATGATGGCATCATTTCTATTTTTAGTAGGGATTAGGCTTGCATTAGGGTGTATTTATAGGATTAGGGTGTGTTTTAGACCATAGGATTAACCCTAGGTTAGATTAGGTCCGTCCGATTTAGGAAGTTTCCAGAAACCAGCCCCAAAGCCTAACCCAAACTCAACTAGGTGCACCATGCCAGCATCAGCCGACAGGGCAAGTCGACAGCCCTGTCGACAGCCAAGTCGACAGGCATGTCGACAGGCAAGTCGACAACCCTGTCGACAGCCTTGTCGACCAGGCTGGGCGGGAGTTTTCCCGCCTGGCCCCATTTCTGCATGTTTCGAAATTTGAACCTGAATTTTTAAATCTGTTTTGAACTTTGAATTTTCTGCAAACTTCATTGGGCCATAACTGGGCCATACGGACTCCGATTCTCGAAAACTCGGACTCTATTTCGCGTATTTTTCCGAGACGAACGCAATGACGCAGTCCGTTTCCCCCAATTCTCACATTTGAGATTATTTATTCTGCAATTAGTGAACTTTAGCATTACCCAAAATTCGGGGTGTTACATTCTCCCCTCCTTAAAAGATTTCGTCCCCGAAATCTCTAAGCTAAGGAGAATGCATATCCTACCATCCAAACAACCATCTACTCAATCCATCAAACACGAGCATCCATTGTCCTTAAAACAATTTCTAATGATGTATGAGCATATGCAAAAAGTGTGTGTATATGTTCCCTATCTAATGTATGAACATATGCAAACCATGATAGTGCCATGCATCCATTATGTATGCGAAAGAACCCTATCGACACATACAATATCTACATGAGTGCACAATCATTCACCAAAATGCATCATCCATATGATAACACAACCATTATACATCCATAAATATAGCTACCTACACACAATTATATGCAATATGCAATATGAAGTGGCTGAGCCGATCTAGTGTCTAGAGTGTGTGTATATGCATCCACGAGCAACCACTAGCAACCACTTGCATCCACACGCATCCATCAAACATAACATGTCTCAAACACATGTTTCAACCATAGATTTACCCTATCTAAAGGTCAAAGGTACTAATGAGAGGACATACTAAAGATAAGATAAGCACTAGACAACCGATAAAGGAGTCGTTTAAAGGACATACCCTCAAAAAGGAATGGGTATAACGAACGCATCTTCGCTTCTGTCTCCCAAGTAGCATTGCTCTCACTTTCTCCCCTTTTTCACTTTGACTAGTCGAACCTCTCTGTTTCTCAACTCCCTAATCTCTGACCCAAGGATGCGGGTAGGAGCTCGTCGAATAATCACATCACGCTCTACCTTTACTTCTTTAAGCAAGCTCGGCTCTATCGCCTCTACGGTCTCATGTAGGCACTTCCTCACATGGAATACATCATGTACACCACTAAGTCTGTCGGGCAACTCCACCAATGGAAGATGCTCTTCCCATGTACCTCCAAAATCCAAGATACATACCCTCAAAAGGTCTTCTAAAATACGATTCACCCTCTCGGTCTGGCCGTCTGTCTGAGGATGATATTCGGTACTCAAACACAACTGAGTCCCTACCGCCTCTTGCAGACTTTTCCAAAACTCTTTAGTGAAGATAGGATCTCGATCGCTCACTATACTGGAAGGTACACCATGCAATCTAATAATCTCTCGAATGTAGACTGAAGCTAGCCATGGAGCAGTTCTCTTACTCTTCACGGGTATACAATGGGCGTTCTTAGTAAGCCTGTCTACTACCACCCAAATTCCCGTATTACCCTTCCTTGATCTTGGTAACCTGTCAATAAAACCCATCGAGACGCTATCCCACTTCCATCGCGGAACTTCCAATGGGTGAAGCAACCCACCTGGTTTCTTTTGCTCCGCTTTCACCTGTTGGCCACATCTTTCTTCATACCGGCCCAAAAGAAAACTCGCTTCATGTCTTGGTATATCCTGTCCCTACCGGGATGAATGGTCATCCTCGAACGATGTTCATCATCAAGTATAGCCTTCCTCAAACCCTCGTCTTGCGGTACACAAAGTCTACCGTCTCTACGCTACCACCCCTTACCATCTAGGGTTTACCTACTCAAATGGCTGGACGACTCCCCATCCCCATGAGCTTCTCTACTAACTCAACCAACCGTGGGTCGCCCCGCTGTGCTCCGCCAACATACCCCAAAAGAGTAGGCCTAACCTCCAAGGAGGCTAGAAAACCGGGTACAAAGTCAACGGAAGGTCTAAAGTCAAACATAGAAATAACTCTAAGCTCCGTCGTTCAACGAACAATGATCTCAAGGGAAACCTTTTTCTACTTAAGGCGTCCGCTACCCCGTTACCCTTGCCAGGGGTATACGCTATCTCAAACTCATAGGATGCTAAGAATTCCATCCACTTAAGACATTGTGCTCAAAGAGTTTCCAACACTCCCCTAAGATATAGGGCATGCCTTTCTCCACTTCTAGAGAAAATCAGGATATTCTCCCATGCAAAATCATCATAACTATCCATCTCTCACGCAGACCTCCTTAGTCGAACTCGACATCCCCCAAATGCAAGCCCCAAAGGCCTAAACCAATATCAGACAAACACCCAAGGGATACCTCCTTCGAATTCAGACGACCTACGTGAGCTGATACTAGTAAAAATGGCGAAATAATCAAGCCCTTGTCCAATTCTGGATGTCCTCGCCAGTCTTGCTCCAAAACCACCGTTTATCCCATAACTGGCTTTGCTCAACCTATTGAGCATATACGAAAACTCATTTCACTCCCGAAAAGACTAAGATGTCATTTACGAACTTATTCAGGTACTCCCTGAACACCCTTCATAAAATCAACAAAATATGCGGGGGCGTTCGTCAAACCAAATGGCATCACTAGCCATTCATAAAGACCACCCGGAGTCCTAAAACAGTCTTCTCTATACTATCCTCAGCCACTCTCAACTGACGAAACCCCGTGGCTAAGTCCAACTTGTGAAAATACTGAGCCGCCACCCAACTGATCAAAGAGATCATCAGTCCTCGGCAATGGGTGTCTATTCTTCTTTGCGAGTTCACTTAGCTCTCTTTAGCCTACACAAAGTCTGAGGGTCTCATCCGCCTTTATAGCAAAAACTACTGGAGCACCCCACTCCGGTATACTTCGTCTTCTAAACCCCTTCTCAAGCAAATCGCCTACTTGCTTATGGAGTTCCCTCCTCTCACGAGGAGCCATGTGGCACACTGGCCAAGATACTGGTTTGGCATTGTCTACCAGATATATTCGGAAGTTAATCTCCCGCTCCGGAGGTAAGCCCTTCACCTCCTCAAACACATCCGAGTATTCCCGGACCACTCTAACAGATCGCAAACTATCGACCAACGTGTCAAGCGATTCTAGATAACTTAGCATAACAGATTCCATGGGGTTACAAGAGATCTCGAGAGTGTTACCCAAGCGGGTCATAAGCCTAACAGCTCTCCCTCCACAATAAGAACGGCACCATTACTGGATAACCAGTCCATGCCCACAACTAACCCATAGCCCGTGAAGCCCAAAAAGCATCACATCTAAACCCAGCGCTAAGTATAGCAACTTTCAAACCCAAACACATCATGGAGCCCCAATTGGGTTTGAAACAACTAAGGGATCACCTACTAAACTGGTGTCTAAGTGCAGTGACTCAACTAACAATGATGAGATAAACGAATTCAATACGTCAAAATCAAATAAAGTACGGACAGGATGATCGATCAAAAAAACTAGACTTTCAATAGAAATAGTTCTACCTCTTTCCCGAATCGCGAGAGCCTGTACTTGCCCCCTAGCCTGACCTGGTGCCACAAGAGCTTGCACCTGTCCTCCTGAGGTAGACCCCGTCCTTTGCTCCTTCTTTGGACAGTCTTTCATCAGATGCCCTGCTTCGCCACAGTGGAAGCAGCCAGTCTTAGTCTTCTTACGACAATCTTTGTTTAGGTGGCCTAGTGTCCCACAATTGAAGCACTTCTTCTTTCCCTTGCCACCGTTGCCTTTCCCACCCTTGTTTTGCTGTTGCTGTTGAGATTTCTTCTGATCTCCTTCCTTCTCGGGTGCTTTATTAGCATTGGGACCCTTCTCTTCCTCATGCATAAGTGCCATGTCCACTAGCTTCCCGAAAGTGGCCCCTATAGGGATGTGAGACATAGCCAATCCGTGCATCGGTTCGTTCAAGCCTTCAACGAACCTCAAAGCTTTCTCTTCCGGTGTGTTTACCAAGTCCATGTTGAATCTCGCTAACTGATTAAACTTGTTAACATATTCTTTCACCGACAAGTTCCCTTGCTTTAAGTTCAAGAACCTTTCCACGTGCATATTTTCTTCCGTTTTTGAGAGAAACTTTGCCTCAAACCTTTGCCTGAAATCCACCCAAGAGTCAACAGGGCGTTCTCCATTAGTGACCTCCCACCAGAACGAGGCCTCTCCTTCCATTAACCAAGCGGCTAACTTGACTTTCTTTCCCTCTTCCACTTCCAAGATTTCCATCAACTCTTCCGTCTCATTAAGCCAATCCCTAGCTCCCACAAAAGGTTTCCCTCCCATAGCCTTAAACTTCTTACAAGTTTTAGCAAAAGTATCCGTGGGAGGAGGAACGGGTGCAACGGGTGGAGGAGGAACATTTGCTGGTCCTGCAGCGGTGGCCCTAGCCTCTAACAACCTCCTATACCATACTGGTACCGCTACACCGTCCGGAAGATAAAGAGCTTCAGCCATGCTGAGACGAAAAAAGGAAAGATTCAAAATGGAGAATTCGAAAGATAAAGATATGGCTATCGGGGATTATGCTTTTCTTTCAAAAACTTTTCTCTTTAAAGACATGTTTTTGAAAATATCTTTTCCAAAAATGTTTTTAGAAAAATAGTTTTCCAAAAATTTTATCTGTTCAGGTAACCTTTGCTCTGATACCACGTGTAACACCCCACACCCGCTACGGTCACTCGCTAAGGGAATGCCATAACATCGGTGGAGTATTTTAAGTGAATATAGAACAGAAAAATTACAACAAGACAGATATAAGTAATACTTGAAACTTTTAAAACATCATTTCATTGCAGCGGAAAGTAAAACATGTTTGGTTACATCACAAAACCATAATAAGAGTCAAGTACAAAATATCCATCCTGATAAATAAAAGTACATAATCCCAATACATGAACTGATAGCCATAAAAGAAAGGGTAAGCCGAGCTCTACACCTATGGTCCAAGCTCCAAAAGAGATTAAAGCAGCCTGATCAAAGCCCACTCGTACTGGGCCTACTCTGATAACCTGAGGGTTGGAAAAAAAGATAAAAACAACGGGGTCAGACATAAGTCTGAGCGAGTCCTATAACTTTAACAATACAATCATTAAAGTAACTAGAGAAGACATAAGCTTGATATACGGTAACGTCTGGGGATGAATGGCTACACTAAGCAGCTTGGTAGACTTAGGATAAACTAAGATAACCATAAAGACGCATCCACCCACCCAAGGATAATTCCTAGATTTCACCACCCCAAATCTACCCACCCAAGGGTAATTCCTACACTGCACCACACCAGTTCTACCCATCCAAGGGTAATTCCCACTTAAAGGTTGATCCCACTAAGTGTACTTAGTGATTTAGTAGTTTCGTGTACCCCTATCTGACTACATAGGTGTACCCACCACTCCCCAAGCGATCGGCTCCCTTACGTAGATACCCGTGCTGGTCCCACGATGGGGTGTATCATTCCCCAAAGTGGCAACCTGATAATATCAACGGTGCACGGCTTTATACCTACACGATGCAACAACGACTTACCAACCAGCCCGGGCACACACACGCATATGAAACCCGTTGGTCCTGCGTTGCCACCGCTAACCCGTTTTGGCCTCTTATAGTCAAGCCCAATATGCGTGTCCCGTCACTCGACTAGAGTCGAGCCCACTAAGATACGTTTCGGATATTGGTTGAAATGGGCCCCCACAAGCTACCACCTAAGCTTGTTATTTTATCTAGTGTATCCCACTTAACCCTTTAACCATGTCCACTTACATGTTATAAATTTTGGTTAAGTCATTAATCATATTTTAATTGCCATTCAAGGCACCCACTAGATTTCCACATGCCACCCAAAGCACTTACTTAACCCTTTAACCATGTTTTAATTACATGTTCCACTTTGGTTAAGTATTCTAATCGTATTTTCTATTGCCACCTAAGGCAACCCACTAGTTTCCTCATGCCACCCAAGGCACTTACTTAACCCTTCATGTCCCTCTACATGCTAATATGGTTAAGTGTTTCTTAATTAATTAATTAAGACCATGACCTCATAAAGACCTCTCACATTAGACCATCTCTTATGACTGCTGGATATGCCGGTTGGGTCCGGGCAGCCTTACGTCATAAAAAGGGTCTAACCTCGTGTCTTTACTTTAATCACGTATTTAATTTATGACTAAGACCTCTCACATTGGGCCAATCATTTGTAGCTGCTGGATGGCCGGTCGGTTCCGGGCAGACTTCCGCTACAAAAGGGTCCAACCTCGTGTCTTAGTTGATTAATTACACCTAATTAATCACCCCCATAATTTATATTAATTATCCCTAATTAATTAATCATGTTTTCCAGAATATGGGTAGACCTAACTCAACAGGTAAATTCCCAACTCCATAGTATGGGTAGACCTAACTCAATAGGTAAATTCCCAACTCCATAATATGGGTAGACCTAACTCAATAGGTAAATTCCCAATTATGTCCATTTAATTTGTGGTATGCTTAATCATACCTATTTCACATCATTTTATTAACATGCATCTTAACCCCATCGTTCCCCACGTAATTCGTTCTCATAACATGACATAACAAAGGGAAGATTCATCACAAATGTCATGGGTTTAACCAACATAGCATATAGCTTTATCATGGGTTCAAAAGGTGTCAACTTGCATATATGAACATACATTAAACCCAACTAGCATTTAACCCAAACTTGCATTATGCATATCATAAAAAGAGACAAACTTGCATATGAACATGCACATAAACTTGCATATGAACTTGCACATAAACTTGCATGTGAACTTGCATAACATGTCATACATAGAGGCAAACTCGCATATGTTATGCATATCATAAAAAGGGACAAACTTGCATATGAACATGCACATAATAGGGTAAACATGCACATATATGCATAGCATACAAAGGTGTCATCTTGCATATGTATGCATCTTATTTAAAAAGGGTAAACTTGCATGTCATAATGTATGCATAAAACCAAACACTTAGCATGCATAAAATCAAATACTTAGCATGCATAAAATCAAACACTTAGCATGCATAAATCAAATACTTAGCATGCATAAAATCAAACACTTAGCATGCATAAAACCAAATACTTAGCATGCATAAAGTCAAATACTTAACATGCATAAAACCCACCACTTAACTTGCATAAACCCATATACTTAACTTGCATAAACCCACATACTTAACTTGCATAAACCCATATACTTAACTTGCATAAACCCACATACTTAACTTGCATAAACATAGGGTTAACATTAAACATAGATTAGCAAGCTAACATCATATCATATGACTTAAAACCCACAAATCCGCATACAAAACCGCATGATCTCATCATATCTCATCTACTTAATTTCGCAATTGGTTATTAAAGTGATAGAAACTCACCAAAACCAAGATTAGCAAACTTATGAAGTAAAACTAGTTGCTTTAAGGAGGAGATGATGATTAGAGGTGGATTAGCTTGCAACTTTCTTCATAAACTAGTGGAGGCTCCTCTCAAGTTTGATTTTGGCGGCATGATGGCATCATTTCTATTTTTAGTAGGGATTAGGCTTGCATTAGGGTGTATTTATAGGATTAGGGTGTGTTTTAGACCATAGGATTAACCCTAGGTTAGATTAGGTCCGTCCGATTTAGGAAGTTTCCAGAAACCAGCCCCAAAGCCTAACCCAAACTCAACTAGGTGCACCAGGCCAGCATCAGCCGACAGGGCAAGTCGACAGCCCTGTCGACAGCCAAGTCGACAGGCAAGTCGACAGCCCTGTCGACAGCCTTGTCGACCAGGCTGGGCGGGAGTTTTCCCGCCTGGCCCCATTTCTGCATGTTTCGAAATTTGAACCTGAATTTTTAAATCTGTTTTGAACTTTGAATTTTCTGCAAACTTCATTGGGCCATAACTGGGCCATACGGACTCCGATTCTCGAAAACTCGGATTCTATTTCGCGTATTTTTCCGAGACGAACGCAATGACGCAGCCCGTTTCCCCCAATTCTCACATTTGAGATTATTTATTCTGCAATTAGTGAACTTTAGCATTACCCGAAATTCGGGGTGTTACAAGTCTCCAAATGAAACATTTTGCTGTGGCTCCTTGAAACAATTTTTTTAAAATATACATGTGTTTTATTTCAGCGTTTCATCAATAAAAACTATAAATATTTGTATCTATTATTGTAGAAAAAAATAGTTTTGATCATAGAGAAAAGCAACTAACTTCAAAATCAATCAACGAATTGATTTAAAAAAAACATATTTTTATTCATCGGAAATAAAATAAGCATGTAACTTTAAATATTTAAGAATGTATTTTCATGTATTAAACTTCAAAATGAGGGATATATTAGGTTAAATCTGGAATGGTAACGGTAAATTAGGGTACAGAAAATTGGGTTGATGTAAATTAGTTGTCTTATCTTCTTATATAGGACCGTTAGTCCGAGGGGTTGTTCCGTTTGCACTCGCTAATTGGAGGCAACTTAATGATGGTAGAAAAGTTGTTTTGTCGGAGTCCATTCAAGTATAAACAAAATTCTCTCACTCTTATTAGTACTCTTATTAATATCAACTCCGCTCCGGTTCCATCGTTCATTGCAGACCTTCCTTTAATTTGCCTAAATATAGAAAGGCATCCTAACTTTACTAGTTCTATCTCTGAATCCATTACAAGGCTACATTACCTTGAAAGACTAGATGTAACTGTTGCTTCACTATCTGGTTCTAAATGTGCACAGTAACCAGCTTTCTGGCAGAACCCCATTGCCCTTTAAGGTTCTTAACCTTGAAAACCTAGATCTAATTGATAATAGATTTATTGGAGATGCAACACGTATGTTTGGAAGTTTAAAAATTCACTCTGCAAATAAAGTTGGCAAATAACAAGTTTATGTTTAATCTACCCTCGGTTACAAGTTGTCTTGACTATGATTTGAACATTTTATTCGATTCAGTTCTTGCATACACATTATGATTTCAAGTAAATATAATTTTAATAATAGTTAACTTGACCATTTTGTCCAATTTATTTCTTCACACACACAAAATTCTGATAATTTCAAGCAACAACCATTCCACAAAAATTAATGTGAGTTCTTTGTATTGCTGAACCGGTTTCTTATAATTTGTATGAATATATTAGTGTACACGAGTTAAGATGCATGTATGCTTCTGTTTACATCCAAAAAATGGTCACTTTCCTTTTAGTTATCTCTTGTTTAGCATTATATATGCATTTATACGTGCATGTATGCTTCTGTAATATATTCATAATTATTTGAAAATATTATACAAACCTCTTATATTTTAAGTTTGCAATCATTATTCTGGCCAAGTATGTGAACGTGAAAAACACTTGTATGCAAAAAGTTTAAGGCTTGATGGAATTTGGACCAACCAAATACACAATCAACACGCAATCTAATAAAAAATGCTGTTATAAAGGATTGTACCACCAATAAAGAAGCTCAATAAGGGGGGGGTTGTAGCAGCAGCATGAGCAGTCTGTACAATGCTTATATTTCTAATTTGTAACAGAATAAAAGCGTTTCAAATTAGAATCAGTACTGCTGTCTGTTTAAAGTAAACTGATTTGCACTTAAATCAATTCAGCGACAGAAGAATTTTGTCTGTCAAACAGTGCCAGTATGATACCGCGCACAAATTAACCAATACCACAGTATTGGTCCAATATACAGAATTATCCTGTATACACAATGAAAGGTAAACAACAAAGAATTGAAACCTAACCGAGTTCGTCTGAGGCCTGTATCGTACAGTTTCCTTAAGACTTTCAGTCGAAGCCTCCCAGGATACAACAAACGAGAATCTGCTCGAGATTGTAGCGAGTATGCACTGGCCGAGATGTAGTAATTCGAGGAATCAGACAACGGAGGAAAAAGAAGAAAATTATTTCGGTGAATGATTTGATCAGAATCATTGTATATATAATTTTCCAGTGAATGCGTTAACGGGTCGCACCCATTTGAAAAAACCACGTCCGTTGTCATTTGAATTCAAATGAACGCGTCCGCTCATTTGAATTGTAACGGGTCGCACCCGCTTGATTCCAACGGGTCGCACCCGCATTCGCATTCGTGCCAAAAAAAAATCTGTTCGAAAATTGCTTTGTTTTTCGAAGCAAAAATAAGATTTCTTACTGGGCCCAAGCCCAAGCCCAAGCCCGGCCCGGTTCGGTTCGGTCGGACGGGCGGGCGGCGCGCGCGCGTGTGTGTTTGGTTCCCATGATGTAGGTCCTCCCCCTCGCACAAAATTACCTGACCCTAAGGGCCAATATAGGGAATGAGGAATGGACATATATACACACATCTTATCTTATCTTTGGCAATATGGGACTAAAGTAAATTTCATTCATACATTGATTTCTAACAATCCCCCACATGAATGATAATATACTTTCTAATTTGTAACAGAATAAAAGCATTTCAAATTAGAATCAGTACTGCTGTCTGTTTAAAGTAAACTGATTTGCACTTAAATCAATTCAGCGATAGAAGAATTTTGTCTGTCAAACAGTGCCAGTATGATACCGCGCACAAATTAACCAATACCACAGTATTGGACCAGTATACAGAATTATCCTATATACACAATGAAAGGTAAACAACAAAGAATTGAAACCTAACCGAGTTCGTCTGAGGCCTGTATCGTACAGTTTCCTTTAGACTTTCAGTCGAAGCCTCCCAGGATACAACAGACGAGAATCTGCTCGAGATTGTAGCGAGTATGCACTGGCCGAGATGGTAATCCGAGGAATCAGACAACGGAGGAAAAAGAAGAAAATTATTTCGGTGAATGATTTGATCAGAATCATTGTATATATAATTTTCCAGTGGATGCGTTAACGGGTCGCACCCGTTTGAAAAAACCGCGTCCGTTGTCATTTGAATTCAAATGAACGCGTCCGCTCATTTGAATTGTAACGGGTCGCACCCGCTTGATTCCAACGGGTCGCACCCGCATTCACATTCGTGCCAAAAAAAAAAATCTGTTCGAAAATTGCTTTGTTTTTCGAAGCAAAAATAAGATTTCTTACTGGGCCCAAGCCCAAGCCCAAGCCCGGCCCGGCCCGGTTCGGTTCGGTCGGACGGGCGGGCGGCGCACGCGCGTGTGTGTGTTTGGTTCACATGATGTAGGTCCTCCCCCTCGCACAAAATTACCTGACCGTAAGGGCCAATATAGGTAATGAGGAATGAACATATGTACACACATCTTATCGTATCTTTGGCAATGTGGGACTAAAGTAAATTTCATTCATACATTGATTTCTAACAATCCCCCACATGAATGATAATATACTTTTTCCCCCACACAAAGTGTAATATCTCAGACTACATATGAAATAATGTTTTATTGAGGATAAGTAGATATTTCACTTTGAACTTTCCCTAGTTGAAACTCATCGGATATACTTGGCTAATCGGTGAATTATTTCATCTTGAACCGTCAGCTGTTATTGTATAACCAGACAATAAGTTTAACAAACATTATTTCCCTTATCACCCAATCTCTTGGTTGTGTTCATTTTGGTCCTAAAACACTTTTCTGGTTCTGCGAGTGTATATAGAGAATATAAGCCTTTAATATTCTCATAGAGCCGACCCAGCTCACACTAACATAGGTGATCGCTACCATTAGGAGTATCCTACATATACCCCACTTGTTATTTTACAAGATATGGTCATCAATAAAAAGCATAGCTTTAACCTGTGAAACTTCTGTAGGCATGCATTTTATATTGTGCACCATAGGAATGGAGTAGGATTAAATGCATTACATCTTGAGTTATTCAGAACTGGTTTGCCTATTGATCCTTGTCCGTGGGATCTCCAGTCGCTAGGATAGGTTTCCGTATAAGATAACTCTTGTTGGTTTAGGCTTTTAAACCCATTCCCCTCGATGCGCAGTCAATTTTCTCTCGTGATAACCCTTTTGTAAATGGATCCGCTAGGTTATCATTTTTTCTCACATAATCTATGGAAATAGTTCCATTTGAGAGTAACTGCCTAACCGTGTTATGGCGTCTTCGAATATGTCGAGATTTGCCATTATAAACAAAGTTTTTCGCTCTACTTAGCGCTGCTTGATTGTCGCAGTGAATACATATGGCCGTTACAGGTTTAGGCCAAAGTGGAATATCTTCTAAGAAGTGACGAAGCCATTCTGCTTCTTCGCTTGCTTTATCTAAAGCAATAAACTCAGATTCCATCGTTGATCGAGCTATGCATGTTTGCTTAGTAGATTTCCATGATACTGCTGCTCCTGCTAGAGTAAAACATAACCACTTGTGGATTTTGACTCCTCTGAATCGGCAATCCAGTTTGCATCACTATATCCTTCTAATACAGCTGGATATTTTCCGTAATGCAAAGAATAATTTGTGGTATTCTTTAAGTATCCAAGCACTCTCATTAGTGCTTTCCAGTGTTCCTTTCCTGGATTACTTGTATACCTGCTCAGTCGACTTACTGCATAGGCTATATCTGGTCTCGTGCAATTCATAAGATACATTAGACATCCTATTACACGAGAGTATTCCAGTTGCATTACACTCTCATTAGTGTTTTTATGTAGTACTTTTGATGGATTAAAAGGTGTTTTTACTCCTTTAATCCCAAGATCTTGAAATCTTTCAATCACTTTGTCAACATAATGTGACTAAGATAATTCAATTCCATTAGGGGTTCTTATTATTTTGATTCCCAAAATAACATCTGCAACTCCTAAATCTTTCATATCGAAATTGTTGATCAGCATTTTCTTTATGGTCTCTATAACTTTTATGTTAGGACCAAAAATTAACATATCGTCCACATATAAGCAAATCATGACATATGATTGTCCAATTTGTTTATAATAAACACATTTATCACATTCATTTATACGAAAACCATTTTGCATCATGACACTATCAAATTTTTCGTGCCATTGTTTTGGAGCTTGTTTGAGTCCGTATAATGATTTTACCAATTTACAGACTTTATTTTCATTTCCCTTGGATATAAAACCTTCGGGTTGCTCCATGTAGATTTCCTCATCGAGATCTCCATTCAAGAATGCTGTCTTTACATCCATCTGATGAATTTCTAGATTATAGATGGATGCAATTGCTATTAACATTCTTATTGAGGTTATTCGTGTAACAGGTGAATATGTATCAAAGAAGTCTATTCCTTCTTTTTGACGATATCCTTTGGCTACTAATCTGGCTTTATATTTGTCGATAGAGCCATCTGCTTTCATTTTCTTCTTGAAAATCCATTTGCAGCCAATTGGTTTTATTCCAGGTGGAATATCAACAATTTCCCAAGTTTTATTACTTAGAATTGAATCAATCTCACTTTGGATTGCTTCTTTCCAATACGAAGATTCTGAAGATGACATGGCCTCTTTATATGTTTGAGGTTCATGTTCAAGTATGTAAGTGAGGAACTCAGAGCCAAATGATTTGGATGTTCTGGACCTTACGCTTCTTCTTGGTTCAACTTCATCAACTTCACGATGAGTTTAATCTTCATGTGGGCTATTTGATTCTTCTCGTGTCCTTTTGGGGACATTATTTCCTTCATTTCTTTTGTGTGGAAACACATCTTCAAAGAATGAAGCATCTCTTGATTCCATGATTGTATTTACAAGGATATCATCTATATCAGACTTGAATACCAAAAATCTATATGCACTACTATTTTGGGCTGGCCCTAAGTAATAACAATCTACTGTTTTTGGTCCAATTTTGACCTTCTTGGGAGGCGGGATAGGAACCTTTGCCAAGCACCCCCACACTTTGAGGTATTTGAAGCTTGGTAGATGTCCTTTCCATAACTCATATGGAATTTTTCCCGTTTTACTGTGAGGAACTTTGTTTAATATGTGATTAGACATATTCAAAGCTTCCCCCCACAAGTTCGTCGGTAAACCAGACGTTAAAAGCATTGCATTAATCATATCTTTTAACGTTCTGTTTTTCCTCTCGGCTATGCCATTTTGTTGTGGCGAATATAGTGCTGTCGTTTGATGAATTATTCCATTTTCTGCACAGAATTGTTCAAACGGCGATTCATATTCTCCACCTCGATCTGATCTCAATATCTTGATCTTCTTATTAAGCTGATTTTCTACTTCAGCTTTATATTTTATAAACGATGTAATTTCCTCATCTTTACTGTTTAAAAGATATACGTAGCAATATCGTGTATAATCATCAATAAATGTGATAAAATACTTTTTCCCACCTCTTGTAGGTATTGATTTGAAATCACATAAATCAGTATGTACCAAACCTAGTGGTTCGGTGCTTCTATCAACAGTATGAAATGGTTTCTTAACCATTTTTGCTTCTACGCATGTCTCACATTTGTAGTTTTATCCACTTGAAATTTAGGAATTAACTCTAAATTTGCAAGTTTTTTCATTTTTCGGAAATTAATATGTCCTAATCTATCATGCCATAATAAAGTTTCATGCTCAACGATATAAGAAACTTCCTTTTTATTCATAGCATTATCAGAATACATATTATTGCCGATCACGGCTACATTTGCCTTAAATAGGCCATCACACAAGTAACCCCTTCCTATAAAGATTCCTGCCTTGGACAGTATCATCTTGTCTGACTCGAAGACCATCTTGAATCCCTTCTTCGAAAGCATGGACCCAGAAATGAGATTCTTGCGGATCTCTGGAACATGAAGGACATCATTCAGACGAATAGTCTTCCCAGAAGTGAACTTGAGGGTGACAGTTCCTTTGCCTTCAACCATGGAAACCGATGAATTGCCCATATAGAGTTTCTCATCTTGATCCAATTTGGTGTAGGTTGAAAAGACGGACTTATCAGAGCATAAATGCCTAGTAGCACCCGTGTCTAACCACCATTGTGCAGAATTCTGGTTCAAGTTGCATTCGGTCACAACTCCTGAAAAATTGGATTCATCGATGTCCATGTTGTCCACCACATTTGCTTCCGAATTTTTCTTTTTCTTGTGTCTGCACTCTTTTGCTTGATGACCAGTCTTGCCACAAACCCAACAATCACCATTGAATTTCTTGGACTTCTTCTGGTTATTCTGCTTGTCCTCTGGCGCCTTTCTTTTCTTGTTTTTGTTGAAGTGCCCTTTTTTCTTTGACCCTTCAGTAACAAGCGCCTCTTCACTTTTAGGTTGAGTGACTCCACGATTATCTGCCTCTATCTTTAATCTGATGATGAGGTCTTGTAAGGATATCTCCTTCTTTTTGTGCTTCAAGTAGTTGCGGTAGTCTCTCCAAGATGGTGGCAACTTTCCGGTAATTGCTTCAACCATAAATGATTCACCAACTTTGTGACTTTCTGCTTCCATCTCATGGATAATAATCTGCAACTCTTGCACTTGAGAAGTCACTGGCTTTGAGTCCACCATTTTGTAGTCCATGAACTTGTCGACGATGAACTTCTTCAAACTCACATTCTGCGTCTTGTATTTTGTAGCCAATGCATTCCAGAGAGCTTTTGCAGTCTTTATGGGTTGGAAAACTTTGTACAAAACCTTATCTAGGCAGTTGAGAATGTAGTTTCTTCATAAAAAATCCGAATGCCTCCACGCATCAATAGACGGACCATCATGCTTTGGTGCATCCTTGGCATTTCCTGGTGTAGGTGGCACCGGTTCATCTTCTTCAAGATAATTTTGCAAGCCAAGGGTGGTGAGATAGAACAGCATCTGATTCTGCCATGTCAGAAAATCATCACCTTCTCCTTTGAATAATTCTGGTTTGTTCAAATTGCCAGCTTTGAGCGTCGTTTGCTCTGTTGCCATCTCTGTTTTGTCAAAAACAGGGAAAGTCTTAAGATATTATTCAGTCTGTATTCTCAACACAGAATTTGAAACAGAATATTACTGTTTCTAATTTGTAACAGAATAAAAGCGTTTCAAATTAGAATCAGTACTGCTGTCTGTTTAAAGTAAACTGATTTGCACTTAAATCAATTCAGCGACAGAAGAATTTTGTCTGTCAAACAGTGCCAGTATGATACCGCGCACAAATTAACCAATACCACAGTATTGGTCTAGTATACAGAATTATCCTGTATACACAATGAAAGGTAAACAACAAAGAATTGAAACCTAACCGAGTTCGTCTGAGGCCTGTATCGTACAGTTTCCTTAAGACTTTCAGTCGAAGCCTCCCAGGATACAACAGACGAGAATCTGCTCGAGATTGTAGCGAGTATGCACTGGCCGAGATGTAGTAATTCGAGGAATCAGACAACGGAGGAAAAAGAAGAAAATTATTTCGGTGAATGATTTGATCAGAATCATTGTATATATAATTTTCCAGTGATGCGTTAACGGGTCGCACCCGTTTGAAAAAACCGCGTCCGTTGTCATTTGAATTCAAATGAACGCGTCCGCTCATTTGAATTGTAACGGGTCGCACCCGCTTGATTCCAACGGGTCGCACCCGCATTCGCATTCGTGCCAAAAAAAAATCTGTTCGAAAATTGCTTTGTTTTTCGAAGCAAAAATAAGATTTCTTACTGGGCCCAAGCCCAAGCCCGGCCCGGTTCGGTTCGGTCGGACGGGCGGGCGGCGCGCGCGCGCGTGTGTGTTTGGTTCACATGATGTAGGTCCTCCCCCTCGCACAAAATTACCTGACCCTAAGGGCTAATATAGGGAATGAGGAATGGACATATATACACACATCTTATCTTATCTTTGGAAATGTGGGCCTAAAGTAAATTTCATTCATACATTGATTTCTAACAGCTTATGCATAGAGAAACAGTACTGTCATTTTAATTTTTTTCCTCGTAAAGTTTAGCCCGCTAATATTAGCATCTGCCATGTTTCTTTGCTATTCTACGCCATACAACACCTGAACCCAGGGCCCAGGTGATTACCGAATTTCTGGTCCATTCACCAGCTCTTTTTAACATTTGTAGTCAGTAATGAGTGTGATGCACATCGTCCATTGTGGTTCTGATATCTACAGTAAAAAAATGCAAGAATCAATGTATAAATGTCTATATTCAAAGAAAATATAAGGAAGAGATGATAAAAGAAGCAAGCTTGCTACCTAAACAATCATACACAGAGAAGAAGCAGAGGGAAAAGCAACATAAAAGGACCACTGCTTCTCTTGTATTTGCTATTTTTCTCATCTCTCGGGCAAAAATGAGAAGTATAAGCTAAATATTGTCAAAAAAGAAAACTAAATTTATCTACGTTGATTTCCGAATTTCTTGCATTTCCGAATATTTGCTTCTCTTGTATTTCCGAATTTCTTCATTTTTTTTTCACACTGAATAAATTTATTTACACACTGAAATAACGGTACATTTCGTCCCGTTAGGAGAGGGTGCGGTTAAAGTTTGGGTTGACATTGCAAAAGTTCCAGCTGCACGTTTGTGGAGACCTACGGCTGAGTTCGAATGCATTGAAGATGCCATTGGCTCTACAATGGCTTGGCTTATGAAAAATATTGTAATGGATTCATCTTCTAGTAAGCATCTCATTATTGTTAAATAAAATTGTTCAAATATAAAATTATGACTCAAATATCCTACTTGTATACAGGTAATTGATCGTCTTTGGAAAATAGAGGTGGACTTTGGTTATCTATGCAGTTAATTTTTGTAATAGATTTCACGTCACTATTTTATTGTATTTTTCTTCTAAGATCAATGTGAATGAGAAATTAGACAAAATGATAAAGTTTGATACATGATATACTAGTTTTGTTTATTAAATATGTAGATGAGCAATTAGGGAAAACCAAATGTATACTGTTGATCTCAAAATTGGAATCAACACCAAGGGTGTGAAATCACACTTCACCAATTATGGTTAGGAATTAAAAAGGGCCACAATCGCAAAAATAAATAGAGAAAAACATGAAAAAGACAGTATTTTTAAAGTGGTTCGATTCGCTATGAATCTACGTCCACTTTTCAATCACTTCTCACTACGGAATTTTGCTTTACAACACACATGAAATCTCTCATACATTCATTTCTCACTTCTCTCATTTTTTATGATCTAATTACACTTGAATTTGGCAAGAAGTTGTTGGGATTTCTATCTTCATGATGAAGGATGTGTGAATCGTCGATCACTTTAGCATGTAGGTGCTTTTCCTCGATTTGTTGATGTAGTTTGTGCTAGATCCGAATTTTTAGAGATAGCTAATGGCGATTAAAGAGCATTAGACTCGAGTTAGATTAACTTTGAATGGAGAAATGAATTGATTTGATCTTCATGTTGTTGGAGAATGATAAAGCAAAGTTAGGAAGCCATTAATGATGTATTTTGAAGCTTTTAAAGAGTTGTAGGAATGGTTTAGGCAGCCCTTCGGGGTCAAGCCATCGTTCCCTTGAATTGAGGAGCAAGGAGCTATTTATAGGAGAAATCTGAGGGAAATGGCAGCTTCGTAATTACGGAGTACAAAATTTGGCTCGGGCATAGATCTGGCTTGGGCAAAACACTATTTACATAAATGCCACTGGTCCACTTTACAACTGTGTACACCTGGCACATTCCATAAATTACAGTTCTGCCACCGTTTTTTGTACATGCGCAACAAGAATCAGTTTGCTGTGGAGTTTGGCTCGGGTATAGTTTGACTCGGGCGTAGTTTGGATTGGGGTAGTTTGGATCGGGCGTAGTTTGGATCGGGCTAGTTCTGCTCCACTTATTATATGACCGATCCAATTTGTGAATAACAGTACCGACCCATTATTTTTGGACAACATTGAGTCACGTGTCCTGTTTTAAGTCTCCCGATCCAATTTTTAATGCACCTTGATATGGCCGATTCATACATCTTTGCTGACGTGTCAAGTGAACAGTAATTAGTAGTTCACAACTTGTTTAGTTGTCTAGTTGATGCATGTTTCTTTGTATGAATTATGAGATACTGGTGCACTTCATTATATTATATGTATTATAATATAGTAGCCACACGTGTACCTTTGGCCATCCTTCCATTCATGCAAATGAAATTATACACTGTTCACGTTATATTGGACTCTGCTGAAGCCGCATTTTATCTTCGACCCGAGCCACCTTTTAGTACTGGCCTGATCCACATGGCATACTGTGAAGCCGCCACATTGTTTTCAAGTTAGCAAATGCTTGATGCCTTTCGTATTATGCACTGAAACACAATTTGCATATTTCCCTTTATACCAAAAACCATCCCATGCGTGTAGTGTAGCTTGCGCAACAACATGATGCATGCTTTCAAACATGTACGTGGTCCATCATTTGCATGTTTCATTGTGTGATATTTAATCCATTTTTTATGCGTTGGACTAAGAGAATGAACAACAAATTCATATATATATATATTTGTATGGTTCGATCCAAACTGTTGTGATCGATCCATTGTAACGGTTCGTCCCAATGTGACTAACCGACCCGGTGCCCTGCAATTGACCGATCCGATCCATAAATACTGACCGACCCAGTGTCTTGCAACTGACCGATCCAATCCATAAGTATTGACCGACCCGGTTCCTTTTTGATGACCGACCCGTTCCGTTCTGGATGAAATGGACTGACCCGATGCAGCGACCGATCCGGTGCTTTAGCAGGGTTAACATTTGCCCCTCGAAGCTTGTATTTTTTGCCTGCAAGAAATGTGGGCTTCAAATTGAACGCTTGTTTGCTGATATATTCTGCATTGAGGTCCATTTATAGCTTCTTGCCTTGCTAAGGTGAACCATGCTTTGAATTAATATGCTTCGTGTCACCTGTTTTTTAATTAAAATAAGCACCTATGCAATTTTGGACTTATACTCGCCATCGACTGTCCATACCGATGGTGGATTAGTTAATCATTGAAAATGATATAAAGCGAATTTTTTTTAATCGAATAAAGTGTCTGTACGGAATTGTTCTACTCAACGGTTTATAACTCATCAAGTATTATTTGCACAATTACGATATTCGAATTCGAATTCGCATTAACGCTTGGAATCAACTAAGGTCGATTGTGGATTCCAAACGCTATCATTTCTAATGACTTATATGATGGTATACAATATTTCATATTTGAAAAGTATGTATCTGTGATTTATGCCTTGCTCCCCTTTGGAGAAGGCTGGGAAATTTTGCCCCTGGTTTAGGAGATCGTTATCAGCCTTCCTCTAGGGAAGTATTTTGGATTTTTTGCCCCTGCCACGGGAGGTCTTTGGGTTCAGTGCCCCCGCTTGGGGAGGACTTGGGATTTTTATACTTCACATCTGACACTTCAAATGCTACGCAAATGGATTTATCACTCTTCACATCTGATTCTTCAGATGCTGCGCAAGCGGATTTCGTTCGTTTTCTGTTTGGTCAACGGGGGGGGGGGGGGGGGTTGGGGGGGGTGTGGAAAGAGAAAGTAAGGGAGAGGGAGAGAGAAAAGAATTTTATATTTTATTACTATTTAAATTTCAAAAAGCAACTTTTTTATTCGAACTCGAAACGAGGCCCAATGACTGTCATGCCTAACTAATTACCCCCATTCCGAACACAATGGGATATATATCGTAAGCTGTTTGGCCGTTTCGATCAGTTTTCGTCAAAATCAACATATAACTCTATATATTGAATTTGAACGCACATTTCGATTTACCCAGGTCACATACTAGCTTGAAAAATTCCAGAAAAATATTTTCTAGCTTCGTATTGACGATACGGTCCTAACAAAACTAGTTTCATCGAATTCTGAGACCGTTTGAAAAATGGCCATTTTCCAGTCGATTAAAATCAACTAAAACTGGTCAAACGCGTTTTCCTTTGCCACACTCACATAGTGATTCGAAAAAATATGAAATTTGAAAACTAGCAATAATTTGACATCGCGGATCCAACAAAAGTGGTTTCGTCGAAAACCGAGGTCGTTTGCAAAATGGCTATTTTCAATGGCCAGAATTCCATAGCGACTATTCTGAAATTTCAACTGGACATAACTTTTTATCCCCGCAATGAAATTTCGATTTTTCGGATTCATTGGAAAAATATTCTCATTTAGATTCTAATATTTTTGGTTTCGCTAAAATCCGGTTTATTTTGAATCCTGTACATTCATTTGAAATTTTGAATTCGAACTATCGCGCCATTTTCAATTCCTTTTTTATATATAAATAAATATTTATATTATAACGACGATTTATATAAATATATACGTTCTAATTCTATTCAAAATAAATTTCTCGTCGTTATTATTTAAAATAATTTATTTTAAATAATCAAAATTCGCTAAAATTGCCAAAATAAAATTTTTAAATTGGCCCAGATTTCCGGGTTATTACAATCTCCCCCACTTAAAACTTTTCGTCCCCGAAAAGGAACGAAGCCGAAAGTTGTTTAACTAATCAACTCAACTTTCAGTATTTTCACTACGGCTTAAGTTCTTTAACTTTTCAGTTTCTAAGAACTTTCCAAATTTTTCAAAATTTTGGCTAACACCCTAAATTTCGGCATAACCTCCCCTGCACCGGGGACTTTGGGATATTTCATATAGCCTCCCATGGCCTTCTTCAATCCAAAAGAAAAGTAAAAAGCCAAGCGGCTAGCCAATCGGCTCACAAAATCATCATCACCCAAAAAAAACAGTAAATTATGGTAAACATGTACCTATTTGTCGGGCAAACAAATTTTATTCTTCTGCTCTAGCCTCCTTGCTATGACTGTTCAATGTATGCACATGTACATGCAAGCAAATGCGACTGATTTTCAATACTTTTCACTATTTGGTACAATTTGGCTAAATGGTTCAAATTTTAATTAATCAATCAATAATCAAACAATACAACCAGCAATCAATTAGTTGATTAGTTTTTCAAATTCATAACTTTGATATATGTATTAAAAAATCACATTTTTGATGCCAATTCACAACAATAAGCCCTATCTAATTTTGGTTCTCACACCAGTCTATGGAAATATACAGACACCACACTTTCGAAACTTGAACATAAATACTGATGACGTGGCCACATCATCAGAATCATCCCCGGGTGTCTAGAATGTGATTTTATATCTATCCAGTATATTAAAACTTCAAGTACACGCGGATCGGACGTATACGTAAAATCTTTATATACCTGATAGTCCAAATCAATATAAATAAATATTCAACTACGTATAATTGATTTAAATTCTCAAAACAAAATTTGTTTTCATTTTAAAATGTACTCTTCATACTCGTTCTAGGATACTACTGATCCTATCTCTAACGAGTCATTCCCATTGGATATTACTAATCCAATCTCCGATGAATTCTTTCGTATGGTTCTAATGTGTCTTGTTCTCTGAACTTTTTAAACCAAAGCTCTGATACCAACTGAAACGACCCGAACTTCCCCGGTAAGGAAAGCCCGGATTGAGTCGAGGACAAGCCACATCAGAACGCAGACAAAAGAACATTTCATTGTATATTACAACAATTCCATCAGAATACAAGAATATACAGAGTATAAACAAATAAAATACATTTGATAAATAACAGAGATTATAATACATTACATAGCAGCGGACAATAATACAAAATACAACTGAAGAAGATACACGGATACAAAGCTTTCCGGATATCGTTCCAGCTGTAAACCAGGATCCTTTGAATATAAATCTGCAAAACCAAAACTACTAGCTGCCCATGTCAAAATAAGGGCACCCAGAGTTTAGGTTAAAACAATAAACTCCAGGTCAGTCATGGGAATGGTGTGAGAACTAAAACGGTTATTAATCTTTATTTTAAAGTTCGGTAAATCAAGGGACCACGCCGTATAACACGGAACGGTTTTCCTCCCAAGAACACCAGTGCATAAAACAACAGCGCCATGCTAAATAAAGAAAAATGAAGCTATTATAAGACCCATGTACCATCACACATTGCAACGCAAACCGGAGGATAGGGTTTTTACCTTATAATAGCCAAGAATGCTTGGTACGTGAAATTTCATGTTTTATTATTACTATAAGTGTATAGTGTCAAAACAATTTCAAATCATAAGTATCAATCATAGACGACATGAGTGCCCTATCCCACTATGTCACCATACTAGGCTCTACAAAATCACGTATTGGAAGCTGGATTTCCATCTGTGAACCGAGGCAAAAATAGTCCTATACCGATTCGAGATGCTCTAGTCCGCCCCTCAGGAACAGCCGCAACTGCCCTTTGGATCGTCAGGGCCGGTCCAATGATATGGATTATTATGCCTAAACACTACGTTTCCCCGCCCTTTGGGGCGTAAATGAGCCAATGAATGACTCCATCGGACCTGGATCGTCCGATCTAACCGAGGCGCCTCACAACAACAACAACCACATAAGTCAAACTCATCAAGGCGTGTAAAACCACTGACGCAACTTCTAACTAGAAAGAAACGCATGTCCTCCCTGAGGTCCTTCTCCCGTTTCTGGTTCACACCGGGGTGCGAGGCTCGCGAATCAACGCTACACAAAGCTACGCCACAAAGGCCATGCTTTGATCATCACCACAAGACTTTGCTTTTCAACAGAAGCCTTGATCAATTGCCACTTAGGCATGCCACAAAGGCAATTCACTCCATGCGTTTGATATCCATCAATATATAACCCCTGAGCTCGTACGTCTCAGAGAAGGGCGTTAAGCAAGAGAATAAATTCTCTACCGCCAAACAGATATATATTTAATAGAAATAAATCACACAGACTAAAATCCAATGTCAGACACACAGTCCATTTACAAGTTCGTTCTGCTTCTGAACGAAACCGGAGGCACCTAGTACCCCGCATATCCATCGATCTCCAAGTACGTCTGGACGATCACCAACTGATTCTCTCCTCTTGGGTGTACGGCCCAATCAAGATCATCAGCAATCACCCAAATGACGTGAAGACCTCCGGTCTTCAACCACCGTCTTCATCTTCGACACCACGTCGAATCAGTTATTCAGAATGGGATAAACCCGGTCTTCCTGAATAACTCACGTATATAATAAACAAGTGTTACACAAACACAACATACGCCTCATTCCAATTCAGAATATTCTTTTATTCAAATATTCTTATACTTTGGGAAAGGTTCCCATTAATTTTATCAAAGATAAATCCTTTAAATTTATTCTTTAATCTACTTTTGAATATCAATTCAAACTATTCGGGATTAGCGAACCACACCGAAGTGATCATTTATTTTATTTCCCAATCCCAACCTATTCATCCCATGAAGTAAAACTGGTAATACTTCATATCTAACTCCACGGTGTTATCGGTAAATTCAATTGCCATTTCACGTTCAAATCTAATTAAAGATTTAACTATCGCCTGGTGCAAAACTGGCGATACTCCATTCTCGACCATTTCAATCTAATTAAAGATTCATTACAACCCCACTTAGTTTTAATCTTTACAGAAATCAATATCCAGTCTTTTACTAGGTTAAGGAACCAATGTCATTTAAAACACGTTCACGATAAATCCAAAATCGCATTCCATTAATTATCGGGTTAAAGAACCAGTGTTATTTAAAACACCGTTCACGATAAACCCAAAAATCAATCCCAATTCAATTCCAATTAAATATTATTTAATCGGCACACTTCATTAAATATAAAATAAAAAGATATAATCTTTTTCTCAACTGGGTTTAAAAACAGTGTTAATGAAGACACCATTCACGACAAACCCAAATCACCTTTGATATTAAATACAAGGCTCTGAATAGAAAATATATCGGCTTATATTCAATATCAAATTCTATGACCAACAAATATCGTATTGGAAATAACGATATTTATATATCTTTCAAATTTCCATAACAATATCTGTATAATCACGAAATCCAACATCGAAATATTCCGAAGACAATTTTGATTCAAATCCATTCCAATGCAATTATTGGAAATTCTGGTTATTTTCAAATCCAATTTATTTATTTTAAAAATAAATAAATTATTATTCTAGTTCAAAACTAGTTCATTTCGATAAAAATCTATTTTTATCTTTTCAAATATGGAGTTTTTATTCCTAATTCTTCACTAATCATTTCTTATGATTTTACACAAATTATTACTATTTTTATCAAGGCCCGTATAGTCGATTTCCATCAACGGCCATCAAACTGCACTTACAGCGACCTTTTTCAAATTTGATTTGGACATAATTCCAAATCCAACTGTTAGATTTCCAATTTCTAATATTCGTTAGAAAGATCTTTTGGATACGAACCCAATGGTTCAGGTTTCAGGAGAATCCGATAGTCGGATCTCCCGCAATATCCATTCGAAGTCAATGGTCGAAATTCGCGAACTGCCGCGGCGCGGCGCATTCTATTCAGGCCATTATACTATATATATAATATATATAATATATACTTCGTCGATTTCCTTTTAAAACGTATTTTATAAATCGTTTTAAATTCGTTTTCAACTTCCTTTTCAAATTCAAATCAAAATTGAATTTTCCCTTACAAATTCGTTTTAAATTCATTTCAAATTGATTACTATTTAAATCGATTTCAATTTAATTCGAATTCAATTCAAATCGATTTCAGTTCAATTTCAATATGTTTTAAATTTAATTCAAAACGATTTCTATTCTATTTCAATCTAATTCGAATTTCAATTCTATTTAGTTTAATTCGAATTTCAATTCTTTTCAATTTAATTCAAATTTCAATTCTTTTCAATTTAATTCGAATTTCAATTCTTTTCAATTTAATTCGAATTTCAATTGTTTTCAATTTAATTCGAATTTCGAAATCACTTTCAATATTCATTGAAAAATGAATAAAATCGATATAAATATCGATCGCGTCAAAATGGCGTCAATCTAATCAACTCAGCTTCATATATTTCTATTTTCAAATATTCTATTTCAGATATTTCTATTTCAAATATTTCTATTTCAGATATTTCTTTTCAAAACTGGAATGAGGCCCAATCAATTACCTTATAATGTTAAATATATGGAGTTTCTACAACACATGTATAAAATAACAACGATAAATAATCAACCATCATCCAGAGTGCACCACACAACTGCATAAGCATTAAATATAAATAATTTACGCTTACACAGTCTGTCGACCAATCGATCGACAAACAGCTAAATAATTGGGATTAGTGTACGCCAAATATCATCCCAATACCCGTGTGGGGTTTCAAAATATCATCCCAATACCCGTGTGGGGTTTCAAACAATCAAACATAGATTTTATTTGTGCAGTTGGGCGATGTGTAAAATTTGTCGTCCCAATCAATATCAATCAAATCAGTGTATATAAACAAATCTCCGATTTTCTTATAAATATTTATTTTATATACACGTTAAAAATTCTATTTTCAACTATAAAATATTTTTATCTATATAAATATTTTATTTCATTTCACATCACATCACACAATCAACTACACATCAAAATCAAACAAACAAGCATACAAGCCGTCCATGGTCTGTGGACGACGGGTGTCAGGTGCTACTAAACACCGTCTGCATCCTAGAATATATTTTAACTAGAAAATTAAATTAAAAGTGAGAAGTTCTCACAGAGGGTTCCACTCCGTCATGCTTTGCTTTTGAACTGCTGAACCGTCTGGATCCCTTTTTGAAATTCCAATGCAGTCCTTTTCACGCTGTTCCAATATAAATTATATTTTTATTACTTCATTCAATAAATAAAAATCATATTTTTATTCCTTCTTCATATATTTTTACAACGCTTCATTCTATATAAAAATTACATTTTTATATTGCTTCTTATATAAAAATCAGACTTCGACCATCGCTATATATATATATATATATATATATATATATATATATATATATCTAATCTTTACTTTCATAAAAATCATATTTTTATATGTAATAATCCCATTAATGTATACATAAATAAATAAAACACAGTTTTATAACTAAATAAAAATCAGTTTCTATAACACATAAAAATCATTACTTTACTTTGATAAAAACCATTTCTTTTCTACCATAGAAATCACTTCTCTCTTTTTTTTCCATATAATAATTCAGTTTCTAAAACAATGCTAATTTCGGTTTTAACTAAATAAATAATTTTCAGTTTTAATAAGTAAAGAAAGAAAAGGGGAGGGAGAAAACCTACTGTATTGGATTGAAGAGGGGAAATGGCGCCGGAGTTAGGTGGTGGTGGCCACTGCGGTGCTGACTGGGGCGGAGCAAGGAGGGGGGTCCACGGCGACGGGCTTTAGGGGTTTTGGGGGATTCGTGGAAGAGGAGGGAGGTTCGGGGATACGGATCGGAGGGAAAGAGGGTGATGGTCGGCGGCGCAAGGTGGGGGGGTGGGCGCGTTGATCGGCGGCGCGAGGATGTGGGCGCTTCCAGGCGTTTTGGGGTGCTCGGCCATTGGGGATTCGAACCGAAGAAGGGGAGAAAGGAGAGGGGCTGAGGGGGTCGAGGGTGGAGGAGCGAAGTTCGGACGGTGGTAGGAGGCGCCGACGGTGAGCGCGGGGGCGGAAAAAGGGGGAGGAGCGCCCTTGTTTTTTTTCTTTTTTTTATTTTGTTCGTTTTCTGTTTGGTCAACCGGGTGGGGGGGGGGGGGGTGGGGGTGGAAAGAGAAGGTAAGGGAGAGGGAGAGAGAAAAGAATTTTATATTTTATTATTATTTAAATTTCAAAAAGCAACTTTTTTTCGAACTCGAAACGAGGCCCAATGACTGTTGTTCCTAGCTAATTACCCCCATTCCAAACACAATGGGATATGTATCGTAAGCTGATTTGGCCGTTTCGATCAGTTTTCGTCAAAATCAACATATAACTCTATATATTGAATTTGAACGCACATTTCGATTTACCGGGGTCACATACTAGCTTGAAAAATTCCAAAAAAATATTTTCTAGCTTCGTATTGACGATACGGTCCTAACAAAACTAGTTTCATCTAATTCTGAGACCGTTCGAAAAATGGCCATTTTCCAGTCGATTAAAATCAATTGAAACTGGTCAAACGCGTTTTCCTTTGCCACGCTCACATATTGATTCGAAAAATTATGAAATTTGAAACCTAGCAATAATTTGACATCGCGGATCCAACAAAACTGATTTCGTCGAAAACCGAGGTCGTTTGCAAAATGGCTATTTTCAATGGCCAGAATTCCATAGCGACTATTCTGAAATTTCAACTGGACATAACTTTTTATTCTCGCTATGAAATTTCAATTTTTCGGATTCATTGGAAAAATATTCTCATTTAGATTCTAATATTTTTGGTTTCGCTAAATTCCAGTTTATTTTGAATCCTGTACATTCATTTGAAATTTTGAAATCGATTTATCGAACTACCGCGCCATTTTCAATTCCTTTTATATATATAAACAAATATTTATATTCTAACGACGATTTATATAAATATATACGTTCTAATTCTATTCAAAATAAATTTCTCGTCATTATTATTTAAAATAATTCATTTTAAATAATCAAAATTCGCTAAAATTGCCAAAATAAAAAATTTAAATCGGCCCAGATTTCCGGGTTATTACAATCTCCCAACTTAAAACTTTTCATCCCCGAAAAGGAACGAAGCCGAAAGTTGTTTAACTAATCAACTCAACTTTCAGTATTTTCACTACGTCTTAAGTACTTCAACTTTTCAGTTTCTAAGAACTTTTCAAAATTTTCAAAAATTTGGCTAACACCCTAAATTTTCGATAAATTTCGCCATAACCACCCCTGCACCGGGGACTTCGGGATATTTCATATAGCCTCCCATGGCCTTCTTCAATCCAAAAGAAAAAGAAAAAGAAAAAGCCAAGCGGCTAGCCAATCGGCTCACAAAATCATCATCACCCAAACAAAACAGTAAATTATGGTAAACATGTACTTATTTGTTGGGCAAACAAATTTTATTCTTCTGCTCTAGCCTCCTTGCTATGACCTGTTCAATGTATGTACATGTACGTGCAAGCAAATGCGACTGATTTTCAATACTGTTCACTGTTTGGTACAATTTGGCTAAATGGTTCAAATTTTAATTAATCAATCAATAATCAAACAACACAACCAACTATCAATTAGTTGATTAGTTTTCCAAATTCATAACTTTGATATATATTCAAAAATCACATTTTTGATGCCAATTCACAACAATAAGCCCTATCTAATTTTGGTTCTCACACCAGTCTATGGAAATATATAGATACCACACTTTCGAAACTCGAACATAAATACTGATGATGTGGCCACATCATCAGAATCATCCCCGGGTGTCTAGAATGTGATTCTATATCTATCCAATATATTAAAACTTCAAGTACACGCTGATCAGACGTATACGTAAAATCTTTATATACCTAATAGTCCAAATTAATATAAATAAATATTCAAATACGTATAATTGATTTAAATTCTCAAAACAAAATTTGTTTTCATTTTAAAAATATACTCTTCACACTCGTTCTAGGATACTACTGATCCTATCTCTAACGAGTCATTCCCGTTGGATATTACTAATCCAATCTCTGATGAATTCTTTCGTATGGTTCTAATGTGTCTTGTTCTCTGAGCTTTGTAAACCAAAGCTCTGATACCAGCTAAAACGACCCAAACTTCCCTGGTAAGGAAAGCCCGGATTGAGTCTAGGACAAGCCACATCAGAACGCAGACAGAAGAACATTTCATTGTATATTACAATAATTCCATCAGAATACAAGAATATATAGAGTATAAAAAAATAAAATACTTTCGATAAATATTAGAGATTATAATACATTACATAGCAGCGGAAAATAATACAAAATACAACTGAAGAAGATACACGGATACAAAGCTTTCCGGATATCGTTCCAGCTATAAACCAGGATCCTTCGAATATAAATCTGCAAAACCAAAACTACTAGCTGCCCGTGTCAAAATAAGGGCACCCAGAGTTTAGGTTAAAACAATAAACTCCAGGTCAGTCATGGGACTGGTGTGAGAACTAAAACAGTTATTAATCTTTATTTTAAAGTTCGGTAAATCAAGGGACCACGCCGTATAACACGGAACGGGTTTCCTCCCAAGAACACCAGTGCATAAAACAACAGCGCCATGCTAAATAAAGAAAAATGAAGCTATTATAAGACACAGGACCCATCACACAATGCAACGCAAGCCGGAGGATAGGGTTTTTACCTTATAATAGTCAAGAATGCTTGGTACGTGAAATTTCATGTTTTATTATTACTATAAGTGTATAGTGTCAAAACAATTTCAAATCATAAGTATCAATCGTAGACGACATGAGTGCCCCATCCCTCTATGTCGCCATACTAGGCTCTACAAAATCACGTATTGGAAGCTGGATTTCCATCTATGAACCGAGGCAAAAGATAGTCCTATACCGATTCGAGACGGTCTAGTCCGCCCCTCAGGAACAGCCGCAACTACCCTTTGGATCGTCAGGGCCGGTCCACCGATGTGGATTATTATGCCTGAACACTACGTTTCCCCGCCCTTTGGGGCGTAAATGAGCCAATGAATGACTCCATCGGACCCGGATCGTCCGATCTAACCGAGGCGCCTCGCAACAACAACAACCACATAAGTCAAACTCGTCAGGGCGTGTAAAACCACTGACGCCACTTCTAACTAGAAAGAAACACATGTCCTCCCTGAGGTCCTTCTCCCGTTTCTGGTTCACACCGGGGTGCGAAGCTCGCGAATCAACGCTACACAAAGCTACGCCACAAAGGCCGTGCTTTGATCATCACCACAAGACTTTGCTTTTCAACAGAAGCCTTGATCAATTGCCACTTAGGCATCCACACAGGCAATTCACTCCATGCGTTTGATATCCATCAATATATAACCCCTAAGCTCGTACATCTCAGAGAAGGCCGTTAAGCAAGAGAATAAATTCTCCGCCGCCAAACAGATATATATTTAATAGAAATCAATCACACAGACTAAAATCCAATGTCAGACACACAGTCCATTTACAAGTTCGTTCTGCGTCTGAACGAAACCGGAGGCACCTAGTACCCCGCATATCCATCGATCTACAAGTACGTCTGGACGATCACCAACTGATTCTCTCCTCTTGGGTGTACGGCCCAATCAAGATCATCAGCAATCACCTAAACGACGTGAAGACCTCTGGTCTTCAACCACCGTCTTCATCTTCGACACCACGTCGAATCAGTTATTCAGAATGGGATAAACCCGGTCTTCCTGAATAACTCGCGTATATAATAAACAAGTGTTACACAAACACAACATATGCCTCATTCCAATTCAGAATATTCTTTTATTCAAATATTCTTATACTTTGGGAAAGGTTCCCATTAATTTTATCAAAGATAAATCCTTTAAATTTATTCTTTAATCTACTTTTGAATTTCAATTCAAACTAGTCGGGATTAGCGAACCACACCGAAGTGATCATTTATTTTATTTCCCAATCCCAACCTATTCATCCCATGAAGTAAAACTGGTAATACTTCATATCTAACACCACGGTGTTATCGGTAAATTCAATTACCATTTCACATTCAAATCTAATTAAAGATTTAACTATCGCCTGGTGCAAAACTGGTGATACTCCATTCTCGACCATTTCAATCTAATTAAAGATACATTAAAACCCCACTTAGTTTTAATCTTTCCAGAAATCAATATCCAGTCTTTAACTGGGTTAAGGAACCAATGTCATTTAAAACACGTTCACGATAAATCCAAAATCGCATTCCATTAATTATCGGGTTAAAGAACCAGTGTTATTTAAAACACCGTTCACGATAAACCCAAAAATCAATCCCAATTCAATTCCAATTAAATATTATTTAATCGGCACACTTCATTAAATCTAAAATAAAAAGATTTAATCTTTTTCTCAACTGGGTTTAAAAACAGTGTTAATGAAGACACCATTCACGACAAACCCAAATCACCTTTGATATTAAATACAAGGCTCTGAATAGAAAATATATCGGCTTATATTCAATATCAAATTCTACGACCAACAAATATCGTATTGGAAATAACGATATTTATATATCTTTCAAATTTCAATAACAATATCTGTATAATCACGAAATCCAACATCGAAATATTCCGAAGACAATTTTGATTCAAACCCATTCCAATGCAATTATTGGAAATTCTGGTTATTTTCAAAACCATTTCAAATCCAATTTATTTATTTTAAAAATAAATAAATTATTATTCTAGTTCAAAACTAGTTCATTTCGATAAAAATCTATTTTTATCTTTTCAAATATTGAGTTTTTCATCCCAATTCTTCACAAATCATTTCTTATGATTTTACACAAATTATTACTATTTTTAATAATTTTATCAAGGCCCGTACAGTCGATTTCCATCAACAGACATCGAACTGCACTTACAGCGACCTTTTTCAAATTTGATTTGGACATAATTCCAAATCCAACCATTAGATTTTCAATTTTTAATATTCGTTAGAAAGCTCTTTTCGATACGAACCCAAGGTTCTGGTTTCAGGAGAATCCGATGGTCGGATCTCCCGCAATATCCATTCGAAGTCAATGGTCGAAATTCGCGAACTGCCGCAGCACAACGCGTTCTATTCAGGCCATTATATTATATATATAATATATACTTCATCGATTTCCTTTTAAAACGTATTTTATAAATCGTTTTAAATTCGTTTTCAAAACGATTTCAACTTCCTTTCCAAATTCAAATCAAAATTGAATTTTCCCTTACAAATTCGTTTTAAATTCATTTCAAATTGATTTCTATTCAAATCTATTTCAATTTAATTCGAATTCAATTCAAATCAATTTCAGTTCAATTTCAATACGTTTTAAATTCAATTCAAAACGATTTCAATTCTATTTCAATCTAATTCGAATTTCAATTCTATTTAGTTTAATTCGAATTTCAATTCTTTTCAATTTAATTTCAATTCTTTTCAATTTAATTCGAATTTCAATTCTTTTCAATTTTATTCGAATTTCAATTATTTTCAATTTAATTCGAATTTTGAAATCACTTTCAATATTCATTGAAAAATGAATAAAATCGATATAAATATCGATCGCGTCGAAATGGCGTCAATCTAATCAACTCGGCTTCATATATTTCTATTTTCAAATATTCTATTTCAAATATTTCTATTTCAAATATTTCTATTTCAAATATTTCTTTTCAAAACTGGAATGAGGCCCAATCAATTACCATATAATGTTAATTATATGGATTTTCTACAACACATGTATAAAATAACAACGATAAATAATCAACCATCATCCAGAGTGCCCCATACAACTGCATAAGCATTAAATATAAATAATTAACGCTTACACAATCTGTCGACCAATCGATCGACAAACAGCTAAATAATTGGGATTAGTGTACGCCAAATATCATCCCAATACCCGTGTGGGGTTTCAAACAATCAAACACAGATTTTATTTGTGCAGTTGGGCGATGTGTAAAATTTGTCGTCCCAATCAATATCAATCAAATCAGTGTATATAAACAAATCTCCGATTTGTTTATAAATATTTATTTTATATACACGTTAAAAATTCTATTTTCAACTATAAAATATTTTTATCTATATAAATATTTTATTTCATTTCACATCACATCACACAATCAACTACACATCAAAATCAAACAAACAAGCATACAAGCCGTCCATGGTCTATGGACGACGGGTGTCAGGTGCTACTAAACACCATCTGCATCCTAGTATATATTTTAATTGGAAAATTAAATTAAAAGTGAGAAGTTCTCATAGAGGGTTCCACTCCGCCGTGCTTTGCTTTTGAACTGCTGAACCGTCTGGATCCCTTTTTGAAATTCCAATGCAGTCCTTTTCACGCTGTTCCAACAAAAATTATATTTTTATTACTTCATTCAATAAATAAAAATCATATTTTTATTCCTTCTTCATATATTTTTACAACGCTTCATTCTATATAAAAATTACATTTTTATATTGCTTCTTATATAAAAATCAGATTTTGACGATCGCTATATATATATATATATATATATATATATATATAAATCTAATCTTTACTTTCGTAAAAATCATATTTTTATATGTAATAATCCCATTAATGTATACATAAATAAATAAAACACAGTTTTATAACTAAATAAAAATCAGTTTCTATAACACATAAAAATCGTTACTTTACTTTGATAAAAACCATTTCTTTTCTACCATAAAAATCACTTCTCTTTTTTTTTCCATATAATAATTTAGTTTCTAAAACAATGCTAATTTCGGTTTTAACTAAATAAATAATTTTCAGTTTTAATAAGTAAAGAAAGAAAAGGGGAGGGGGAAAACTTACTGTATTGGATTGAAGGTGGGAAATGTCGCCGGAGTCAGGTGGTGGTGGCCACTACGGTGCTGACTGGGGCGGAGCAAAGTGGGGGGTCCACGGCGATGGGCTTCAGGGGTTTTGGGGCATTCGTGGAAGAGGAGGGAGGTTCGGGGATACGGATCGGAGGGGAAGAGGGTGATGGCCGGCGGCGCAAGGTGGGGGGTGGGCGCGTCGATCGGCAGCGCGAGGATGTGGGTGCTTCCAGGCGTTTTGGGGTGCTCGGCTATTGGGGATTCGAACCAGAGAAGGGGAGAAAGGAGAGGGGCTGAGTGGGTCGAGGGTGGAGGAGCGAAGGTCGGACGGTGGTGGGAGGCGCCGACGGTGAGCGCGGGGGCGGAAAAAGGTGGAGGCGCGCCCTTGTTTTTTATTTCGTTCGTTTTCTGTTTGGTCAACGGGGGGGGGGGGGGGGGGGGTGGAAAGAGAAGGTAAGGGAGAGGGAGAGAGAAAAGAATTTTATATTTTGTTATTATTTAAATTTCAAAAAACAACTTTTTTATTCGAACTCGAAACGAGGCCCAACGACTGTCGTCCCTAGCTAATTACCCCCATTCCGAACACAATGGGATATGTATCGTAAGCTTATTTGGCCATTTGATCAGTTTTCGTCAAAATCAACATATAACTCTATATATTGAATTTGAACGCACATTTCGATTTACCGGGGTAACATACTAGCTTGAAAAATTCCAGGAAAATATTTTCTAGCTTCGTATTGACGATTCGGTCCTAACAAAACTAGTTTCATCGAATTCTGAGACCGTTTGAAAAATGGCCATTTTCCAGTCGATTAAAATCAACTGAAACTGGTCAAACGCGTTTTCCTTTGCCACGCTCACATATTGATTCGAAAAATTATGAAATTTGAAACCTAGCAATAATTTGACATCGCGGATCCAACAAAAGTGGTTTCATCGAAAACCGAGGTCGTTTGCAAAATGGCTATTTTCAATGGCCAGAATTCCATAGCGACTATTCTGAAATTTCAACTGGACATAACTTTTTATCCCCGCTATGAAATTTTGATTTTTCGGATTCGTTGGAAAAATATTCTCATTTAGATTCTAATATTTTTGGTTTCGCTAAAATCCGGTTTATTTTGAATCCTGTACATTCATTTGAAATTTTGAAATCGAATTATCGAACTACCGCGCCATTTTCAATTCCTTTTTTATATATAAATAAATATTTATATTCTAACGACGATTTATATAATTATATACATTCTTATTCTATTCAAAATAAATTTCTCGTCGTTATTATTTAAAATAATTTATTTTAAATAATCAAAATTCGCTAAAATTTCCAAAATAAAAATTTTAAATTGGCCCAGATTTCCGGGTTATTACACAATCCATAAATACCGACCAACCCAGTGTCCTGCAACTGACTGATCCGATCCATAAGTACTGACCAACCCGGGTCCTTTTTAATGACTGACCTGATCTGTTCTGGATGAAATGGACTGACCCGATGCAGTGACCGATCCGGTGCTTTAGCAGGGTTAACATATACATAGTTGTTATTGTTAATCTGTTTAGACTAAAACAGAATTCGCAACAACACAAACTTCTATGACAAGTTTGTAGAATGAATATCAGAGCATACAATAAGCAACAGTTAAGTATTGCTATAGTATGAATACAGTATACAGTAGTAACTGTTATACAGGAAAAAGGTTAAACTGCAAGAAATTGAAGTCTAACCGAGTTCGTCTGAGGCCTGTGAATACAGTTTCCTTAAGACTTTATTTTCAGCCTCTCAGGATACAACAGACGTTGCTGCATGGAATTATGACGAGTAAGTCAGTCTGTATTTTAATGGCGGCAGAGAAAGAGTAGAGAAGAGACGAAAATGAGAAAGGAATTAATTTTTAAAAACTATATCGATTTGATCAGGATTGATCAGTTTATACAATCCTACTCGCGTCTTTTTGAACCGATGCATCTTTCTACATCGCGCCCGTTTGGAAAATACCTGTTACTATTTGAATTCGAATGGTAATGAGTATTAATGGGTTGCGTCCGTTCACTCTATGTAGTCGCACCCGTTTGCTTCCTTTGTTGGGTTGCACCTATTTTATTGCCGCATCCATTCAAAAAACAAACCAGAAAATGGTGACATTTTTTTGTAGCAAAAATAAGATTTCTTACCAAACCTGACCCGGCCCGGTTCGGTACGAGACAGGTGGGCGGCTCATGCGCGTGTGTGCTTGGTTTACATGATCTAAGTCCTCCCCTTCGCTCAAAATTACCTGACCTTAAGGGCCAATATAGGGAGTGAGGAATAGGTATATATCCTTAAATCTTTTCTTCATTTTACCGATGTGGGACTAAAGTAAATTTCATTCATTTTCTTTGATTTCTAACAATCCCCACATGAATGATAATATACTTCCCCCCTCCCCCCACACAAATTGAAATATCATTGACTACATATGGAATAATGCTTTATTTAGGATAAGTAGATATTTCACTTTGAACTTTCCTTAGTTAAAATATATCGGATATACTTGGCTAATCGGTGGATTATTTCATCTAGAACCGTCTACCGTTATTGTATAACCAGACAATAATTTTAACAAAACATTATTTCCCTTCTCATCCAATTTCTTGGTTGTGTTCATTTTGGTCCTGAACAGTTTCTGGTTCTGCAAGTGTATATAGAGAATATAATCCTTTAATATTCTCATAGAGCCTACCCAGCTCACATTAAAATAGGTGATCGCTACCATTAGTAGTATCCTACATATACTCCACTTGTTATTTTACAAGATATGGTCATCATTAAAAAACATAGCTTCAACCTGTGAAACTTCTGTAGGCATGTATTTTATATTGTGCACCATAGGAATGGAGTAGGACTATGTCCGAACAAATGAATTACGTCTTGAGTTATACAGAACTGGTTTGCCTGTTGACCCTAGTCTGTGGGATCTCCATTCGCTAGGATAGGTTTCCGCATAATATAACTATTGTTGGTTTAGGCTTTTAAACCCATTCCCCTTGATGCGCAGTCAATTTTCTCTCTAGATAACCCTTTTGTAAATGGATCCGCTAGGTTATCATTGGTTCTTACATAATAAATGGAGATAGTTCCATTTGAGAGTAACTGCCTAACTGTGTTATGGCGTTGACGAATGTGTCGAGATTTTCCACTATACACAAAAATTTTTGCTCTACTTAGCGCTGCTTGATTGTCGTGGTGAATACATATGGCCTTTACAGGTTTAGGCTAAAGCGGAATATCTTCTAAGAAGTGATGAAGCCATTCTGCTTCTTCGCCTGCTTTATCTAAAGCAATAAACTCGGATTCCATCGTTGATCGAGCTATGCATGTTTGCTTAGTAGATTTCCACGACACTGCTGCTCCTGTTAGAGTAAAAACATAACCACTTGCGAATTTTGATTCCTCTGAATCGGCAATCCAGTTTGCATCACTATATTCTTCTAATACGGCTGGATATTTTCCATAATGCAAAGAATGATTTGTGGTATTCTTTAAGTATCCAAGCACTCTCATTAGTGCTTTCCAGTGTTCCTTTCCTGGATTACTTGTATACCTGCTTAGTCGACTTACTGCATAAGCTATATCCGGTCTCGTGCAATTCATAAGGTACATTAGACATCCTATTACACGAGAGTATTCCAGTTGCATGACACTCTCATTAGTGTTTTTATGCAATACTTATGACGGATTAAAAGGTGTTCTTACTCCTTTAATCCCAAGATTTTGAAATCTTTCAATCACTTTGTCTACATAATGTGACTGAGATAATTCAATTCCATTAGGGCTTCTTATTATTTTAATTCCCAAAATAACATCTGCAACTCCTACATCTTTCATATCGAAATTGTTGATCAGCATTTTCTTTATGGTCACTATAACTTTTACGTTAGGACCAAAGATTAACATATCGTCCACATATAAGCAAATCATGACATATGACTGTCCAATTTGTTTATAATAAACACATTTATCACATTCATTTATACGAAAACCATTTTGCATCATGACACTATCAAATTTTTCGTGCCATTGTTTTGGAGCTTGTTTGAGTCCGTATAATGATTTTTACCAATTTACAGACTTTATTTTCATTTCCCTTGGATATGAAACCTTCAGGTTGCTCCATGTAGATTTCCTCGTCGAGATCTCCATTCAAGAATGCCGTCTTTACATCCATCTGATGAATATCTAGATTATAGATGGATGCAATTGCTATTAACATTCTTATTGAGGTTATTCGTGTAACGGGTGAATATGTATCAAAGAAGTCTATTCCTCTTTCTGACGATATCCTTTGGCTACTAATCTGGCTTTATATTTGTCGATAGAGCCATCTGCTTTCATTTTCTTCTTAAAAATCCATTTGCAGCCAATTGGTTTTATTCCAGATGGAATATCAACAATTTCCCAAGTTTTATTACTTAGAATTGAATCAATATCACTTTGAATTGCTTATTTCCAACACGAAGATTCAGAAGATGACATGGCGTCTTTATATGTTTGAGGTTCATGTTCAAGTACGTAAGTGAGGAACTCAGAGCCAAATGACTTGGATGTTTTGGCCCTTACGCTTCTTTTTGGTTCAACTTCATTAACTTCACGATGAGTTTCATCTTCATGTGGGCTACTTGATTATTCTCGTGTCCTTTTGGGAACATTATTTCCTTCATTTCTTTTGTGTGGAAACATGTCTTCAAAGAATGAGGCATCTCTTGATTCCATGATTGTATTTACATGGATATCAACTATATCAGACTTGAATACCAAAAGTCTATATGCACTACTATTCTGGGCAGGCCCTAGGTAGTAACAATCTACTGTTTTTGGTCCAAGTTTGACCTTCTTGGGAGGCGGGATAAGAACTTTTGCCAAGCACCCCCACACTTTGAGGTATTTGAAGCGTGGTAGGTGTCCTTTCCATAACTCATATGGAAATTTTCCTATTTTACTATGAGGAACTTTATTTAATATGTGATTAGACATATTCAAGGCCTCCCCCCACAAGTTCGTCGGGAGACCAGACGTTAAAAGCATTGCATTAATCATATCGTTTAATGTTCTATTTTTCCTCTCAGCTATGCCATTTTGTTGTGGAGGATATGGTGCTGTCGTTTGATGAATTATTCCATTTTCTGCACAGAATTGTTCAAACGACAATTCATATTCTCCACCTCGATCGGATCTCAATATCTTGATCTTCTTATTAAGCTGATTTTCTACTTCAGCCTTATATTTTATAAATGATGTGATTGCTTCATCTTTACTCTTTAAAAGATATACGTAGCAATATCGTGTATAATCATCAATAAATGTGATAAAATACTTTTTCCCACCTCTTGTAGGTAAGTTTTTGAAATCACATAAGTCAGTATGAATCATTCCCAATGGTTCAGTACTTTTGTCAATAGTATGAAAAGGTTTCTTAACCATTTTTGCTTCTACGCATGTCTCACATTTGTAGTTTTTATGCACTTGAAATTTAGGAATGAACTCTAAATTTGCAAGTTTTTTCATTTTTCAGAAATTAATATGTCCTAATCTATCATGCCATAATAAAGTTTCATGCTCAATGATATAAGAAACTTCCTTTTTATTCATAGCATTATCAGAATACATATTATTGCCGATTACAGCTATATTTGCCTTAAATAGGCCATCGCATAAGTAACCCCTTCCTATATAGATTCCTTCCTTGGTCAGAACCATCTTGTCTAGCTTGAAGACCATCTTGGATCCCTTCTTTGAAAGCACGGATCCAGAAATCAGTTTCTTGCGGATATCTGGAACATGAAGGACATCATTCAGTTTAATAGTCTTCCCAGAAGTAAACTTGAGGTTGGCTGTTCCTTTGCCTTCAACCATGGAAACTGATGAATTACCCATATAGAGTTTCTCATCTTGATCCAATTTGGTGAAGGTTGAAAAAATGGACTTATCAGAGCATATATGCCTAGTAGCACCCGTGTCCAACAACCATTGTGCATAATTCTGAATCAAATTACATTCGGACACAACTCCTGAAAAATTTGATGTCCATGTTATCCACCACATTTGCTTCCGAATTTTTCTGTTTCTTGTGTCTGCACTCTTTAGCTTGATGACCAGTCTTGCGACAAACCCAACAATCACCATTGAATTTCTGGGAATTCTTTTGGTTATTCTGCTTATTTTCTGGCGCCTTCCTTTTCTTTTTTTTGTTTTTGAAGTGTCCTTTTCTTCTTTGACCCTTTAGCAACAAGCGCCTCTTCACTTTTAGGTTGAGTAACTCCGTGAAACACCCCACCTCTGTTGGGTCACTCTCAAAGGGAATGCCCTAATTTTGGTGGAGGTTTATAAGTATAAGTCACAGATATACAAGACAGATATAAGAACACATATTTTTGAATAGCGGAAAACATCAACAACTTTTATTTCAACAAAATACGTGTTACACAAACCATGTCATAATTTGTTTTACAATACTTCCCAAAACATAACATCTCCATAACTGTCTTGATTACATTATTTAAAGAAGCATAAAGAAAACATAAATAAACTGCAAAAGTCCCATAATTGTTGTCCAAAGCCATAGCCCAAAATGGAAAAGATCCAAGCAATACATTCTTTCTCTTCAAGCTGGATGCGAAAACTGGTCAAGCTGCGGTATTCCCTCCCTGTGGACCTGGGGGGGGGGGGGAGGGAACGAAAGAAAAGAAGGCGAAAGAAAACTAGAGTCAGACATAAAGCCTGAGTAAGTCTAGGACTATTCAGTCTATGAATAAAGAACTGGGTATGATAAGCATAAACGGGAAATGGGAAAGCATCATAAACTAAGTTAAGTTGTCTAGGGTCGAATACTATCGTACCCCATATTAATCTCTGTACCCATATAAACTAGTTCCCAACAGGAACCCCATAATCTGGGTGAAGTGATCCTTTTTTTCTGATGATCGGCTCCTACTCTCATAGTTACATGTGTCTTACGGCCCCCGTTGTTGTAGTTACCTATGCTGGTCCCACCATGAGGTGTATCAAGTCCTATGGTGGCGGCCCGACACAATTCTAGAATGCACAGGTATGCTACTGGTGCCCAGTGCTTTATTTTTCTGCGCTGGAGTGTGTGCACACCCGCACCCCGTTAGAACCTACACTGCTGCACCACCGCCGTCGATTTGACCTCTTACAGTCAGCCCAGTAATCGTGCCCCACCCTGCCTAGTTCAGGGTATCCTGATACACCTTGTAGGGTTACTGCTGAAAAGGGTCCCCCGCTACTAGGTTTTCTATTTCTAGCCAACATGCTAAGTTGGTTAAGTGTTTTATAAACCTAACCCCCAATCAGTCTGTTTAGTTTAGCATGTCCCACTTTGATTAAGTATTAATATAATTTACTTAATCCTATCAATCCTGACTCAGCCTTAATTGTCTTATTAAAGCCTCGACCTCTCACATTAGACAGGTATTGTTGTGGCTGCCTGTTGCCGGTTGGGTCCGGGCAGTCTTACGCCACGACTCAGTCTAACCTCGGGTCCTTATTGGGCTCCGTGTTTAACCACCCACATTGGATAGATATTGTTGTGACTACTGGACAGCCGGGCGGTTCCGGGCAGGTTTACATCACAACTCAATCCAACCTCGGGTTAAACACATCGTATTTTCTACATTTACATATTTTGTCTCTTTTCTTTTTTTATGTAAACATTTGCAGCCCATTATTCAAATTCATCTTTATTGGTTAAAATTTATTTATGCCACTTAATTGTTTTTCAAGGTTGTTGGCATGCGTCAAACATGCCAACACATATGTGCTATATTTTAACCCAAACGTCATTACCCCCGTTTTACACGTTCGCCACAATATAAGATATGTTGGGTTAAACATTTAAACCCAACTTAGCCATATGAAAAGGGGAGGCTTATAACATGGTGTTTATATATTCTAAGTGACATAAAAAGGGGAGTCTGAACGCATGAACTTGCAACATAACGATTCAATTAACATAAATTAGGCACATGTGAACTTGCAATTGTAATAGCATATAATCATGGCATAAACAATACTTAAACATGAATCATTCTATTCATATAATCATGGCATAAACAATACTTAAACATGAATCATTCTATTCATATAATTATGGCATAAATAATACTTAAACATGAATCATCCTATTCATGTAATCATGGCATAAATAATACTTAAACATGAATCATTCTATTCATGTAATCATGGCATAAATAATACTTAAACATGAATCATTCTATTCATGTAAACTTGCAATTGGAATGTAAATCTAACTTAATTGTGTCACATATATCACCATATGGTTTTGATAACAACTTAGGCCTAAAACATGTTTCAACTAGACATAATACCAAACATAGTTTAGTCATGTTCATAAAGGTGCTTACTTTTGTTTCTAATACAAAAGTATGATTTGCTAATTCCAACATAGACTCTTATAAACTATAGTACTTAGTCGTATCCAATTACACACTAAAAGTGATCATAAAAGTATGTACATCATATTGGCATAATAGTGAATCATATACTTGCATGAATCCCAAATAAAATACCATAACATATGGTGGTCAACATAAATCATATACTTGTATGAATCCAATCGTATACCATAACATTTCCAAATCATTTAGAATCAAAATAACATACAAGTATAGATTATTATCGCCACAATTCCATTTCGTTGTTAACTTCCAACGCAAATCACACACTTGCAAATATCCAATCGTATACCATAACATTCCCAAATCGTTTAGAATCAAAATAACATACAAATATAGATCATTATCGCCACAATTCCATTCCGCATTTTACATAAATCAAACGCAATTAATTATTCACATCGGAATAGCACTCTACTTACAACGTATGACGAATCTTCAATTCCGGAATCTGAATTCTGAATTTGGAGATGCTATCCTTTGTTGTAGGCGTTGTTTTGATTTGATTGATGTTTCTTTAAGCTTTCAAATTATCTCCTAATTGTCTCTCAATTTCTGACGGCTATTCTTAGTCTCTCCTCAGCAGCATGACGGTCTCATCTCCATTTTAGTTTGTGTGAATTAGGGTTAGTCTTAGGTCCTTTTTATAGAGTTTGTGAGTTGATTTAGACCGTCGATGGAGCTTGGTTTAATAATAGCCGTTCGTTTGAAGGAGAGACCAACCAGGAGCTGACACCTAGCCCTAGTGACAAGGCAAGGCTCAGAAGATAGACCAAACACAGACCAGGCCAGCCATGGTGGGCTGGGTTCGACCTGGCTCAGGGGCCAGGTCGACACCCCAGTCGACACCGTGTCGACTTGGCAGTCGACACGGGTGACCCAGTTCGACTGCCAGTCGACTTGGCTAACCCCAGGTCGACTGCCCAGTCGACCTGGCTAGCCCCAGGTCGACTGCCAAGTCGACCTGGGTGCCTTGGGCGGGAATTTCCCGCCCTGACTAATTGGGCCCGATTTTGAATTTTGAATTTGTTTTTCTGAGTTGTTTTCGTCTGTTTGAATTTTAAACTGAATTCTGAAACTTCCGGAGGCCATATCTTCTTCATACGGAGTCCGTTTTACGCAAACTCGGACTCTTTCTCAAGCAGAATTCCGAGACGAACGCAATGGCGTATCCCGTTTCCCTTAATTCTTTGATTTGAAATTAATTATACTTTAATTTGTGAATTTCACTGTTATAGAATACACAGGTTGTTACATTCTCCCCCACTTAAAAGGATTTCGTCCCCGAAATCTTCAAGTTCAGGAAGAATGTATATCCTAACATCCAAACATCCATCTACTCATTCATCAAACACGAGCATCCATTGTCCTTAAAAGACTTCTAATGCTTCATGATCATATGCGAAGTGTGTGTGTATACATGTACTTATCTAATGAAAAATCAGGCGGTCTACTGATTTAGTTGACCTCCTTAATGCAAATTATGTAAGTGCCATGAATCCATTATGTATGAAAATTCTCCTATTCTTGATTCTACATGAGTGCACAATCATTCATACAAATGCAACATCCATATGACAACACATTAAAGTTCAACCATATACGAATACGAATACATTTATGCATATGCAATATGAAGTGACTGAGCCGATCTAAAACCTAGATTGTGTGTGTATATGCAACCACGAGCAACCACTAGCAATCACTTGCAACCACTTGCAACCATCATCCATAACATGTTTCAATTACATGTTTTCATCCAAAGAGTTTCTACCTAAAAGATAAGGTCGAGGAGATATACCTAAAAAGATAGATAAAAGCGCAACTTAAGGAAAAAGAAAGATCAAAGATGTACCCTCGAAAAGAAAAGGGTAGGCTGCGCGTATTCTAGCTTCAGTTTCCCAAGTTGCGTCTCCCTCGGCGTCGCTTCACTGAACTTTGATGAGCTTGACTTCACGGTTGCGTAGCTTCTTCACTTCTGTTCCTAATATGCGGATTGGAACTTTCCTTACGGTTGCTTCTCGTTCCACTTCAGCTTCTTCTAGGATATTTGGCTCTACCACTTCAGCAGACTCATATAGACATTTTCGGAGATGTGAAACGTGAAAGACGTTGTGAACTCCGGCCAATTTTTCGGGTAGCTCTAATCTATAGGCCATTTTCCTAATTTTCTCGATGATAGGGAATGGCCCTACGAACCTTGGTGCTAGATTTCCTGTGGTTCCAAAACGAACAACGTTCCTTAGTGGAGATACCTTAAGAAAAACTCTGTCCCCAACCTCAAATTCAAGGTCGGTCCTCCTCTTGTCGGCGTAGGACTTTTGTCTATCTTGGGCTGTCTTCATCCTTCTTCGTATTAAGTCTACTTCCTCTGAAGTCTCTCGGATCATATCTGGTCCAAGTATGAGCTTATCAGTAGACTCCCACCAACAAGTGGGCGATCGGCACGGTCTTCCATATAAAGCTTCGAAGGGCGCCATTCCGATGGTTGCTTGATAGCTGTTGTTGTAGGCAAATTCCACCAAAGGAAGATGGTCTTCCCATGTCCCTCCGAAGTCAAGGACGCACAATCTTAAAAGGTCCTCCAAAACTCTGTTCACTCTTTCTGTTTGGCCGTCGGTTTGGGGATGATAGGCTGTGCTTAAGCATAACTGTGTGCCTACCACTTCTTGCAGACTCCGCCAAAACTCACTTGTGAAGATAGGGTCTCGGTCACTAACAATGCTGGATGGTATTCCATGGAGTCGAACAATTTCCTTGAGGTAAAGAGATGCTAGGGATGAGGCGGTTCTTTTACTTTTGACATGTAAAAAGTGGGCGCTTTTAGTAAGCCTATCCACTATTACCCAAATGCTAGTGTTGCCTCTCCTAGACCTAGGCAGCCCATCAATGAAGTCCATTGAGATGCTATCCCACTTCCACTGCGGGACCTCTAGAGGATGTAGCAGACCGCCAGGCTTTTTCTGTTCCGCCTTAACCTGTTGGCACACCATTCACTTAGAAATGAAATCTGCCACGTCCTTCTTCATGCCATTCCAAAAGAAAGTTCTCTTTATGTCCTTGTACATTTTATCTCCGCCTGGGTGTATCGTCATCTTGGAGTGATGTTCTTCCTCGAGAACCTTCTTTACTAAATCCCTTGTCTGTGGGACGCATAGTCTTCCATCTCGCCTTAGCCAACTCTTATCGTCGATGGAGTATCTGTTGAGGTGACTTGAAGTCTCACCCCTAATTAGCCTATCAATCGTCTCCACAAGCTGAGGGTCTTCGCGTTGTGCTGCCCCTATTGAGTCCACTAAAGTCGGGCGTACTTCGAGAGATGCTAGCAAGCCCGGTACAAAATCGGAGGAAGGCCTAAAGTCAAAGCTGGCTATAAACTCTAGGCTTTGTCTTTCAACAAACAGCGGGCTAAGGGTCAGTTTCTTTCGGCTCAATGCGTCTGCCACTACGTTGCCTTTGCCCGGAGTATAGGAGATCTCGAAATCATACGAGGCAAGAAACTCCATCCACCTCTGTTGCCTCAAGTTAAGGTCCTTCTGCGAGAAAAGGTATTTCAACGATTTATGGTCAGTGTAAAGTTCGAACTTCTCACCTAGGAGATAGTGTCGCCAAGACTTGAGTGCAAAGACGATGGCAACTAACTCAAGATCTTGGGTCGGGTAGTTCTTTTCATGCACTTTCAACTGCCTCCCGCCATAAGCTACTACCCTTCCTTCTTGCATTAAGACAGCGCCTAGCCCTGTCCCACATGCATCTGTATAAACTGTGAACATCTTGCTTCCATCTGGCAGTGTTAAAACTGGGGCTGTTGTAAGAGCCCTTTTTAGTCGTTGGAAAGCAAACTCGCAATCCAAGTCCCAATTGAACACTAGATTCTTCTTGGTCAACTTTGTGAGCGGAGCTGATATCTTTGCAAAGTCTCTGATGAATTTTCGATAGAAGCCTGCTAGTCCTAGAAAACTTCGAACCTCAGTTGCATTCCTTGGTGTCTTCCAATCCCGTACCGCTACTACCTTAGCAGGGTCCACAGCTAACCCTTCTTTGGATACTATGTGCCCGAGGAACCTCACTTCTTCTCTCCAAAAGTTGCATTTGGAGAATTTGGCTTTTAGCTGATGGACTCGCAGAGTTTCCATGATTGCCCTTATGTGCTGAGCATGTTCCTCTTCACTCTTTGAGAAGATAAGGATATCGTCTACGAAGACCACTACGAACTTATTGAGGAAATCTCTGAACACCCTACTCATTAGGTCCACGAAGTAAGAAGGTGCGTTTGTCAGGCCGAAAGGCATGACAAGCCATTCAAAGAAGCCGTCTGGGGTTCTGAATGTCGTTTTATCGATACTATCTTCAGCCACCCTTAGCTGATGAAACCGGTCGCTAAATCGAGTTGGGAGAAAACAGACGCTCCTACAAGCTGATCAAACAGATCGTCAATTCTGGGGAGAGGGTGCCTATTCTTTTTCGTTAGCTTGTTGAGCTCCCTATAGTCAACACATAGATGGAGTGAACCATCCGCCTTTGTAGCGAGCACCACTGGAGCGCCCCATTCTGAAATGCTTCTTCTAATGAACCCCTTCTCTAGAAGCTCTAAAATCTGTTTACTGAGCTCTTTCCTTTCCCGTGGAGCCATGTGTCTAACGGGCAATGCAACGGGCTTTGCATTATCTACAAGATATATGCGCAAGTCTATCTCCCGCTTCGGAGGCAAGCCCTTCACCTTTTCAAAGACATCAGGATATTACCGGACCACTCTAACTGATTGCAAATTGTCGACAGAGGCATCTAGCGATTCAAGATAACTAAGCATAACCGCATACGAGGGATTACAAGTAATTTCCAAAGTGTTACCGAGCTGGGTCAAGAGCCTAACAACCCTTTTCTCACAATCAAGGATGGCCCCATTACTGGATAGCCAATCCATGCCCAAAATCAAACCATATCCCGAAAAGCCCAAAACAAAGGCACTACATTTAAATTCTACGCTTAGAATAGAAATTTTCAATCCCACACAGATCATAGACAAATGAGCCGGGCCCCCAATTGGGTTTGAAACAATTAAGGGGTCCTCTACCATACTAGTTTTTAGGTGCAGAGATTCTACTAAAGCAGACGAGATAAAGGAGTGTGATGCGCCGGAATCAAATAAAGTGCGCACGGGGTGATCATAAATATAAACTACACTTTCTACAGAAGTATTTATACCTCGCTGTTGCAGAGGTGGCGCCTCTAGCACATGAACCTGCGCCCCCGAGGTGGATCCAGCCCTCTGCCCCTGTCCTCGTTTCTTTGGGAAGTCCTTAGCCATGTGGCCTGTCTCACCGCAAGAAAAGCACCCACCATTCATCTTGGCCTTCTTTTTCCGGTAATCTTTCACTAAGTGCCCCCACTTTGCCACAGAAATTACACTTCCTCTTCTCTTTGTTGTCTTTCCCGCCCTTCTTAAAGTCTGTCTTCTTAGGCTGTAAACCCTCTTTCTTCCCTTGAGAGCTTTCTGCCTTTGTCTCCTTCTTGCCCTTATCCTCTTCGTTCAGCAATGCCATCTGTACCAAACTTTCATATGTAGCTCCCATGGGTATATGGGTCATGGCCAAACTGTGTAATGGCTCATTCAACCCTTTGACAAAACGGAGAGCCTTCTTGTGCGGGGTGTTGACTAGGTCCAGTCCGAACCTAGCCAGCTCATCGAACTGATTAACATACTCTTTGACTGTCTTGTTCCCTTGCTTAAGAAATAAGAATTTTTCCAACTGCAAACTCCTTTCCGCGTCTGAGAGAAATTTAGCCTCAAACCTTGCCCTAAAGTCCTCCCATGTTTCCACTGGTCTTTCTGCATTAGTGACTTCCCACTAGTAGGAAGCCTCGCCCTTTAGTAGCAACACTGCCAGTTGTACTTTCTGCCTATCTTCTACCTCAAAAATGACGAATAAGTCCTCGGTTTCCTTTAGCCAATTCCTAGCTGCCACGAAGGACTCAGTTCCTTGAAAGTCCTTTCCTCCCATAGCTTTAAAATCTTTACATATCTTAGCAAAAGTGTTTCCCCGCGGAGGAGGTGGAGGAAGAGGTGTTGCTGCAGCTGGATGATTTCCTGCAGCTGGGGGAGGAGGAACGGTAGGACCTGGCTGAGTGGCCCTTGCTTCTAAGAACCGTCTAAACCAACCAGGTATTGGTACACCCTCTGGCAAGTTAAGTTCTTCGGACATGCTGAAACAAGAAGGATAGATTCAAAACGAAGGATAAGAGATAGTACCTATAGCTTTGGGGGACTTTTCCTTTTTAAAATAAAATAATATTTTATCTTTTAAAAATGCTTCTTTAAATTTTCTTTTGAAAATAAATTTTCAAAACTTTTTATCTTATCTGGTAAACCTATGCTCTGATACCAACTGAAACACCCCACCTCCGTTAGGGTCACTCTCAAAGGGAATGCCCTAATTTTGGTGGAGGTTTATAAGTATAAGTCACAGATATACAATACAGATATAAGAACACATATTTTTGAACAGCGGAAAACATCAACAACTTTTATTTCAACAAAATATGTGTTACACAAACCATGTCATAATTTGTTTTATAATACTTCCCAAAACATAACATCTCCATAACTGTCTTGATTACATTATTTAAAGAAGTATAAAGAAAACATAAATAAACTGCAAAAGTCCCATAATTGCTGTCCAAAGCTATAGCCCAAAACGGAAAAGATCCAAGCAATACATTCTTTCTCTTCAAGCTGGATGCGAAAACTGGTCAAGCTGCGGTATTCCCTCCCTGTGGACCTGGGGGGAGGGGGGAAACGAAAGAAAAGAAGGCGAAAGAAAAGTAGAGTCAGACATAAAGCCTGAGTAAGTCTAGGGCTATTCAGTCTATGAATAAAGAACTGGGTATGATAAGCATAAATGGGAAATGGGAAAGCATCATAAACTAAGTTAAGTTGTCTAGGGCCGAATACTATCGTACCCCATATTAATCTCTATACCCGTATAAACTAGTTCCCAACAGGCACCCCATAATCAGGGTGAAGTGATCCTTTTTTTCTGATGATCAGCTCCTACGTCGCATAGTTACATGTGTCTTACGGCCCCCGTTGTTGTAGTTACCTATGCTGGTCCCACCATGGGGTGTATCAAGTCCCATGGTGGCGGCCCGACACAATTCTAGAATGCACAGGTATGCTACTGGTGCCCAGTGCCTTATTTTTCTACGCCGGAGTGTGTGCACGCCCGCACCCCGTTAGAACCTACACTGCTGCACCACCGCCGTCGATTTGACCTCTTACAGTCAGCCCAGTAATTGTGCCCCACCCTGCCTAGTTCAGGGTATCCTGATACACCTTGTAGGGTTACTGCTGAAAAGGGTCCCCCGCTACTAAGTTTTCTATTTCTAGCCAACATGCTAAGTTGGTTAAGTGTTATATAAACCTAACCCCCAATCAGTCTGTTTAGTTTAGCATGTCCCAATTTGATTAAGTATTAATATAATTTACTTAATCCTATCAATCCCGACTCAGCCTTAATTGTCTTATTAAAGCCTCGACCTCTCACATTAAACAGGTATTGTTGTGGCTGCCTTTTGCCGGTTGGGTCCGGGCAGTCTTACGCCACGACTCAGTCTAACCTCGGGTCCTTATTGGGCTCCGTGTTTAACCACCCACATTGGATAGGTATTGTTGTGACTACTGGACAGCCGGGCGGTTCCGGGCAGGTTTACATCACAACTCAATCCAACCTCGGGTTAAACACATCGTATTTTCTACATTTACATATTTTGTCTCTTTTCTTTTTATATGTAAATATTTGCGGCCCATTATTCAAATTCATCTTTATTGGTTAAAATTTATTTATGCCACTTAATTGTTTTTCAAGGTTGTTGGCATGCGTCAAACATGCCAACACATATGTGCTATATTTTAACCCAAACGTCATTACCCCCGTTTTACACGTTTGCCACAATATAAGATATGTTGGGTTTAACATTTAAACTCTACTTAGCCATATGAAAAGGGGAGGCTTATAACATGGTGTTTATATATTCTAAGTGACATAAAAAGGGGAGTGTGAACGCATGAACTTGCAACATAACGATTCAATTAACATAAATTAGGCACATGTGAACTTGCAATTGTAATAGCATATAATCATGGCATAAATAATACTTAAACATGAATCATTCTATTCATATAATCATAGCATAAACAATATTTAAACATGAATCATTCTATTCATATAATTATGGCATAAATAATACTTAAACATGAATCATCCTATTCATGTAATCATGGCATAAATAATACTTAAAAATGAATCATTCTATTCATGTAATCATGGCATAAATAATACTTAAACATGAATCATTCTATTCATGTAAACTTGCAATTGGAATGTAAATCTAACTTAATTGTGTCACATATATCACCATATGGTTTTGATAACAACTGAGGCCTAAAACATGTTTCAACTAGACATAATACCAAACATAGTTTAGTCATGTTCATAAAGGTGCTTATTTTGTTTCTAATACAAAAGTATGATTTGCAAATTCCAACATAGACTCATATAAACTATAGTACTTAGTCGTATCCAATTACACACTAAAAGTGATCATAAAAGTATGTACATCATATTGGCATAATAGTGAATCATATACTTGCATGAATCCCAAATAAAATACCACAACATATGGTGGTCAACATAAATCATATACTTGTATGAATCCAATCGTATACCATAAAATTTCCAAATCGTTTAGAATCTAAATAACATACAAGTATAGATTATTATCGCCACAATTCCATTTCGTTGTTAACTTCCAACGCAAATCACATACTTGCAAATATCCAATCGTATACCATAACATTCCCAAATCATTTAGAATCAAAATAATATACAAATATAGATCATTATCGCCACAATTCCATTTCGCATTTTGCACAAATCAAACACAATTAATTATTCACATCGGAATAGCACTCTACTTACAACGTATGACGAATCTTCAATTCAGGAATCTGAATTCTGAATTTGGAGATGCTATCCTTTGTTGTAGGCGTTGTTTTGATTTGATTGATGTTGCTTTAAGCTTTCAAATTATCTCCTAATTGTCTCTCAATTTCTGACGGCTATTCTTAGTCTGTCCTCAGCAGCATGACGGTCTCATCTCCATTTTAGTTTGTGTGAATTTGGGTTAGTCTTAGGTCCTTTTTATAGAGTTTGTGAGTTGATTTAGACCGTCGATGGAGCTTGGTTTAATAATAGCCGTTCGTTTGAAGGAGAGACCAACCAGGAGCTGACACCTAGCCCTAGTGACAAGGCAAGGCTCAGAAAATCGACCAAACACAGACCAGGCCAGCCAGGGTGGGCTGGGTTCGACCTGGCTCAAGGGCCAGGTCGACACCCCAGTCGACACCGTGTCGACTTGGCAGTCGACACGGGTGACCCAGGTTGACTGCCCAGTCGACCTGGCTAGCCCCAGGTCGACTGCCCAGTCGACCTGGCTAGCCCCAGGTCGACTGCCAAGTCGACCTGGGTGCCTTGGGCGGGAATTTTCCCGCCCTGGCCAATTGGGCCTGATTTTGAATTTTAAATTTGTTTTTCTGAGCTGTTTTCGTCTGTTTGAATTTTAAACTGAATTCTGAAACTTCCGGAGGCCATATCTTCTTCATAGGGATCTACTCAAGCAGAATTCCGAGACGAACGCAATGGCGTATCCCGTTTCCCTTAATTCTTTGATTTGAAATTAATTATACATTAATTTGTGAATTTCACTGATATAGAATACACGGGGTGTTACACTCCGCGATTATCTGCATCTATCTTTAATCTAATGATGAGGTCTTGTAAGGATATCTCCTTCTTTTTGTGCTTCAAGTAGTTGCGGTAGTCCCTACAAGATGGTGGCAATTTTCCAGTAATTGCTTCAACCTGAAATGATTCACCAACTTTGTGGCCTTCTGCTTCAATTTCTTGGATAATAATTTGCAACTCTTTCACTTGAGAAGTCATCGACTTTGAGTCCACCATTTTATAGTCCATAAACTTGTCAATGATGAACTTTTTCAAACTCACATTCTGCGTCTTGTACTTTGTAGCCAGTGCATTACAAAGAGCTTTTGCAGTCTTTATGGGCTGGTACACTTTGTACAGGACCTTGTCTAGGCAGTTGAGAATGTATTTTCTGCATAAAAAGTCTGAATGCCTCCACGCATCAATAGAATGACCATCATGCTTATTTGTATCCTTGGCTTTTGCTGGTGTAGGCGGCACCGGTTCATCTTCTTCAAGATACTTCTGCAAACCAAGGGTGGTGAGATAGAACAGCGTCTGACTCTACCACATCAGAAAATCATCACCTTCTCCTTTGAACAAGTCTGGATTGTTCAAATTGCCAGTTTTTATTGAAATTTGCTCTGCTGCCATCTCTGTTTTGTCACGAATATCAGAGCATACAATAAGCAATAGTTGATTATTGCTATAGTATGAATACAGTATACAGTAGTAATTGTTATACAGGAAAAAGGTTAAACTGCAAGAAATTGAAGTCTAACCGAGTTCGTCTGAGGCATGTAAATACAGTTTCCTTAAGAATTTATTTTCAGCCTCCCAGGATACAACAGACGTTGCTGCACGGAATTGTGACGAGTATGTCAGTCAATATTTTAATGGCGATAGAGAAAGAGCAGAGAACAAATGGAAATGAGAAAGGAATTAATTTTTAAAAACTATATCGATTTGATCAGGAACGATCAGTTTATATAATCCTACTCTCGTCTATTTGAATTGATGCATCTGTCTGCATCGCGCCTGTTTGGAAAATACCCATTACTGTTTGAATTCAAATGGTAACGAGTATTAACGGGTTGCATCCGTTCACTCTATGCGGGTCGCACCCGTTTGCTTCTCTTGTTGGGTCGCACCTATTTTATTGCCGCATCCATTCAAAAAACAAACCAGAAAATGGTGACGTTTTTTGTAGCAAAAATAAGATTTCTTACCAAACCCAAACCCAAACCCGGCCCGGTTCGGTACGGGACGGGTGGGCGGTGCGCGCATGTGTGTGTTTGGTTCACATGATCTAAGTCCTCCCCCTCGCACAAAATTACCTGACCTAAGGGCCAATATAGGGAGTGAGGAATAGGTATATATCCTTAAATCTTTTCTTCATTTTGTCGATGTGGGACTAAAGTAAATTTCATTCATTTTCTTTGATTTCTAACAGTTATTATGCTACAAGATAAAAAAGCACAGCATGTTTCAGTTTTGGAGATAGAATTATAATACATGTGTAAGTAACAGTGGTTGTGTTATGGCAAGTTGCTTGATAGTTCACAGTGTAGACATGGTTGATAATAACAGCTGTAATATATTAGCCTACACTTTAGCCAGCACTTTGCTTGCACTTCAATTATTATCATTTTAGGTAGTAGTGGTGGACACATAAGTATCCAACATAAGCTAAAAGATAAGGAGCATCAGTTATAGCAAGAGTAGCAATAGTTTTAACCTGTTGTTGAACCTGTTTTGCCAATATAATGATTTTAGGAAGAAGTCTGAACCATGCTCCTTTGTTTTTTTAAGATGTAGCTCTTACAAAATATATTATAGTCAGGGATTAATATTTGCAGGTGAAAATTTCACGTTAAGGTCAATTTTTTTTCTGCTGTTTTTTAAAAATGGTTTGATTTTACTCTTCTAGTGATAAGTCTTTTAGTGCATATAAGAAATATGTGTTGAATATTTCTTATTAATTTAAATGTTGCTTAATTCCACACTCATGCTATAGGTTGCCTTATTTTCACACTCATGTTGTTTTTTGATGCCATTCATTTGTAATTGTGAAAGCAAATACCAAAAATAAAATAAAATGTTTGTTATAACTATTTGTCCAATGTGCCTCTAATATAATTTGATATCTCCTTGTGCCTCAATTCTCATATCTCGTTGGACCAATAAGCTAAGTGATTAGGGGTTACAACATTTGTTAGTGTAATTTGACTTCCATACCAGGTTGGTAGGTTATGGATCCAATTGGTGAAAAGAAGTAGGCAATTACAGACTTATATCCAAAAATCTTCAAGCACTAAAGCCGGTATCCAGCTTTATGATATCGACAATGAAGAAAATAAAAGGGAAGTAGCTATTAAATTTGCATTGTATCCGCTTGATCTTAATATGAATGAAAAATATGATTAAAACTACTGCTAATCAAATTGAGATGACATCAAACACTGTTTCATTTTTGCATTTAATTGTGTTTCTTGCATTTTGCTTTGTTATAAGACTGTAACTTGTGCTTGTGAATTGCAGGTTCTAGAAGTTGGACGAACTTACAAGCTAAAGACAAGTGATTTTTCATGTAATCTTGTTTTGAAACGATTTTTGAACAACATATATGTTGACTTATTTCTGTATTTATTAGTAGATATATTAAATATGACTTTGTAATTGAAATCAAATATGCTTTTGGTATTAGTTTTTTTTTTTGCTATTGACAGTTTTGTCTTGTGAATTTAATGCTTAGTTGTTTGAATTGTGCATAAATTAAATAAGAGATTCGCTATATGAAGATCATAGCTGAAATATATGCTATATATTAAAAACAATAGCAGTGGAAAATTGCACTTGTGGAAATAAAAGGTGAAATGCTATGTAAAAAATTAAATAGTGTCGAAAACCTTTTTATATCATTGAATGTGTGCTACGAAAACAATGAAAACGCTATATATACTACAATTATTCATAGTGGAAAACTCCTCTTAAGGAATCAAAATGTGAAATGCTATATAAAATGTAAACCGTGCAGAAAACTTTGCATATCACTGAATATGAGCTATGAAAATAGTGATAATGCTATAAAAAAAAGCGAGTATTTAACAAAGTAAGGTCTAAACGCCATGTATCAATGGGAAATTCAATAATAGCGGATTTAAAAAAAATGGAAAACATTTTTCATAGCAATTAATATGTGCTATGAAATTATTGATAACGTTATAAAAAAATAAGCTGATATTCTAGTAAGCAAATATAATTGCAAGGTCTGAACGCTATGTAAAACATTTCATGCTGGTGAATGTGCACTATAAAATGTATAATACTATAGCGTTTAGATTTGAGCTATAAAATATAACAGGGCTATTATTACCTGTCATTATATAGCATCGTCACTAATGCTATGGTAACCTATTATAGCGTTTTTCACATGCTATTAAAAGGTAAATCTGTTGTAGTGGATGCTTCTTTTGCTGCGGGTTAGAAACTACAAGTGAAAACAAGCAACGCTTAATGTATTTATGATAAAGATCGGAACTGGAACTCAAAAACTGATGTCCTTACTTGACTTAAGCCATCTTCTGGCACACCCCGGTTGCTGCTTAATACACTACGTCATAGATGGCCTATGACAACCCCAGAGAAATGACGCAGTAGGTGCCAAAATGTGTTGCTGTAGGCAAAAAATGATCTGTGGCAACACTTTTTTGGGGTTGCCTTTTGCCGCGTTGCCTTAGAGTGAAAGGCAACACATTAGTGACCCTAAGGCAACATCAGCACAAGTGTTGCCGGATGTACTAAATTTACAAAAATATGGGACCCACTAAACTCTGTAACCCGGGTTTATGGAATAGCCACTAAAATTTGTAGTCCGGGTTCATGGAATCCAGTTGTGGGGCCCACATGTATAAATCTATGGCAACAATTTTACCACCCAATGACAACACTATATCATAGCTATGGCAACATTTAACATCACATACTGCAACATTATATCATATATATATATATATATATATATATATATATATATATATATATATGGCAACATTACATAACATAACATCAAACTGAAATTAACAAAGAACTTTTTATTTCAAATTAACCAGCAAACGCAAGTAGTACTTTGTCAACTACAAAATAACAAAACATAGCCACTAAATTCAATTTTACAGACATTTCGGTTACAAACACAACAAGTTCTAAATTCATGTTTGTATAAAACTAAAACAGTTTCAAAATATAGCGCAAGCCTTCAATGAATTCAATGCCTCTACACGTACCTCTAGTGCCTTCAGTAACAAATTCTTGAAAATCCTCATCGCTGCCTCCTTCACTTGCATACATCAGTTGCATTTCAGCACAAAATAGGACGTATGCATGCCTCAATTGCATTTCAGCACAAACTGCGGTCATAGTATAACCGAGTTTCCATTCAGCACAAACTGAGTTTCATAATTGAATTCCATTTGCATTTCAGTATAACAAAGTATACTGATCTAAACAATGTGTATAAAAGTGTACTGATCTAAACAATGTGTGAGCTACATAACTGATCTAAACAATGTGTATACAAGTGTATACTGATCTAAACATAACTGAGTTTCATTTGCATTTGCGTTTCATTTACATAATTGAGTTACATAACAGAGGCACAATGTGGATCCAAGTGTACTGATCTAAACGTAACTGAGTTACATAACTGATCTAAACGATGTGTATACAAGTGTATACTGATCTAAACATAACTGAGTTACATAACTGATCTAAACAATGTGTATACAAGTGTATACTAATCTAAACATAAATGAGTTTCATTTGCATTTGCGTTTCATTTAGATAATTGAGTTACATAACAGAGCCATAATGCGGGCACAAGTGTATACTGATCTAAACAATGTGTATACATAGTATAACAGAGGCACGGTGTGTATACAAGTGTATACTGAGTAAGCAAGTAGACAGTTACAATGTAGATAAATTTATCAGTAATCAGTAATTTAGGTTTAATAGGCTATGTAGAGAAAATTATCACTAATCTGCAATGTGGCAAAAATTATCACTAATCTACAATGTGACAGAACTTAAAATTATACCTGAAAAACTGCCCATGCATGCTATTTCATGTTACTTCACTGCTCTACATTTTCATAACAATATACAAAAGAACTCCAAACATGATCCAGGACATAGCTAAAGCTTTTGCAATGAATTTTTCACCTGTCTCATGTTTTCCACATTCAATGCGCATTAGGGCCAACTCTTCCTTCATATCTTCCATAAATTCATCGGCTTTTGCCCTCTTTTGCTTTTGCTTCAGCAACTATTCTTCAATTGTCTTCTTTTCCACGAGCAATTGCGATCTAGTCTTATTTTTCCATCAATTTAATAGTAGTATCATCCAATTCAGCATTGTTTTTGATTTCATACACTTCGTCATGCCACATAAAGTACCCGCAATCGCCATTCTGCACATATATTAAATTCTCGAGCAAAACATCAATGAAAGATATGATATTCGACATGGAGCAACCAAAAAAAACCTAATTTATACTTACCGGCCACATGGAGCAACCAAAAAACTTCTTCCCCGCATTCGACCCTACCTTCACAGTCCTAATCTTCGCTGGGATTTTGTGGTGGCAATTCTTTCTCGCAGCCGCTGTTGACGAATTTGAAGTAGATATTGATTGAGCGGTCATTCAACTCGATTTGAAGGAAGAATTGAAGTGATATCACAAACTACAAATCATTCAGTAGGCTTTCAGGCATGTATTTCATGTATTTTTGTGCATAATCAAAACAAAACTTGCGTATATTTATTAGCCAGTCTTACACGCACACACACACACACACACTTAAGAAATCATGCGTATACTTATTAGTCGGTCTTATTGAAACTGATCATGATAATACTTAAGAAATGACAACTATCATGTATATGTAAGCATCCTTATGAAACCATTTTCATAAAGTATCATGTCTCAATCATCATAGGCAACAACAACCACTACTACAAGACAGGTCAGTTATTTACCCCCTATTGCTTTTGTTCTGGAACCGAAGCAACTGCAGACGACACAACATACCAAAATTTGTTGCTTCGGACAAACAACCGAAGCAAATAATATTTTTTGCTTTGGTTGTTTACCCCCTGTTGCTTCAATTCAATAACGGAAGCAAATGCAGAAGACGCAATAGGTCTACACATGTTGCTTCCGTTCTACAAGGGAAGCAAATGGCCAATATTTTTCTTCGGTTGCTCCAAATAACTGAAGCAAAAAAGTGGTTGAAGCAGAAAAATAATAATACTGCTTCAGGTTTAATTAATACCTGAAACAACATCAAAGTGCATTTAAAGTCAGAATAGAAAGCACAGCGATAACACTAAACCTGACTGCAATATCAATATAAAACATTGAAATAACATTAAATATAAATACTATATCTACATATAATGTTGAATTCTAACTAAATTTCAATGTTACATAATGAATTAAAACTAAATAGTATAACAAAGTGAAATAAGACTAACTACAATATCACATTTTTGTTTGCTGAAAATAGAAAAATAAATTCAGGGTATAAAACCAAACACACACACGATGCATATACATACATGCACATACACATTATTATAATAGCGATTACACATGTACATATCAACCGATGTACCGTATCAACTTTCTCTGAGTAAACTCTACTTCTAACCATTAAGTGCCATGTATTACCTCCATGAGTTTTCCACCAATTTTCGCATTCAGGAAGCCTGGAACCTATTTATATCACAAATTGATGCATAAATTTTTTGTTAAGTTAAATAGTGTTTGGAAAAAAAAATATTATATCAAACCAATGATACTTTTGTGAGCTAGCTGTGAGCCATATTTTGTATAGCAACAATATCATGAAAAGGCATGAGACATAAACTGAAACACCCCGCCTCTGTTAAGGTCACTCACAAAGGGAATGCCTTAACTTTGGTGGAGCATTATAGCCAAAAGATGCAGATAAATTACAAGACATACAAATAAAGCAGCGGAAAATAAAGTCATTTTATTAACAACTTAATTCAGTCAAGCTTTTACAACAATTGTCTCAATCATACTTAAAAGTAATACATAGAAATTTTGTCTTGATTCAAAAACTTCCAAATATAAAAGATGCATAAAAAACAATGATATTCCCCAATAAAGCGTGAACCAACCATAGCAGTGGAAGAGAGAGTTAAACTGAATCTAGGACATCACCCTAGAAATAAGATAATAAGGCTGAATATGCTACCCATTTTACTTCTCTACACCACCTAACTAGTGTCCCAACTAGTAATCTATATAAAATGATAACGTGATCCCAATCCCTATAATTGTGGTAGCCTTTAGGTGTACATCTATCGTGAGGATTCCACCTCAATCAGCCTAATTGCCATGAACATGTTAGATGTACCCTTACTACCCTATCGATCGGCTCCTTACTTGCATTAATGTTCCATGTGTCTGTGTCAATCGGCCCTCTCTTGCGTGTGGATACCCTGTGCTAGTCCCATCATAAGGTGTATCAATCCTTATGATAGCAACACGACACGATTCAAGATGCACAGTGTATAACACTGGTACCCAGTGCCTGCTTTTTCCTACTTCGGAGTACGTGCACGCCCATAAACCGTCGGACCTACACTGACGTACCCACTGTCGTTGTTTTGACCGCTTATAATCAGCCCAGTAATCGTGCCCCACCCTGCCTAGTTCAGGGTACCATGATACATCTATGTGGGTTACTGCTGAAATGGGTCCCCGTTACTAGGGTTTCCTTATTGGTTAAGTTTGTGGGCCTATATTTACTAATATTACCCACCAACCCGATATGTACTTAACCCTCCCACTGATTCAAGCTTGTTTATTTAACGGTTAAGTTTGTGGGCCTATATGTACTAATATTACCCACCTACACGAGATGTACTTAACCCTCCCCTCGATTCAAGCATGTTTATTAAACAGTTAAGTTTTGTGGGCCTATATTTACTAATATTACCCACCTACACGAGATGTACTTAACCCTCCCCTCGATTCAAGCATGTTTATTAAACGGTTAAGTTTTGTGGGCCTATATTTACTAATATTACCCACCAACCCGATATGTACTTAACCCTCCCATTCATCGTGTCATGTTAGTTAATTGTTCCTTATTTACTTAACCCCTTCCGTTCATCAAGTTATATTGGTTAAGTGTTTTCTTGTTAACTTAACCCCACGTGTTCATCATGTTGTATTGGTTAAGTGTCATCAATCAATTCAAGTTAACTTAACCCACCTACTTGTCATGTTACTTTGGTTAAGTGTTGCCCTCTTGTTTTAACTTAACCCCACCACAAATCAAGTTATATTGGTTAAGTGTTGCCCTCTTGTTTTAACTTAACCTTACCACAAATCAAGTTATATTGGTTAAGTGTTTCCCTCTTGCTTTAACTTAACCTTACCACAAATCAAGTTATATTGGTTAAGTGTTTCTTATTACTTAACCCTACCCATGCATCATGCTGTACTGGTTAAGTGTTTCCTATTAACTTAACCCTAGTCATTCATCTTGTTATATTGGTTAAGTGTTACCTTAATTAACTTAACCCTACCATTCCTGTCTTAGCTTTAATTTCATTCATTAAAGCACCAACCACTCACATTAGACAGGTATTGTTGCGGTTACTAGATGTGCCAGGCGGTTCCGGGAAGTTTTACACCGCAACTCATTCAAACCTCGGGTTCTTTTGGGCTTGATGCACTAACCTCTCACATTAGATATATGTTGTTATGGTTGCTGGATGTGCCGGGCGGTTCCGGACAGTCTTACACCGTAACTCAATCTAACCTCATGTTAGGCATATTTGTCTTTTCTAAATATACATATTTACCTTCTATATTTATATGTAAATTATTGTCATTCAAGTCATGCCCAATTTCTCTCTAAATCATGTTCATAATTTTAGGTATATAAATTATCCCATTTCAATGCCACTAATCATTTTAAAATATGCCAATAACATGTAACTTCATGTTTTTCCCAACGTTACCCCCACTAAACGTTCGCATAAATTTCATAGAATATTAGGCTTCGCAATTTAGCCTAACTCAAAATCAAAAGGGGAAAAGGAAGAGACACGTAACATTCAAGACAAGCATAATATGGATCCAACATATGTCACATAAATTTGGCATAGAATAAATATATGTTTAATTATGACTTGCAATTTTAAACCTAATCAACATGAACCATAAGCATATGGATGGGAGTTTACATAGAACTACACAATTCCAATTAGTCATATAAAGGGGAACTTGCATTTTTGGATCTAATTAACATGGGTCTTAAACATACAAAATTACCCAAATCCAACTAGGCATGTAAATGCAAACTTTTATTTTGGGTCCAATGAACATAAACCTTAAGCATATAGAATTGCGCAAGTTCAACTAGACATGTGAATGTAAACTTTAATTTTTGATCCACTTTTCATAGATCTAAATGTGAATCTAATCACAATACATGTCTTAGCCTAACAACTTGCATGATTCAATAAGTATAGATCTAAACATAATACATGTCTTAGCCTAATTGTAACACCCCACATCCGTTAGTGTCACTCACAAAGGGAATGCACTAAGTTCTGTGGAGCATTATGGGTAAAAGATGCAGATAAATTACAAGACAGACAAACATTAAACAGCGGAAAATAAAACTTTGCTTTATTGACAAAATAATTTGTACAAGGTTCCTTTACAATATCAGAGTATCAACTGTCTTTACAAAATAAAGAAGCATAAAATACATTTATGTTCCCCAATGTAACAAAAGCCAGCCATAGCAATCCAAAGCCGATGCATCCAAGATTCTTCAAGCTTGGAAAGAGAAATCATCCCAAAACAAATCTGAGCTATCCTATTTCCTCCTTAACAACCTGGGGGGGGGGGGGGGAGGAGAACGGAAGAAAGAAGACGAAAGAAAAACAGAGTCAGACATAAAGCCTGAGTAAGTTCAGTAACTTCTAGCATGTGAACATGGAAAACAAAACGACATGAATTAACTGAATACAAGATTACACCATGACGATAGGGTCAACAAGGTAGTCACAAGATATGCTAAGATAAACTGGATACGCTCTAATTCTTTCGCTGCTTCGCTATTTACTTGTTATACTGGTTTCTATATCTCTGCACCGCCTAACTAGTGTTTCAACTAGTAACGATAACGTGATCCCAATCCCTGTATTTTCCATCACCTTCAGGCATCCATTTATTAGTTGTTACCTAGATCTAATCTAGGGTTTTCTATCCACTGCTTTCTAGATTTAACGCTATCTGCTGAACGCTTTTCGAGTGCAGGGTTTATGCCACCTAGTCCAACTAGGGATTACGCTACCTATCGAACAATGCCCCCAAGTCTAGGACACACTACCTAGAGTGGTATATGTTCCTAGGCTTCCCCACGTATGTATCGCGAATCGTTATCGCTTGTCTAGATGCACATGTCCTGTAATGTGCGATCCGAGTCCTGTGACAGGGCATATCAAGGAATACAGAACTCGGTCGGGAGCTTTCGGATATCTGCCGATGCAGATGCTAAGGTCTGTTTTTATTCCAGTGGCTATGGTCCCACTTGACCCCTCCCTCAACTAATGAAAGGCACACCTTGTAAAATGAGAACTATACGCCGGCCCCCGGTGCCCCACTATCCTATGGCCATCCGCAACCATAACTAGATAGCAAGTATATGGTCTTTTGGAGTTCTCCGCCTTTCCGCTTCACGTATCTCGATTGACTCAAGATGGATGGTAGACGACAAGTTGCTATCACAGGGCGACCGTCTTCTCGCCGAATCACGCTGGTCCATCCTAGTCTTTAGGTTGCCACATATATATATTGCAACCAAGGCATACCCTCGGTTCTTCTAACGCAGACCTTAACCTCTGTGAGCCCAGGATGATCATCTGCAGCCTCACAGAGGGATACCAAGAGTACCCTCATGTCCCCCCGAAGCCTCGGGCTTCGTAACCCAATTCGTTGGAGCCTTCTTAAAACCATATGGATGTCCGCTCCTTCGTGTTATACTAAGAATTACTACTTAGTTCTACTAACTAAGGTTTACCACTTAGTTTCCAAATTCCTTGTTTTCTTAACTAAGTTTACTACTTAGTCCCTTTTTCAACTGAGGTTTACTATTTAGTTTTCTTTCTCGCCAGGTTGGGTTGGTTAAGTGTCTTTAGTCGATTGAAGCTATCTTAACCCTCTTCCCTTATCCTATTACACTGGTTAAGTGTTATCCCTTTATGCTTTTTACTTAACCCTATTCATTTATCATATTCTGATGGTTAAGCATTCAAGTTTACTTAACCCTATGGTCTAGTCCAGTTAACATATTAATTTGCCTAAGTGTATTACTTAACCCCAACCTCTAGTCTAATTAACATGTTAATTTGGCTAAGTATTCCCATGGACTTAACCCTCCCATTCTAGCTTTAACTGTGCTAAGTTGGTTAAATGTTCCTTAACCTTCCCATTCTAGCTTAACCGTGTTAGGTTGGTTAAGTGTTCCTATGGACTTAACTCTCCCATTCTTGTTCTAGCTTTAATTAATAAATTAAAGTCGCAACCTCTCACATTAGACAGATATTGCTGCGGTTACTGGATGTGCCGGTCGTTTCCGGGCAGGTTTACACCGCAACTCAGTCTAACCTCGGGTTAGGCATATTCATGTTTTCTAAGTTCAAAGGGTTTTTGATTAATTTCCAAATCTGGTTTTGAAAACAACCATCCCGTCCTTCGGATCAGTTAGGGATAGCCAGGGAGGGCAGGAAACTTGTATTTTCCAAACCCAAGCCTAGACACTATCCTCTCTGTCACCCTAGAACCTTCTGGTCTATGTGTTATAAAAAGGGATGTTATCAAAATACTTTTCTTTTGTTTATAAATTGTTAACAATTTATTTCAAAAGCCCATTTCCCCTTTTTAGACAAATTTGGCCTATATTTATTTGTCAAGCCTACTAGTATACTTATATTCTAGGCCCAAGTCCTAACCCAACATGCAGTTTAGGCCATTTCCTATTTCATTGCCGAAACTAGATTAAATATCCTAGTTTATAATTTATGGCCAAAACTTAACCAAGTTACATATTTTGTGGTAAATGAACAATTTAACATTTATGACGAATTCTATAAGTAAATTACTCCTAATTTACTTATTTCATTACTACTCTTTTAATGTACATTGTCACATTTATTATTATGGCCCATTCTCTCTTATTTATCATATTTATACTTTTTGGTATGTAAATTATACCAAATTTAGTGTCGCTAACCATAATTTATTCTAAACATGACAATTGCTCACAATTATGAATAAATTCAAAATTGTGCTAATATACTTATTCCAAATCAACCTTAATTAACCCAATCTTGGTTTAACATCCTAATTCACAATTTATGGAAAAACTAGAATTATTTTTCTAGTTTACATTTTATGCCTAAAATTTAGCTTACTTACTAACGCTAAATTTAATATGTCAAAATCACATATTCCCTAATCCATGTCAAATTTCCCCGTTTTCATTTTAATATGCATGTCATAATACATATTCCAAATTATGCCAATTTCCAAGTTTACAATTACGTTCATATTCATTTCCATGTTTTTCCCCAAATCGCATTCCCACCGTTCGAATAATCGTGATTCAACCTAGATTATAAATAAATCTAGATTCGTAGATAAAAAGGGAATGAATCAAAATGACAAGAAGGAATAATTGGCATAAAAAAAGGTTTGGATAACAATGTAGGTTCAAGAATATGGGTAGACCTAACTAAATAGGTAAATTCCCACTGTCTTAAAACCAAAGAATGGGCAAAATAGGTTCAAGAACGTGGGTAGACCTAACTTAATAGGTAAATTCCCACTGTCTTAAAACCAAAGAAAAAACCAAGGAACAGGTAGAATAAATAATTGGGTTTAGACCCAACTTCTCAATCACAAAACTAAAGCAATATTTTCCTAATCATAAATCATGGGTGTCAAAATCACAGTTGTCCTCATTATGTCATAAGTAATAGTTTATGTCCAAATCAAAGGTATAGGCCTAGTCAAGGAAATAATCCTTGTAGTCACAGTCACAGTCATAGGAAATGTCCATAGTCATATGCGATGTTCATAGTCCAAAAGGGAAAATAATTCCCATAGTCATAAGTCATTGTCATAGGCAATGTTTATATGTCCCAAAATTAAAGGCTTATGTCATAGTCCAAAGGCATATGCTTTCAAAAGCCACAGTTCTATAGTCATAGTCACGGTTACAGTCTTATTTGTCCTCGAATCATAACAGTTCTTAATTCAGTCCAAGAGTATAAACACAGATTCGAAGAGAGAGAGAGAGATTTGGCATATTCCTTTATTCCTTTAATTTCATGTCACAAATAAAACAAAATATTCAGATCTAGAAATAACCAACTTACAGAAAATAGATCTAGAAAAGAAGGAAAGCATGGCTATGATTCGTGCGTCGTTGCTTGAAACTTGTTTGAGCTAGCCTTTGAATTCTTCACTTGAAACTTTGATTTGAATCCCTCCTTAAAAGTCTTTTAGCAGCATCTCCTCGTATTGAATCATATTTTATTTTATTTATTTAAGAAAATTTAGAGGAGGGGAAGAAGCCATGAATCTTAGCAGCATAAGGATAGAAGAGAATTGGTGCAAAGAGAATGAAGACTAGGGCTGTTTATATAGCTGCTCAAGACCTTATCGTACACGCAGCGCTGAGTCAGCATTGAACCTAGATAAGAAAATAGTCCAGGTACGTAGATGAATCTAGCCAAACCTTATCATACACGCAGTGCTGAGTCAGCATTGGGTCCCACAAGCTATTTTGGCGTAAAAGTTTGATTTTCAAACTTTTGAATTTCTGGAATTTATTTAACTGTTTTATTCACATGAAATATTCTTATATGTATACAATTCCTCTAACGACCATTTTACGCATATATATATACGCACAACTTTCATTTTATTTTCAAAATTCAAATGATGTTGCCATATTTCATTGACTGTAGCCTTATCTTGAATTTTATCTTTCGTATACATATATTTTTGTATATATATATATATATATATATTTCTCATATGTATATATATATATTTTCTTTATTTCCTTATACGTACGTTCTTATCCTTTCAAATTTTGAATTTGTATACGTACATATATTTGCATGTTTAGTTAGCCCTCTCTAAAACAATGATAAAAAAATTATGCTGCCGCCGGGGTTCGAACCCCCGACCTCCATGCTACCAATCCAATCCCTTAACCAACTGAGCTACAGAGGCTTTTGTTAATAAGTCTTAGAACAATAATAATTATTGTTCTCTCCTTACCTCTTTTTTTTCATGTTAGTTACAATACTTAAATTAAACAACTGCATGGATCTTTTTCTTTTAAAAATTAATTATACTTTAATTTGAGAATCTTAATGTCACAGAATTACGGGGTGTTACACTAATAACTTGCATGATTTAATAAACATATATCTAAATGTAGATCTAAACAACTTGCATGATTCAATAAACATAGATCTAAACAACTTGCATGATTCAATAAACATAGATCTAAATGTAGATCTAAACAACTTGCATGATTCAATAAACATAGATCTAAACAACTTGCATGATTCAATAACAACAACTTGCATGATTCAATAAACATAGATCTAAACAACTTGCAAGATTCAACAAACATAGATCTAAACAACTTGCATGATTTAATAAACATAGATCTAAACAACTTGCATGATTCAATAAACATAGATCTAAACAACTTGCGTGATTTAATAAACATAGATCTAAATGTATATCTAAACAACTTGCATGATACATAACATGAAAAAGTCACCATATTTACATAATATACGATTGGTTTAACATCAACATATAACCATAATAATCTCACAAGCATATACGATAAAATCGTTACAAGAATAGGCATAAATCAGCATCGTCATTATCTTACAACTAGGAATTACTCTAGTTTTCATTTTATTACAAATCACAACTTTTAATCGTTCACATCTAAATAATAACAGGACTTACAAAGAAAAGAAAGTCTTGTTTTCTGGTATCTGTTTTCTGAAATTGGAATGCATTCCCTTGAAGAAGGCTATCAATTCTCTAAGTTAGTTTTGATTCGTAGCTTTAATCTTCCTTTCAAGTTGAAGAAGGAATGGTGGCTAAAATAGAACGATCATGGACGGCATGGTGGCTCCTTGGAATGAATTTTTGTGATTTACGGTTTGAGGATTATGGTTGCTTTTATAGAAGTCAAATCTTATGTGAGCCGTTAGATCGTTTCAGGAGCAATCAGAGCCATCAGACTAAAGCAATGTGTCACTCAGCCAATCATAGCATGACACATAAGCCCTAACACCTCAGAATTTGTCACAAAGCCAATCAGAGAAGGCCACGTAAAAAAAGACAATCCTTGACCAACAAAAAAAGCGCCACGTGCGCCACATGATGCGTACACGTCATATATATATATATATATATATATATATCTTTTTTTCTTTTTTTCTATCTTCCCAATTAACCATTTTCACACTAGACCACTTTTTGAACTGCGTTCACACTAAGCCACTTTTTAGCCATTCCCCTAAAACAAAAATATGGCGTTGGCGGGGATCGAACTCTGTACCTCTTGTATGCAAGTCACATGTTCTAACCAAATGAGCTACTAAGTCTTTTGCTTACAAACCTTATAACAATGCTAAACATTATTCTTTTCTCATTCTTTTTTTTAATGTTTTGCTACAATATTTAATTTAAAGATATCTTCTTCATACGGAGTCCGATTTACGCAAACTCGTACTCTATCTCAAGCAGAATTCCGAGATGAATGCAATGGCGCAACCCGTTTCACATATTTCTTCTTTTTCTAGTTAATTATTCTTTAATTTGTTATTTTAATATTCTCAGAAAATATGGGGTGTTACATAAACACATTTAAAAAAATAGAGTTATTCCTAATCTATAAAACTGTAACAAAAAATCAATGCCTATGCCCACTACCCTTAGTTTAGGGAACAAGGGGTCCTCAAGCTCTATAGCAATTCATGTTGATCATGCTCCGTATGACAAGAATTACGATGTGTTAACTATTTAATGCTTGATACAATAACATTTACTATCAAATGTAGTGAACATAATAACAGATCAAATAAGATAAACTGAAGAAAAAAATCACCTTCAAGAGCTTGAAAGACCTACAAGTGAGTAATTTGAGAGCAATAAGTTGGTCCAAATACTTCACCAGATGCAAGCTGCATTCTTAGATCATAATAATCAACACATTATCTAATTATTTTACTGAAAAAATATAACAGTAAATCATATGATTCATATAGTGTTGAAGAAAAGAAAACAAGTGGTTTAATTTATTTTGAACAGTATATGATTAGATATCATTCCAACTGCTCCTGAAACGGATACAGTAATCAGTTTCTTCCACGATTACCAATAAAGAATATTCTAAGTCTAAAAGCATCACTTGAGATGGTTATGTAATTAAATGCATGGTAGTAGAAAAAATTATCTTACTGCTTTGAGTTTGTAAGTAGCACAAAAAACTTTTTAAAACATTTGATTTTGGTTGTTGTTACCTCATGAGAGGTTACAGGTGCTTGTGATTAAACCTTGCTGCAATAATGTTATGGTAACATACCTTGTTGGTATCTACATCGCGGATGATGGCAGTGATAATTTCCTCTTGATTTGGTGCTAGATCATCGGCTAAAGCTTCCCTGAGCTCTTCTATCTCAATGTATCCACTCTTATTTTGGTCGAAGAGAGTGAGGGCTTTGTGCAAGTGCTCATCGTTTCCTATTTTTTTTAAGATGCACAGATACTGCAACAAATTCTCCATAATCCAATGTTCCGTTACCATCAACATCAGCCTGCCATTAACATTTTATCTCGTTGAACATATTGCCACATAAATGGGATTGAAAAAAATACACTGAACTTCATAAAAGGAAAAACGGAACATCTAATTAATGGAGTGAACTAGGAATGGTACTCAAATGTTTAAGCATTCAAATTTTAATTTTGGTACTTACAACATCCATTAAAATCCTGACATCCGTTTCTGGAATTTGATGATTAAGTTTCTGCAGAATACCAGCTGTAACAATGGTTTCAAATTCATTTAAGTAAACAAATGGTAAGTAAACAAATGGTTCCAACAAAAGAAGAATGCAAATCAAGGACTCACGTGTATATAACAAGGGACCTTCTGCTGCTTACCAAAATAAGGGTGTGACAAAAGAGGCCTGAACAATCAAACTCAGGGGACAGTTTTAAACTCATGGCAAATTCTAGTTCAATATACAGTCCTAGCAAAGCACCTAACCAATAAATAAAATGTGATCCTGGCACCATAAAATATCCACGTCTCGAATTCCATACTGTAATGCAATATACTGAACCTGTATATGTATGAGAAAGGAGTACCACAATGTTTCAACTTGTTATAACTTTCAAAGATATACAGCAGGTTTTAGAAATTTATTGGTGAACAAAATAATTTTTTTTCTAACCATCCGCTTAGTAAGAAACACTATTGTTTTAAGGCATGCATGATATCCATGAAAGCATGTGCGAATCCATATTCAAATCAGCAACGCAAAATCGAATCTAGGAAAATCGAAAATCCAATCACACAAACAAATCAAATAGAACTTTAACACTCAGATCAACCCAATTAACTATTATACTCTAGTTTTGCTGAAATCAAATTATTTGAACAAAGCGAATCATGAGTATCAAATGTTATTTTACCACTATTATCCACATCCATTGCTGCGAACATATCCTTAATATCTGTAACTTCTTCAACAGACAAATGTGCGGCAATCACCTCTACGCACCCAACATGTTGCACCCGATCTCCATCCTCGGATTGTCGCACTTCTCTTCTCCTTCTACACTTGAGCTCATCACGAACCCTCTGTAACTTGATAACGGACACAGACAGGACCCAAAGTCCTCACTTCCTTTCAGACTACACCCAGGTGAAAGATTCGTACTCGAGATTGAAACCAAATTTGAAACTGTACATTGCCATGGGGATGAGGCAAAACTGATGATTAGCGATAGAGGGAGAGGTCGAGATTTCAACAAGGAATCAAAGGTTTGGATGATTACCAGCAGATTGACGGGAGGACATCAAAGATTTTTTTCTTCCTTTTTTCCCCTTCTAGTTTAGGTGATAATCTGAGTGCACAAAAAGGAGGCGGTTGCTTGAATGGTGTGGCGAATAGCGATTAGACTTAGGGTTTGGTTGTAAAGAAGGGTAGGATGTTGATTGGTACTAAGATCTAATGGCTTAAAATAATCAGCGATTTAATGATTATTTAGTTAGAATTATAATTGTTTAAAATTTAAATATTAAGTACAATCTGAAAATAAAAATGGATATTTGGATACATAACAAATGAATATTTTTCGAATATCAATAGCGCTTTGTTTGAATTATTTGATTATAATTATTAATTAAAAAATACGCATTGTTAATTATTTAATTTTAATCAACAAACATTATATATTAAATATTATATAAAAAATGTTAATTATTCGTGATTAATAACTATAAATTATTTATTAATACTATAATTTAATAATTAGTGATCTTATTTATTATTATTTATTAATTATTAATTTTCTTTATAATCATTATTAATTAATAATTATTTAAATTTATTTATTAAACACTAAATATCACTACTTAGGTATTAAATTTTAGTCATAATTATTACATAACTAGTAACAATTAGTTATTTAATTGTAATTATTAATTATTGAAAATTAATTTTTAGTCATGTTGTTAATGTGCAATTTGCTTTATCAAAATAATTTGATAATAATAATTAATATGCCATTAGTAGTTAATAATTATTTAAAGTTGTTTATGATTATTGATATGTCGTTACTAACAAATAATTATATAAAATTAATTACTATTACTAAATATCATTTCATAAGTATTAAATTATAACATTGATTGCTAAATATTAATTAGTCTTAATTATATATAATTAATAATAATTATTATTATTTAATAGTAATCATTAAATAATAATTATCAAAAATTAATTATTATATATTATTTCTTAATTAATTATTAAATAATACTAATTAATTTAATGATAAATGTTAAACATTCAATATTAAATATTATTTGTTAATTATTTAGTATTAATTATTAATTCATTTGTTAATTATTGTTTGAAATTTATAAATGTTAACTACAATCTACTAAATATTAGTAATTAACTACAATAAAATATTAAATATAAAATATAAAATATAATTATTGATTATTTATAATAATCTATAACTATAAATTATTTATTAACAATCATTCGTTATAATAAATTATAAATAATGACATATATAAGGTTGTCTATGATTATTGATATTTGCATTTGCATTGGTAAAATAGTTCGTTGTTGCTTTGGTGCAGTTGCTTCTGTTCTTATGGAACAGATTGATGCAAATACATTATTTGCTTCGGTGCAGTTGCTTCTGTTCTTATGGAACTGATGCAAATACATTATTTGCTTTGGTGCATTTGCTTCAGTTTTGTGTACAACAGAAGCAAATTATACTATTTGCTCCTGTTATTGGCATAACCGAAGCAATTAATCCCATTTGCTTCACTGCATTTGCTTCTGTTGTTAACAGAATAGAAGCAAATGATGCTATTTGCTTATGTTATAAGAACAACTGAAGCAAATGAGGCGAAGCAACAGACCTGTTTTGTAGTAGTGAACCTGGGAAACCCGAGCAGTTGTTTAGAACATGCAGCTCATATGAGGTCGTTGGTCCAATTGTTCACAACCACACTTCACTAGGAACCAAAGTTCTGTGTTATTAAATTGATTAACAACCAAATAGCGGCTCAAAGAACATTTCAGTGAATCAACATACAACGAAACCACAAAAAAACACCACCATCTACAATTTATAGATCTTAGTTTCAACTTTTTGTTTCATTATCATGCCTAATATTGCTGCTCATATCTACCTTAGTTTTTAAGTTTTAAAACTCCTTCAACTAAAATAAGCTTCAAACCCAGAATCAAACTTGTATTATACATATTTAGAAGCACTGTTCTAGCCAAAACAACTAGCCTCAGTTTCTGGCTTGTTTGTAGATGAAGATTCTGGATTATAGTCTGAGACAGTGCATTTTGAAGCTCAGTTTTTGCCAGTATATCTCAAAGTATCTAGATTGAACACAAGCTTAGTTTTTGAGGTAATGCACCGTTCGAAAATGAATTGTGTTAAACAAACTGGATTGTGTGAAACAAAAAATTAGGAATTTTACCTCAATAAATGCAAAGCGTAAGGGAGAGAACTGACAAAATAACCAGACTGTCGCATAGACGGAGTTGGAGGAAGGGCACAACAACCGATTGGAATTGGGGCAGAAAAAAGGGAGATTGCTGAGGCAGAGGATGGTAGTAAGAAGTGGTATGATAAATGAAACAGCGACGATGAGCAGGGTCACGGATTGTCTCGAAGCCGACCAATTTGATTGTAAATGGAAATTAGAAGGGAGAATTGATGGTCATTCAATTTGGAATTAAGGATAAGTGATTTTGGGGTACAAACGAAATGAAAAGAGAGGCGGTAGAAGGAGAATAAAAGCGTTAATAGAAATAAGTGAGGTGCAGATTGATGATGTGGACGGACGACTGAGATTTTGTTTTAACTAATGGTATGGATTGCTGAGGTGTATTTATTTTTTTTAAATATTTTTATTTAGAATATATCTATAGCCACTGCAACATAATTTGATATCTATGCTAATACACTGAGCGTGTGTTGCAATAGACAAAAAATAGCATAACAATGGCAACATTGTAGCTAGCAACACCATGGATTTTCTTTGTGATAGACCATCTATGGCGTAGTGATATAAAACCATTTAGGTTTTGGGTCCCCAGCTTTACTGCTATACGGAACAGTGATGATTTTCCTTTTTGGTACTGATTCAAAGTATACAAAAGATGGGGTATCATTGGTCCGATGCTTGAAATTGTTAAATAAATGAACATCCTCAAAAGTAATCTCTACACCTAGAATTTCTTTATATGCTATGTATAGAGTATACAAATAAGCATAGGAGTTGGGATGAAGTTGCATGAGGGCAATCCACAATTGTCTCAGAAAATCGACGACGAATGGCGAAAATGGAGGTATTGCCCCAATAAGGCACATTAATCTGGTGATATCCATATACCCTTCCGGTGGATTATGAGGACGATCTGTTTTCGAGGGCAACTCAGTATCTCTTCGAAGAATCCCATACTTTAGGCATATCCGTGCAAGTCTGTCATTGTCGATCGTTGATTCGACTGAATCCTTAGGCGGTTCCAAGATATTAACATCCCCAAACTCATCTGAGGCACAACTATCTCCTACACCTCCTTCTTCTTCCTCGCATAGAGAGACATCACCCCCGGATGATACATCACTTTCATGAGTTCCCATTTCATAGTCTGAACCTATGCTATTCCAACCTGAATCTGAAGTGGAAGATACATCTTCAATGGGTAGATTCTCAGATGACCTGGCAGCTTATCTTCTCTCTGCTAATCTAGATGAACATCCACCAGTCATGTCTGTTATAATAATGAAGAAACAATAGCTGAAATTAGAGTGAAGTTGCCCGTGTCCCCCGTGCATGTGCTAAAGCTAAAAGTGTGCAAGTGTACATGTAATGATTGAATTAGAATATACAAGATCAACACAAAAGAAAGCAATGCAATAAATTGATAGAGTAGTCATGTGTTCATGATAGCATAGGAAGTTCAGTCATAATCATAAGGCTCTATCCTAACTGTCCAGGAAATCACAATCCATTTTTAGTTTCAATTAAGTTGGTTAAAGCACACTGGCATAAATTCGGATCGGTCCGGATGCTTCTATAATCAACAGATCGGTTTGGATGTTTTCATCTACTAACGGATTAGTTCAGGCATATATGTTGCAAGCGGTTCGGATTGGAACTTGAAGACGAATGGGTTCGGATCAGGGGGACTCTCAAAGAAGAAGCCAAGTTCGGGTCAAGTAGCACCGAACTGAACCGCGCTGATGTCTTAAAGCTTATTTCTCTTCATTTTTGTGTCTTTAGAACTCCACCCAAACTAGGCTCTTCCGATCCGAACCGGGGTCACAGGTTTTACTCAATAATTTAATTATCTTCTACTCTGCCCTAACCCAATCCTTCCCCCTGAACGTTTACACCACCGACTTCTTTACATCAAACTGATCTGTACCTTCTTCTCCAAACTCATCATCCCTTTTCTTCTCATACCACACCAAATGCTCACTCTCTCCACTCGCAAATTGCTAAGACCCACGGCTCATCCACAAATAGTTGTACGCGACATCATGAATGGGTTCACCAACTTTGACACCCCGAGTTGATGAAAAGCTCCACCAACGACGACGGCGGTGAGCTGGAGACCCCCAAAATCGACGTCAACATTAATTACCATGGGATCACATAAATTGAAGAGAAATCCAATTATAATTATTACAAAACCTACGATTAAATCGAAGAGAAAAAGATTTAAACCCACCTTCAGATTTATTTTAGAACTTAGAAGGAATTACAAAGGATTTGGGGATTAGGTTCGCACTGAGTTATGAAAATGAAAGCAAAGTAAATTGAAAAAGGGGAGGGCAGCGAATGAATGAAAACTGAAAAGAAAAAACTGGAATTTATATACGTTGGAAACAAGACTGTTCGTATCCCCCAGATTTGATATCCCAGCTCGACCTAAACAGAGGAAAAATTGAGTAGCTTAAAGGCCTTATTTTTCATAAGACGCAATAACGGGTCGGAGGCTAGATAGAGTAACTCATCCGATCCGAATCGAGAAAAAACTTTTTGATCCATGGCTTACCTCACGGATAAGAAAACTAGATACTTGGGAGGAAAATGTCAACATATGTGTGTATCTTTAAGCATTGGAGAAATTATCTGGAAGAACAATAAGATATTAACCGAAACCTCGAAGTTGTTGGAAAATTATGGAAATGGTTTGTACATCCATTGCTATATTTATAAACGCTAAAGGATTCGACTTTATGAAATGTCATCACTTTACAAAAAAATGGAAACAACCATTCAAGGATTTCAATTCAGAAGCAAATAAATGAATTATTTCGAAGCATACTTTATATCCAATGAACGTGTATTTCGAGGGGGCAAAATGTTAGCCTGCTTTGTGATCGGGCTACACAAAGCTAAGAGATTGCTCAATGAATAAGTTTGAAGAAAGAATTCACAGAAAAGACCCGGATCGGTTCGGAGGCCTTGACCCGACCCCTTTGGTTATGCAGCGAACAAAGCAGGAAATGGCATATAGGAAGCGCAATCGGATTGGTTCGGAGGTCATCGACCCAAACCCCATGTGTGAATGCTGATCCGATCTGAGAAAAGGAAGTTGTAATGCAGAGCGGTTGTGAATCCACCCTTCCACGTTCACCTTCGATCGTAGTGTGTTGGCACCACCTCAAAGCTTCCAAACCCGGATCTAAAGGGATGAGCACCAGTGTACCCAAACCGGAGGCCCTCCAAGGGAATTTTCTGCCTATAAATACACCATCAAGCCTCATTTGAAAGGATCTTTTGGCAAGTTATTGACTATCTCCTCTATTACAACTGAATTCTACTATTTTATTTAGATCATCATCAACCTTTAAAGCGTATTTTATCAAAGTTTGAGTGAAATCATTCATTGTAAAAGTGAGATTGAGTGAAGACAAGTATTGTATTTGTACTGTAACGGCACGAATTTCCGTACTCTCTGAGTCGACTATAACACCACGCGTCCAACCCAAATTGCACAGAAATAATAATCATTATTAGAAAGAAGTTACAGGATGAGAAATAGAAAGAAATATTAGAATAGAAGAAAACGAAGATCACAAACTCGCAACGAAACGAATAAAATATATTAAATAACATAACTTTTGAAATACAAATCAGCAACTGTATATATATACCATTATCAGAGCACAACAGTTATTCCTGGAACAGTTATAAACACCTGTTTCCAGATACAACATAATACACAGCGGAAAATATGATAGTCTATAGCTAACTGGCGAGCCTCCTGCTTCAAGCTCCTCCAATTGAATCTGTAAAATCTCGACTACTTGACTGCCCGAACAAATTTTGGGCACCCAAGAATTTAGGGAAAACAAACAAAATAAACTCTGGGTCAGTCATGGGACTGGTGTGAGTAAACTCCAACCATTTGATTTAACTTTTAAAACTCCTTTTGAAAGAAATGATAATCGTAAGACCGATCCACACATAAACACAGATGGTTTTTACCTTATGATGACCAAAAATATTTTTGATATCAAATCCGGTGATATTATAATAGTGTCTACAACAAATAAATAGAATCTAGCGGAACGCTTTCATCTCACGCTCCATATATAATATAAAATCAAAAAACGTAGGGCGCTTATTGGAGATTGGATTTCCAACATGACAAGGTATGGAACCACCTTTCGATCAGTGTACTCTAGAGGGGAATACACTGGGTTCAACAAGAACGTCTTGCAACCCGGCCCACACATGACCGACCACTCATTTCGCTTGAGTGTATCAAATGTATATCACCAACGGTTGGGATCAGCAACCGTTTCCCAAAAGGGACAGCATTGATAGATTAAAGAAGCAAATAGAATTTCTCTAGATAGGTGATTATACATCCTAATGGGAGCGACCCACATAGCCATGATGCCTGCCCGATTTTTGTCAATTCCCGGTTGTGAGGCTTGAGGTTTGAATTATCTTCTAGAACATCTGACCACCATTCACTCTGAATGCCACATCGTCAGATCCATCGGAAATAACTAATTGATTCCCACAAAAATACTTAGATTGTTAGGCTAAAGAAGTTTCATTTCTTTACCACCAACTTCGTACGTTTGAAGGAATCAACGTATGTAATCCCTACGGAAATACTCTGTTAGACACTCGTCCTTATAAGTTGTCCTGGGTCTGGACAAACCGAAGGCACCATTCTATTAATCCATCTTAGGCAATTTCTACCTAGGATTAATAGAACAGCCCTTGCATTTTACTCCGTCTTCAATCATCTTTAGCATAGGTTGATTCGTAACGCTTATGCCAATACAGAGTGGTTTTCAGATATCAGATGTAATACCCCGTTATTTTAAATATTAAAATTAACAAATTTAAGAATACTTAATTGTTAAAGTGAGAATTAATGGAAACGGGTTACGCCATTGAGTTCGTCTCAAAATTCTGCTTGGAATAGAGTCCAAGTTTTCGAAAATCAGACTTCGTATGAAGAAGTTATGGCCCTCAAAACTTTCAGAGATTTATATAAAACAATTCAGAAAATTAAATACCAAGGAAGGTCGACCTGGGGGTCGACCTACCCCATGCCAGGTCGACCAGGGGGTCGACCTCCCTATATGCAGGTCGACCTGGGGGTCGACCTACCCCCCGGGCAGATCTGAAATGTGATGATGTTTTGACTCACTACTGAGTCATTAGGGCTGAGGGGTTTATTCTATCTTGTCTGGATGGTCTTGATTGCTTCTAGGTTAATCTGACGACTCTTAATTAATTAAAATTCTATATAAGCAACCTAACCCTCAACCTAAAATCACACTAATTCATACCAAGAGCCGCCATGCTGTCAATGGTGAACCTAGAGTACCGTCGTTCTCTTTCAACTCAAAAGCAAGATAGAAGCAAGAATCAAAATCAAATCTAATCTAAATTAGAATAACAATTAGTCTACATCAAAGGCGAGCAATTCAGTTTCAGAATATAGATCCCAGAAAAACAAGGCTGTTCTTTTGTTTTTGAGTACCGTTTCTTTCACAAATTAATTAATTAATTAAATTGTGATAAGTTATAATTGGGATTATGAGAATATGACTACTGAATCATGTGATGTTATCGTCTGAACATATGACAGTTTTGTTATTGTGGATCTATTTCATATGTCAAAGTGTACATGGTTAACTTGATTCATTTTATGCAAATCTGTGTTAAATCATATGCTAGTTTATGAATATTATTCAAGTTTGGGATGTTAAAACATATGTGAATCTTATGCAAGTTTTGGATGTTAAAGCATATGCGAATCTTATGTAAGTTTGGGATGTTAAATTATATATGAATCTTATGCAAGTCTGCAGGTGGATTATACACAAGTTCATATGTGAATCATGTATATACATATGCTAGTTTATATGCAAAACATGTGACATTAATTTACATGTTTAGATCCATATGCAAGTTCACATTTTTATTAGATCTATATTTAGATCCATGGCAATAACATACTTATGCAAATTTATGTTCTATATGACTATTTCCTATGCTAGTTTTGTATGTGAATCATATGCTAGTTTGAATGTAAGTTTAGGTGAAAAACCATATCCATATGCAAGTTCACAATTACATGTTTAGATCTATACATTTAGATCCATGACGGTACATAATTTATACGAATTTATGTTTTATGACTATTGCCTATGCAAGTGTTTATTATGCAATTTTATATTTATATGAATCATAATCATGTCAGTTTTGATCCATGTTATGCTAGTTAGATCTATTTTGTGTGTTATGCAAGTTGTGATGTTTTTTCTATTTTATGAGTTAAACTATTTGCGAGTCTAACATATTTCATGTTCAACGTATGAACGACATGGGGATAATAATAAAATATTAGGTAATGTATATTGTGAAAATTGGCATAAATGGCTTAAAGGCATATAATTAATTTGAGACATTAATTGGTATAATTTATATACCTAAAAAAAGTATGGACATAATTTAGGCGAACAATTATGGACATGGATTAAAATTGGAAGTTATTGGCAATTTGAAATAGGGATATTAATTCAAATTGAAGTTGAATAATAATGTGTAATAATAAATGCGTAAGACACGAGGTTAGACTCGTTTGTGGTGTAAGACTGGTCGGACCTACCCGACAAATCCATCAACCACAAACGGTAGTCTAATGTGAGAGGTCAAAGGCCTAAATTAAATGTGTAATAAATGCCAAAGACACGAGGTTAGACTCATTTGTGGTATAAGACTGCCCGAACCCGCCCGGCAAATCCAGCAACCACAAACGGTAGTCTAATGTGAGAGGTCAAAGGCATAATTAAAAGATGCTTAGACACGAGGTTAAGTCTGGCTTGTGGTGGAAGTCTACCCGGAACCGCCCGGCATATCTAGCGACCTTAAGCAATCGACTTAATGTGAGAGGTCTGTGCATTAATAATTAATTAATGCTGATCAAAGACGAATAGGAATGACAAACAGAAGTTTGGTTGAGTTAAGTAATTCTATGAGTACCAACCTGATGTTGATTTCGGTGTTCGGGGTTGATACTTAGGGAGTTATTCTCTTATCCAATGTATCTGTGAACTAAGATGTACTTAATCTAAGTATAATACCTAAGTGGATAGGGTTAAGAACAACTTTACCAATAATATATAAGTGGATAGGGTTAAGACCAACTTAACCAATAATATATAAGTGAATAGGGTTAAGACAAGCTTAACCAATAACACATGTTGATTTGATAAGTGGGTAACATGGGTGACATGTGGGATATAATTATAAACACTTAACCAGGTTGAAACATGTAAGAAGACATGAATAAGAGGGGGTTAAGTGGGAAATCCTTGTGGGGACCAAGCATAGGTTGAAAGCTTGTGTCAAATGTGGGGACCCTTTTCAAACCAGTAACCCATTTATTATCTAGTGAGCGTGATCTAGATCGGGGACGGGGCACGCTTACTGGGTTTGATTGTAAGAGGTCAAAACGGGTTAGCGGTGGCAACGCAAGTCCAATGGGGTCATGTGCGTGCGTGGGCCCGGGCTGGCAGGTAAGACGTTGTTGCATCGTGTAGATAAAAGCCGTGCATCTCTAGTCGTATCAGGTTGCCACTTTGGGGAGTGATACACTCCACTGTGGGACTAGCACGGATATCTACGAGTTAGGGAGCTGATCGAATGGGGAAGGTAGTAGATACGACTAGCGGAGATAGGGGCTGGCGGCACCTATGACAGCAGCTAGGAGTACAAGAAACTACCATATTATGAATAAATGTTGTAATTAGACCGAGGAGAGTAGTGGGTACAACTAGTGGAGGTTGGAGCAGGCGGCACCAACGATAGCAGCTAGGAGGACACGAAACTACCATTATTATAATTATCATTATTACGATTAGTAAGAGGGATCAACTTCCAGTATGGGACTAGTAATGGTGCGGTGTAATTATCATTGGTGCGGTATAGTAATTATTCTATAGTGATTAGGAACGAGATTAACGCCAGAATATTCCTTTTATTTGTTTTTCCTTGCCCACTTGTTTCACAGTCATACCTTGTTTTACCAGTTTATGCCTTATCATAATTACTTTAATAATTATATTGTTAAAGTTATTGTACTCGCCAGACTTTATGTCCGACCCCCTTGTTTTCGCCTCTTTTCTTCCTTTTCCCCCCTCAGGTTCTCAAGGTGGGACTAGTGATAGTGGAGCTTGATTTGGATCTCTTTCTTTTGGAAGTGCTTGGATTGCTAAAAGTAAAGTTCAGCTCATTTCTTTTATGGCTACTAGTGTTGGGGTTATGCTTTTTTACTTTATGTACTCAGAAAACAATTTGTCAAGATGGATATTAAGTGTACTTGGTTTATGATGTTGTTGTAATCTAACTATTTCTCCACAGCAATAAAAGTTGTTTTAAAAATTTCAAGTACCAGTATATGTATCTGTCTTGTTATATTCTGTTTTATACATGAATACTACTCCATGAAAGTTAATGCATTCCCTTTGAGAGTGACATTAATAGACGTGGGGTGTTACACGTGGTATCAGAGCTGATGGTTACCAGAACAGATATGAGATTTTGGAAAACTGTTTTTGAAAAGCAATTTATAAAGAAATACTTCCAAAAATATGTTTTAAGGAGAGTATTTTCAAGAGAAAAGTTTGTTTTAAAAACATAAACTCCAAGAGCCATATATCTTTCCTTCGATTCTCCGTTTTGAATCTCTTCCTCTTTCCTTTTTGAATTTCTTCCACCACGTATAGATGCTATTCCTATGATATGTAAGAACTTCCGTACGATAGGCGGAATGTAATAACCCGGAAAATCTGGGCCAGTTTAAAATTTTTATTTTGGCAATTTTAGCGAATTTTGAAGATTTAAAATAGATTATTTTAAATAATATCGATGAAAAATTTATTTTGAATATAATTCGAACGTATATATTGTATACGTCGTCGTTAGGATATAAATATTTATATATAATTATAAATAGAATTGAAAATGGCGCGGTAGTTCGATAATTCGATTTCAAACTTCAATTGAATGTACCGGGTGCAGAACAATCCGGATTTTAGTGAAACTAAAAACATTGGGATATAATTGATAATATCTTTCCAACGAATCCGAAAAATCGAAATTTCATAGCGGGAATCAAAAGATATGTCCAGTTGAAAATTCTGAATAGTCGCTATGGAATTCAGGCCCTTAAAAATGGGAATTTTGCAAACGACCTCGGATTTCGACGAAACCACTTTTGTTAGATCCGCAGTGTCAAATTATTGTTAGATTCCAATTTTCATAATTTTTTGAATCAATATGTGAGCATGGCAAAGGAAAACGTGTTTGACCAGTTTCAGTTGATTTTAATCGACTGGAAAATGGCCATTTTTCCAACGGTCTCGGAATTCGACGAAACTAGTTTTGTAAGGACCATATCGTCAATACGAAGCTAGAAAATATTTTTATGGGATTTATAGAGTTAGTACGTGATCCCAGTAAATTGAAATGCGCGTTTAAATTCAATATATAGAGTTATATGTTGATTTTAACGAAAACTGATCGAAACGATCGAATCAGCCTACGATACATATCCCATTGTGTTCATAATGGGGGTAGAATGCTATGGACGACAGGCGGTGGGCCTCGTTTTGAGGTCAAAAATAAAAGTTGCTTTTTGGTTTAAAATAAAATAATTAAATAATAAAGTTAAACTTTCTCTCTCCCCTCTATATCCACTTTGGCCCCCCATTTCTCGTTTTTCAATTCGATCAGAAAAAAAGAAGAAGAAGAAGACGACGGAAGTGGAGAGGATCCGCCGCCCTCCTCGATGACCCCCTCGCCGCCGTCGCGGTGGCGCGGCTTTTCCCACCCCCTTCTCGCGCCAGAGCGCGATCCCCTCCCCCTCCTTCTGCCCTCTGCTGCTCCGCCCTCGTTGAAACCCCCCTATTCCCTCTCGAACCCGCGAGACCTGCACCCCCCTCAAAAACAAAATCGCGACACTCCTATCACCCCCAAATCGAACGTTGCGCCACTGCCTCGACCCACCCAGACCCTCCGGCGCCCTGCTCAGACCAACTCCGCCGGTTGTGGACCATTTCCCCCCTTCCATTCGCAGAAAACGCTGTAAGCTTTTATTTTAATTTAATTTAAATGCTTAGTTTAGTTAATTAAAAAGTGTTGTGTTTAAATTTCAGATTTTTTTGCAAAGATATGAAAAGAAATGATTTTTCTTTGTAAAAAGGTTTGGTTTTTCTTTATAAAAGGATTTGACTTTTAATCGTATAAAAATATGATTTTTATATTTTTAAAGTATTAAAAATATAATCTTTATTATGTAGAAGATGTAAAAATATGATTTTTGTTTATGTAGAGAATTAAAAATATAATTTTTACATGATAGGAATATTAAAAATATCATCATTATATATGTAGCAAAATAAAAATGTGATTTTTCTAGTGATGAAATTGAAAAGGTAAGATCTTTATAGTTGAAAAGGCGGGATCTTTATATGGAGAATAACGAGGAAAAAATAGAATTTTATCCATATAGCATAGTAAAAATTCGATTTTTATATATTGGATAGCATAGTAAAAATTCGATTTTTATATATTGAATAGCATAGTAAAAATTCGATTTTTATATATTGAATAACAAAGTAAAAATTCGATTTTTATATATTAAATAGCGAAGTAAAAATTCGATTATTACATATGTAGAGTATACGGGCAACGAAGGTGATAAAAAGGCGAGGACGATGAAGATTTCTATCGATGAAGAGTCGTGGTATTGGATAGCCATCGGTGAGAACTTCTCACCTTTCAAAATTTCTTTTTCTAGTTATATATATATATACTAGGATGCAGACGGTGTTTAGTAGCACCCGACACCCGTCATCCACAGACCATGGATGGCTTGTTTGTTTAATTGTTTGGTTGTGTAGTTGGTTAGATTATTTGGTTTGAATTGAATTGTTTGGTGAAATAGAATGGATTGGATTGATGTGTGAATGGCGTGAGCCTTCACTAGACTGGGGATAAGGCTAGGCCTTGTCCCGTTTCTAGTATCGTGCCGTTATGCCGCCGAAATTTTCTAAAATATGTTAGAAAAATAAAAATATCATTTTTATTGTGTAAATGAACTGAATAGAGATTCATGTGTTGAAATAAAATATTTTATCGTTAAAAATATAATTTTTAGCGTGAATGTGAATAAATAAATATTTATAAACAAATCGATCGATTTGTTTATATACACTGATTTGACTAATATTGAATGGGTTGATAAATTTTACACATCGCCCAACTGCACAAATAAAATCTGGGTTTGATTGTTTGAAACCCCACACGGGTGTTGGGATGAAATTTGAAGTTCACTCATCCTGATTGATTAAATATGTCGATCGATTGATTGATAGGCTGTTATAAGCGTTAGATGTCTCTATTTGATGCTTATACAGTGTAGTGCACTTTGGATGATGGTTGATTGTTTATCGTTGCTATTATATACATGTGTTGTATGGAATCCATATAATTAACTTTATATGGTGATTGATTGGGCCTCATTACAATTTAGAAGATAAAGAATATTATAAAATAAAGGTTCATGTGTTGACTGTACTCATCCGTTGAGATTATTCATGTGTTGAACAAAGTATTTTAACAATAAAATTTATATCTTTATCACTATAAAGTAAAGGTTCATGTGTTGACTGTACTCATCCGTTGAGATTAGTCAGGAATTGAACGAAATATTTTAATAATAAAATTTACATCTTTATCATATATAAAATTAGAAACTAACTGGAAAATAGATAAGATGAGTGGTCTCCTGGATATTAATCTGATGTTGGTTTCGGCCTTCGGGGTTAATATTCAGGAAATCGTTCTCTTACTAATTTACGGTTGGAGTCTGATTCAATATCAAACGATAGATACCTTAATTTTCATAAAATATATTAAATAACAAAAATAGTCACACATGGACAGTACTAATTCGCTGAGATTAGTCGTGTGTTGACAAAGATACAGAGACGTGTATTGAAAGTGATATAGATCCATTTGTTGAATATAAAGCCGTGTTGATTAGTGGTGCGCTATTTTGACGTGAACGATATTTATATCGAATATATTCGTTTTTGAATTTAAAAAAAAAATTGATTTGAATTGAAATTGATTTCAAAATGAATTGAATATAAAACGATTTCGAAATGAATTAAATATAAAACGATTTCGAAATGAATTAAATATAAAACGATTTCGAAATGAATTGAATATAAAACGATTTCGAAATGAATTGAATATAAAACGATTTCGAAATGAATTGAATATAAAACGATTTCGAAATGAATTGAATATAAAACGATTTCGAAATGAATTGAATATAAAACGATTTCGAAATGAATTGAATATAAAACGTTTTCGAATTGAATTGAATAGAAAACGAATTCAAATTGAATTGAAATTTGAATTGAATTGAAATGAAATAAAATGAATTTTAAAACGAATTTATAAGGAAAAATTCAATTTGGATTTGAATTGAAATGGAAGTTGAAATTGTTTTTGAAACGAATTTAAAACTATTTATATAATTCGTTTTAAATAAAAATCGATGAAATATATATATTATATATATTATATATATATAATATAATGGCCTGAATAGAACGCGTCGCGCCGCGGCAGTTCGTGAATTTCGACTATTTATTTCAAATGGACATTACGGGAGATCCGACCGTCGGATTCTCCTAAAACCAGAACCGTTGGGTTCATATTGAAAAGAGCTTTCTAACGAATATTAGAAGTTCAAAATCTAACGGTTGGATTTGGAGATAAATCCAAATCAAATTTGAAAAAGGTCGTTGTAAGTGCAGTTCGATGGCCGTTGATGGAAATCGATTGTACGGGCCTCGATAAAATTATTAAAAATAGTAATAATTTGTGTAAAATCATAGGAAATGATTTGGGAAAAATTGGGATGAAAAACTCCATATTTGAAAAGATAAAAATAGATTTTTTATCGAAATGAACTAGTTTTGAACTAAAATTAAAATCCATTTATTTTCAAATAAATAAATTGAATTTGAAAAGGGGTTTCAAATAAAATTGATTCATGGGTTTATCGTGAACTGTGTTTTAAATAACACTAGTTCTTTAACCCGATAATAAATAGAATGTGATTTGGGTTTATCGTGAACTATGTTTTAAATAACACTAGTTCTTTAACCCAGTAAAAGGAATTTTAATGAATCTGCAATTAAATTGAAATGTGAATTGATAATTTAAATTATCAAATTTAGAAAGTAAGCGAGGATGGAGTATTACCAGTTTTGCTCCAAAGCGATAGCTAAATCTTTAATTAGATTTGAACGTGAAATGGTAATTAATTTTACCAATAACACCACGGTGTTAGATATGGAGTATTACCAGTTTTGCTTCATGGGATGAATAGGTTGGGATTGGGAAATAAAATAAATAATTACTTCGGTGTGGTTCGCTAATCTCGACTAGTTCAGAAACCCATAATTTGGTTTGAAACGACATCCAAAGGAAAATTAAAGGATAAATTTTAGAGAATTTATCTTGGATAAAATTAATGGGAACCTTTCCCTAAGAATGTGGAATTGGAATGAGGCGTATGTTGTGTTTGTGTAACATTCGCTTTTAATATATGCGGGTTGTTCGGAAAGGCCGGGTTTACACCCATTCTGAATAACCGATTCGACGATATGTCGAAGATGAAGACGGCGGTCGAAGAGCAGAAGTCTTCACATCGTTTGGATAATTACTAACGATCCTGATTGGGCTGTAGACCCAAGAGGATGGAAATAGTTGGTGGTAGCCCAGACGTATTTGGAGATGGATGGATATGCGAGGAAAGTGCCTCCGGTTTCGTTCAGACCCAGAACGGACTTGTAAATGGATTGTGTGTCTGACATTGGATTTTATTCTGTGTTGATTGATTTCTATTAAATATACATCTGTTTGGCGGCGGAGAATTTATTCTTTTGCTTAACGCCCTTCTCTGAGATGTACGAGCTCAGAGGTTGTATATCGATGGACATCAGTCGCATGGCATGAATTGCCTGTGTGACACGCTAAGATGCAATGATCAAGACTTTTGTTGAAAAGCAGAGTCTTGTGGTCTTTGATCAAAGCACGACCCACGTGGCAGCTTTGTGTATAGCGTGAATTCGCGAGCCTCACACCTCGGTATGAGTTAAAAATGGGATACGGACCGCTGGGAGAGCACGACGTTTCTTTCTAGCTTTGGTGGTGTCAGTGACTTACCAGCCCTGACATTTATATACTTTTCACCTTTGTGGTTGTTGGAATGAGGCGCCTCGATTATAGGTCTGTAAGGACCGGGGAACGTGTGTTCAGGAATAACTAATCCTCTAACGTAAGTGAGGACCGGCCCAGCCGCATCCAGAGTTGCCCAGAGTGCGTAGTCCTGAAGCATTTGCTAGAGTGTCTCGAACGCGGAGAGGAGCTTGCCCCTTGCCTCGACTCATGACAGAAATCCAATTTCCAATACGTGTATTTCGGTTTATTTGTAGAGCCTAGTATGGCGACATAGTAGCATGGGATGCTATGCCGTCTATGATTTATATTTATGATTGAAATTGTTTTGACACTATACACTTACTATAGTATCAAATGATTTGTTTTAAATGTACCAAACATGCTTGGCTATTATTAGGGAAAACCCTATCCTCCGGCTTGCGTTGCATTGTGTGATGGGACCTGGGTCTTATAATAGCTTCATTTTTCAAAAAAGCATTGCATTGTTTATTCCATGCACTGGTATTCTTGGGAGAAAACCCGTTCCGTGTTATACGGTGTGGTCCCTTGAATTACTTGCCTTTAAAGTAAAGTTTTAAATAACTGTTTTAGTTCTCACACCAATCACATGACTGACCTGGAGTTTATTGTTTTAACCTAAACTCTAGGTGCCCCTATTTTCCGCACGGGCAGCTAGTAGTTTTGGTTTTGCAGATTTATATTCACAGGATCTTGATTTACAGCTGGAACGATGCTCGGAAAGCTCTGTATCCGCGCATTACTTTCAGTTGTGTTTTATATTGTTTTTCCGCTGCTATGTAATTCATTGTAATCTCTGATATTTATCGAATGTAATTTATTCATTTATACTCTGTATATTCTTGTATCTGATGGAATTGTTGTAATAGCAATGAAATGTTCTTCCGTCTGTGTTCTGATTTGTCCTGTTCTCAAACGATCAGGGGTTTCGAACGGTCTAGATCGGTTTAACGATTGATTCGGATCGAGCGAAATTCCCGGCCGTCACATTTGGTATAGAGCTTTGGTTTACAGAGCTCGAGAACAAGACACATTAGAACCATACGAAAGAATTCATCAGATATTGGATTAGTAAAATCCAATTAGAATGACTCGTTAGAGATAGGATCAGTAGTATCCTAGAACGAGTGTGAAGAGTATATTTTTCAAATGAAAACAATTTTGTTTTGATAATTTGAATCGTTTTACATGTATTTGAATATTTATTTATTTTGAATTTGGACAATCTAGTATATAAAGGTTTTGCATATACGCGTCATGAACGTATATTCGAAGTTTTAATATATTAGATAGATATAGAATCACACTCTAGTCGCCCGGACCTGATTCTGATGATTGACGCGTCATCATCAGTAATTATTTTCGTGTTTCGAAGGTATGATATCTATATATTTCCATCAGACTGGTGTGAGAACCAAAACTTATATAGATAGGTTTATTGTTGTGAATTGGCATCAAAAACATGATTTTCTGTATATATCAAAATTATGAATTTGAAACTTTAATTCACTAATTGATTGATGTTTGTATTGTTTGTTTATTTGTTTGATAATTTTGAACCATTTAGTCTAATTGAACCGAATATTGAATATTATTGGAAATTGGTCGCATTTGCTTGCATATACATATACTTACATTGAACAGGTCATAGCAAGGAGGCTAGAGCAGAGAATAAAATTTGTTTGCCCAACAAATAGGAATATGTTTACTACAATTTACTGTTTAGTTTGGGTGATGATGATTTTATGAGCCTATTGGCTAGCCGCTTTGCTTTTTCTTTTTCTTTTTGAGATCAGAAGGCCTGTATGGCAATTTCGGGATTTTCCCGTGGCTCCCGGTGCAGGGGAGGTTATGGCGAAATTTTTCGAAAATTTAGGGTGTTAGCCAAATTTTTGAAAATTTGAAAATTCTCAGAAACTGAAAAGTTGGAGAATGGAAGCCAGATCGAACGTAGAGTTGATTGATCAAACCACTTTCGACTTCGTTCCTTTTCGGGGACGAAAAGTTTTAAGTGGGGGAGATTGTAATAACCCGAAAAATCTGGGCCAGTTTAAAATTTTTATTTTGGCAATTTTAGCGAATTTTGAAGATTTAAAATAGATTATTTTAAATAATATCGACGAAAAATTTATTTTGAATATAATTCGAACGTATATATTATATACGTCGTCGTTAGGATATAAATATTTATATATAATTATATATACAATTGAAAATGGCGCGGTAGTTCGATAATTCAATTTCAAACTTCAATTGAACTGTAATAACCCGGAAAATCTGGGCCAGTTTAAAAATTTTATTTTTGCAATTTTAGCGAATTTTGAACATTTAAAATGCATTATTTTAAATAATATCGATGAGAAATTCGTTTTGAATAGAATTCGACGTATATATTATATACATCGTCGTTAGAATATAAATAATTATATATAATTATAAAAGGAATTGAAAATGGCGCGGTAGTTCGATAATTCGATTTCAAACTTCAAATGAATGTATCGGGTGCAAAACAAACCGGATTTTAGTGAAACCAAAAACATTAGGATCTAATTGATGATACCTTTCCAACGAATCCGAAAGATTGAAATTTCATAGCGGGAATCAAAAGATATGTCCAGTTGAAAATTCTGAATAGTCGCTATGGAATTCAGGCCCTTAAAAATGGGAATTTTGCAAACAACCTCGGATTTCGACGAAACCACTTTTGTTGGATCCGTGATGTCAAGTTATTGCTAGATTCCAAATTTCATAATTTTTCGAATCAATATGTGAGCGTGGCAAAGGAAAACGCGTTTGACCAGTTTCAGTTGATTTTAATCGACTGGAAAATGGCCATTTTTCTAACGGTCTCAGAATTCGACGAAACTAGTTTTGTTAGGACCGTATCGTCAATACGAAGCTAGAAAATATTTTTCTGCAATTTATAGAGTTAGTATGTGACCCCGGTAATTTGAAATGTACGTTTAAAATTCAATATAATGATTTAAATGTAAATTCAACGGAAACAGATCGAAACGATCGAATCAGCCTACGATATATATCCCATTGTGTTCAGAATGGGGGTAATACGCTATGGACGACAGGCGGTGGGCCTCGTTTCGAGGTCGTATGTAAAAGTCAACTTTTTGCAAAATAAAAAAATTAAAAAATTAAAATCCTTTCTCTTTCCTCTTCCCTTATACGTTGGCCCCCCCCTATTTCTTCGTTCAGCATAAAATCGATTTCTGAAATAAAAAAAAAAAAGAAAAGGAAGGAGGAGGCGCGCTCCTCCCAGCAGCGCGTCGCCGGAGCCACGCCGCCGCTAGGAGGCGCAGCCCCCCCAGCTTCCCTCCTCCACGCGTTGCTCTCTCTCTTCTTCTCCCTGTAGCCGCGACTCCCCCTAATCCAAGCCCTAATCGGAGTAAACCGCCCCAGCGCCGCCCCTACCGCCTGCGAACCACCTCCAGCACCACTCCTCCGACCTGCGCAGCCCCCTGGCACCACCCACCACCTCCAGGGACCCCTGGTTCGACTGTGAACACCCCCCCCTTCTGAAAATGCAATGTAAGTTTTAATTTTGGGTATTATTTATTTTCTTCAATTTAAAAACTGACTTTAAACGGGAAAGATCGGATTTTTATTTAGGAGAATGGTCGGATTTTTATTTAGAGGAAAGGCGATATTTTCATATAAGGAATGACGAGGTTTTTATCATATATGAAAGAAAAATATGATTTTTATATTTTTAAAGAATTAAAAATATGACTTTTATATTTTTAAAGTATTAAAAATATAATCTTTACTATATAGAAGATGTAAAAGTATGATTTTTGTTTATGTAGAGAATTTAAAAACATAATTTTTACATGATAGGAATATTAAAAATATCATCTTTGTATATGTAGCAAAATAAAAATGTGATTTTTAGAATGATATTTTTTGAAAAAGGCGAAGTCTTTATATGGAGAATAGCGGGAGAATAGCGTGATAAAAATAGAATTTTTACCTATATAGCATAGTAAAAATTCGATTTTTATATATTGAATAACGAAGTAAAAATATGATTTTTATATATTGAATAACGAAGTAAAAATATGATTTTTATATATTGAATAACGAAGTAAAAATATGATTTTTATATATTGAATAACGAAGTAAAAATTCGATTTTTATATATTGAATAACGAAGTAAAAATTCGATTTTTATATATTGAATAGCGTAGTAAAAATATGATTTTTATATATTGAACATCGTAGTAAAAATATGATTTTTATATATTGAACATCAAAGTAAAAATTGGGTTTTTTCTTATTGAATAACGAAGTAAAAATGTGATTTTTATATATGTAGTGGCTACGGGCAACGAAGATGACAAGGATGCGATAGCGATGAAGATTTCTATAAAAGAAGTGTCGTGAAGTTGGATAGCTATTGGTGAGAACTTCTCACTCTTCAACTTCTTTTTCTAGTTATATATATATATATACTAGGATGCAGACGGTGCTTAGTAGCACCCGACACAATCGTCCACAGACCATGGACTTGTTTGTTTGGTTGCATAAGGTAGTTAGATGATTTGGGTTGAATTGAATTATTTGGTGAATTGAATGGATTTGATTGATGTGTGAATGGCGTGGGCCTTCACTAGACCGGGGATAAGGCTAGGCCTTGTCCCGTTTCTAGTATCGTGCCGTTATGCCACCGAAATTTTCTAAAATAAGTTAGAAAAATAAAAATATCATTTTTATTGTGTAAATGAACTGAATAGAAATTCATGTGTTGAAATAGAATATTTTATCGTTAAAAATATAATTTTTAACGTGGAAGTGAATAAAATAAAATATTCATTTACAAACCGGACGGTATGTTTATGTAAACCTATTTGAAGGACATTGATTGGGACGATAAATTTTACACATCGCCCAGCTGCACAAATAAAATCTGTGTTTGATTGTTTGAAACCCCACGCGGGTGTTGGGATGAAATTTGGAAGTTCACTCATCCTGATTGCTTAAATATGTCGATCGATTGATTGACAGGCTGTTATAAGCGTAAGATATCTATATTTGATGCTTATACAGTGTAGTGCACTTTGGTTGATGGTTGATTATTTTTCAATGCTATTATATACATGTGTTGTATGGAATCCATATAATTAACGTTATATGGTGATTGATTGGGCCTCATTCCAATCGGGAAAATAATGAATATTATAAAAGAAAATTCATGTGTTGAATATAAAAATAGTCATGTGTTGACGATGATTATGGGTTGAAACTATTCATGTGTTGAGTGAAATATTTTAAATAATAAAAATTACATCTTTATCATATTTACGATTAGAATCTACTTTACGGTGGAGTCTAATTAAAATCAAACGATAGATACCATAGTTTTATAAAATATTTTACATAACAAAAATAGTGATGTGTTGATTAGAGATGCGTTATTTTGGCGTAAACGATATTTATATCGATTTTATTCGTTGTATAATGAATATTGAAAAGTGATTTCAAAATTAAATATTTTGAAATGAAATTCAAATTGAATTAGATTAAAATTCGAATTGAATAGGAAGCGAATTTGAATTCGAATAAAATAGAAATGAATTCAAATTGAATTAAATTGAAATTGAAATTTAAAACGAACTGAAATTGAATTGAAATCAATTTGAAACGAATTCGAATTAAATCAAATAGAAGGTAAATTCGAATTGAATTGAATTGAAACGAATTTGAATTTGAATTGAATTGAAATGAACTCGAATTGAATTGAATTGAAACGAACTTGAATTTGAATTGAATTGAAATGAACTCGAATTGAATTGAAATCAAATCCATTTGAAATTGAAGATGAAGTTGAAATTGTTTTGAAACGAATGTAGAACTATTTATAAAATTCGTTTTAAAAGGAAATCGACGAAATATATATATAATATATATATATTATATATATAATGGCCTGAATAGAACGCGCCGCAGCAGTTCGTGAATTTCGACCATTTATTTCAAACGGACATTGCGGGAGATCCGACCGTCGGATTCTCCTAAAACCGGAACCGTTGGGTTAGTATCGAAAAGAGCTTTCCATTGAATATTAGAAATTTGAAATCTAACGGTTGGATTTGGAATTATGTCCAAATCAATTTCAGAAAAGGGTCGCTGTAAGTGCAGTTCGATGGCCGTTGATGGAAATCGACTGTACGGGCCTTGATAAAATTATTAAAAATATCTATAATTTGTGTAAAATCATAAGAAATGATTTGGGAAAAATTGGGCTGAAGAATTCCACATTGGAAAGGATAAAAATAGATTTTTATCGAAATGAACTAGTTTTGAACTAGAATTAAAATCAATTTTTTTTAAATAAATAAATTGAATTTGAAGTGTTTTTAAAAATAATCAATATTCCCAATACGTGGATTGGACTGGAGTTGAATCGAAATTATCTACGGGATATTTCGATGTTGGATTTCGTGACTATACAGATATTCTTATGGGAAATTGAAAGATATATTTTATATCGTTATTTCCAATACGATATTTGTTGGTTTCAGAATTTGATATTGAATATAAGCCGATATATTTTCTATTCAAAGCCTTGTATTTAATATCAAATGTGATTTCGGTTTATCGTGGATCATGTTTTAAATGACATTGGTGCTTTAACCCAGTTAAAGGCAAGATATCGATTTTTGAGAAGATTAAAACTAAGTGAAGCTTTAATGAATCTTTAATTAGATTAAAATGTGAGTTGATAATTTAAATTATCAAATCTGAAAAGTGATCGAGAGTGGAGTATCACCAGTTTTGCTCCAAAGCGATAGTCAAATCTTTAATTAGGTTTGAACGTGAAATGGTAATTAACTTTACCGATAACACCGTGGTGTTAGATGTGGAGTATTACCAGTTTTCTCCATGGGATATATAGGTTGGGATTGGGAAATAAAATAAATAATTACTTCGGTGTGGTTCGCTAATCCCGACTAGTTAGAAATGATATCCAAAGGAAGATTAAAGAATAAATTTAGAAGAATTTAACTTGGATAAAATTAATGGGAACCTTTCCCTAAGAATGTGATTTCGTGAATGAAAGAATATTCTGAATTGGAATGAGGCGTTTGTTGTGTTTGTGTAACATTTGTTTATTATATATGTGGGTTATTCAAAAAGGCCGGGTTTATACCCATTCTGAATAACCGATTCGACGAGATGTCAAAGATGAAGACGGGGGTTGAAGACCGGAAGTCTTCACATCGTTTGGGTGATTACTGATGATCTTGATTGGGCTGTACACCCAAGATGAGGGAAACAGTTGGTGATCGTCCAGACGTACTTGGAGATCGATGGATATGCGAGGAAAGTGCCTCCGGTTTCGTTCAGACCCAGAACGAACTTGTAAATGGATTATGTGTCTGACATTGGATTTTATTCTGTGTTGATTGATATCTATTAAATATATATCTGTTTGGCGGCGGAGAATTTATTCTCTTGCTTAACGCCCTTCTCTGAGACGTAAGAGCTCAGAGGTTGTATATCGATAGACATCAGTCGCATGGAGTGAATTGCCAGTGTGGCATGCGTAAGTGGCAAATGATCAAGGCTTCTGTTGAAAAGCAAAGTCTTGTGGTTGATGATCAAAGCACGGCCTGTGTGGCGTAGCTTTGTGTATAACGTGAATTCGCGAGCCTCACACCTCGGTATGAGTCAAAAACGGGATACAGACCCAAGGAGTGCACGACGTTTCTTTCTAGCTAGGGTGGTGTCAGTGACCTACCAGCCCTGACATTTATATACTTTTCACCTATATGGTTGTTGGATACGAGGCGCCTCGGATATAGGTCTGTAAGGACCGGGGAACGTGTGTTCAGGAATAACTAATCCTCAAAAGTAAGAGAGGACCGGCCTTGGAGGTTCCAAAGGATCAGAGTGGGGTCCTGAGGCATTGCTAGAGTGTCTCGAACGCGGAGAGGAGCTTGCCCCTTGCCTCGGCTCATGACGGAAATCCAATTTCCAATACGTGATATTGCAGTTTTAATTGTAGAACTAGTATGGCGACATGATATATGGTACCCATGCCGTCTATGATTTATATTTATGATTGAAATTGTTTTGACACTATACACCTATTATAGTATCAAGTGATTTGTTTTAAACGTACCAAGCACGTTTGGCTATTATAAGGGAAAACCCTATCCTCCAGCTTGCGTTGCATTGTGTGATGGGACCTGGGTCTTATAATAGCTTCATTTTTCCAAAAAGCATTGCGTTGTTTTGTTATATGCACTAGTATTCTTGGGAGAAAACCCGTTCCGTGTTATACGGCGTGGTCCCTTGAATTACTCTCTTTTAAAATTGAATTAAATAACTGTTTTAGTTCTCACACCAGTCACATGACTGACCTGGAGTTTATTGTTTTAACCTAAACTCTGGGTGTCCCTATTTTCCACGAGCAGCTAGTAGTTTTGGTTTTGCAGATTTATATTCACAGGGTCCTGATTAACAGCTGGAACGATGCTCGGAAAGCACTGTATCTGTGTATCACTTTCAGTTGTATTTTGTATATTTTTCCGCTGCTATGTAATTTATTGTAATATCTGGTATTTGTCGAATGTAATTTATTCATTTTTACTCTGTATATTCTTGTATCTGATGGAATTGTTGTAATAACATTGAAATGTTCTTCCGTCTGCGTTCTATTTTGTCTTGTCCTCAATTCTATCCGTGCTTTCCTTCACGGGGAAGTTCGGGTCGTCTCAGTTTGGTATCAGAGCTTTGGTTTACAGAGCTCGAGAACAAGACACATAAGAACCATACGAAAGAATTCATCAGATATTGGATTAGTAATATCCAATTAGAATGACTCGTTAGAGATGGGATCAGTAGTATCCTAGAACGAGTGTGAAGAGTATATTTTTCAAATGAAAGCAATTTTGTTTTAAAATTTAAATCTCTTTAAACGTATTTGAATATTTATTTATTTTGAATTTGGACAATCGAGTATATATAGATTTCGCGTATACGCGTCATGAACGTATAGTCGAAGTTTTAATATACTGGGTAGATATAGAATCACATTCTAGACATCCGGGGATGATTCTGATGATGGTGCATCATCATCAGTATTCATATTCGAATTTCGAAGGTGTGATTTCTATATATTTCCATTAGACTGGTGTGAGAACCAAAACTTATATAGCTAGATACATTGTTGTGAATTGGCATCAAAAACATGATTTTCTGTATATGTATCAAAATTATGAATTTGAAACGTTAAATACACTAATTGATTGCTGTTTGTGTTGTTTGTTGATTTATTTGATAATTTTGAACCATTAAGCCTAATTGAACCAAATATTGAATTATATTGAAAATTGGTCGCATTTGCTTGCATATACATGTGTTTACATTGAACAGGTCATAGCAAGGAGGCTAGAGCCGAAGAATAAAATTTGTTTGCCCGACAAATAGGTACATGTTTATCATAATTTACTGTTTTGTTTGGGTGATGATGATTTTATGAGCCTATTGGCTAGCCGCTTGGCTTTTTCTTTTTCTTTTTGAGATTAGAAGGACCGGGGAAGCTATTTGAAATTCCCCGATGCTCCCGGTGCAGGGGAGGTTATGGCGAAATTTTTCGAAAATTTAGGGTGTTAGCCAAATTTTTGAAATTTTTGAAAATTCTCAGAAACTGAAAAGTTGGAGAATGAAAGCCAGATCGAACGTAGAGCTGAATAATCAAACCACTTTCGACTTTGTTCCTTTTCAGGGACGAAAAGTTTTAAGTGGGGGAGATTGTAATAACCCGGAAAATCTGGGCCAGTTTAAAATTTTTATTTTTGCAATTTTAGCGAATTTTGAACATTTAAAATGGATTATTTTAAATAATATCGATGAGAAATTCGTTTTGAATAGAATTCGACGTATATATTATATACGTCGTCGTTAGAATATAAATAATTATATATAATTATAAAAGGAATTGAAAATGGCGCGGTAGTTCGATAATTCGATTTCAAACTTCAAATGAATGTACCGGGTGCAAAACAAACCGGATTTTAGTGAAACCAAAAACATTAGGATCTAATTGATGATACCTTTCCAACGAATCCGAAAGATTGAAATTTCATAGCGGGAATCAAAAGATATGTCCAGTTGAAAATTCTGAATAGTCGCTATGGAATTCAGGCCCTTAAAAATGGGAATTTTGCAAACAACCTCGGATTTCGACGAAACCACTTTTGTTGGATCCGTGATGGTTATTGCTAGATTCCAAATTTCATAATTTTTCAAATCAATATGTGAGCGTGGCAAAGGAAAACGCGTTTGACCAGTTTCAGTTGATTTTAATTGACTGGAAAATGGCCATTTTTCTAACGGTCTCAGAATTCGACGAAACTAGTTTTGTTAGGACCGTATCGTCAATACGAAGCTAGAAAATATTTTTCTGCAATTTATAGAGTTAGTATGTGACCCCGGTAATTTGAAATGCACGTTTAAAATTCAATATAATGATTTAAATGTAAATTCAACGGAAACAGATCGAAACGATCGAATCAGCCTACGATATATATCCCATTGTGTTCGGAATGGGGGTAATACGCTATGGACGACAGGCGGTGGGCCTCGTTTCGAGGTCGTATGTAAAAGTCAACTTTTTGCAAAATAAAATAATAAAAAAAATTAAAATCCTTTCTCTTTCCTCTTCCCTTATACGTTGGCCCCCCCTATTTCTTCGTTCACCAGAAAATCGATTTCTGAAATAAAAAAAAGGAAGGAGGAGGCGCGCTCCTCCCAGCAGCGCGTCGCCGGAGCCACGCCGCCGCCAGGAGGCGCAGCCCCCCCAGCTTCCCTCCTCCACGCGTTGCTCTCTCTCTTCTTCTACCTGTAGCCGCGACTCCCCCTAATCCAAACCCTAATCGGAGTAAACCGCCCCAGCGCCACCCCTACCGCCTGCGAACCACCTCCAGCACCACTCCTCCGACCTGCGCAGCCCCCTGGCGCCACCCACCACCTCCAGGGACCCCTGGTTCGACTGTGAACACCCCACTCCCTTCTGAAAATGCAATGTAAGTTTTAATTTTGGGTATTATTTATTTTTTTCAATTTAAAAACTGACTTTAAATGGGAAAGATCGGATTTTTATTTAGGAGAATGGTCGGATTTTTATTTAGAGGAAAGGCGATATTTTCATATAAGGAATGACGAGGTTTTTATCATATATGAAAGAAAAATATGATTTTTATATTTTTAAAGAATTAAAAATATGATTTTTATATTTTTTAAGTATTAAAAATATAATCTTTACTATATAGAAGATGTAAAAGTATGATTCTTGTTTATGTAGAGAATTTAAAAACATAATTTTTACATGATAGGAATATTAAAAATATCATCTTTTTATATGTAGCAAAATAAAAATGTGATTTTTAGAATGATATTTTTTGAAAAAGGCGAAGTCTTTATATGGAGAATAGCGTGATAAAAATAGAATTTTTACCTATATAGCGTAGTAAAAATTCGATTTTTATATATTGAATAACGAAGTAAAAATATGATTTTTATATATTGAATAACGAAGTAAAAATATGATTTTTATATATTGAATAACGAAGTAAAAATTCGATTTTTATATATTGAATAACGAAGTAAAAATTCAATTTTTATATATTGAATAGCGTAGTAAAAATATGATTTTTATATATTGAACATCGTAGTAAAAATATGATTTTTATATATTGAACATCAAAGTAAAAATTGGGTTTTTTCATATTGAATAACGAAGTAAAAATGTGATTTTTATATATGTAGTGGCTACGGGCAACGAAGATGACAAGGATGCGATAGCGAGGAAGATTTCTATAAAAGAAGTGTCGTGAAGTTGGATAGCTATTGGTGAGAACTTCTCACTCTTCAGCTTCTTTTTCTAGTTATATATATATATATACTAGGATGCAGACGGTGCTTAGTAGCACCCGACACAATCGTCCACAGACCATGGACTTGTTTGTTTGGTTGCATAAGGTAGTTAGATGATTTGGGTTGAATTGAATTATTTGGTGAATTGAATGGATTTGATTGATGTGTGAATGGCGTGGGCCTTCACTAGACCGGGGATAAGGCTAGGCCTTGTCCCGTTTCTAGTATCGTGCCGTTATGCCGCCGAAATTTTCTAAAATAAGTTAGAAAAATAAAAATATCATTTTTATTGTGTAAATGAACTGAATAGAAATTCATGTGTTGAAATAGAATATTTTATCGTTAAAAATATAATTTTTAACGTGGAAGTGAATAAAATAAAATATTCATTTACAAACCGGACGGTTTGTTTATGTACACCTATTTGAAGGACATTGATTGGGACGATAAATTTTACACATCGCCCAGCTGCACAAATAAAATCTGTGTTTGATTGTTTGAAACCCCACACGGGTGTTGTGATGAAATTTGGAAGTTCACTCATCCTGATTGCTTAAATATATCGATCGATTGATTGACAGGCTGTTATAGGCGTAAGATATCTATATTTGATGCTTATACAGTGTAGTGCACTTTGGTCGATGGTTGATTATTTTTCAATGCTATTATATACATGTGTTGTATGGAATCCATATAATTAACGTTATATGATGATTGATTGGGCCTCATTCCAATCGGGAAAATAATGAATATTATAAAAGAAAATTCATGTGTTGAATATAAAAATAGTCATGTGTTGACGATGATTATGGGTTGAAACTATTCATGTGTTGAGTGAAATATTTTAAATAATAAAAATTACATCTTTATCATATTTACGATTAGAATCTACTTTACGGTGGAGTCTAATTAAAATCAAACGATATATACCATAGTTTTATAAAATATTTTACATAACAAAAATAGTGATGTGTTGACAGTACTCATGTGTTGAGATTAGTCGTGTGTTGAAAGAAATATAAATTCATGTGTTGAATGGGATAAATATTCATTTGTTGGATAGAATAAAGAAGTTTTGAAAATATAAAGCCGTGTTGATTAGAGATGCGTTATTTTGACGCAAACAATATTTATATCGATTTTATTCGTTGTATAATGAATATTGAAAAGTGATTTCAAAATTAAATATTTTGAAATGAAATTCAAATTGAATTAGATTAAAATTCGAATTGAATAGGAAGCGAATTTGAATTCGAATAAAATAGAAATGAACTCAAATTGAATTAAATTGAAATTGAAATTTAAAACGAACTGAAATTGAATTGAAATCAATTTGAAACGAATTCGAATTAAATCAAATAGAAGGTAAATTCGAATTGAATTGAATTGAAACGAATTTGAATTTGAATTGAATTGAAATGAACTCGAATTGAATTGAAATCAAATCGATTTGAAATTGAAGATGAAGTTGAAATTGTTTTGAAACGAATGTAGAACTATTTATAAAATTCGTTTTAAAAGGAAATCGACGGAATATATAATATATATATTATATATATATATATATATAATGGCCTGAATAGAACGCGCCGCGCCGCGGCAGTTCGTGAATTTCGACCATTTATTTCAAACGGACATTGCGGGAGATTCGACCGTCGGATTCTCCTAAAACCGGAACCGTTGGGTTCGTATCGAAAAGAGCTTTCCAATGAATATTAGAAATTTGAAATCTAACGGTTGGATTTGGAATTATGTCCAAATCAATTTCAGAAAAGGGTCGTTGTAAGTGCAGTTCGATGGCCGTTGATGGAAATCGACTGTACGGGCCTTGATAAAATTATTAAAAATATCTATAATTTGTGTAAAATCATAAGAAATGATTTGGGAAAAATTGGGCTGAAGAATTCCACATTGGAAAGGATAAAAATAGATTTTTATCGAAATGAACTAGTTTTGAACTAGAATTAAAATCAATTTTTTTTTTTAAATAAATAAATTGAATTTGAAGTGTTTTTAAAAATAATCAATATTCCCAATACGTGGATTGGACTGGAGTTGAATCGAAATTATCTACGGGATATTTCGATGTTGGATTTCGTGACTATACAGATATTCTTATGGGAATTTGAAAGATATATTTTATATCGTTATTTCCAATACGATATTTGTTGGTTTCAGAATTTGATATTGAATATAAGCCGATATATTTTCTATTCAAAGCCTTGTATTTAATATCAAATGTGATTTGGGTTTATCGTGGATCATGTTTTAGATGACATTGGTGCTTTAACCCAGTTAAAGGCAAGATATCGATTTTTGAGAAGATTAAAACTAAGTGAAGTTTTAATGAATCTTTAATTAGATTAAAATGTGAGTTGATAATTTAAATTATCAAATCTGAAAAGTGATCGAGAGTGGAGTATCACCAGTTTTGCTCCAAAGCGATAGTCAAATCTTTAATTAGATTTGAACGTGAAATGGTAATTAACTTTACCGATAACACCGTGGTGTTAGATGTGGAGTATTACCAGTTTTCTCCATGGGATATATAGGTTGGGATTGGGAAATAAAATAAATAATTACTTCGGTGTGGTTCGCTAATCCCGACTAGTTAGAAATGATATCCAAAGGAAGATTAAAGAATAAATTTAGAAGAATTTATCTTGGATAAAATTAATGGGAACCTTTCCCTAAGAATGTGATTTCGTGAATGAAAGAATATTCTGAATTGGAATGAGGCGTTTGTTGTGTTTGTGTAACATTTGTTTATTATGTACGTGGGTTATTCAGAAAGGCCGGGTTTATACCCATTCTGAATAACCGATTCGACGAGATGTCAAAGATGAAGACGGTGGTTGAAGTCCGGAAGTATTCACATCGTTTGGGTGATTATTGATGATCTTGATTGGGCTGTACACCCAAGATGAGGGAAACAGTTGGTGATCGTCCAGACGTACTTGGAGATCGATGGATATGCGAGGAAAGTGCCTCCGGTTTCGTTCAGACCCAGAACGAACTTGTAAATGGACAGTGGATTTTATTCTGTGTTGATTGATCTCTATTAAATATACATCTGTTTGGCGGCGGAGAATTTATTCTCTTGCTTAACGCCCTTCTCTGAGACGTAGGAGCTCAGAGGTTGTATATCGATGGACACCACTCGCATGGAGTGAATTGCCAGTGTGGCATGCGTAAGTGGCAAATGATCAAGGCTTCTGTTGAAAAGCAAAGTCTTGTGGTTGATGATCAAAGCACGGCCTGTGTGGCGTAGCTTTGTGTATAACGTGAATTCGTGAGCCTCACACCTCGGTATGAGTCAAAAACGGGATACGGACCCAAGGAGTGCACGACGTTTCTTTCTAGCTAGGGTGGTGTCAGTGACCTACCAGCCCTGATATTTATATACTTTTCACCTGTGTTGTTGTTGGATACGAGGCGCCTCAGATATATGTCTGTAAGGACCGGGAAACGTGTGTTCAGGAATAACTAATCCTCAAAAGTAAGAGAGGACCGGCCTTGGAGGTTCCAAAGGATCAGAGTGGGGTCCTGAGGCATTGCTAGAGTGTCTCGAACGCGGAGAGGAGCTTGCCCCTTGCCTCGGCTCATGACGGAAATCCAATTTCCAATACGTGATATTGCGGTTTTAATTGTAGAACTAGTATGGCGACATGGTATATGGTACCCATGCCGTCTATGATTTATATTTATGATTGAAATTGTTTTGACACTATACACCTATTATAGTATCAAGTGATTTGTTTTAAACGTACCAAGCATGTTTGGCTATTATAAGGGAAAACCCTATCCTGCGGCTTGCGTTGCATTGTGTGATGGGACCTGGGTCTTATCATAGCTTCATTTTTCCAAAAAGCATTGCGTTGTTTTGTTATATGCACTAGTATTCTTGGGAGAAAACCCGTTCCGTGTTATACGGCGTGGTCCCTTGAATTACTCTCTTTTAAAATTGAATTAAATAACTGTTTTAGTTCTCACACCAGTCACATGACTGACCTGGAGTTTATTGTTTTAACCTAAACTCTGGGTGCCCCTATTTTCCACGGGCAGCTAGTAGTTTTGGTTTTGCAGATTTATATTCACAGGGTCCTGATTAACAGCTGGAACGATGCTCGGAAAGCTCTGTATCCGTGTATCACTTTCAGTTGTATTTTGTATATTTTTCCGCTGCTATGTAATTTATTGTAATATCTGGTATTTGTCAAATGTAATTTAGTCATTTTTACTCTGTATATTCTTGTATCTGATGGAATTGTTGTAATAGCATTGAAATGTTCTTCCGTCTGCGTTCTATTTTGTCTTGTCCTCAATTCTATCCATGCTTTCCTTCACGGGGAAGTTCGGGTCATCTCATGAACGTACCGGGTGCAAAACAATCCGGATTTTAGTGAAACCAAAAACATTGGGATCTAATTGATAATATCTTTCCAACGAATCCGAAAAATCGAAATTTCATAGCGGGAATCAAAAGATATGTCCAGTTGAAAATTCTGAATAGTCGCTATGGAATTCAGGCCCTTAAAAATGGGAATTTTGCAAACGACCTCGGATTTTGACGAAACCACTTTTGTTGGATCCGCAGTGTCAAATTATTATTAGATTCCAATTTTCATAATTTTTTCAATCGATATGTGAGCATGGCAAAGGAAAACGTGTTTGACCAGTTTCAGTTGATTTTAATCGACTGGAAAATGGCCATTTTTCCAACGGTCTCGGAATTCGACAAAACTAGTTTTGTTAGGACCATATCGTCAATACGAAGCTAGAAAATATTTTTATGGGATTTATAGATTTAGTACGTGACCCCAGTAAATTGAAATGCGCGTTTAAATTCAATATATAGAGTTATATGTTGATTTTAACGAAAACTGATCGAAACGATCGAATTAGCCTACGATACATATCCCATTGTGTTCAGATTGGGGGTAGAACGCTATGGACGATAGGCGGTGGGCCTCGTTTTGAGGTCAAAAAAAAGTTGCTTTTTGGTTTAAAATAAAATAATTAAATAATAAAGTTAAACTTTCTCTCTCCCCTCTATATCCACTCGCCCCCCTTCTCGTTTTTCAATTCGATCAGCAAAAAAAAAAAAAAAAAAGAAGAAGACGGAAGTGGAGAGGAGCCGCCGCCCTCCCCGATGACCCCCTCGCCGCCGTCGCGGTGGCGCGGCTTCCCCCCCACCCTTCTCGCGCCAGAGCGCGATCCCCTCCCCCTCCTCCTGCCCTCTGCTGCTCCGCCCTCGTTGAAACCCCCCCATTCCCTCTCGAACCCGCGAGACCCGCACCCCCCTCAAAAACAAAACCGCGACACTACTATCACCCCCCCCTCAAAAACAAAACCGCGACACTCCTATCACCCCCAAATCGAACGTTGCGCCACTGCCTCGACCCGCCCAGACCCTCCGGCGCCCTGCTCAGACCAACTCCGTCGGTTGTGGACCATTTCCCCCTTCCATTCACAGAAAATGCTGTAAGCTTTTATTTTAATTTAATTTAAATGCTTAGTTTAGTTAATTAAAAAGTGTTGTGTTTAAATTTCAGATTTTTTTTGCAAAGATATGAAAAGAAATGATTTTTCTTTGTAAAAAGGTTTGGTTTTTCTTTATAAAAGGATTTGACTTTTAATCGTATAAAAATATGATTTTTATATTTTTAAAGTATTAAAAATATAATCTTTATTATGTAGAAGATGTAAAAATATGATTTTTGTTTATGTAGAGAATTAAAAATATAATTTTTACATGATAGGAATATTAAAAATATCATCTTTATATATGTAGCAAAATAAAAATGTGATTTTTATAGTGATGAAATTGAAAAGGTAAGATCTTTATAGTTGAAAAGGCGGGATCTTTATATGGAGAATAACGAGGAAAAAATAGAATTTTATCCATATAGCATAGTAAAAATTCGATTTTTATATATTGAATAGCATAGTAAAAATTCGATTTTTATATATTGAATAGCATAGTAAAAATTCGATTTTTATATATTGAATAGCATAGTAAAAATTCAATTTTTATATATTGAATAGCAAAGTAAAAATTCAATTTTTATATATTGAATAGCAAAGTAAAAATTTGATTTTTATATATTAAATAGCGAAGTAAAAATTCGATTTTTACATATGTAGAGTATACGGGCAACGAAGGTGATAAAAAGGCGAGGACGATGAAGATTTCTATCAATGAAGAGTCATGGTATTGGATAGCTATCGGTGAGAACTTCTCACCTTTCAAAATTTCTTTTTCTAGTTATATATATATACTAGGATGCAGACGGTGTTTAGTAGCACCCGACACCCGTCATCCACAGACCATGGATGGCTTGTTTGTTTAATTGTTTGGTTGTGTAGTTGGTTAGATTATTTGGTTTGAACTGAATTGTTTGGTGAAATAGAATGGATTGGATTGATGTGTGAATGGCGTGGGCCTTCACTAGACTGGGGATAAGGCTAGGCCTTGTCCCGTTTCTAGTATCGTGCCGTTATGCCGCCGAAATTTTCTAAAATATGTTAGAAAAATAAAAATATCATTTTTATTGTGTAAATGAACTGAATAGAGATTCATGTGTTGAAATAAAATATTTTATCGTTAAAAATATAATTTTTAGCGTGAATGTGAATAAATAAATATTTATAAACAAATCGACCGATTTGTTTATATACACTAATTTGACTGATATTGATTGGGTCGATAAATTTTACACATCGCCCAACTGCACAAATAAAATCTGGGTTTGATTGTTTGAAACCCCACACGGGTGTTGGGAAGAAATTTGAAGTTCACTCATCCTGATTGATTAAATATGTCGATCGATTGATTGACAGGCTGTTATAAGCGTTAGATATCTATATTTGATGCTTATACAGTGTAGTGCACTTTGGATGATGGTTGATTGTTTATCGTTGCTATTATATACATGTGTTGTAGGGAATCCATATAATTAACTTTATATGGTGTTTGATTGGGCCTCATTCCAATTTAGAAGATAAAGAATATTATAAAATAAAGGTTCATGTGTTGACTGTACTCATCCGTTGAGATTAGTCATGTGTTGAACGAAATATTTTAATAATAAAATTTATATCTTTATCACTATAAAGTAAAGGTTCATGTGTTGACTGTACTCATCCGTTGAGATTAGTCATGAGTTGAACGAAATATTTTAATAATAAAATTTACATCTTTATCATATATAAAATTAGAAACTAACTGGAAAATAGATAAGATGAGTGGTCTCCTGGATATTAATCTGATGTTGGTTTCGGCCATCGGGGTTAATATTCAGGAAATCGTTCTCTTACTAATTTACGGTTGGAGTCTGATTCAATATCAAACGGTAGATACCTTAATTTTCATAAAATATATTAAATAACAAAAATAGTCACACGTGGACAGTACTCATTCGCTGAGATTAGTCGTGTGTTGAAAAAGATATAGAGTCGTGTATTGAAAGAGATATAGATCCATCTGTTGAATATAAAGCCATGTTGATTAGTGATGCGCTATTTTGACGTGAACGATATTTATATCGAATATATTCGTTTTCGAATTTAAAACAAAATTTGATTTGAATTGAAAACGATTTCGAAATGAATTGAATATAAAACGATTTCGAAATGAATTAAATATAAAACGATTTCAAAATGAATTAAATATAAAACGATTTCGAAATGAATTGAATATAAAACGATTTCGAAATGAATTGAATATAAAACGATTTCGAAATGAATTGAATATAAAACGATTTCGAAATGAATTGAATATAAAACAATTTCGAAATGAATTAAATATAAAACGATTTCGAAATGAATTGAATATAAAACGATTTCGAATTGAATTGAATAGAAAACGAATTCAAATTGAATTGAAATTTGAATTGAATTGAAATGAATTTTAGAACGAATTTATAAGGAAAAATTCAATTTTGATTTGAATTGAAATGGAAGTTGAAATTGTTTTTGAAACGAATTTAAAACTATTTATATAATTCGTTTTAAATAAAAATCGACGAAATATATATATATTATATATATTATATATATAATATAATGGCCTGAATAGAACGCACCGCGCCACGGCAGTTCGTGAATTTCGAGCATTTATTTCAAACGGACATTACGGGAGATCTGACCGTCGGATTCTCCTAAAACAGAAACCTTGGGTTCGTATCGAAAAGAGCTTTCTAACGAATATTAGAAATTCAAAATCTAACGGTTGGATTTGGAGATATGTCCAAATCAAATTTGAAAAAGGTCGTTGTAAGTGCAGTTCGATGGCCGTTGATGGAAATCGACTATACGGGCCTCGATAAAATTATTAAAAATAGTAATAATTTGTGTAAAATCATAAGAAATGATTTGGGAAAAATTGGGATGAAAAACTCCATATTTGAAAAGATAAAAATAGATTTTTTATCAAAATGAACTAGTTTTGAACTAAAATTAAAATCCATTTATTTTCAAGTAAATAAATTGGATTTGAAAAGGGGTTTTAAATAAAATTGATTCATGGGTTTATCGTGAACTGTGTTTTAAATAACACTTGTTCTTAAACCCGATAATAAATAGAATGTGATTTGGGTTTATCGTGAACTGTGTTTTAAATAACACTAGTTCTTTAACCCAGTAAAAGGAGTTTTAATGAATCTGCAATTAAATTGAAATGTGAATTGATAATTTAAATTATCAAATTTAGAAAGTAAGCGAGGATGGAGTATTACCAGTTTTGCTCCAAAGCGATAGCTAAATCTTTAATTAGATTTGAATGTGAAATGGTAATTAATTTTACCGATAACACCACGGTGTTAGATATGGAGTATTACCAGTTTTGCTTCATGGGATGAATAGGTTGGGATTGGGAAATAAAATAAATAATTACTTCGGTGTGGTTCGCTAATCTCGACTAGTTCAGAAAACCATAATTTGGTTTGAAACGACATCCAAAGGAAGATTAAAGGATAAATTTTAAAGAATTTATCTTGGATAAAATTAATGGGAACCTTTCCCTAAGAATGTGGAATTGGAATGAGGCGTATGTTGGATTTGTGTAACATTCATTTTCAATATACGCGGGTTGTTCGGAAAGGCCGGGTTTACACCCATTCTGAATAACCGATTCGATGATATGTCGAAGATGAAGACGGCGGTCGAAGACCGGAAGTCTTCACATCGTTTGGATAATTACTGACGATCCTGATTGGGCTGTACACCCAAGAGGATGGAAATAGTTGGTGGTAGTCCAGACGTACTTGGAGATGGATGGATATGCGAGGAAAGTGCCTCCGGTTTCGTTCAGACCCAGAACGGACTTGTAAATGGATTGTGTGTCTGACACTGAATTTTATTCTATGTTGATTGATTTCTATTAAATATACATCTGTTTGGCGGCGGAGAATTTATTATTTTGCTTAATGCCCTTCTCTGAGACTTACGAGCTCAGAGGTTGTATATCGATGGACATCAGTCGCATGGCATGAATTGCCTGTGTGACACGCTAAGATGCAATGATCAAGACTTTTGTTGAAAAGCAGAGTCTTGTGGTCTTTGATCAAAGCACGGCCCACATGGCTGCTTCGTGTATAGCGTGAATTCGTGAGCCTCACACCTCGGTATGAGCTAAAAAGGGGATACGGACCGCTGGGAGAGCACGGCGTTTCTTTCTAGCTTTGGTGGTGTCAGTGACTTACCAGTCCTGACATTTATATACTTTTCACCTTTGTGGTTGTTGGAATGAGGCGCCTCGATTATAGGTCTGTAAGGACCGGGGAACATGTGTTCAGGAATAACTAATCCTCTAACATAAGTGAGGACCGGCCCAGCCGCATCCAGGGTTGCCCAGAGTGCGTAGTCCTGAGGCATTTGCTAGAGTGTCTCGAACGCGGAGAGGAGCTTGCCCCTTGCCTCGACTCATGACGGAAATCCAATTTCCAATACGTGTATTTCAGCTTTATTTGTAGAGCCTAGTATGGCGACATAGTAGCATAGGATGTTATGCCGTCTATGATTTATATTTATGATTGAAATTATTTTGACACTACACACTTACTATAGTATCAAATGATTTGTTTTATACGTACCAAACATGTTTGGCTATTATAAGGGAAAACCCTATCCTCCGGCTTGCGTTGCATTGTGTGATGGGACCTGGTTCTTATAATAGCTTCATTTTTCAAAAAAGCATTGCGTTGTTTATTCTATGCACTGGTATTCTTGGGAGAAAACCCGTTCCGTGTTATACGGTGTGGTCCCTTGAATTACTCTCCTTTAAAGTAAAGTTTTAAATAACTGTTTTAGTTCTCACACCAGTCACATGACTGACCTGGAGTTTATTGTTTTAACCTAAACTCTGGGTGCCCCTATTTTCCGCACGGGCAGCTAGTAGTTTTGGTTTTGCAGATTTATATTCACAGGATCCTGATTTACAGCTGGAACGATGCTCGGAAAGCTCTGTATCCGCACATTACTTTCAGTTTTGTTTTATATTGTTTTTTCGCTGCTATGTAATTCATTGTAATCTCTAATATTTATCGAATGTAATTTATTCATTTATACTCTGTATATTCTTGTATCTGATGGAATTGTTGTAATAGCAATGAAATGTTCTTCCGTCTGCGTTCTGATTTGTCCTGTTCTCAAACGATCAGGGGTTTCGAACGGTCTAGATCGGTTTAACGACTGATTCGGATCGAGCGAAATTCCCGGCCGTCACACGGAAAAACCACTTCATGGGACTGGGACGTTTGTGAAAGCCAGAAGGAAGTGGAGGACTTGTTGGTACCATGAAGATAGACGATGAGAGGAAGGTTCAACTAGCTACTTGGTTAATAAAGGACGAAGCCTCATTTTGGTGGGAGGTCACGAATGGAGGATATAGAGGAGAGACATGGATATGACACACGATAAGAAAATAGATCCAAAGAAAGGCGGTAGGGATAACAAGGGGCCAAGAGAAAAGGAAGGGCCATACTTGTGAAATATCTGACTACTTAAATAAAGACGTTAGAAAGAAAAGGAAGACTAATTGTTATCGTTACGGAGAAACATGACATCTTATTAGGATCGTCCTAAGAAGCAAAAGGCAAAGGTAAGGACAAAGTACATGATCTTCTGGAGGGCAGACGCGTTCCCTCACGGATGGCATACCTGATGGAGGTAGAAACATTTCCGTTGAAAGTTTGGTTTTTTCTGTTTGATTATCCTGTTCGTACTTTGTTTGATTCTGGCGCTTCACACTCGTTTGTATTTTCTTCGTTAGTTGAAACACTGCACCTAAATACTAGTCTAGTTACGGATACCGTAGTAGTCTCAAATCCTATTGGTGATTCAGCTCATCTTTTGATTATTTACTGGGATTTAAGAGTGTCTTGGGCGTTGGGTTTGAATGCAACGCCTTCGTTCTTGGCTTCACGGGCTATGGCTTGATTTTAAGCATGGATTGGTTAGCCAGATACGGCGCCATCCTAGATTGTGAATGAAGGGTAGTTAGATTGTTGACTTGTTGTGGAAAGACCCTTGATATTTCTTGTGACCCTAGAGGTCCGGTGATGCTTAGCTACCTAGAATCTCTTGACACATCCAACGATGATTTGGAATCTATTTGTGTGGTCTGTGAATATGGTGACGTCTTCGATGAAGTTCGGGGTTTAACCCGAGGCGCGAGATAGACTTTCGTATATACCTTATAAATAATGCAAAGCCAGTTGCATTACCGTTGCGCCACATGGCTCCGAGAAAGAAAAGAGAACTCAGTAAGCAAAGGAGTTTCTTGAGAAGGAGTTTATAAAAAGAAATATTTCGTAATGGGGTGCTCCAGTTGTTTTTGCTACGAAGGCTGATGGTTCACTTAGATTGTGCGTGGACTATAGAGAGCTGAATAAGCTCATAAAGAAAAACAGACACCCACTGCGAGAATAGATGATTTATTCGATCAGTTGGTGGGTGCTTCGGTTTTCTCGCAACTAGATTTGGCTACAGGATTTCATCAACTAAGGGTGGCTAGAGACAGCATAGATAAGACTACATTTAGAACTCCCGATAGTTTCTTCGAGTGGCTTGTCATGACTTTTGGTTTGACGAATGCACCTGCATACTACGTTGACTTAATAAGTAGGGTGTACAGGGAGTTCCTAAACAAGTTTGTGGTAGTCTTTGTGGACGATATCTTGATTTTCTCTAGAAGCGAGAAAGAGCATGCCCTACATCATAGAGAAGTCTTAGAGTCCCTACGAGCGCATCAATTGAAAGCTAAGTTCTCCAAGTGCCATTTTTGGAGAAAAGAAGTGAGGTTCTTAGGACACGTGGTCTCTAAGGATAGGATTGCTGTGGATCCCGTAAAGCTGGTGGCAATCCAAGATTGGAAGATTCCTAAGAACGAAACAGAAGTAAGTATCTTTTTAGGACTAGCTGGTTATTATAGGAAGTTCATTAAGGACTTCGCGAAGACATCAGCCCCACTTACTCGGTTAACGAAGAAGAGCTTGACTTTTGCTTGGGATGTTGACTGTGACGATGCTTTCTAGCATTTGAAGAGGGCCTTGACGACAGCTCCAGTTTAGTTTTTCCAGATGGAAGTAAGCCATTCACAGTTTATACCGGTGCTTGCAGGATAGGGCTTGGTGCAGCTTTCGATGCAAAAGGAAAAGGTTATATGCAAAAGGCGGCAAGTTCGAGCATCACTCATCATCCACAGACGGATGGACGGACAGAAAGGGGTGAATAAAATCCTTGAAGATCTTTTGAGGTTATGTATCCTATATTTTGGAGGGACATGAGAAGAGGCAACGAGCTTAGTAGTGTTCACGACGTGTTTCACGTATCGCATTTACGGAAGTGTTACAAGATACCGCGGAAGTAGTGGAGCCGAACATGCTTATAGGAGTGGAAGTAGAGTAAGATGCCACGATTAGACGAGCTCCTACATGCATCCTTGGGTCGGAGGTATAAAAGCTACGCAACAAAGAGGTCGAGTTGGTCGAAGTGCAATGGGGAGATAATCAAGGAGACATGACTTGGGAGGCGGAAGACAAGATGCATACGCTGTACCCTTTCCTTTTTGAGGGTAAGTTTTTAACTTCTCCTTTCTCTACCGCTTTATTGATACTTGTCCTATCGTTTAATATGTTTTGCGGCGATATCTTTGATCCTTAGTTAGGAAAAACCCTATGGTTGTAAACATGTGTTTGAGACATGTTATGTTCGGTGGATGCAAATGGATGCAAGTGGTTGCTCGTGGATGCATGTACACACACATTAGGCACTAGATCGGCTCAATCACTTTCATGCGGCATATAAATGTGTGTGCATATTTAAATTAATGGATGTATAATGGTTGTGTTATCATATGGATGCTGCATTTTGATGAATGGTTGTGCACACATGTAAAAGTAATATGTGTCATTAGGATTCTTTCCTATACATAATGGACGCAAGGCACTATCACGATTTGCATTAAGGAGTCAACTGAATTAATGGACCGCCTGACTTTTTTGCATTGGATAAGAACAGTACACACACTTTTTTCATATGTTCATACGGCATTAGAAATCTTGTAAGGACATGCCTATGTTTGATGGTTGAGTAGATGGATGATTGGATGTTAGGATATACATTCTCCTTAACTTGGAGATTTCGGGGGCGAAATTCATTAAGGAGGGGAGAAAGTAACACCCCGTGATTTTAAATATTAAAATTAACAAATTTAAGAATACTTAATTGTTAAAGTGAGAATTAAGGGAAACGGGTTACGCCATTGTGTTCGCCTCGAAATTCTGCTTGGACTAGAGTCCAAGTTTTCAAAAATCGGACTTCGTATGAAGAAGTTATGGCCCTCAGAACTTTCAGAAATTTATATAAAACAATTCAGAAAATTAAATAACAAAGCAGGTCGACCTGGGGGTCGACCTACCCCATGTCAGGTCGACCAGGGGGTCGACCTCCCTATATGCAGGCCGACCTGGGGGTCGACCTGCCCCCTGGGCAGATCTGAAATGTGACGATGTTTTGACTCACTACTGAGTCATTAGGGCTGAGGTGGTTATTCTGTCTTGTCTGGATGGTCTTGATTGCTTCTAGGTTAATCTGACGGCTCTTAATTAATTAAAATTCAATATAAGCAATCTAACCCTCAACCTAAAATCACACTAATTCATACCAAGAGCCGCCATGATGTCAATGGTGAACCAAGAGTACCCGTCATTCTTTTTCAACTCAAAAGCAAGAATCAAAATCAAATCTAATCTAAATTAGAATAACAATTAGTCTACATCAAAGGCGAGCAATTCAGTTTCAGAATACAGATCCGCCCAGAAAAACAAGGCTGTTCTTTTCTTTGTGAGTACAATTTCTTTCACAAACTAATTAATTAATTTAATTATGATAAGTTATAATTGGGATTATGAGAATATGACTATTGAATCATGTGATGTTATCGTCTGAACATATGACAGTTTTGTTATTGTGGGTCTATTTCATATGTCCAAGTGTACATGGTTAACTTGATTCATTTTATGCAAATCTGTGTTAAATCATATGCTAGTTTATGAATCTTATTCAAGTTTGGGATGTTAAAACATATGTGAATCTTATGCAAATTTAGGATGTTAAAGCATATGCGAATCTTATGTAAGTTTGGGATGTTAAATTATATATGAATCTTATGCAAGTCTGCAGGTGGATTATACACAAGTTCATATGTGAATCATGTATATACATATGCTAGTTTATATGCAAAACATGTGACATTAATTTACATGTTTAGATCCATATGCAAGTTCACATTTTTATTAGATCTATATTTAGATCCATGGCAATAACATACTTATGCAAATTTATGTTCTATATGACTATTTCCTATGCTAGTTTTGTATGTGAATCATATGCTAGTTTGAATGTAAGTTTAGGTGAAAAACCATATCCATATGCAAGTTCACAATTACCTGTTTAGATCTATACATTTAGATCCATGACGGTACATAGTTTATACGAATTTATGTTTTATGACTATTGCCTATGCAAGTGTTGATTATGCAAATTTATGTTAATATGAATCATAATCATGTCAGTTTTGATCCATGTTATGCTAGTTAGATCTATTTTGTGTGTTATGCAAGTTGTGATGTTTCTTTCCTTTTTATGAGTTAGACTATTTGCGAGTCTAACATATTTCATGTTCAACATACGAACGACGTGGGGATAGTGGGAAAATATTAAGTAATGTATATTGTGAAAATTGGCATAAATGGCTTAAAGGCATATAATTAATTTGAGACATTAATTGGTATAATTTATATACCTAAAAAAAAGTATGGACATAATTTAGGTGAACAATTATGGACATGGATTAAAATTGGAAGTTATTGGCAATTTGAAATAGGGATATTAATTCAAACTGAAGTTGAATAATAATGTGTAATAATAAATGCCTAAGACACGAGGTTAGACTCGTTTGTGGTGTAAGACTGCTCGGACCCGCCGACAAATCCAGCAACCACAAACGGTAGTCTAATGTGAGAGGTCAAAGGCATAAATTAAATGCGTAATAAATGCCTAAGACGCAAGGTTAGACTCGTTTGTGGTACAAGACTGCCCGGACCCGCCTGGCAAATCCAGCAACCACAAATGGTAGTCTAATGTGAGAGATTAAAGGCATAATTAAAAGATGCTTAGACACGAGGTTAAGTCTGGCTTATGGTGGAAGTCTGCTCGGAACCTCCCGATATATCCAGCAGCCACAAGCAATCGACTTAATGTGAGAGGTCTGTGCATTAATAATTAATTAATGCTGATCAAAGACGAATATGAATGACAAAGAGAAGTTTGGTTGAGTTGAGTAATTCTCTGAGTACCAACCTGATGTTGATTTCGGTGTTCGGGGTTGATACTTAGGGAGTTATTCTCTTAACTAATGTATCTGTGAACTAAGATGTACTCAATCTAAGTATAATATATAAGTGGATAGGGTTAAGACTAACTTAACCAATAATATATAAGTGGATAGGGTTAAGACCAACTTAACCAATAATATATAAGTGATAGGGTTAAGACCAACTTAACCAATAATATATAAGTGGATAGGATTAAGACCAACTTAACCAATAATATATAAGTGGATAGGGTTAAGACCAACTTAACCAATAATATATAAGTGGATAGGGTTAAGACAAGCTTAACCAATAACACATGTTGATTTGATAAGTGGTTAACATGGGTGACATGTAGGATATAATTATAAACACTTAACCAAGTCGAAACATGTAAGAAGACATGAATAAAAGGGGGTTAAGTGGGAAATCCTAGTGGGGACCAAGCATGGGTGGAAAGCTTGTGTCAAATGTGGGGACCCTTTTCAAACCAGTAACCCATTTAGTGTCTAATGAGCTCGATCTAGATCAAGGATGGGGCACGCTTACTGGGTTTGATTGTAAGAGATCAAAACGGGTTAGCGGTGGCAACGCAAGTCCAACGGGGTCATGTGCGTGCGTGGTCCCGGGCTGGTAGGTAAGACGTTGTTGTATCGTGTAGATATAAGCCGTGCATCTCTAGTCGTATTGGGTTGCCACTTTGGGGAGTGATACACTCCACTGTGGGACCAGCACGGGTATCTACGAGTTAGGGAGTCGATCGAATGGGGAAGGTGGTGGGTACGACTAGCGGAGATAGGGGCAGGCGACACCTATGACAGCAGCTAGGAGTACAAGAAACTACCATATTATGAATAAATATTGTAATTAGACTAGGGAGGGTAGTGGGTAAAACTAGTGGAGGTAGGAGCAGGCGACACCTACGATAGCAGCTTGGAGTACACAAAACTACCATTATTATAATTATCATTATTACGATTAGTAAGAGGGATCAACTTCCAGTATAGGACTAGTAATGGTGCGGTGTAATTAGCATTGGTGCAGTATAGTAATTATCCTATAGTGATTAGGAACGAGATTAACACCAGAATATTCCTCTTGTTTGTTTTGCCTTGCCCACTTGTTTCACAGTCATACCTTGTTTTACCAGTTTATGCCTTATCCTAATTACTTTAATAATTATATTGTTAAAGTTATTGTACTCGCCAGACTTTATGTATGACCCCCTTGTTTTTGCCACTTTTCTTCCTTTCCCTCCCCTCCCTAGGTTCTCAGGGTGGGACTAGTGATAGTGGAGCTTGATTTGGATCTCTTTCTTTTGGAAGTGCTTGGATTGCTGAAAGTAAAGTTCAGCTCATCTCTTTTATGTCTACTTGTGTTGGGGTTATGCTTTTTTACTTTATGTACTCAGAAAACAATTTGTCAAGATGGATATAAAGTGTATTTGGTTTATGATGTTATTGTAATCAAACTATTTCTCCACTACAATAAAAGTTGTTTTAAAATTTTCAAGTACCAATATATGTATCTGTCTTGTTATATTCTATTTCATACACCAATAGTACTCCATGAAAGTTAATGCATTCCCTTTGAGAGTGACATTAATGGACGTGGGGTATTACATTAAATCTGATCTCGGTTTCTCCATATTGACAACGGAGGTATAAAGTAAATCAAAACTTTGATAGTTGGTGATTTAACTATCAAAGAAACATCCAAACAATCAATGGTCCTATTTCCCAATTGGAAATTTCTACCGATCAACCATCAAACAACACAAGCCCCTTTTTAACTTAATTCCTTATTATATTATCATTTCCAATTCCCATTTTCCCCTCTTCTAGATTCTTTCAAAATTCAATTGTCTTTCTCGGTTCTTGGAAAAAATTTCCAATATTCTAATTTCTTTATTCGAGAGGATATCTCTTATTCCAGTTAGGAAAAATTTCTAAATATTCACGAATCCTTATTTTCAATATTCAGAAAATATACTTTATTAATATCGAAAAATATTTCCATCTTTCATTTCTTTATTTCTTGTCGACCAATTCATTTCCTTTTTCTACGCATAGAAAATATCCCTCGGTTCATTTAGGGAAACATTTCAAAATCATTTAAATTAACGCGACGTTATAAAACATCATTATTAAAACTCTAACCACTAATCATTTATTAACTAACATATTGCTAACCAATCTTCACTATCGAACCTTAACCATTTCTCCATCAATCATGTAGTCAATCAAGTTGGGGTATAATTACCTCTTAGACCTTAATCGAACCACATTCTCAACTTTGAAATAGTCAAAGCTCACAACTTCAAACAGAACATCGCTAACGCGATTCTCGGTTCCAATCTAAGAATACACTTCTTTTACGGAAAAACCTTGATTATAACGGTAGCGTTGTAATCGTTGTTTCCAAATATTTGATTTATAAATCATTAATTATAACGACAGCGTTAAAATCGCTGTATAGATTTACAAAACATTTATTATAACGACAGCGCTAAAATCGTTGTTTAGATTTATAACACATTTATTATAACGACAGCGCTAAAATCGCTGTTTAGATTTATAAAACATTTATTATAACAGTAGCATTATAATCGCTGTTTAGATTTACAAAATATTTATTATAACGCAACATTATAATCGCTGTTTAGACTTACGAAACATTTATTATAACACAGCGTTATAATCGCTGTTCCCAAATAATTGGTATATAAAAATATAACTTGTACTTATTAATTAAATTAATAAGTAAATAAATAAATAATTTGATTTGATTCAAAACGAAAAGTAAAAATAACCACTTCCCTAAATTCGAAAAATCGAATTCCAATAAATAACTTTCTCTTGAATAATCTATATTCGATTTATATTCCGAACTTCGGAATTTATCTACCATTTCAGGGTAATTCGAAATCCCAAATTCACTTTTGAATTTACGCTCTCTAAATTCTTACCAGAATCCTTTATACCCATTTCAGTCTACAAAACCTTATCCCAATTTATTCTATATTCCAAATGTTGGAATAAAACTCATCGTTTCTTTTAAAACGATTATCCATTTCCTTTTTATTCAATTATCATTCGGGATTTCATATTTCAAAACTAAATTTCCTTTAGAAATATTTCATTTGCAAAATGTTTTCTTTAAAAATATACCTATTCGCAAAATACTTACTTTATCATTCTTCACTTCAAACATGAATATTGCTTCCTTATAAAATCAAATCAGTTGATAATATCTTAAATCTAAATTCTCTAATTTCCCTTTATATTTCTTTTATTTATTTACAATTATACATACAAAAAATCTCCTTTTCCTTCAAGTATTTTAAATCTCGTTAATAATTTTCTTTATAACTACTAACTCCAAATCCAATTACAATTATCGGCTTTAAACCCGGTTTCCACTTTTCTATATAAATTCAACTTGAATTTTTTTTTTTCAATTTATCCCAAGATAAGTACTTCACTGAATTTATAAACATCATTTATAATCATTTCTGGTATTATCCATTTAAAGAAGATTCAACTTCAAGTATATTTGGAATTCAATTTCTATTTTGAAAATTAATTTCTTTTTATTAAATTCCAAATATGTCTATATATTTGAAAATATTTTACGGTCTTTTTAAATACCAAATCTCTAAGGTAAGGGTAATAAAACACAATAAAATCAACCACCGAATATATATCACATCATATATCAAAATCAAATGAAGAACGGTAATATAAATGTTGAGGAATCCAGTTGGATCCCTCCAACCTGTTTCCCTGCATCCGCATATGTTAATCAACATCAATAATATTATTTCACATCAATATGAAATATCAGAACTAATAATCGACCAACGTTGTAATTATATCAATAATTTCAACCAATGTTATCAACCGTTCATCCAAACAACCATCACAGTATAAAATAACTATAACTAAATTTAAAACTCGTTTATATGAAAATATAAATGGGTCAGAGTTAGTGAGTTTACTCACCTTATTTTGAAGTTGAAGATTCTGCTAGTGTTTCATTTAAAATCAAACGAGCATTTGATTTTTCGATGGAATTCCAATAGCTTTGTTCTCAATCGTCTTAGTGTAGATCTCGTTATTACACTTCTAACGGATCCGGTTGCACTCCGTTCAGTTCACAAATGAATGATATATTGATGTTACAAGACTTGATTTGATTAAACTTTATTAGCGGAGATCCCAGAATTAATTAATAACTTTAATTAAACTAATATAATTTTCCTTATTGACATGATTAACCTTAACTAATCACCTTTTTACGTTAAGTATCACAGTTAAGTCCTCTTCTTCACTTGTACTTCACGCCATAGGAAATCAAAATATTCTCACCATGAAAATCCGTTGCTGACCTTGCTTTTGCCCCTCACTCCTTCGATTTTTGTTGTATTTTCCACAAACCCCTTCCTAGTTTAAATGTTAAGAGATCACTTAATAAGTTATAACCTAATTATTTATTCTAATTATACATTTAGAAACTACGTACTTGATTAGATTATTAAAAGCCGAACTATTCTTTTGCTCACCATCCGCGTACCCGCATACAGTGGCTTTTCTTCCTAAATATACACTACCCTACTCCCTTCAGTAACACCATTACCGTGTTTTTGCTTTTACCCCAAAGAAATATCTTCACTTCGTTAATTTCCCAGTCAACATGCAGAATAAAGCACCGTACTCTTCATGCAATTCTCCTTTATACGATTAGTTACGTACTGTAATCCTTCATCTCACCGATGCTGATACTGTGATGATTCCTTTCCCACTGATACTCACGCTACAGACTTTGAAACTACTTGTCACAGCAACCCCAAAAACCTCCCTTGAACTCCATTGATCCACATAAAACAAATGATCACTTTCATCTCGCAATTCACATCCTTCTCTCCCCAAAAATATCAGAACCGCTCCTCCCAATAATATTACAAACTCCCAGCTCCTGTAACTCCTACAGAAAGATCGAGAACTGAACCGCATCCCTTCTCTGTTCCACTATTTTGTCAGATCGATCCCATTCTTTTCTCCTTTTCGAGCTCTTCCTGCTACCAGACAACGTCGGAGCTCCAACGAACTCCACCATCTGCTTCGCCTGAACGAGACACCGCAACACACCCGAGATCTCGAACATCGATGTTCCATCACCTCGCCTGAATTCTGTCTTGGGCATAAACCCTTCGTTGCCGGACCTGTCGAACTCCCACCACCATAGCCGATCACCGCGAACGTGCTTACGCCCCCGAGAACCGCCCACCATCCTTCCCAACTCCGGCAAATCTCTCCCACATCGTTACTATTCCCTTCGGGTTCCCAAAACAAAGAGACGAGTTGAATTAAATTGGTGCGAGGTAGAAGCAGGGGTTGAAAGGAACCCAACGAATTAAAAGGCACGAATTTTGGTTGAGTATTTAATCTTTTATATGATTATGTATTGAATTCCTATCTCTCATTTCTTTTCTTTGTCTGAAATGGAGGATGAATACAGCAGTATTTAAAGATGAAAATAGTTTGGCCCCCACGCATCTGTTGGCTAGGAAAACATGGAAATAAAACAACTTGGTATACACGGTTACCAACCTTGGAGAACACGGTCTGTAGTCTGTACTAATAGGCTTGGTTTATTTCATTTATGTTTACTACTGCAAATGCATGCTGTTATTCGTGACCGTATTAGCCTATTTAATTCAACCATGACTGTTTTAATTATTGCATTCAGTCTTGTTACATGATTTACTTTTTCTAACATTTTAGGGTTAGTATGCTTCACCGGTATATTGGATATATATATGTCTTCGTTGTTGCCTGGTCTTGTACACGTACATTCAGTGTTTTTTCTTCCTTTTGTTTCAAAAACATTAAAATTGAAAACATGATTCCACGCATATTGAATTCCTTATTATAAGTCAAACGTTTACTCCCTCTTAGGCCACAAATGTTGGTTTGGATAAAGAGTTCTCAGGAGAGTAACATAATTTATAAATTATATGTTTGATGGAGTCTAGCGGTACGCCGTACATACTAATTTGTTTTCATATAAGCCGTTGCGGAAAAAGATAAAAATATAATCGTGACAAACAATGCTCCACGATTCCAGAAATATAATAAGATAGACAACTAAGTTTATTTAGTGAAGCTCCAAGAATGCTGATATAAGGCGTAAATTATGTTAAACAAAATAGTTGTTTATATTCCACTTTAATTATTAAAATAAAATAATATAAATTAAATTAACACTACGTCTCAAAAATCTTGTAATAATTATCTATTTTGGATTTTATAAAATTAATCTCGTTATAATCCTATATTGTTTGGGATTTAAATCGAACCAATTTCAAAACAAACAAATAAAAATACCTATCTAATCTGAATATGTACATATAACTTCAAAGTAATCTAATTTAAATTTTAAACTCAACATTTCTATTTTTAAGTTAAAACGATATTCAATATATTTAAAATTCCATTTATTTTATATAAATAAATTCCCTATAAATTTCTATATATAATTCAAATAAAATATTTAAAACAAACTTAAATATTCAGAATTCAACGGCTAAAAACCCGGGTCGTTACATGTATTGTAATCATATGTCAACGAGATAAAAAGTGGACGTAGGCTCTTTAACTCCGAACCACTATAAATCACGTGTTCTTTTTTGTTTTTCTCTTTTAGTTATCATTGATTTGGGTGTTAGAGCCATTTTTGGATCTGACAACTTGATTTTAAGATACGCGAGTTATTCTGAAAGACCAGGTTTAACCCATTATGAATAACTGTTACAACGACTAAAAGTCGAAGATATGAAGATGGTGGCTGAAGACCGGAGAGCTTCACATTGTTTGGATGATTACTGATGTATTGATTGGGATGTACACCCAAGACGAGGTAATAAGTGGTGATCGTCCAGACGTACTTGGAGATCGACCGGATATGCGAGGGCCTCTCTCCTGTTTTGGACATATAGGATGAGGAATAAGGTGCCTCCGGTTTCGTTCAGACCAAGAACGGACTTGCAAATGGATGGTATGTCTTACATTGTACTTCGCCTATATTCGTTGATCTCCGCTAAATATATATCTGTTTGGTGGCGGAGAATTTATTCTTTTAGCTTAACACCCTTCGTTGAGACGTACGAGCTCAAAGGTTGTATATTGGTGGATGATCAATGGTATGGTATGGGTTGACAATGTGGCATGATGAGATGCATAGATCAAGGCTTTTGTTGAAAAGCAAAGTCTTGTGGTTGATAATTGAAGCACGACTTTAAATAGCATAGTTTCGTGTTGTAGCGTTAATTCGCAAACTTCACACCCCAGTATGAACCATAAACGGTATGAAGGACAGTAGAGAGGGCATGCGTTTCTTTCTAACTAGGAGTAATGTCTTGGTATGAAGCCCAGACATTTTACTTATGTGGATGTTGGATAGCGAGGTACCTCAGATATGGCCGCACCAGGCCAAAACGGTCGACATACAAACTAGATTTTAGGTTCGATAGGACCAGAGAACGTACTATTCAGGAGTAACCCTAATCCACCGCGGATAGGTGGGTTAGTGTAACACCCCACCTCCGTTAAGGTCACTCACAAAGGGAATGCCTTAACTTTGGTGGAGCATTTTAGTAAACAGAACAGAAACTTACAAGACAGATAAAACAGTACTTGAAAATTATTAACTTTATTACAGCGGAAACAGAAATTAGTATGGTTACATCCTTTCAATTTCAGAATTCAAGTACAAAATATCAGTCTTGTACAAAAGTCTTCAAAATGCATGGTTTAAAATCATAATCCCCTTGGAACGGAAGCTATACAGAGCCAAGCCATACTTTAAGCACTTCAAGCAAAGAGAAATCCAGATCAAGCTAAAGTATTTCCCTCCTTGGATAACCTGGGGGGGGGGAAACAGAAGAAAGAAGGCGAAACAACAAGGGTCAGACAAAAAGTCTGGCAAGTCCAGTGACTTTCAGCATATGAACATATAATAATAATATGATATGAACATAAAACTGGATGCGAGATAACTATAACAGGTGTAGCAGATATAACAGAAAAGCAGAATGACAATAAACTATTGTTTTACACTTCTCTACACTAATGCTAGTATAACAGAATTAGGTGTCACCCTAATGTCTTAATTGAAGCAGGAACGGGTACAGAATACTTTAACAGAAACAGAATGCTAATAATGGGCCTTTACTACCCGATCAGAAACAGACAGAAGAAGAAACAGATTTATCCCTATAGAAACAGAATGTGGAATTAGGTGTACACTAGTAATGGGCCTTTACCACCCGAACAGACGGTACCACACAGAAAACAGACAGGTGTTACCACCCACAGAAACAGACGGTACCAACAGAAACAGACAGAACTAAGCGTACCCTAAAACCCTACCCCAAGCGATCGGCTCCCTAATACATAAATATCCTGTGTCGGCCCCACAGTAGGGTGTATCACTCCCTAAAGTGACAACCAATTGGCACAGACCTATTTACAGATGTCACGGCGTCTTACATCCTCAGAGGCAGACCGGGATCCATGCACGCACATGACCCGGTTGGAACGCACCATCAACACCCCTCGCCATTATCAGAATGAACCTCTTATAATTAGTTCAGTAAGCGTGCCCGGACCCTACTTACTGTTGGGTCAAAGTTTTGATACCAGAAAGGGTTACTGACTAATATGGGTCCCAAACAACAGATGACACAAGTAATTCCCCTCCTAACCTTGTGTCCCCAGACTAACAGATTTCAGATTAACTTGTTTACAAGTTCAAACATACAGAATTCAGATTCACAAATTAAGTTAACAAGTTTTCAGACTAACGGGTCAGATGTACAGATTTTTCAGATTTGTCTAACCTTGTATTGGGCCTACAGATTCATGGACGGGTTTTACTACATCTATTAATCCCTTTGGTTTAACCCTATTTTTCCCCAATACGTTTTAGACGTCATTCTTATCTTAGATTTGCATTAATTAATTACTAATGCACAGACCTCTCACATTAGGTCGGTAGCTTGTGGCCGCTGGATATGCCGGGCGGTTCCGGGCAGACTTCTGCCACAAGCCAGACCTAACCTCGTGTCTTATGCATGTTATGACTAACTTCTCACATTAGAACCTATTGTTTGCGGCCACTGGATGTGCCGGGCGGTTCCGGGCAGATTTACGCCGTAAACTCATTCTAACCTCGAGTTAGCCATGTTTATCTTTGCGGCCAATTAATTAATAATTTACCGGTTATGCGCACGCCCAATATATATGCCAATTCAGATTATATCAATAACAGGATGATTATATCAACATAGCAGATAACAGATTTCATATGACTTAACGGATTTAACAGATTTAGCAACTTAGCAGATTTTGGCATATAACAGGTTAGGCATTTCAACCGACAAATTTAACAGATTAGGCATTTCAATCTAATTAGCAGTCTAGGCAATATAACAAAACTAGTAGTTTAGGCAACTTGACAAATTAGCAGATTTAGCAAATTTAATATTTCTAAAAGTTCTATTTACATGCCTTGCCCAATCATAAATTGGCCTAAATTCATATGCTTACATAATTGTCATGATTCACAACATATACTCCATGTTTGCATAAAGTTACATAGCACAGAATATGGACATAATTTGCCATATAACATATGTTCCAATTTTTGTTAAACTAGCATCTTATAGCGGATTCACATATAAATTATACCAAATATAACCATTAATCTCAATGCATGCCATATATCCAAAAATCCCTATTTAGGTGCAATCTAAATAATAGATATCCTAATTAATGTAAATCTTTACACCTAACTTTCCATATCCTTTTTCTTTTCATGTCATGAATCATTATGCAAACTATACCCAACAATATAAATCTTTAAATCATATCTTCTAAAAAATCAAATCTTGACTTTTATATGCATTTTGTTCAAAGTCTCAAATCATATGTAATCTTACAATGGTTCCTCTTCTTCTTTTATCACAAAATATGCATAGGTCTAAAACTAGTTTACAACATATGCTTATTTTTCTAATTAATTACAGATCTAAATTACAACATAACTATGCATACAACATGCATAAATTATATGTTCATAGTCAAATTTATGCATCCAATCCCAAGTCACATGTCCAATATATTTTATGCCTCAGACCTAAAGTCATACATTCAATTCAGTCTTGTCAAATTTCTCATCATTCATCCCAAAATTTGCGTTCATACGTTCATCTCTTATGAGATTAGGCACAGGCTCGTGGTAGCCTGGCTATAGAAACAGAAAAGAAGAAAAGGGATACAGAAAAACAGATCTGACAGAAGAGAATATATATACAATCTCAGATTCAGAATCAAAAACATATCAAAATTATTATTAACGTTTATAGCGGAAAATAACTGTACTTGCCTTGATTGGATTAAAGAAAGAGCTTTAACTTGTTGTAGAATCTTTGCAGAAACTTTAATCCCTAGTTTGAATTGAGTTGCTTAGGCTGATGTTGATTATCTTCTAGTTTTAATTCCAGCAGAGCAGAGACGCCATTTTTATTTTTTTATTAGAAGAAGAGAGCAATGGAGGCTAGAGAATTGTGTAAGAAACCTAGGTAGAGTCTAGGGCCATTTTTATAGAGTTTATGGACTGATTAGGACCATTGATGTTGCCTGGATTGATCGTAGCCATTCATTCGGAAGAGAGGCCAATTAGAGCCTGCCACCTAGCCCTAATGACAAAGCAGACCACAGAAAATCGACTAACAGAGAATAGGCCAGCCGGGTTGGACTGGGTTCGACCTGTCTCTGGACCAGGTCGACAGCCCTGTCGACAGCCCTGTCGACCTGGTTAGACCAGGTCGACAGCCCAGTCGACCTGGGTGCATCTGGCGGGATTTCTCCCGCCCTGACCAATTGGGCCCGGTTTTAATTTTAAACTGTTTTATTCTGTTTGAATTTTAAACTTAATTCGGAAACTTCCGAAGGCCATATCTTCTTCATACAGACTCTGTTTTTCGAAAACTCGGACTCTATTTCGCGTATTTTTCCGAGACGAACGCAATGGCGTATCCCGTTTCCCTTAGTTCTTCGATTTCAAATTAATTATACTTTAATTTATGACTTTCACGGTTATAGAATACACGGGGTGTTACATTCTCCCCCACTTAAAAGGATTTCGTCCCCGAAATCTTCAAGTTAAGAAGAATGTGTCCTACCATCCAGTCATCCATCTACTCAATCATCAACCACAGGCATCCATTGTTCTTATAGACTTCTAATGCTTTCATGTTTAAATGCACAGTGTGTGTTCATGTCCGTATCTAATGCAAAATCAGGCGGCCCACTGATTCAGTCGACCTCCTTAATGCAAATCATGTTAGTGCCATGAGTCCAATATGTATGCAAATTTTCCTATTTGATACATATCATTTCTATATGAGTGCACAACTGCTCATTCATATGCAACATCCATATGCTGATTCAACCATTTTGCATCCATAAAAAAAATTTAAAAATGCTCACACATCCATATGCAGTATGAGAGTGCTTTCGAGCCGATCTAGTGCCTAGTGTGTGTATATGCGTCCACGAGCAACCACTAGCAACCACTTGCATCCACTTGCAACCATCAAACATAACATGTCTCAAACACATGTTTACACCCATTAGTTTCTACCTAAAGTTCAAATATTTGATCGATAGGATACAATCGAATGATGGAAGCGAGTACAGATAGAACGAAAATTTGGTTCCCATTAGACATGGGTCCTAAGTATCGGCCCCAAAGACCAAAACCAACATCAAATTGACACCCAGAGGATTACCTTCTTTAGACAATGTCAAAACTGGAAATCCTATCAAAAGTATTTAGATATTTACAGACTACTGGTACAGATCAGGTTCCCTAATGATTCTTAGGAAGCTAAGCATGATAAAATCATACCCCACGAAAACTCAGAATGTATGCGTCATACTTGACTCCTTAACACAGATATCCCTCAAACCCCAATCTCAAACAGATGATCCATAACCCATATGGGTCTGAGTCTATAGCGGGATTCAAAAATAATACTAGTATTAAAGTGCAGAGTACCGATTACAAAACCAAAATACCAGAATCAGAAAAAGTCTTAACTCCATAATCAGATAAAGAAATTAAACCTACTCTAGAAATTTTCCTATTTCTATCCTAGCCACTAGCCTCAAGAGTGTTCGCCTGCCCTCCTTGTCCTCGTCTCTTCGGGCAGTCCCTAGTGAAGTGTCCCATCTCCCCACAGTTGAAGCAAGCGCCCTTCCTTTTTCTGCAATCCTTTTTCAGATGAGTTGAGCTCCCACAAGTAAAGCACTTTTTCCCCTTCTTATCTTCAGACTTCTCATCCTTCTTTTGTGTTTCCTTTTTGGGCCCCGCCTTCTTATTCTGTGGTTCTTCCTTCTTTGTCTCTTTCGGGCCCTTGTCTTCCTCGTGCAGTAGTGCCATATCCACCAATTTCTCGTAAGTTGCTCCCATGGGTACATGGGTCATGGCTAGGCTGTGCAGTGGCTCGTTCAATCCTTTAACAAAGCGGAGAGCCTTTTTATGCTGAGTGTTGACTAAATCCAATCCGAATCTTGCTAGTTGGTTGAACTGGTTGACGCATTCCTTGACCGTCATACTTCCTTGCTTAAGAGACAAGAACTTTTCCAATTGTAAACTTCGTTCAACTTGCGAGAGGAATTTTGTCTCAAACCTTGTTCTGAAATCCATCCATGTCTCAACTGGTCTCTCGGCGTTAGTGACTTCCCACCAGTAGGAAGCTTCGTCTTTGAGCAGCCATACTGCCAACTGTACCTTCTACCTATCGTCCACCTCGAAGATAACGAATAGATCCTCAGTTTCTTTGAGCCAATTCCTTGCTTCTACGAATGATTCAGTTCCTTTGAAATCCTTCCCACCCATGGCCCTAAAATCTCTACAGATCTTTGAGAAAGCAATTGCACGAGGAGGGGGTGGAGGAGGGGGATCATTTGCTGGACCTGCAGCGGCGGTCCTAGCCTCAAGATATTGACGAAACCAACCGGGTACATGAACACCCTCTGGTATCCCAGATGCTTCGGACATGCTGGAACGAAAAAGGAAAGGTTCAACACAAAAAGGACTGAAAGAAAGATATATGGCTCTTGGGGATCATGTTTTTCAAAATAAGCTTTATTTTTGAAAATACTTCCTTCCAAAACCTTTTTGAAAATAGTTTTCAAAAACTTTACCCAATCTGGTAACCTTCAGCTCTGATACCAAGTGTAACACCCCACCTCCGTTATGGTCACTCACAAAGGGAATGCCTTAACTTTGGTGGAGCATTTTAGTAAACAGAACAGAAACTTACAAGACAGATAAAACAGTACTTGAAAATTATTAACTTTATTACAGCGGAAATAGAAATTAGTATGGTTACATCCTTTCAATTTCAGAATTCAAGTACAAAATATCAGTCTTGTACAAAAGTCTTCAAAATGCATGGTTTAAAATCATAATCCCCTTGGAACGGAAGCTATACAGAGCCAAGCCATACTTTAAGCACTTCAAGCAAAGAGAAATCCGGATCAAGCTAAAGTATTTCCCTCCTTGGATAACCTGGGGGGGGGGGGGGAACGGAAGAAAGAAGGCGAAACAACAAGGGTCAGACAAAAAGTCTGGCAAGTCCAGTGACTTTCAGCATATGAACAGATAATAATAATATGATATGAACATAAAACTGGATGCGAGATAACTATAACAGGTGTAGCAGATATAACAGAAAAGCAGAATGACAATAAACTATTGTTTTACACTTCTCTACACTAATACTAGCATAACAGAATTAGGTGTCACCCTAATGTCTTAATTGAAGCAGGAACGGGTACAGAATACTTTAACAGAAACAGAATGCTAATAATGGGCCTTTACTACCCGATCAGAAACAGACAGAAGAAGAAACAGATTTATCCCTATAGAAACAGAATGTGGAATTAGGTGTGCACTAGTAATGGGCCTTTACCACCCGAACAGACGGTACCACACAGAAAACAGACAGGTGTTACCACCCACACAAACAGACGGTACCAACAGAAATAGACAGAACTAAGCGTACCCTAAAACCCTAACCCAAGGGATCGGCTCCCTAATACATAAATATCCTGTGTCGGCCCCACAGTAGGGTGTATCACTCCCTAAAGTGACAACCAATTGGCACATACCTATTTACAGATGTCACGGCGTCTTACATCCTCAGAGGCAGACCGGGATCCATGCACGCACATGACCCGGTTGGAACGCACCATCAACACCCCTCGCCATTATCAGAATGAACCTCTTATAATTAGTTCAGTAAGCGTGCCCGGACCCTACTTACTGTTGGGTCAAAGTTTTGATACCAGAAAGGGTTACTGACTAATATGGGTCCCAAACAACAGATGACACAAGTAATTCCCCTCCTAACCTTGTGTCCCCAGACTAACAGATTTCAGATTAACTTGTTTACAAGTTCAAACATACAGAATTCAGATTCACAAATTAAGTTAACAAGTTTTCAGACTAACGGGTCAGATGTACAGATTTTTCAGATTTGTCTAACCTTGTATTGGGCCTACAGATTCATGGACGGGTTTTACTACATCTATTAATCCCTTTGGTTTAACCCTATTTTTCCCCAATACGTTTTAGACGTCATTCTTATCTTAGATTTGCATTAATTAATTATTAATGCACAGACCTCTCACATTAGGTCGGTAGCTTGTGGCCGCTGGATATGCCGGGCGGTTCCGGGCAGACTTCTGCCACAAGCCAGACCTAACCTCGTGTCTTACGCATGTTATGACTAACTTCTCACATTAGAACCTATTGTTTGCGGCCACTGGATGTGCCGGGCGGTTCCGGGCAGATTTACGCCGCAAACTCATTCTAACCTCGAGTTAGCCATGTTTATCTTTGCGGCCAATTAATTAATAATTTACCGGTTATGCGCACGCCCAATATATATGCCAATTCTGATTATATCAATAATAGGATGATTATATCAACATAGCAGATAACAGATTTCATATGACTTAACGGATTTAACAGATTTAGCAACTTAGCAGATTTTGGCATATAACAGGTTAGGCATTTCAACCGACAAATTTAACAGATTAGGCATTTCAATCTAATTAGCAGTCTAGGCAATATAACAAAACTAGTAGTTTAGGCAACTTGACAAATTAGCAGATTTAGCAAATTTAATATTTCTAAAAGTTCTATTTACATGCCTTGCCCAATCATAAATTGGCCTAAATTCATATGCTTACATAATTGTCATGATTCACAACATATACTCCATGTTTGCATAAAGTTACATAGCACAGAATATGGACATAATTTGCCATATAACATATGTTCCAATTTTTGTTAAACTAGCATCTTACAGCGGATTCACATATAAATTATACCAAATATAACCATTAATCTCAATGCATGCCATATATCCAAAAATCCCTATTTAGGTGCAATCTAAATAATAGATATCCTAATTAATGTAAATCTTTACACCTAACTTTCCATATCCTTTTTCTTTTCATGTCATGAATCATTATGCAAACTATACCCAACAATATAAATCTTTAAATCATATCTTCTAAAAATCAAATCTTGACTTTTATATGCATTTTGTTCAAAGTCTCAAATCATATGTAATCTTACAATGGTTCCTCTTCTTCTTTTATCACAAAATATGCATAGGTCTAAAACTAGTTTACAACATATGCTTATTTTTCTAATTAATTACAGATCTAAATTACAACATAACTATGCATACAACATGCATAAATTATATGTTCATAGTCAAATTTATGCATCCAATCCCAAGTCACATGTCCAATATATTTTATGCCTCAGACCTAAAGTCATACATTCAATTCAGTCTTGTCAAATTTCTCATCATTCATCCCAAAATTTGCGTTCATACGTTCATCTCTTATGAGATTAGGCACAGGCTCGTGGTAGCCTGGCTATAGAAACAGAAAAGAAGAAAAGGGATACAGAAAAACAGATCTGACAGAAGAGAATATATATACAATCTCAGATTCAGAATCAAAAACATATCAAAATTATTATTAACGTTTATAGCGGAAAATAACTGTACTTGCCTTGATTGGATTAAAGAAAGAGCTTTAACTTGTTGTAGAATCTTTGCAGAAACTTTAATCCCTAGTTTGAATTGAGTTGCTTAGGCTGATGTTGATTATCTTCTAGTTTTAATTCCAGCAGAGCAGAGACACCATTTTTATTTTTTTATTAGAAGAAGAGAGCAATGGAGGCTAGAGAATTGTGTAAGAAACCTAGGTAGAGTCTAGGGCCATTTTTATAGAGTTTATGGACTGATTAGGACCATTGATGTTGCCTGGATTGATCGTAGCCATTCATTCGGAAGAGAGACCAATTAGAGCCTGCCACCTAGCCCTAATGACAAAGCAGACCACAGAAAATCGACTAACAGAGAATAGGCCAGCCGGGTTGGACTGGGTTCGACCTGTCTCTGGACCAGGTCGACAGTCCTGTCGACAGCCCTGTCGACCTGGTTAGACCAGGTCGACAGCCCAGTCGACCTGGGTGCATCTGGCGGGATTTCTCCCGCCCTGGCCAATTGGGCCCGGTTTTAATTTTAAACTGTTTTATTCTGTTTGAATTTTAAACTTAATTCGGAAACTTCCGAAGGCCATATCTTCTTCATACGGACTCCGTTTTTCGAAAACTCGGACTCTATTTCGCGTATTTTTCCGAGACGAACGCAATGGCGTATCCCGTTTCCCTTAGTTCTTCGATTTCAAATTAATTATACTTTAATTTATGACTTTCACGGTTATAGAATACACGGGGTGTTACAGTTGGCTCTGCCGCTCCTAAGGGTCGATGTGTTCTGTCCCAGAGGCACGGGCTAGATTGACTTGAATTCGGTGGAGGACGATTCCGTGCCTCGGTTCATAGATGGAAATCTAAATTCCAATGTGTGACTTTTCGGTTTTAGTTGTAAACCTATGTATGGCGACATAATATATGGTACCTATGCCGCCTATGATTGATACATTTATATTTGAGGTTGATTTCTTCACTTATAGTAATAATAAAAGATAAATTTCGCGTATCAAGCATGTTTGGCTATTATAAGCTAAAACTCTACCCTCCGGCTTGCGTTGCATTGTGTGATGGGACCTGAGTCTTATAATAGCTTTATTTTTTCCTTTTAGCATTGAGTTGTTTTGTTTTATGGTATTCTTGGAAGGAAACTCGCTCCGAGTCATACAACGTGGTCCCTTGATTTATCCAACTTTAAAATAAAATTAATAACTGTTTTAGTTCTCACACCAGTCTCATGACTGACTCAGAGTTTATTGTTTTCACCTAAACTCTGAGTGCGCATATTTTCCACATGGGCAGTTAGTAGTTTTGGTTTTCGTATATATTTCTTTTCATAGGATCCTAGATTACGGCTGGAGCTATGCTCGGAATGCTTTGTATCCATATATTTTTTTCAGCTATGGTAGCTGATATTTTCCGCTGTACATTATATTTATGTATTATATTTTCGCTACATTGTAATTTAAATCTCTGATATTGTTTTTCTGATGTATATTATTTATTTGGTACTCTGATATCTTGTACTCTGATGTAAATTGTTATAGTAGCAATGAAATGTTCTACTGTTTGTGTTCTGACGCGTCGTGTTCTCAAGGCAATCCACCTTCCAGTTCGGTTCAGGCCGACCGGGAAGTTCAGGTCGTCTCTGTTGGTATCAGAGCTTTGGTTAACAAAGCTCGAGAACAAGACACGTTAGAACTGAACAAAAGAATCCATCAGAGATAGGATTACTTATATCCTATAAGAGTGACTCCTTAGAGATAGGGTTAGTAATACCCTAGAATGAGTTTAAAGAGTATTATTTATGAAAACAAGTTTAGTTTTGAAAACTAAATCTTATTATTCGTATTTGAATACTTTATTTTATTTTATTTTGAATTTGGACTATCAAGTATAAGAAGATTTTGCATATACGCCTTGCAAACATGTATACGAAGTTTCAAAAATACTGGGTAAATATAGAATCACACATTAGTCGCCCGGGGATGATTCTGATGATAGTTCAGACATCATCAGTGCTTATTTTCGAGTTTCGAAAGTGGGATATCTATATATTTCCAATTGACTGGTGTGAGAACCAAAACTTTGTTAGAGTTTATTGTTTGTGATTCGGCAATGAATAAATTTTTTTGAGTATATATAAAAGTAATGTGTTTGAAAATCTAATCAATTGTTGGTTGTGTTGTGTGATAATTAATTTAACCAATAAAAGTATTGGAATGATAAAACCAATAAAAGAATGAATGATGAATTAAGCCAAATCAAATATAATGCAGGACTGAATTGAAATTTTTGTTCAAATTGGATTTATATATAAAGATAGATGTGTGTGTGTGTATATATATATGCTGAGAAGGTTATGGATTTACAGCTGAGTAGAGAAATATATTGCGTGCCCGATAAACAAGTGCACCTTAATGAGTTGGTTGCACAATTTTATTTATTATAAACTACTGTGAATGATATGGATGCGCTGTGATGGTTATTCTGTGTGAAATTAAAACATACGCCATAGGATAGTAACAATTAATTATGGATCACACCGCATAACATTTTACTGAAGCCAGTATATCACATCATATTCCATATAAGCATTTGGCGCTTATATGAAGAGGTTTGGATTACCTTACGAGCGAGATGCTTGTATGGCGAGGACTGAATTACAGGTTGAACCGAAGACTGATGATGGACTAAATAACATATAACAATAAATTGCATGATTTAATAACAAACTCTACACAGGTCCGGAGATGACAAAAATTCACGTCTCTTGTTTTAGTTACGACACATGGATGAGTTTCCAACAATGGGGGAAGGGATGATATTTTTGACTTTTTACACGTCTCACTTGGGAATATATAGGTCACATTTGTTTTGTATGCGATATATCGATTTATTGGGTACCTAATCGGGCCTAATAAATTTGTTCAGATTAACCCGTACAAAGGAGGTTATGGCGATTTTTTTTCAGAAATTTAGGGTGTTAGACAAATTTCAGGAAAATTTGAAGTTCTTAGAAACTGACAGGTTGCCAGAATGAAAGTTGAGTTGGTTAGTTAAACAACTTTCAGCCCCTTCCTTTTTTGAAAACGAAAAAGTTTTAAGTGGGGGAGATTGTAACAACCCATATTTTTGAAATCAAATTAAAATTTATTTTTAATTGATTTTCATGAAAATTAAATATTTTTAATGAATTATTTTAAGAATAAATGATTTAAAATTTATTTAAAATGAAGTTGGAACGTATGAATTTATGTTAATTATAAAACGAGTTTGAAATGGCGCGGTAGTTTGAAAATTTAGATTTAAACTTTGAATGAATATACAAGATTCAATATAAATCAGAATTTGAAGAAACTAGAAACGTTAGGATTGAATTAATTATATCTTTCTAACGATTGTAAGAAATTTAGTTTTCATGTTATAAATTGTAAGTTATGTTCAAATTAAAATTTGAAATAGTCGTTGTGGAATTTTATTAGTTATTTTAATATTATATGCACCTTAAAAAGACCATTTTTCCAAACGGCCTCCAAATTCGATGAATTTAATTTTGTTAGGTCTGTATTGTCAAAATACAGCGAGGTTTCAAAATTCATAATTTTTAGAGTCTGTATGTGGCCCCGGTAAATTAAAATGTATGTTAAATTTCAATTTTGAATGTTATAATAATTTATAATTTAACTTTGATGAAAAATGCTTTAAACAGTCGAATTGGCTTACGAAACATATCCCATTGTGTCCGGAATGGGGGTATTTGGTTAGCGGCGACAGTCGTTGGAATTCGTTTGGAGTTTGGACCGATAAGCAAGTAATTCGTGAATTAAAAATTAATAAAAAATATATATAAGTATCCTAAAACCAAGAAAACCTACCCTTAATCTAAATACCACCGCCAGTCACGATTCAAGGGCAGAAATAGCCCAGAAAAAATCCCCTTCGATCACTCAATTTTAGAAACTTAAAACATGAAGATTGAAGAGCGTTGAGAGATCTATAATTTCATAAGGGTTTGATGAATTATGGTTGAGTGGATTGGCCAAATTTGGTGCTCAAATCACCGGCCTTCAAATCGATTTTAGGGGTTCTAGGGGTCGGTGAGCTTCACAATGTGGGTGGTGGAGGCACATGGCGGGACGACGGTGGTTGTAGGGTGGTCTGATCAGAGGCGCAAGGCCTAAGGGTAGTGCGATTTGGAAAAAGGGAGGCGCGGTTTTGGGTTCGACGTTCGAACCTAATAACGAAGAAGAGGGAGGTAATTAAGGAGGCGAGTAGCTGAAATAATTAGTTAATTATTTTAATTAATAGCCTATTAAGTTATTTAAGGTTAAAACTGCCATAACTTGTTCGAATCAAAACAGAATTGAATGAAACTGGTTTCAATGGAATCGTGACGGCGAACACCACAACATGGAACTGACCAGAACGTAAATGGAGAAAATTAAATTTTGAGCTAAATTAAATGTTCATTTAATTTAGTTTAAAAATAAAATCGTCAATTAAAGACTGACGGAGTGGGAACCAAAGTGAGAACTCCTCACTCATTTATTTTGTAGTATCTATAACTGTTAAGTGATCATATATGTTGATATTTGCCTACGGTTGCAATAGTTGCTTCGTGGATGACTGTTGTATATATATTTACAATTTTCACTGCTAATATAATATGTTTGTGTAAGCGTAAGTTATGTAACGTTTATACTATATATGTTGATTGATGGATGCTGAACAATTATGGATGTGAATTGGATGATTTATAGTTGATTATCACTATTGTTGAATACATGCGATGTATGAAATCCATATAATTAAAATTATGTGGTAATTGATTGAGTCACATTCCGATTCAGAATATAAAAAAATATTTTTGTCAATGAAAAAAAATGTCGAAAACACCAAAGATTTCAATTACTAGGAGTTATTAATTGGGTCATATAGACAAGAGCAGAAAAAGGTAAATAACATGGGAGATTTATAGTGGTTCGGCCTTGTGAAGGGCCTACATCCACTTTGAAGCTTTGTTGGAATATTATTGATGACCAAGGATTATAAGGTTGAGACTATTTCATGATATCACATTACATTTACTTTCCATGGTACATGATGTCATGATTATCGTAAACTGAATAAATAAGAAAAAGACAATTTTGCCCTTCTTCTTCATCTTCAAAACGGAGATGCCATTAATGGAGCTCTAGGAAGGTCCCAAGGTCATAAAACCCAACCCTTTTTGAAGTGTGATGTTGTGGGGTAATTTATAGGAGAGTGGTTAGGTAGGATTAGGTAGGAGTAGGTAAAAATGGGGGACCACATGCAGAAATTCGCACCCACCACCTGCGCCTTCAAAAAATTCAAACCCGGCTCTGGGTGCGAAAATTTCTCCCCTGCTGGGTGTGAAATTTCGCACCTACTAGGTGCGAAATTTCGCACCTGCTGGGTGCGAAATTTTGCACCGTGCTATGGTGCGAAATTCGCACCACGAGGGGTGCGAAGATCGTCTTTGTAACAACCCGTATTTTTGAATAACATGTTATAACATAAATGGAGGCAGAATTAAACTGTAAAATCTGAATCAAGGGAAACGGGCTGTGCCATTGCGTTCGTCTCGGAAAAATACACGAAAAAGAGTCCGAGTTTTCGAAAATCGGAGTCCGTATGACCAAGATATGGCCTCGCGAAGTTTCACAAAAAATTCACAAATTAAAGAATACTTAATTAAGTGAAATGGGTTGCGCAGAGAAATATATATATATTGATATATATATATAATTGAAAATTAAATAAATAAATATGCAAAAATGTTCAAACCAGCGAATTGGGAGAGGGGAATAACCGAACCGGCCGATTTTTGAGGTCGACCCGAGCTTGCTGGGTCGACTAGGGGTTAATCCAGGGTGTTTGGCTGTCAACCCGTGGGCCGATTCGCTCAAATGCAGATTTTGCATTTGAATGGTTCTCATGGTTCGGCTTTAATCTAAAGGCCCTAGATGGTTCCTACACTTGACTTCTTCCCCAAGACATGCTTTGATGGCTTGGATTGAATCTATGGTTAATCATATGGCTAATACTATCCTAATCTTCTATAAAAAGGACCTAACACCTAGCCTAAATCATCATTATTTATTCCTACAACTAAACTATGCCAAAATTGTTCCTCTCATGGCCTCCACTCTCATGCTAAAATTTCTAAGTTAAATTATATGAGAGATTTTGAATGCATACAAGTATTTTCAAGCTTGTATGAATGTTCTTAGTTTGCATTCAAGTCAAGTTGCAACATTTCTATTTCAAAGCAAGGGTTTTTATTGATTTGGCTCAAGGGTTTTTCATTTGGAGCTTGCATATTTGGGTCTTTTTGGTGATTGCATAAGGGCTTCGTCTCAATATTTTAATAACTATTTATTTGTGTCTTCATAGCATTGTAAGCCCTTTTCTACTTTCTTTTTATTGAACTCTAAAGTTAAATGAATGATGCAAGTTTGGTTGATCATTATATGCAAGTTTGGTTGATCATTATATGCAAGTTTGGTTGATCATTATGCAAGTTATGTATGACACATGTTGCCATGTTATGCAAGTTTGGGTTGATCATGTTATCATGTTATGCAAGTTTGGGTTGATCATGTTATCATGTTATGCAAGTTTGGGTTGTTCATGTTATCATGTTATGCGAGTTAAACTTGAGTTTATAACCTTAAAGCTTCAAGCTTTATGTTAAAGATTGCATTTTGGCAACATGAAAGTTATCATATCCCTTATGATAACTTGCATGTGAGGCCAAATGCGAACTTCTAGCAACTTCTACATGTTATTTGTAACCATGTATCACTCATATGCTAAGTTTGGTTTTATGCATGCTTTTGAAGCCTAATAATGCAATATGCAAGTATATGAACATATGTCCATCTCATATGCCACCATGTTAAACTTGTGGCTTCAACACCTTTTTGTCATGATTATGCCAAGTTCCCTATTTTATCCTTTATGCGTTGTTGCGATTATGTAAACGATGGGATTACGTTGGGGTTGGGTAACATAATGACATGAACATGGTTTTTATAACATAACGTGATATGTTAACTTGTAATTATGTTTTGGAAACATAATGGACATGACACTTAGAAAATATGAGTGTGGCCAACTCGAGGTTGGGTTGAGTTTGTAGCATAAATCTACCCGGACCCGCCCGGCTTAACTAGTGGCTACAACAATAGGACCCAATGTGAGAAGTTGGTCATGTTGTGCACGAACCCGAGGTTAGACCAGGTTGTGGTGTAAAGCTACCCGGACCCGCCCGGCTTAACTAGTAACCACAACAAGGTCTAATGTGAGAGGTTAAAGCACATTAAGTTAATGAATGCCTCCTGATTAGGGTTAAGTCATGGTCCACTTAATACTTAACTAATTTGGGCTTGATGGATTAATCGAGGTTAAGTCAGGAGACTTGGGTACTCTTAACCAATTTAATCCACGTGTGGATCGGGTTAACCACATTTAACCCGTTAAGAAACCCTAGTTGCGTGGTCCTTTTCAGCAGTAACCTCCTTGGTAGTATCATAAGACCCTAGGACTAGGCTAGGGTGGGGCACGATTACTGGGCTGATTGTAAGAGACCAAAAGAGACGGCTGAATGATGCCCCGGTTGTTCAGGCGGACCATGGTCGTGCACATTAAGTCCGGAGTTGAACACGGGCACCGGTAGGTTTGGACTGTGCATCATGGCACGGTGTCAGAGGGTTACACCATAGGGCCTGATACACCCTAGGGTGGACCCTGCACAGTCAACTACATTACATGATTAAGCCGCATGACACCGACACTTGACGAGTTAGGCTTATAGGGAGCCGATCGACTAGACCGAGTAGTTGGACCTTGATTTAGGTCACCTCATGATGTTGGGCCAAGCTTGGGCCAAGGGATCAATTCTTGTTTTTACTTGACATGTTAGAATGCTAGTACACCCGTGGTGCAAAACTTAACCTTGATTATGCGATGACACCTTTATCTATCTTGTTAGTTAATCACCTTTCCAGTATGTTGTTATCCTTATGTTCATCTCAGCTTCTCATGCCAGTTAACTTTACTAGTTCATAGACAGATAGTAGTAGGGCTTACCAATCTTTTTGACTGACCTGTTTTCTTTCGTCTCTTTTCTTCCGTTCCCCCCCTCAGGTTCTCAGGGTGGGAACATTGGAGCTTAGCTTGGATCTTTACAGCTTGCTTACTGGATTTGCTCATGTATGGTTTTGGACATTGAGCTAGCTATGGTTTATCACTTCATTTTGGGGATAGTACTTTATGTATTTCAGTTTTTCAGTTTATGCTTTTATCTAGACTTTGTTGTTGGAAAAAAATGACCAAGTACTTTGTTGTAACATGACTATGGTTTTGAAATGCTAAGTTTTATCCGCTGCTTTACTACTCTGTTTTACTTATATGTTCTGTCTTGTGATATCTGCATGCATGTTTACCTTGTTTAATGCCCCTCCAAAGCTAATGTCCTTGCAAGAGTGGCATTGGCGGAGGTGGGGTGTTACATTTGGTATCAGAGCCTAAGGTTAACAAGATTCGAGCAAAAGGTTTTTTTAAAAAAACTTACCTTTTGAAGAACTATTTTCAAAACCAATTAAGTATTTTCCAAGAAAAGTCTAGTTTATTTTAAAAGGCTATTCCCCAAAAGCCATAGCACTATCCTTCTTTTCTTCATCTACCTTTTTCTTCGTTTTAGTATGGCCGATCGCTTTAACATCCCGGAAGGCGTTCAAGTACCCGTCTGGTTCCGTAGATTTATGGAGGCAAGGGCGAATGAAGCCGGCCCCGCAACCATTCCTCCTCCTTCCCCCGTCGCTAACATCTCTCCTCCTCCCGTAGCTGAGGTTCCTCCTCCCCCTCAGCATACACAAGTGAATTTCGCAGAGCTTTGCAAAGACTTTAAGGCGATGGGTTGCAAGAATTTTGTCGGAACGGAGACTTTTGTGGAGGCAAGAAACTGGTTAAAGGAAACTGAAGACCTCTTTGCTATATTTGAGGTGTAAGATCGTAGGAAAGTTCTGCTGGCGGTATGGCTATTAAAAGGGGAAGCTGCTTATTGGTGGGTAGTCACCACCACTACTAGACCCATTGAGACTTGGGATGACTTTAGGAGAAGGTTTGGACTAAATATTCTATCATCGACTGAAGAGAATCTTCAGATGGAGAGCTTCCTATCTCTAAAGCAAGGGGACATGACAGTTAGGGAATACGTGGATATGTTTAATCAACTAGCTCAGTTCGGCCTAGAATTGGTAAACACAGCTCAGAAGAAGGCCCTACACTTTGCTCTAAGATTGAATGAGCCATTGCGCGGTTTGGCCATGTCTCATATACCCATGGGGGCGACTTTCGAGAGTTTGGTGAATATGGCCCTGCTTCAAGAAGAAGATAAGAGTGGCAAGAAGGAGGTCAAGGCAAATGAGTCCTAAGGCAAGAAGGAAGATACCGAGAAAAGATACAAGAACAATAAGAAGAGGAAATGCAACTTCTGTGGGATTACTGGACACATAGCCAAAGACTGTAGGAAGAAGAAAAGGAAGTTGGGGGGATGCTTTCATTGCGGAGAGTCTGGACATTTTAGCAAGGATTGCCCCAAGAAGCAAGGGCAGAATCAGCGTGCAGGACCTTCTGGAGGGCAAGTGCATGCTCTCACTGCTGCCCCAGTTCAGGATCGAGGTAGCATTTCTGTAGAAAGTCTTGTTTATATTTCTGATTATCCCGTTCGCACCTTATTTGATTCTGGTGCATCGCATAGTTTTATTTCTTCTGACATTGTTGAAAGTTTGCACCTAAGTACTAGCTTAGTTGAGGATCCCGTTTGTGTTTCAAATCCAATTGGGGGTTCCGCCCATCTATCTATGATTTGTGTAGATTTGAAGATTTCTATCTTGACCGTAGAATTCACGTGTAATGCTTATGTTCTCGAGTTCACGGGATATGGGTTGATCTTGGGCATGGATTGGTTGTCCAGTTATGGAGCCATTCTCGATTGTGAACATAGGGTGGTGAGGCTCATGACTCGCCTCGGTAATACCCTAGAAATTTCTTGTAACACTAGAGGTCCCGTCATGTTATGCTATCTTGAATCTCTCGACTCGTCCATCGATGATCTGCAATCTGTAAGGGTGGTCTGAGGCTATCCTGATGTCTTTGAAGAAGTTAAGGGGTTACCCCCTAAACGAGAGATAGATTTCCGCATTTATCTAGTCGATAATGCCAAGCCAGTATCATTGCCCGTTAGGCACATGGCCCCTCGTGAGAGAAGGGAGCTCAGTAAGCAAATCAAGGAGTTGCTTGAGAAAATTTTTATTAGGCGAAGCATTTCTGAATGGGGTGCTCCGGTGGTATTCGCTACTAAGGCGGATGGTTCGCTTCGTCTATGTGTTGATTATCGAGAGTTGAACAAGCTGACAAAGAAGAATAGGCACCCGTTACAGAGGATTGATGATCTCTTTAGGTGCTTCTGTTTTCTCTCAACTCGATCTAGCCACCGGATTCCATCAGCTTAGAGTAGCTGAGGATAGCATTGATAAAACTGCGTTTAGGACTCCAGATGGATTCTTTGAATGGCTTGTCATGCCATTCGGTTTGACTAATGCACCCGCATACTTCGTGGACTTGACGAGTAGGGTGTTCAGGGAGTTCCTTAACAAGTTTGTCATTGTCTTCGTGGATGATATTCTGATCTTCTCAAAGGATGAGGAAGAACATGCAAGGCATCTCAAGGAAGTGATGGATACGCTTAGAGCGCATCAGTTGAAAGCCAAGTTCTCCAAATGTCATTTTTGGAGAAGGGAAGTTCGGTTTCTTGGACATATAGTCTCTAAGCAAGGCATAGCGGTGGATCCTGCGAAAGTGGTTGTGGTTCAAGACTGGAAGACTCCTAGGAATGCAACCGAAGTAAGAAGCTTTCTTAGTCTGGCGGGCTACTATAGGAAGTTCATCAGGTACTTCGCTAAGATTTCGGCCCCTCTTACTAAGTTGACGAAGAAGAACTTAGTCTTTGCATGGGACTTGGAGTGTGAGCTTGCTTTTCAAAGGCTCAAGAGAGCCCTTACCTCAGCTCCAGTTTGGCAACGTGGATTGGAACTGTTTTCAAGAGATAGTTTTCTGCGTGGGATACCGTATAATATGTAAATGAGATCCAAGATTCACTAACGAATCTTGGAAAGCTTGCACGAAACCATGAGCACACGGTTATGTTTAAGCCAAGTATTTTAGGCAAAGAATAAGTGGAAGTGGAACGAGAGGCAACGGTGAAATGAGTTCTAACTCATATTTTGGGAACAAGAATTAAGAACTACGGAATTGCGAAGTTAAAATACGGCCAGGGCACGATGGGATTAAGCACAAGAAAATGAGGCTTAGAAGATCGAAGACTAGATGCGTGCATTTAATCTCTTTCTAAGAGTATATCCTTGATCCCTATTGTTCCATAGAGCCTACTTGCATGCTATCTTTTAAGTATATCCTCTCGGCCCTATCCTCAATCTTAGATCTGTTGCAGACCCCCTAAGGAGTATGACTAGCCTATTTGTGATATATGGTTGGGGTGAGGAAGTTCGTCACCAAACTATTTGGGATTTATGGAATATGGGTAATAATTGATAGACTTACGAAGAGAACCCATTTTTCCGGTGAAAAGCAAGAGGACCGTATCATGGCTAGCATCTGTTTATCTTCGAGAGATAGTATGGTTGCATGGAGTTCCTTCTAGCATAGTTAGCGATCGTGACCCAATTTTCACCAGCCAGTTCTGGAATATTATGCAAGAAGCGATGGGTACGCGATTGAATTTGAGTACAGCCTATCACCCCCAGACGGATGGCCAAACCGAAAGGGTGAATAGAGTGCTAGAAGATCTCTTGAGGCTTTGTGTTCTCGACTTTGGTGGTACTTGGGAAGACCACCTTCCTCTTGTAGAATTTGCTTATAATAATAGCTATCAAGCCAGCATAGGGAAGGCACCATTTGAAGCTTCGTATGGGAGGCCGTGCAAGCCACCAACATGTTGGTGGGAAGACAACGGATAAGCTTATAATTGAGCCCGACATGATAAGGGACACATCCGAGAGGGTTGAATTGATTCAAAGACGGATGAAAACGGCCCAAGACAGACAGAAATTCTATGCAGACAAGCGAAGGACAAACTTGGAATTTAAAGTTGGAGATATGGTCTTTGTGAAGATTTCCCCTTTGCGAAATATGGTTCGCTGACACCAAGGATCGTAGGACCCCTCCCTACTATAGAAAGAGTCGGGAAGATGACTTATAAGGTGGAATTGCCGAGAAGCTATCCGGAGTGCATAATGTCTTTCATGTCTCGCATTTACGAAAGTGCCTACATGAGTCCGCTGAGGTGGTTGAACCAAGCATTCTTGAAGACATTGAGGTAGAGAAAGAAGCAACCTTGAGAAGAGCTCCGATTCGTATCTTGGGAACTGAGATCAAGAAGCTAAGGAATCGAGAGGTCAAGTCGGTGAAAGTTCAGTGGGGTAAAGCCGACGAAGATGCAACTTGGGAAACCGAGGAGAAGATGCGTGGGCTTTATCCATTTCTTTTTTAGGGTACATTCTCGATCTCTTTTCCTAATTAGCATATCTTTCTTTTTATCCGCGTTATCTAATTTATCTTGTTTCGTAGATCTTGTCATGAGAACCTTAGGTAGAAACCCTTGGTTGAAACATGTATTTGAAACATGGTATGCTTGATGGTTGCAAGTGGTTGAAAGTGTTTGCACGTGGATACTCGTGGATGCATGATACACATTAGGCACTAAGATCGGCTCACACACTTTCATACCGCATATGCATGAGTGTTTATGCTTATTCATGGATGAAACTTGTTATGCTATCACGTGGATGTTGCATATGGATGAATGTTATGTGCACTCATGTAGAGACTATGAGTTATGTTAGGAATTTGCATACATATGGACTCATTTCACTAACATGCTTTGCATTAAGGAGGTTTACTGAATCAGTAACCGCCTGATTTTTGCATTAGATAAGTACATATACACACACCTTTGCATATGATCATACAACATTTAGAATCCTTTAAGGACAATGACTGCACGTGAATGATGTTTTGAGTAGATGGGTGATGGATGGTAGGATACGTTCTTCCTAACTTGGAGATTTCGGGGACGAAATCCTTTAAGGAGAGGAGAATGTAACAACCCGTATTTTTGAATAACATGTTATAACATAAATGGAGGCATAATTAAATTGTAAAATCTGAATCAAGGGAAACGGGCTATGCCATTGCGTTCGTCTCGGAAAAATACGCGAAATAGAGTCTGAGTTTTCGAAAATCGGAGTCCGTATGACCAAGATATGGCCTCGCGAAGTTTCACGAAAAATTCACAAATTAAAGTATACTTAATTAAGTGAAATGGGTTGCGCAGAGAAATATATATATATTGATATATATATATATATATATATATATATATAATTGAAAATTAAATAAATAAATATGCAAAAATGTTCAAAACAGCGAATTGGGAGAGGGGAATAACCAAACCGGCCGATTTTTGAGGTCGACCCAAGCCCGCTGGGTCGACTAGGGGTTAATCCAGGGTGTTTGGCTGTCAACCCGTGGGCCAATTCGCTCAAATGCAGATTTTTCATTTGAATGGTTTTCATGGTTCAGCTTTAATCTAAAGGCCCTAGATGGTTCCTACACTTGACTTCTTCCCCAAGACATGCTTTGATGGCTTGGATTGAATCTAGGGTTAATCCTATGGCTAATACTATCCTAATCTTCTATAAAAATGACCTAACACCTAGCCTAAATCATCATTATTCATTCCTACAACTAAACTATGCCAAAATTGTTCCTCTCATGGCCTCCACTCTCATGCTAAAATTTCTAAGTTAAATTATATGAGAGATTTTGAATGCATACAAGTATTTTCAAGCTTGTATGAATGTTCTTAGTTTGCATTCAAGTCAAGTTGCAACATTTCTATTTCAAAGCAAGGGTTTTTATTGATTTGGCTCAAGGGTTTTTCATTTGGAGCTTGCATATTTGGGTCTTTTTGGTGATTTCATAAGGGCTTCGTCTCAATATTTTAATAAATATTTATTTGTGTCTTCATAGCATTGTAAGCCCTTTTCTACTTTCTTTTTATTGAACTCTAAAGTTAAATGAATGATGCAAGTTTGGTTGATCATTATATGCAAGTTTGGTTGATCATTATATGCAAGTTTGGTTGATCATTATATGCAAGTTTGGTTGATCATTATGCAAGTTATGTATGACACATGTTGCCATGTTATGCAAGTTTGGGTTGATCATGTTATCATGTTATGCAAGTTTGGGTTGATCATGTTATCATGTTATGCAAGTTTGGGTTGTTCATGTTATCATGTTATGCGAGTTAAACTTGAGTTTATGACCTTAAAGCTTCAAGCTTTATGTTAAAGGTTGCATTTTGGCAACATGAAAGTTATCATATCCCTTATGATAACTTGCATGTGAGGCCAAATGCGAACTTCTAGCAACTTCTACATGTTATTTATCACCATGTATCACTCATATGCTAAATTTGGTTTTATGCATGCTTTTGAAGCCTAATAATGCAATATGCAAGTATATGAACATATGTACATCTCATATGCCACCATGTTAAACTTGTGGCTTCAACACCTTTTTGTCATGATTATGCCAAGTTCCCTATTTTATCATTTATGCGTTGTTGCGATTATGTAAACGATGGGATTACATTGGGGTTGGGTAACATAATGACATGAACATGGTTTTTATAACATAACGTGATATGTTAACTTGTAATTATGTTTTGGAAACATAATGGACATGACACTTAGAAAATATGAGTGTGGCCAACTCGAGGTTGGGTTGAGTTTGTAGCATAAATCTACCCGGACCCGCCCGGCTTAACTAGTGGCTACAAACAATAGGACCCAATGTGAGAAGTTGGTCATGTTGTGCACGAGCCCGAGGTTAGACCAGGTTGTGGTGTAAAGCTACCCGGACCCGCCCGGCTTAACTAGTAACCACAACAAGGTCTAATGTGAGAGGTTAAAGCACATTAAGTTAATGAACGCCTCCTGATTAGGGTTAAGTCATGGTCCACTTAATACTTAACTAATTTGGGCTTGATGGATTAATCGAGGTTAAGTCAGGAGCCTTGGGTACTCTTAACCAATTTAATCCACGTGTGGATCGGGTTAACCACATTTAACCCGTTAAGAAACCCTAGTTGCGTGGTCCTTTTCAGCAGTAACCTCCTTGGTAGTATCATAAGACCCTAGGACTAGGCTAGGGTGGGGCACGATTACTGGGCTGATTGTAAGAGACCAAAAGAGACGGCTGAATGATGCCCCGGTTGTTCAGGCGGACCATGGTCGTGCACATTAAGTCCGGAGTTGAACACGGGCACCGGTAGGTTTGGACTGTGCATCATGGTATGGTGTCAGAGGGTTACACCATAGGGCCTGATACACCCTAGGGTGGACCCTGCACAGTCAACTACATTACATGATTAAGCCGCCTGACACCGACACTTGACGAGTTAGGCTTATAGGGAGCCGATCGACTAGACCGAGTAGTTGGACCTTGATTTAGGTCACCTCATGATGTTGGGCCAAGCTTGGGCCAAGGGATCAATTCTTGCTTTTACTTGACATGTTAGAATGCTAGTACACCCGTGGTGCAAAACTTAACCTTGATTATGCGATGACACCTTTATCTATCTTGTTAGTTAATCACCATGCCAGTATGTTGTTATCCTTATGTTCATCTCAGCTTCTCATGCCAGTTAACTTTACTAGTTCATAGACAGATAGTAGTAGGTCTTACCAGTCTTTTTGACTGACCTGTTTTCTTTCGCCTCTTTTCTTCCGTTTCCCCCCTCCCTCAGGTTCTCAGGGTGGGAACATTGGAGCTTAGCTTGGATCTTTACAGCTTGCTTACTGGATTTGCTCATGTACGGTTTTGGACATTGAGCTAGCTATGGTTTATCACTTCATTTTGGGGATAGTACTTTATGTATTTCAGTTTTTTAGTTTATGCTTTTATCTAGACTTTGTTGTTGGAAAATAATGACCAAGTACTTTGTTGTAACATGACTATGGTTTTGAAATGCTAAGTTTTATCCGCTACTTTACTACTCTATTTTACTTATATGTTCTGTCTTGTGATATCTGCATGCATGTTTACCTTGTTTAACGCCCCTCCAAAGCTAATGTCCTTGCAAGAGTGGCATTGGCGGAGGTGGGGTGTTACAGTCTTTATGGGAGGTGCTAAGGCAACGGGTATGGGTGTTTTGGTGGCCCAAGGTTTGAGTTCACGGCTCGGCCTATGATGTCTTTGTTTGGCCATGTTTGGAGGAGCTGCGAGGGTGGCGGAAGTTGTTCGCTGAATCTTGACTTTGAGTCGATCTGTTAATTTTGGGCTGCACACTTGTTGGCAGAAATTGGATTAATCGGGCGGTGCCCACACGGGGTGGGGCCCCTGACCCCCACCGACACTATGCCCGGACCCGCTTGACGGCTCGAAGCACGGCTCGCCTTCGGCTCGGATGCGGACGGACACTGATGGAGGTCGCGCCCAAGGGGTGCGACATTCTGCTAGTGGCCAAACTCGAGTTTTCTGTTACTGGACCCCAGATGATATTGGTGACGCCTCTAGGCTGTAATATCACGCGATATGTTGAGTCGAGCGTGTCTTGCGTACTTTTGGGAACCGGACCAAAAGGCCGGTTAACATTTGCCCCCTCAAAGTATGTCTTGGGTTAACGGGACGTGCTTTGAAGTGAGATGAGTCTAATATGGGCGCAAGCATCTCCATGCCGTGCTTAGCGATTGGTTATAATCTTATCCTTGAGTTGTATGCCGAAAGCATACTGCTACGAAATGGTTGGGACGCCTTGTCAGAATATGCTAGTATGAGGTTCCAACATTGCTAAGATCTTTGACTTTCTTGAGTCTTGCGGCTTGGGTTGGAGCCCGTCTGTGATGACCCAAACTTCCCTGTAAAGGAAAGGCGGATTGCTTTGAGAACAACACACATTAGAACTCAAAACAAAAGAATATTTCATTTCTTATTACAACAATTACATCAGAGTACAAGAATATACCAGAGTATGAATAATTATACAACAGAAAATAATATCAGAGATTTAAATTACATATAATTAGCAGCAGAAAAATAATACAAAATACAACTTAAAGAAATACACTGACACAAAGCTTTCCGAATATCGCTTCAGCTGTAGACCAGGATCCATTGAAGATAATATCTGCAAAACTAAACTACTGACTGCCCGTGTGGAAAATATGGGCACCCAGAGTTTAGGAAGAAACAATAAACTCCAGGTTAGTCATGGGACTGGTATGAGAACTCAAAAAAGTTATTAATTTGATTTTTAAAGTTAGGTAAATCAAGGGACCACGCCGTATTACACGGAATGGGTTTCGTCCCGAGAATACCAAAAATAAACAGCGTAATGATTTTTGGAAAAATGAAGCTATTATAAGACTCAGGTCCCATCACACAATGCAATGCAAGCCGGAGGATAGAGATTTACCTTATAATAGCCAAATACGCTTGGTACGCGAAATTTCTCCTTTAATATTACTATAAGTGCATAGTGTAGAAATCAATTTCGAAAATAAATGTATTAATCATAGACGACATGGGTACCATATATCATGTCGCCATACTAGTTCTACAATCAAAACCGCAAAGCTCGTATTGGAAAGTTGGATTTCCATCATGATGGCTCCTGATTTGAAAGATCTATCGCATAGTGCAATACTCCACGGCATACGCCCCAGCTAGAGAAAACACCGTAATGCACGTCCGCGCTTTGGGAAATCAAGTATCACCGCGGCTTACGTCCCAGCGAGAGAAAACACCGCTTACTCTATCCCTATATACGGGAATCGGGAGAAAATGGCCCTATCCCAAATCACAAGGTGTGATGCGACCACACCCAGCACAAGTCGGCCGACCAGATCCATATATATATATATATATATATATATATATATATATAAAGTATATTGGTCAAACCTACTAATCAAACAAATCATTCACCATCATACCGGGGTGTGAGGCTCGCGAGGTAACGCTACACAAAGCTATGCTAATTAAAGCTATGCTTTGGTCATCATCCACAAGGCTCTGCTTTTCAACAAAAGCCTTGATCCATTCATCTTAGCATGCCACATTGTCAATCCATACCATTGATTTCTGCCAATATATATAACCTCTGAGCACATACGTCTCAGAGAAGGGTGTTAAGCAAGAGAATAAATTCTCCACCACCAACTGATATATATATATATATATATATATTTAGCAGAGATCAACGAATACAACATAAAGGAATACAACATCAGACATACCATCCATTTACAAGTCCGTTCTAGGTCTGAACGAAACCGGAGGCACCTCGGAAAAGAGGCCCTCGCATATCCGAACAATCAACAAGTACGTCTGGATGGCTACCACTGTAACCCCTTCAAGGTAGCTACTTGTAACACCCGTATTTTCTGACAATATTAAAATAACAAATTAAAGAATAATTTATTTGAAAAAGAGGAATGAGAAAAGAATGATTTTAGCATTGTTCTAAGGTTTGTAAGCAAAAGACCCAGTAGCTCATTTGGTTAGAACATGTGACTTGCATACAAGAGGTACAGAGTTCGATCCCCGCCAGCGCCATATTGTTGTTTTAGGGGAATGACTAAAAAGTGGCTTAGTGTGAACGCAGTTCAAAAAGTGGTTTAGTGTAAAAATGGTTAATTATGAAGAAATTATTAAGCCATGAAGTTTGTATGCATATGAGAGAAATATACATATATATATATATATATATATATATAAATTAAATAAATAAATATTCAAAAAAAAGTTCAAAACAGCGAATCGGGAAGGGGAATAGTCGAACCGCACCATTTTTGGAGTTGACCCGAGCTTCGCTGGGTCCTCTAGAGGTCAATCAAGGGTGTTTGGCTGCCAACCCGTGGCCCGATTCATCCTAAGGCCTGAAATGGCATCTGAGTGGTCCAGATCAGTTCTAGGGTTAATCCTAAGGCCTAAATAACTTCATGCACCTATATATACACCCTAAGACCTAACCCTAATTCATAAATATTATCTATGACACCATTATGCTGTCAAACTCTCTCTTAAACCCTAGCTGCCGCCTCTAAATCAAATCTCAAGTATTCAACTTCAACTCAAATTAAAGATTAGAGCTTCTACAACAATTCAAGAAGATAAATCAGCAACACCGCAACGTTTCTACACTAATTTCAGTGCATAATCCTATTCTTTAACCACGAAAGGTGAGAACAGTGATTTTCACAATATAATGGGATTAAAAGTAACATGATGAAGTTGTAAAGAGGATTCATAAGTATGTATGTAATTTAAATCTCATCCAAGTCTTCACCTTTTTGATTCATGTCATCATATGCCTATGTTTCTATGTAAAGTTCATACCTTTTATCAGTTTATTCATGTTGAATCTGTCATTATGCCTCTATGCTAGTTTACATGCCCCTTTATTTCATGATGTTGTGTTAATTCCAATTTTCTGTGATTTGATTCTCTCTTCTTATCCCTATTCCTTTTATTTTTGGATCTAGGCTACCTTCGAGCCTATGTTAAAAATACGCGTGAATGCGAATACGTGGGAACAATGGGAATATGTGATATATGGAAAACTGGATATTATTGGATAGTTTTGGATAATTGGATAATATGTGAAATTGGCATATTTGGGTATGAATTACATGGAATTGATGAAATTGCCTATAATTGTAAATTTGTAATTGAGGCTAATTAATATGTAATTAGTGACAATTTGGAATAGGCAGTATTATAAACATGATTACATGTTTAACTGGATATATATGACATGAAAATTGGGTATGGGTGAAATACGATTATTAATAAACCTTTGACACGAGGTTAGGCGCAATTGTGGCGTAAGACTGCCCGAAACCGCCTGGCAAATCCAGCTGCCACAATTGGACGTCTAATGTGAGAGGTCAAAGGAATAAATTGTAGGATTAACGGTTAATGACATGAGGTTAGACCCGGTTTGTGGCGTAAGACTGCCCGGAATTACCCGGCAAATCCAGCGGCCACAAAGCGTTTGGTCTAATGTGGGAGTTCATGCACCGTTCGTCATAAGGAATGAATTAAGGAATACTAACCATAATAAGACATGGGTATGGTTAGAGGGTTAAGTGGAGGTGACATGTAAATTATGACATGTAAATGTGGACTTAATCGGAATAAGATAAGACATGTAAATTATGACATGTAAGTATGGACTTAACCATAGCATGTGTAAGACATGGACATTTAAATTAAAATGGTTAAGTGGGAGAAAAACCTAGTGGGGACCAAGCATAGGTGGGAGGCTTGTGTCGGATGGGGGTCCCGTTTCAACCAGTAACCCGTTTGAGTATCTAATTGGGCCCAGTACTAGGCCGGGGTTGGGGCACGCTTACTGGACTTGAATGTAAGAGATCAAAACGTGAATAACGGTGGCAACGCAATTCCAACGGGTTCATGTGCGTGCATGGGTCCGGGCTAGTAGGTAAGACGTTGTTGCATCGTGTAGGTATGGCCGTGCATTTTATGTTGGTATCGGGGTTGCCACTTTGGGGAGTGATACACCCCACTGTGGGGCCCGCACGGGTGCCTACGAGGTTTAGGGAGCCGATCGAATGGGTAGGGTAAGGGTACCTTAGTGGTGGTAGGAGCAAGCTGACACCTACGATAGCAGCTAGATACAAGTAACTACCAAGTTTGTCATGTGGGTACAGTTAGTGGGAAGGGATCAACCTTTAGTAAATAGAGACTAGTAGAATGTGCGGTGTAATTAAGTAATGTGGTTTAACTTAGCAAAAGTGCGGTGTAACGAAATACATGTTGGTTGAGTTGGATAGTCCTTTGGGTGTTAGTCTGATGTTGACTTCGGTCTTCGGGGTTAGCACTTGGAGGGTTGTTCGCTTAGCCAAGGTGTAGGATTGTCTTAGTACTTAGGAACAGAATCATCTTGTCCATCCTTTTTATCTACCTTATCTATGTTACAGCCATATCATGATGCCTATTTATGTCTTGATCATTTACCTTACCTATTATTTGTTAAAATTACTGGACTTGCCAGACTTTATGTCTGACCCGTTTTGTTTCCACCTCTTTTCTTTCCTTTCCCCCCTCAGGTTTGCAAGGAGGGAATACTACAGCTTAGTGCCGATTTCTTTCAGTTGCTTGAAAAGAGTAGATGTATCGCTCGTAGCTCTCTCATCTTTATGGCTTTTCTTATGCTCAGCGGGGATTTATGCATTTATGTTATTTAAGTATTTGCTTCTTTATGTACTTTGTAGTTTTTGGAAAAGACAATTGATCCTGTTGTAATGGTTTTTGGAGACTACTTATGTAAGCTTGTTTTGAAGTTATGATGCTATGAAATAAGTTTTATCTTCCGTTGTGTTTTATTTATTTATTCTTTTAATTTATCTGTTCTATACTACTATAACGTTTCATGACATTAATGCATTCCCTTTGTGAGTGACATTAATGGCCATGGAGTGTTACACGTGGTACAGAGCTATGGTTACAAGAACAGATAAAAAGTTTTGAAAAGTGTTTTCAAAGGTATTATTCTCCTAGAAAGTATTTTCAAAAGAAAAAAAACTTGTTTTAAAGAAGCTATTTTCAAGGAAAGTTTACTTTAAAGAGCATAATCCCCGCAAGCCATACATCTCCCTTTCACTTCCCTTGTTTTGAAACTCTTTCCTTTTCTTTTCAGCATGTCTGGAGCATTTGAGATACCAGAGGGTGTTCATGTACCCGGTTGGTTTCGTCAATATCTCGAGGCTAGGGTCGCTGCCGCGAGTCCGGCCTACGTTCCTCCTCCTCCTCCCCCAGCTCCAGTCATTCCTCCTCGTGGAGATGCTTTCTCCAAGATATGTAAAGACTTTCGTTTGATGGGTGGAAAACCTTTTAGTGGGACTGAAGCGTTCGTTGAAGCTAGAAATTGGTTGAAAGAAGTGGAGGATCTATTTGGCATTTTCGATTTGGACGATTGTAAGAAGGTCCAATTGGCTGCTTGGTTGATGAAGGACGAAGCTTCATTTTGGTGGGAGGTTACTAATGGAGAGCGTGCTGTAGAGACGTGGGCAGATTTTAGGGGAAGGTTTGAGTTGAAATTCCTTTCTCAAGCTGAGGAGAGTATGTACATGGAGAGGTTCTTGACATTGAAGCAGAAATACTTGACCGTAAAGGAGTATGTGACCGAATTTAATAAGTTGGCAAAATTTGGGCTAGAGTTGGTGAATACGCCTCACAAGAAGGCCTTGAGGTTTGCAAAGGGCCTAAATGAACCGCTTCACAGTTTGGCTATGTCCCACATTCCAATGGGGGCTACGTATGAAAAGCTTGTTGATATGGTATACATGCATGAAGAAGAGAAGGGTGTAAGTACTTTTAGGCCGCAAGATAAGAAGGAGGATCCAAAGAAAGCCCAAAAACAAAAGAAGGATGGTAAAGAAAAGAGGAAGTGTCACAACTATGGGATACCCGGCCATTTAAAGAAAGACTATAGGAAGAAGAAGAAGTTCGCTATTTATCCTTGTGGTGATCCAGGTCATGCTGTCAAGGACTATCCTAAGAAGAAAGGGCAGAGGGAAGGTTCTACTTCGAGAGGGCAGGTTCATGCTCTCATGGCTCCGGGGCAGGAAGAAGGTAGAAAAATTTCTGTCGAAAGTTTGATTTTCTTGTTTGATCACCCTGTCCATACTTTATTCGATTCTTGTGCATCACATTCATTTATCTCTACATCATTAGTTGAAACACTGCACTTAAATACTAGTCTCGTTGTGGATCCCATTATAGTCTCAAATCCTATTAGTGGGTCGGCTCATTTATCCATGGTTTGTAGGGATTTGAGATTGTCTATCTTAGGCGTTGGTTTTGAATGTAATGCTTTTGTGCTTGGTTTCATGGGCTATAGGTAGATTCTAGGTATGGATTGGCTAGCCAGACATGGTGCCATCCTAGATTGTAAACGAAGGGTAGTAAAATTGTTGACTCGTAGTGGAAAGACCCTTGATATTTCTTGTGACCCTAGAGGATCGGTAATGCTTAGTTATCTTGAGTCACTTGATGCATCCAATGATGATTTACATTATGTTCGTATAGTCCGTGAATATGTTGATGTCTTCGATGAGGTGAGGGGTCTACCCCCAAAACGTGAGATAGACTTTTGTATTTATCTTGTAGACAATGCAAAACCCGTATCTCTGCCAGTTTGCCACATGGCCCCTCGTGAGAGGAGGGAACTCATTAAGCAAGTAGGGAAGTTGCTTGAGAAGGGGTTCATAAGACGTAGTATATCGGAGTGGGGTACTCCAGTAGTATTTGCCACGAAGGCGGATGGGTCCTTTAGACTTTTTGTGGACTATAGAGAACTTAATAAGCTTAATTAGAAGAATATGCACCCACTGCCGAGGATTGACGATCTCTTCGATCAGTTAGTTGGCGCCTCAGTGTTTTCGCAGTTAGACTAAGCCATGTATATCATTTCTAAAAAAGGAAGTTTCACATGCCCCATAACTTTATTCTGGTATTTTCTTTGCAGGCCATGAATAAACCTCAGATTCTTCCTCTTCGGATTTTGAATCAGATGCGGGGCAAAGTGAGCAAGTTCGTTGAATTTCTTATGATATTCTGGAATGGTCATATCTCCTTGTATCAGATAAGAGAATTCATCACATAATCGCTCAGTTGCTTCAGGAGGAGTAAATCTTTCTAGGAAAATCTCTTTGAACCTATCCCAGGTGATATCACCTTCTGGATTATCCTTGATGACTGTTTCCCACCAGATTAAAGCTTCTTCTTTGAGTGCCCAAGATGACACTAATCTTTTCTGATCATCCCTCAACTGGATACGTTCAAAAATTCTTTCAACAGAACTCATCCAAGCTTGAGTTTGAATTATAGATTCATTGCCCGAGAATTGTGCTCCGGGCTAACTATTATGTAACTGGTGTAGTGAATGACAAATTGGAAATAGGCATAAAAATGAAATATAATTAAGTTGAATTTGGAACACATGACATGAATTTGGGGTTTGGGTGAAAGATGATTATTAATGAACGCCTATGACACGAGGTTAGGCGCGTTTGTGGTGTAAGACTGCCTGGAACCACCCGGAAAATCCAGCAACCACAAGCGGACGTCTAATGTGAGAGGTCGACGGCAAGAACTAGAGGCGTAACGATTTATGACACGAGGTTAGGCGTTGTGGTATAAGTCTGCCCGGAACCGCCGAGCAAATCCAACAGCCACGAACGAACGTCTAATGTGAGAGGTCATACATCGTTATAGCATAATAAATAAATTAAGAAATACTAACCAAAATAAGACATGTGGGTGACATGGGTATGGTGCCTTCTTAACGGAAGGTCTTTGGCAATCCATGAGTCTCCAACTTCGATTTCATGATGCTGTGGAAGTCGGTTGAAGTGACTTGGGTCCAGTTGGATGCTAGAAGCGTAGGCGATAAGTTTGGACTCATAGCAGTTTGAGTCCTCCTAGCGAAGGCTTGAGCATCAAAGACGGGGATGCCCATGATTACGCATTCCATTTCTGATGGTGATTCTGACATTGCCGAGATCAGAGTTCAGTCGTGCCTTCATAGAATGCCACATGTGGTGTGTTGAAGCGTCGAGGCCACTCAACTTTGTGTACGATCCTAGTGATGGGATTACGCCTCCCGTGGGTTTCCCTGGAGTGGTTGGTGTTTCTTCGTATACCTCTTATGATTATTCAGATCATGTCAGGGAGATATGCCGAAGGGGGATTTTCTTATGGAATCCATTAGTTTTGATGAATTTCAGGAGTTCCATTCCGTCGACGTCTTCTGTTGTACACATCCGGTTCTTTTCACAAAATTCCTTAATATCACTAGTTATTTACTATTGCAATGTTTGGCATTATAAATGCCTTGTGGTACATTTCTGCAAATTGGTTTTTAGCCACAAATCACTATTAGCTGGACTTACTTGACAAATTTTACTGGATTTCCTTGATTCTGACTAGAGTAATTTTTGAGATTTTTTATGAATAGCCACCTTTGTGCTTATCACAATATAAAAGTTTTCATTTTTTCCTTAGTCATTTCAAGGTTCCGCTTTGTCAGTCAAATTAGTCCTTGTGGATGCTAAACCTTTAACGTAAGATTGTGACGAATTTGTGGTATGTTTAAGAAGTGAGCATTATTAAATCTCTTTTATGTAGTGATAATGCCCCCATACCAGATTTTGTCACAAACTTTAAAGGTTGAGCATGACATTTTATGATCGACTTCATTTGGAATCTCCTGGTCATTTGTTCTCTCCACTATAGAATTTCTTGGCATGTTCATGACCATAAATTTCTGGTTTAGTCAATCCAACTCATACCCTTTTTGTAAGGATGAATTTTTGTTTTTGTGCCCCTGCTTGAGAGGTATTATATTTAGTATATTCAATCATATTTCTTGCTAGCATGGAAATCCATGTGCTTCGGAGATCAGATTTGAACATGTGCCCCCGGAGTGGTCTTGGTTTTTGTGCCTCTGAAGAGGTACTTGTAAACCCGTTATTCGTTATGACTGAATGATTCAGTCAATTGTAGAATTTGTAGGGCGCCTTCAAGAAGGTCTTTGAGTCTGTTACTAACCGATTTCGGAAGATCTGGCTTATGGTCGGATGACCCGAAGGGGTCTTTAGAATCCGTTAGTAAGTGGATTTGGAAGACCCAACATCAATATTTGGATTTGGAAGATCCAACATCTGATCGAATGCCCCCGAAGAGGTCATTTGAAGCCTAGGGTTTGTCGTAATCGGGCCGTGTAATAACGGCGCTGACGATCAACTGGGTGCCCCTCAGGGAGGTCTTTAGTTTAAAGGCCCAGTGTGTGTCACAATCGGACCATGTATTAATGGTACCGGCAATGGACTGGGTGCCCCTCGGGGAGGTCTTTGGTTTAATGGCCCAGTGTGTGTCGCAATCAGACCATGTATTAATGGTACCGGCGATGGACTGAGTGCCCCTCGGGGAGGTCTTTGGTTTAAAGGTCCAATGTGTGTCGCAATCGGACCATGTATTAATAGTACCAACGATGGGCTGGGTGCCCCTCGAGGAGGTATTTGGTTTAAAGGCCCAGTGTGTGTTGCAATCTGACCATGTAATAATGGTACCGACGATGGACTGGGTGCCCATCGGAGAGGTCTTTGGTTTAAAGCGATGTCATTTCACGGGGCGAACGATAGTTCTTTTATCGTTTTGACCACGATTTGTTAGAACTAGGGCCTTGGAACTTGCAATAAAGAAGGTGCTCCAACGGTGAAACATACAACTTTATTTGTAATTTGAACATTGCATCATTTGACCTTTCAGATCCTGGTGTCCCTTATTTGCAGGGTTGTGCTCCACATCTTCGTATTTGTTGTAAATGATGTTTTGAGCATTGAGCAATGGGAGTTTGAGCTATCCCAATCGGGATGTGCTGTACTGGTCACCAGGATTTATTAGGTCGTAGACGCATCAACGTTCTTTTAGGGGACTTGCAATCAAAATCGAATTTTTGCAACCTGTAAACAAGAATTTCCAAATGTATGATTTAGGCAAGTAAAGCAATTCCTTTTATTGATATGTACAAAGTTTGCAACAATATCTGCATGATATTTACAACTTTTTCAGAACATATGAAAGAAATATTAAGTAGTGACGACGGTGTTTGCTATTCCAAGCTCTTGGAAGTTGAATCCCATCCGTCGTTTTCAGCTCGAATGTGCAATCTGAGAATTTTTGACTTATCATATACGGCCCCTCCCAATTGGGTCCGAATACTCCAGTCCTTGTCATGATTCTTTTCAAAACAAGGTTCCCAACTTGGAAGGTTCTCCGTTTTACTTTAGCATTGAAATGACGAGCTATTCTTCTCTGATGTGTAATAAATCTGAGTTCTACTTCTCTTCTTTTTTCTTTAAGCAAGTCAAGTGCTTTGAGTTGCAATTTCTTGTTCTCTTTCTGGTTGAAGTGGATTCTTCTATGAGTTGGAACTTCTAGCTCTGCTAGAATCATAGCCTCGAATCCAAATGCAAGCAAGAATGGAGTGTGCCCTGTCGTATGAGTGGTATGATATGCCCATAGTGCAAGAGGAAACTCGTCTACCCAACCACCTTTAGTTTTTTCAAGTCATTTCTTAATGGTTGAATTTTGTTAATTTCTTCAACTTGCCCATTGGCCGATGGATGAGCAACGACTGTAAAACTCTTCTTAATCTTGTATTTAGCACAGAAATCTAGGAATTCACTGCTCTCGAATTAAGTTTCGTTATCGGTGATTATTTTTTGAGGCACCCCAAATCGACAAACAAGGTTTTTTAGAACAAAGTTGATCATCTTTTTTGAAGTAATAGTAGCAATGTTTCAGCTTCAGCCCATTTAGTGAAATAGTCAACCACTATTATTGCATACTTCATACTTGATTTAGCTATTGGCAAAGCCCGGATCAAATCTATGCTCAGATAAAATCTATGCCCCAGACAGCAAATGGCCAAGGTCTAACCATTTGAGTCAATTCAGTGGGACGTGCTCTCAGAACCTTTGCAAATCGTTGGCATTTATCACACTTCTTAACATAGGTCATTGCATCCAGGATCACGTCGGGCCAGAAGTAGCCATATCGCAGAGTTTTCTTGGCTAATGTTTGACCGCTTGTGTGACCTCTGCATTCTCCTTCATTCAATTCTGCCAAGATTGATATAGACTCCTCTTTGGTTACACATCACAGTAGTGGCATGGAGAATCCTCGCATATACAACCTTTCATCCTAGATAAGGTATAACAGAGCTTTGCGCAGTATCTTCGTTCGCTTTTTTGGCTCTTCGGGGAGTGTTCCGTTGAGGATATATTCCTTGATTAGAGTCATCCAGGACATGGGTTCTTCAACAATTTGCATAACCCAGTCAACATCTGCTTCTGCGATGGCGGGAGTTGAAAGGACTTCGACGGGAATCAAACCTAGTAGTTGTGCATCTGAGCAACTGGCATATTTGGCAAGAGAATCTACCTTTTAATTTTCCTCCCTTGGAATATGAGATATATTTTAGTAGTCGAGGTCGTTGTGGAGTTCCATGGCTTTGGTAAGATAAGAAGGAAGATTTCCAAGTTTGGTCTGGAATTCCTTTAGGACTTGACATACCACCCACTGTGAGTCACTGAGAATTTGTAAAGTTTTCAGATTCAATTCTTTTGCCAACTTTGGGCCTACGATTAATGCTTCATATTCAGCCTCATTGTTGGTTGATGGAAATTCCAATCTTAAAGCGTAGCATAAGGAATGGCCTTTCGGAGTTTCTAAGACATTAATGGCCCCTGAACAGTAATCGTTTCTGGATCCATCAATGTATAGCTTCCAATTAGCCACTGTCTCTGTTGGTTCCTCTATTTCCTCTCCCCTATCCATGAACTCGACGATGAAATCCGCTAAAGCCTGCCCAATAATAACTCTTTGAGGGTGATAAGTAATGTCATATTGGCTAAACTCAATGTTCCACGTCAATAAGCTTCCCGAAGTTTCTGGATGAAAGAGAACTTGTCTTAGCGGTTGGTCGGTGAGAAATTTTATAGGATGGGATTGGAATTATGGTCTTATCTTTTTTTAAGTGATAAGCAAACAATATGCAAGTTTTTCTAATTTCGGGTAGTTCAGTTCTGCCCCAGCGAGCCATTTACCAATGTAATAAACTGGCCATTGGATCTTGGCAACTTCCCGGACAAGTGCAGTGCTTAAGGCATGTGATGAGATAGCCAAATATAGGAACAGCTCCTCTCCCTCTTTGGGTTTAGAAAGCAATGGTGGTGACTCCATGTGCTTAATCAACTCTTCGAAGGCTATTTGACATTCGGGAGTCCACTGGAAATCTTTCTTTCCTTTCTTCAAAGCATCGAAGAGTGGAATGCACCGATCCGTTGCCTTAGAGATGAATCAGTTAAGGGCAGCTAATTTCCCGTTTAGGCTTTGAAGTTCTTTCTTTGTCCTTGGAGGACGCATTTCCCGTAAGGCTGTGATTGGGAAGGATTCACCTCAATGCCCCTGGCGTTGACCATGAACCCAAAAAATTATCCAGATGAGACCCCTAATGAGCATTTAAGAGGATTTAATTTCATTCCATATTTTTGAGAATGTGAAACATCTCAGCTAGATTCTCCAGACGATCATTGACTTTCTTAGAATTTACTAGCATATCATCTACGTAGACTTCCATTGTGTTTTCGATTTGGGATTTGAACATGGAATTCACAAGGCGTTGGTATGTTGCAATGGCATTTTTTAGTCTGAACGGCATTACTTTATAGCAATACAATCCTCTATCTATTATGAAACTTGTGTTCTCCTCGTCTTGCTTATGCATCATAATTTGATTATAATCAGAGTATGCGTCCATAAAGGATAACAGTTCGTGCCTCACCGTCGCATCGACAAGTTGATCAATTCTAGGTAATGGAAAACTGTCTTGGGGACACGCTTTGTTAAGGTCCGAATGGTCAATGCATACTCTTCATTTGTTGTTGGACCTTTTAACAAAGACCAGATTTGAAACCCAATCGGGATATGTAGATTCTCGTATAAAGTTATTCTTGAATAACCTATCTACTTCTTCTTTTAATGCTACAGATCTCTCAAGTCCTTGAATTCATCTTTTTTGTTTTACAGGAGTCAAACTGGGATTAATATTAAACTTATGAACAATTACATCAGGTGATATTCCGCACATGTCGGAATGCGTTCAAGCGAAAACATCTAAATTTGCTTTTAAAAACAATATCAAATCCTTCTACATCTTTAGGCCTAGTTGAGAACCTATTTTCCAGACTCGGTTGGGATCTTTATCGTGCACCGAAATAGAGATGGTATCTTCAGTTGATGCCACTCTGTTTTCCCTCATACTAGCTTTTCTTGGATCAACTTCCTTCTGAGCTCCGTTATGCTCACTAGTGTGAGGGCCCCGCCCTAATTGCTATAAGTGGGAGTCATGAAAGCGGAGCGGAGGCTCCACATCCTTCTTCACTTCCTTCTTTCTTGCCTCAGCAAGCTCAACCAGATAACACTCTCTTGCTACCTGTTGGTCGTCGTTTACTACGCCGACTCTATTTTCAGTAGTAAATTTCATCGTCAGGAACCATGGATCCATTATTATTCTAAATGCTGCTAGGGTTGGTCTTTCAAGGAAAGCATTATAAGCAGACAAGTCATCGATTATGAAAAAATCTTGCCTTAATGCAGCCTTCTAATTCCCTTTTCCGAGCTCAACGAGCAAGTTGATGATGCCAATTGGTTAAATGCCTTGCCCAGTAAACCAATGGATTTTATTCTATCAGGCTTTCACATCGTCCATGGAAAGGTTCATCTTATTAAATGCATTGATGAAAAGGACATTGACAGATGCCCCACTGTCAACCAAGACTCTTCTGACAATGGCCGGACCCAAGCCGATGGTTATCACCATTGGGTCTACCGTTGGTGTTAGCAGTCCATCTGAGTCTCGATCTTTGAATAAAATATCATCCCATGGAGTCTTTGGCATCTTTGCCGAAAAGGCTTCATTCATGATCATGAGTTCTTCTCCTTTCGGAATGCTCTTCATCTCATTAGTGTATTTCATAATGTCCCCCCAGCTTCTTCCGACTGGGTGAGGACCACCTGAAATGGTATTGATGATCAGCCTTGAAATGACAATGACTGAAAAATTCCCATTCTGCCTAGGTTGCCCTATAGAAGTTCCCTGGCCTTGAGAAGTTTGAGGGTTCTATGGTTTCTTTGCATACTTCCGAAGTCTGTTCTTCCTTATCAGTTCCTCAATTAAGTTTTTCAAGTGTCGGCACTCATTTGTATTGTGAACTGGCTGGTTATGAAACCGGCAGAACCTCCCTGATTTAATAGCATCATCACTGACCTTCACTTGCTTCGGTATTGGGTACTCCTCAGTATCTTTAGTTGCCATGAAGATGTTGTCCACGGTGTCATTTACAGGAGTCAATTCTGAATTTTTAAAGAAGCGAAATTTCTTGTTAGCACGATTATCTTTTCCATCATCCTCCATTTTCTGACTACCGGGATGCTTTTGGCCACCTTCTGCATCATTATTTTTCTATTTAGGTAGTACGTTGCTTTCAGGAACATCCATGGCATAGGCTGGATCTTCATCCACACCTATATACTCCTCAGCTTTGTCAAACAGTTCCTCAAGCGTACTTAGTTTCTTCTTCTTAATCCATCGTTCAAGCTTAGTCTTCTTGCTTAGGGCTCCCTTCAAAGCCATTAAAACCAAACGAGGATCATAGTTTCCAACCTCAACTGCGGCAGTGTTGAAGCAAGTGGGAAAAGGCTTGATGGGTTCTCCTGGTCTTTGCTCAAGCTCGTTCAACTCCATGACATCCTGTACCTTCGTAGCTTGGAGCCTGAACTGCTCTCGGAATAGCTTGGCTAAGGTAGCGAAGTCATCCACTGATTTGGGTGGTAGCTTTGTGAACCAAAGTGATGCCACCCCTTCGAGGTATGTTGGAAAGTACAGGCACTTCAACTCGTCCGTGGCACGTCCTCCGTCCATATGTTGATCATATTTGAACAAGAACACGTTGGGAACGCTTGTCCCATTGTAGTCCTGGACCGTCGGAGGTTTGAACTTATTTAGGTATAGAGCCATCTTGATCCTCTCCGTGAGTGGGGTTTTGGTAGGAGCGAACCCCCAATTCTTCTCATCATCTTGCTTTTTCAATCTTTTCTCCATGATTTTGTGCACCATTTCTGATATGCGCTCCTCTTTGTTGAGCTAGTCCATGGGGCGGACGCCATCTTCCTTGCTGGATGTTTGCCTAAGCAAATGGTCACGGTTCGGATTCCGGGGCCCTGGGCCTCCCACTGGTGGAGGTGCCCCTATGGTGGTTCCAAGCGCTTGTTGAGAGGTTGCTTTATCGATGTGGGTGTGCATAGGTGGTTTAACTTCTTTATGTTGAGGATCGTTAGGATTTGAAACTTCTTGGATAGAATTTTCTCGATTTGGACTTGAAGAGGAAGAGTCTGCATTTTTCGTATCGGCTGCTTAAGCGGATTTGGCTTGAGTGGTATTCATAGTAACTTTTGCCGTAGCGGCTTGCATCGCAAACATAGACTCGAGCTTTGCAGCTCTCATGGCAAACATATACTCGAGCTTTTTTAATATGGCATTGTTTGCAATGTCCATTTGACTTGTTAAGCCCACGACAACTTCATCCAACTGTCTTCTCGTAATAGCCTTTACAGCCTTAGAAGTTTAGCCAACTTCGAATTAGTTGGTAAGCGGAGTAGTTTCGTTGTTAGCGGCATTGTCGATCTCTTCGATAGCCTTGCTAGCACTCTTCCTTGATGGTTTACTCATGATCTCGGACAAGGACTTGAATTTGAAAGAAATTCGTCGATTGGCCTAGAACGTAGTTCTGTAGGATCTGTGGCAAGAGTAGACTTAAAAGCTCAATGCAAGGCCTTCAACCTTGTGAGAGAATGTGAGAGTCGGATTTGCGAATGTCGCCCTACGGTGGGCACCAAATGTTAAAATCCAAATTGGATCTCAACACCAAAGGTGTAAAAATTGCACTTCACCAATCAGTAAGAAAAGAGGCCACAATCACAACAAAAGTAAAAGAGACACAAATTTCATAGTGGTTCGATCTTAGGAAAGATTTACGTCCACTTTGACAACAATTTCCATTAGCAATCCAAGAGTTAAAAGCCTAGGATCACTCAAAAGTACATTCATATAATTCATTACACAATAGCTTCACTTTAATCAACACAAATCAGTGGAGAAATAAGTGAATTTCACACTGTGCAAGGAAAATAATGGAGAATCTTTGATCTCTAAGATGCTTGATCATTTTAGGTTGATTTCATGATGAGTTCCATGTTTGATCTTCAGTTGGAGGCGGTAGGAGAGATAGAAATCACTTAGGAATGCTTAGGAAATAACTGGGCAGCCCTTTGGGGTCGTAAAATTTCGTCCCCATTAATGTGGGGTTGGTCCCCTATTTATAGGTGTGGAAAATGTGAAGATATAGCATCCAGGACCACCGATCGGTATAAACTAATATTTACAAGTTTGCTATAGGCCAGCTGTCTCCAGCTGTCAATATCCATTATTCCCTACCGATCGGTACCCCTCAAACATAGCTGATCGGTACTCATCAATCTAACTAACCAGTAGGTCTGTAATCCGCTTCCATGATGTGCACCTACTCCCTTACCGACCGGTGCTCCAGTTGATATAACCGACCGGTGTCTCTGAACCTGACCGATCGGTATGCCTAAATCCTAACCGATCGGTATCCCTATACCTTACTCATACGATGCGTACCGGCTTCTCTACCGATCGTTGCCTCTTTGTTCTAACCGATCGGTGGTGTTGGATGTGCGTTGACTCAGGGATCTTTGGGGATGAATTCTACCGACCGGTACCTACCTCCGCTGACCGAACAGTTATGAACTGAACTATGATGCCTTTCTAGCTTTCGTCAGTGTTCTGACCCATCACTGTTGTAACGACCTGGCATTTTGCCCGTCTTAAGTCGGTATTTAAATCAAATCGAAATGTCCAAAATGACAAATTGTTATTGGCTTACACGGTTTAAACCGAATCAATACAGAATCACAGTGTACAATAATTGCAGCAGAATAAAAATTTCATAAATATCAGAGTTTTAGACTATAATCTGTACAATGGAATATATAAATCTACATATAAAAATGTCTGACAATTTACTCTTTTTCTTTTTCGAGCTTAGCGGGCGCATGCATCTTCACGTTTCACGTCCTCCCTAGTTTTGTGAGCTGATATTATTAACCTGGAACACTTTGGGCCTGACCCGAGCGTCCCATGCAAAATACAAAAAATACCCGAGTTAGGATTAAACTTATTTCAAGTTAGAACACTTCGATAAACACATAAATATGATCGGTTTAACCCAAATTTTTTAAATAATTCAAGTATAATGATTTGTGAACCGCCGAAATACTTACCGAAGTGGATCGAATGCATCAAATAAGGCGGTACCGCAAGGAGTGGTACATGGCATGGAAATTAACAGATTCGAATTTTATATACGTAGCAATACCAAACTTGAAACACGTATTTGGTGACCAATTAACAATAATTCTAAATGTCCAAGAAATCAAAGAGGTGTCGCTTTCCATGTAGGGATATAAGCATGCATGCTTCAAGGGAATACATGACATGCAGTGCAACAGGTGCAATATGACAAAACGCAATAGACTATATGCATTCAAGTGGCGCCTAAATATTTTCCAATATATTAGCAGGCGTAAGGAATGAGAATTTGAACTATAACCATGCAAATAGGTGGCCCACAAATCAAAAATGGACTAAGGCTATATTAGTTGCAAATCAATATATGCACATCAATTAATGTTCAAACCAATAAATGACACACAAGGGTCTAGGTGACCTATATCTCGAAAGTATATAGTGATTGATGGTAGCTCAAAATCGATTGACTTGGTGGCGCTACAATTTGAAGGAGGGCATGGATTAGGGAAGGCTTGGTCACTATTCCGATTTAGAAGCACAACTATAAAATGGAATGACAATAGCTAAACATAAAGGCTAAATTAAGGCAATGCAAGAAATCAAGTTAACATCAACATAAACTACATATTAAAGTGTGGCCAAGAAGGGTGACTACCTATTTAGACAATTCATGGAATGTCTAAGATGAAGAAAAAACATGGGTATATTTACCTTTCGTGTAATACTTGTTAGTTGGGAATGTACTAAGTACCAGAGCAGTTTTGGTTTCCACATGCATTCCTATTATATTATAAGTAATATAAGATGGTTCTCTTCATGCAAATTTTTGACCAACATAGAACATACCCCAGACAAGGAACTAAGGATCCCAAAGGAGGACAGTAGCATGGGTATCCTTGCATGCTACAGCAAGGTAAAGATTTATTCATACGTTTAAAATTTAGATGATCCCATACCAGTTTCAACATGCATTTTGGGTACATGCAGCATATAACTTGTCCAACCAAACATATACATAAGGACACACTAATTCATGGTGATAGACATTAATTACATAGATAATTTGACCATTTCTTGTATTGAAGAAAAATAATTATACTAGTAAAGGCAGCGCCAAAAGAGCAGGTAATAAACTGAAGTATTAACTTTACATAGCATGCATGTGGATAAATTTATGCAGACATACTCAAGTAAACTAGGAAGTTAAACATGCATAGAATTTGGTAGATAGCCTTGAGAAGAAGATTCACATAACAGGCATCCAATACTTAATGAAAGAGCGGGTTCATGACATCAAAACATAATACATGCAGGACTTCCCAAAGGTAAATTGGCACTCAAGTATATGTGGTATGCGAGATCTACAAACCGGGCATATGCAAACTTAATATGGTGAAACTCCACAATAACCAAGTGTAGACAAGAGTATTCTTATCTGGAACTAAATGTAAAGAGAGCACCATACTCATATGACTGAATCAATTATTGAACTTAACATGGCAGCAAAAACAAAGGCACAAGCACACCATCCCAAGGTAACTTTCGATTTAAATAGTGAATGGCAAAGTAGCTAACTCGAAATAATTTTAGTCGTAAGATATACTTACATTTCAGCGACGACGTAAAATGGAGAGCTATATGGTTATTATGAGAAGCGGCTTCCAAGACAGCGTTGGAGGAGCAGTCTGCTACATCGGCTATGCTAACCCAAGGAAGGTGCTTCGGTGGCAACTAAGGCTGGTCAACAAGCCTCGGGAACACTGGTAGCGAAAGATTTTCAGAACTTGAAAGGTGAACACGACATAGATTAAAGGTGCTGACATTGGAGAGGTGGAAGGTGGTGGCTTGCATGTTGAAGGCGCGAGGAGGAGAGGTGGAGCGAATTCCGGTTTCAGGTGGATTATGGTGAGTGGTGGTTCAGGGAAAGGCGGCGGTTTCCGTTCAGTAGAAAGAGGGAGGAGCGGTGGAAGGTTAGCGGTCAGTGGAGGCTTCGATTCATAGAAAAGGGGTGCAGCTTGGTCGACGGTGAGAGGACATAGGAGGCTGAAGCAACGACGAGAGAGAGGACCAATTCAGTGTCCATTAATTAGATTTTGGGGGTAATCTGATTTAGGGAGTAAAGCAACTATCGGCTGTTAAAATGAAAAAAAGGGAGGAAGTTTTTGTGAAGAGAGAGGTAGAGAAGGGTACGCATTTATAATAAGAAGCCAGGGAACCAGTATCCAGCAAAAATCCCAACATATAATTCATTCACAGAGAAACAATGACAAGTGTTGTATTTGCAGCTAAACAAGGACAAGTGTTAAAAATCAAGATTTACCCTGATATGGGTTGAATTCAAACATTTGGATGAACGATGAAGATGGTTTGACACAGTACACCGCAAATGGTATGTGGCTGAATTGGAGAACGTTGTTTATTTATTTAAACAAGTTATTAATTCAATAATTGTTAACCATATTTCAACTACTGCCGTTAGAATAAGTCTACAGTTAACGTTTTATTCGAAACAAGACGATTGACTGTTTAAATCAGGAATGCAAACTTTATATTTCACAACAAATCAATTGAAGTGAATCGTTTCTAATCAAATTATAATTTTATTTCCAAATTCCAATGGATTATAATTCCGAAGTCATTTAAATAAAACGGTCAAGTAGAAATAGCTATTCCTAGTCTAAATTGGTAAATACAATAGCTTACAAAAGAAATAAGTTTTAATTAAAATAGATAAGTAGGTTAAGACAGAAAAAATAAAAATACTTTAAATTGCCAAGACAAAAATAAAACTAAATACAAAATAAAGAACTAAAATATTATATAAATTAAACACAACATAAATTTAGAAAGTTAGAAAGCTTAGTACCTATAGGAAATAGCTAAGTACCAATAAAACCATAGACTATTTAACTTAAAATCGAACTTTAAATCCCGACAACCATTTATATTAAAATTAAATAGAAAGAACACAAGGCTACAAGCACAAATTTGTTAATAATGTCAAACCGTTTATAAATTCGCAAAAGGATTAAATCAGAGGTAAACTCAAATTATATTCAAATAGATAAATTCCAAATCCAAGTACAAATATCAACATTAAACCTCAGTTTAATTAAAAATTTAAGTATTCCAATAAATTCAGATTATCTAACAAATGGTAATAAATCAAATATTCAAATTAAAAATTAAATTTACAAAAAGGGATTTTGCTTTTCTTCTTTTTTCCTTTATAAGTTTATTCAAAATACATTCAAAACAAAATTTAAACTCTAAATTGAAATCCAAATATGAATATATTCAACTATGTTCCAAATAATTGAAATTTTAAATTATATATCAAAACCCACTATAAATATTTATTTTAATGATAATTAAATTTATTTTTCAAACGTCGATAATTCTAGGTTGTTACAGCCTCCCCCACTTAAATCTTTACGTCCTCGAAAAGGAGAGTTGTAAAATTTATGCTTAAGCAAAATAAAATCTTTTTATAAAATTTTATTAAAACAAAAATATAAATAAAATAAACTTATTAAATTAACGCACTATTTTTTTCTTAAATCTGAAAATTTATCAAAGGTTCTTAATTGATTAAAAACGAAATTTATCATACAACTAAATTGTTAAAATTTCTTATATCAAAACTATCATTTAAGCAAAATTCATCTCATTGTATAAAATTAAATAAAGGAATTTGTTATATAAAAGAATGCTATGTTCAAATTACCAGACCATTTTAGTGAAAGTATTTTTATACATGATAGCTCTAAAAGTTACAAATAAAATGGTTAAATATAAGCAATTTTGAAAACTTGGTAAAAAGTAGATAATACAGTAAAATAGTAAAACAATATAAGTAAAAGATCTTGAAAAGGATCAATTGTTGTTACAAATGCGAATTATAATAATTTAGTGAGATGATAAGTTAAATAGAATGAATAAATTAGATAAGTTAAATTAAAATACTATATAAATTTGAAATCATAAATTTCAAAACATTTGAAAGCCTCAAAATGATTTCTCCGAACTTAGAATCCCAATTTCATTTCAAACCATTGAAGTATTATACATTTCTTTCATATAGAATCATACTTCACTTCGGGATTTCAAAACCAAAATCGCTTTTAAAACTTTGAACATATATGATAAATACTTGATACTCGAAGCCTAACAAGTCCATCACCGTTCTTGCAGACTTTAGACAAGCATTGATCAGGCGCGTGACTAAAATATTCAAGTACTAAATAAACTTATTTCGACTCCAAGAAATAAAATTCTGTTTCATTTCTTCGAGAAGTCTTCCCCCGTGACAAGGCTTAAGGACTGCCTATCGCACACAATAATATAGATAATTAAGGTCGCTCCGGACACCTAAGGTAGACCATCATTGAGGGTTCTCAAGCAAAGTGTACCTCACAAATTTTGTCCAGGCTCGAACCTCTAAGTACAAATCGCGAAGCTCGTATATCTCATGGTTTTTCATCCAGACTCAGACACCGTATATGCCTAGGTTGCTCAGCCCTAAATACCATCATCAAGGGATCATAAGCGAAGTGTATCTCAAGGCTTTCATCCAGACTCGGACCTCCAAGTACAAAATCGCGGAGCACATATATCTCACGGTTTTTCATCCAGACTTGGACATCGTATATGCCTAGGTTGCTTACCCTAAATCACACACACCCGTCCTTTAGTCACAGGTCACCCGAATCCATGAAAACATATTAAATCATTTCATATCCCGAAGCCATAAATCATTTCGCAACCATAATTCGCAAAATCTTTCAATCATAGTATTTTTGTCATTCAAACATTTCAAATGTCGGGATTTAAGTCGTTGAAATTTCTTTTGTTTATAAACTACCTTTATAAACTATTCATCATATCCAAAATAATTGGATAACAAATTTCTCTCAGTGCTTGAAAATTAATTCAATCAATTGAACGTACAATTTTAAACTTTCGAACAAATCATGTTTCATATTTCGAAATCAACGATCTTGTTAAAATATTTCAAGTCTAAATAAAAGACTTTAAGAATCATTAAAATCTTATCAAGTTTCTTAAAATAAATTTCAAATTATTTCGAAATAACACTTTAGACAATTATACATAGGTTGAAAATTTCTAAGAGACTCATAACGTCGTCAAGTTTCCTTTCGATGCTTTGGAAATCAAATTTGATCAATACGATTTTCTTGTCATTTTATTTTTCAAATCAAATAAGCCTTTCAAATTTTAAAAGCTTAGGAAAATCATTTATAATCCATACTACGTATATCGATCTTTCTTTGGATCGAATTTCATTTCAAACAGTCTCAAACATTTCTAAGATCTACCAATAAATTTCATATTCTCGTAATATAAAATTTTCAAGAGTTTCAAATCAATATCTTAGAAATTATTTACAATTCGGATAGTCAAATAACCTTTTTCTTTCCAAATCTATTCAAAATCCTTTACACAAATAATATAGGATTTTATTCTTTCATTCTTATTTCAAACATCAATCTGGTTGAAAAGGTTACACTGTTCAATTAGTTGTAAAATATATTGGTCATTTCTTATTCAAAAATACCATCACGCTTCCGCCATGCACTCTAATTATCCATGTATATATTCAAAATACTCCAAAACATTCATTTCAAAATCTTTGGAACCAAAACCTCATAATTAATATTACAAAATCCACTTTCCTCGTGTAAGTTGGATTCTATGTTTCAAACACTTCCATTTATTACGCAAAACTCATTTGTTGAGGTTCAGTTAACATAATGTCTTGGATAAATCAAAGCTCATCTAGTTTGATTTCATTCCTGGTTTTTTTTATGACAGCACAAAGGGTATACATGGACAAGGTTAAATTTCGTGTGATCAAAATGATCATCAAGAGGTATAATGGTTCAAACAACACTTGGCCGAATTCATAAGACACAGGGGAAGGAATGACGTTACTCAAGAACACTGTTCGGATTTCAACAATTAACCTAGGCCAAGATAGAAAAGTTGCATGCACACAAGGATACGAATATCGGCAGTTCAATCATGAGATACTCGATTTTATTCTCGTTAAATTTTCTCTTAAGTAAATCTTTCTTCAAAAATTCCATTTTCCTTTGCATTGTAAGTGTTTATTTGTCAAGGAATTTTCATTCAATTCATTCATACAATTTTAATGGAGGAAAAGCAGTTTCCTCCTCCACTTATACCTTTGTTATAGTTTGATTATCGAAATCTTGAAACATGGATGTTATTCTCAAGATCTCGTGCAAATTCAAAATTTCACCTTCTAATTCTTTAAGCGAGATTCTCTTTTTAAGTATATTTTTCCCAATTCAATTCATACTCAAAACATCGCATTTGATTCAGATTTTCATGTTCACGAAGATCATTATTCAGTCAAGTCTTCATAAAATTATTCAGACTAAAACTGCTTGGATCTAAATTCATACATTTTCAAAATAAATTTTGTTGAATAGTTTTGAATAGAAAATAAATAAAAGCTTCACAAAATGTAAACCAATTGAAATAGTAAAGTAAAAGGTAATTTAGGTAAAGCAGTAAAATAGTAAAGTGCAACAGTAAAATTAGTTTGAGTGAATATTTTTAGTAAAAAATAGGTAAATCGTAATATGTTTAGTATAAATATAATAAAAATATAAGGTTAATAAAAAGGTAAAATACCATAACTATTAAGCACCAAAAATTGGATCAAAATTGAATGTTATAAGTACAAAGAGCTAAAACAAACAAAAAATACAATATAAAAGCAAATACAAATAATTGAATACTAAAAAAAAGAGTTAAGTAAGAAGGTTTAAATACTATATTTAAAATAAAATAAAATGGTTTAGTACAAATAGAATATTAATCATAAATACAGAAGAATATAAGCAAAATAAGTAATGTACTATATAAAGCTAAACAAAGGCAATTTTAGTAAAATAATAAGTTTAGATAAAATGATTAAATATAAACAATTTAGAAAAATAGAAGCTTTGGTTCAAATAGAAAATAGATAATAGCTAGATATACGTAAATAGCAAATGGTTAAATACGGTAAATATTAGGAAATCATTTGCGTCAAAACATACAGGATACAAATAATTTAGCAAAATAATGGGTAAAGTGAATATCTTAAGAATAAATGGTATAGGTTGGTAGAACAAGTTTAATCGTAATCAAATTTTTAACAAGTTGGTTCAAATAAAGATCGAACAAACTAAGGTAATTAATGCAAATTTCAATCTGATCCAAGTCCATTTCATTACTGTTTCAACTCCCTTTCAACAACCGTTCCTCCAATCGAGTATCGTCACATTTCCAATTTATCGAGTTTCAAAGTACTTTTCAAAATTCACACTTGGTATTGTCTTGATTTTTCTTTTCAACAAAATCTTCTTTTCAAAAATAATTTATTGGAAGATTTTAAACACTTGGAAAACCATTTCATTTATCACTTTTATATTTTCCTTGCTAATTCCGGACATTTAACGATCGATTTCGATTTTTTTTTACCATAAAGCTTTTGAGTTGTAAATTTCAAGCTTTTATTTCCTAAAATACTTTCTTTAAAATATTTTACATCCAAATTTTCTTCAGACTATTTTATTTCCAAAACCTCTTTTAAAATACTTTGTCTTCGAAAATTACTTCCAAAATTTTATTTTTTTCGAAATCAGCTGATTCTAGCATCAATTCCACTCATTCTAAGGTATTTCTACCTTATCTCTAATGAGTTTTTTTAAACCGAATAAGCCATGCTTTGTATGAACCAAAGCTCTGATACCAACTATAATGACCTGGCATTTTGCCCGTCTCAAGTCGGTATTTAAACCAACTCGAAATGTCCAAAATGACAGATTGTTTTTTGCTTACATGGTTTAAACAAAATCAATACAGAATCACAGTGTACAATAATTGCAGTGGAATAAAAATTTCATAAATATCAAAGTTTTAGACTATAATCTGTATAGCGGAATATATAAATCTACATACAAAAATGTCTGACAATTTACTCTTTTTCTTTTCCGAACATAGCGGGCGCATGCGTCTTCACGTTTCACATCTTCCATAGTTTTGTGAGCTGATATCATTAACCTGGAACACTTTAGGCTGACCCGGGCGTCCCATGCAAAATACAAAAAACACTCGAGCCAGGATTAAACTTATTTCAAGTTAGCACACTTCGATAAACACATAAATATGATCAGTTTAACCCAACAATATTTTAAATAATTCGAGTATGATTATTTGTGAACCACCGAAATACTTACCGAAGTGGACCAAATGCATCAAATAAGGCGGTACCACAAGGAGTGGTACATGGCATGGAAATTAACGGATTCGAATTTTATATACGTAGCAATACCAAACTTGAAACACATATTTGGTGACCAATTAACAACAATTCTAAATGGCCAAGAAATCAAAGAGGTGCCGCGTTCCATGTAGGGATATATATTCCCTTAACTACTAGTTAAGCATGCATGCTTCAAGGGAATATATGACATGCAACGCAACAGGTGCAATATGACAAACCGCAAGAGACCATATGCATTCAAGTGGTGCCTACACATTTTCAAATATATTAGCAGGTGTAAGGAATGAAAATTTGAATAGTAACCATGCAAAAGGGTGGCCTACAAATCAGAAATGGACTAAGGCTATATTAGTAGCAAATCAATATATGCACAGCAGTGAATGTTCAACCCAATAAATGACATACAAGGGTCTGGGTGACCTAAATCTCGAAAGTATATAGTGATTGATGGCAGCCCAGAATCGACTGACTTGGTGGCGCTACAATTTGAAGGAAAGCATGGATTATGGAATGCTTGGTCACTATTCCGGTTTTGAAGCAAGACTATAAAATGGAATGACAATAGCTAAACATAAAGGCTAAATTAAGGCAATGCAAGAAATCAATTTAACATCAAAATAAACTACATATTAAAGTGTGTCCAAGAAGGGTGACTACCTATTTAGACAATTCATGGAATGTCTAGGATGAAGAAACAATATGGGTATATTTACCTTTCGTGTAATACTTTTTAGTTGGGAATGTACTAAGTACCAGAGCAATTTTGGTTTCCACTTGCGTTCCTATTATATTATAAGTATTATAAGATGGTTCTCTTCATACAAATTTTTGACCAACATAGAACATACCCCAGACAAGGAACTAACGATTCCAAAAAGGAGTACAGTAGCATGGGTATCCTTGCATGCTACAGCAAGGTAAGGATTTATTCGTACATTTAATATTTAAAATGATCTCATACCAGTTTCAACATGCATTTTGGGTACATGCAGCATATAACTTGTCCAGCCAAACATATATATAAGGACACACTCATCCATGGTGATAGACATTAATTACATAGATAATTTGACCATTTCATATATGGAAGCAAAATAATTATACAAGTAAAGGCAGCGCCAAGTGAGCAGGTAATAAACTGAAGTGTGAGGACCCGTAACTTCCCCGTGAAGGAAAGAGCGGATGCTTTGAGAACAACACACAAATGAACACAGACGGAGGAACATTTCATTTATATTACAACAATTCCATCAGAATACAAGAATATACAGAGTATAATTGAATAAATTACATTCGGTAAATATCAGAGATTGCAATAAATTACATAGCAGCGGAAAATAATACAAAGCACAACTGAAGGTGATATACGGATACAGAGCTTTCCGGATATCATTCCAGTTGTAAACCAGGATCCTGTGAATATAAATCTGCAAAACCAAAACTACTAGCTGCCCGTGCGGAAAATAGGGGCACCCAGAGTTTAGGTTAAAACAATAAACTCCAGATCAGTCATGTGACTGGTGCGAGAACTAAAAAAGTTATTTAAACTTTACTTTAAAACAGAGTAATTCAAGGGACCTTGCCGTATAACACGGAACGGGTTTTCTCCCAAGAATACCAGTGCATAGAAAAGACAACGCAATGCTTTATCCGAAAAATGAAGCTATTATAAGACCCAGGTCCCATCACACAATGCAACGCAAGCCGGATGATAGGGTTTTCCCATATAATATCCAAACATGCTTGGTACGTTTAAAACAAATCATTTGATACTATAATAAGTGTATAGTGTCAAAACATTTTCAATCATAAATATCAATCATAGGCGGCATGGGTACCATCTATCATGTCGCCATACTAGTTCTACAATTAAAACCGCAATACACGTATTGGAAATTGGATTTCCATCATGAGTCGAGGCAAGGGGCAAGCTCCTCTCCGCTTCGAGACACTCTAGCAAATGCCTCGGGACTACACACTCTGGGTAACCCCTGGATCTTTAGGGCCGGTCCTCACTTACGTTAGAGGATTAGTATGCCTGAACACATGTTTCCCGGTCCTTACAGACCTAAAATCGAGGCGCCTCATCCAACAACCACATAGGTGAAAAGTATATAAATGTCAGGGCTGGTAAGTCACTGACACCACCAAAGCTAGAAAGAAACGTCGTGCTCTCCCTGTAGTCCGTATCCCGTTTTTGACTCATACCGAGGTGTGTGGCTCGCGAATTCACGCTACACACAAAGCTACGCCACGAGGGCCGTGCTTTGATCATCAACCCCAAGACTTTGCTTTTCAACAGAAGCCTTGATCTATGCAACTCAGCGTGCCACACAGGCAATTCATGCCATGCGATTGATATCTATCGATATATAACCTCTAAGCTCGTACGTTTCAGAGAAGGGCGTTAAGCAAGAGAATAAATTCTCCACCGCCAAACAGATATATATTTAACAGAAATCAATCAATAAAGAATAAAATCCTATGTCAGACACACAATCCATTTACAAGTTCGCTCTGGGTCTGAACGAAACCGGAGGCACTTTCCTCGCATATCCATCCATCTCCAAGTACGTCTGGACGACCACCAACTGATTCCCTCATCTTGGGTGTACAGCCCAATCAAGATCATCAGTAATCACCCAAACGATGTGAAGACTTCCGGTCTTCAACCACCGTCTTCATCTTCGACTTCTCGTCGAATCGGTTATTCAGAATGGGTATAAACCCGGCCTTTCCGAACAACCCGCGTATATTAAAAACAAATGTTACACAAACACAACATACGCCTCATTCCAATTCATATTCTCAGGGAAAGGTTCCCATTAATTTTATCCAAGATAAATTCTTTCTATTTATCCTTTAATCTTCCATTTGATGTCGTTTCAAACCAAATTATGTTTTTTTTCCAAACTAGTCGAGATTAGCGAACCACACTGAAGTAATTATTTATTTTATTTCCCAATCCCAACCTATTCGTCCCATGAAGCAAAACCGGTAATACTCCATATCTAACACCATGGTGTTATCGGTAAATTTAATTGCCATTTCACGTTCAAATCTAATTAAAGTTTTAACTATCGCTTTGGAGCAAAACTGGTGATACTCCATTCTCGCTCGTTTTCCAAATTTGATAATTTAAATTATCAATTCACATTTCAATCTAATTGCAGATTCAATAAAACTACTTTTACTGGGTTAAAGAACTAGTGTCATTTAAAACACAGTTCACGACAAACCCAAATCACATTCTAATTATTATCGGGTTAAAGAACTAGTGTTATTTAAAACACTGTTCACGATAAACCCACAAATCAATTCTATTTAAAACTCATTTCAAATCTAATTTATTTATTTAAAAATAAACGGATTTTAATTTTAGTTCAAAACTAGTTCATTTCGATAAAAATCTATTTTTATCTTTTCAAATATGGAGTTTTACATCCCAATTTCTTATGATTTTACACAAATTAATTATATTTTTAATAATTTTATCAAGGCCCGTACAGTCGATTTCCATCAACGGCCATCGAACTGCACTTACAGCGACCTTTTCCAAATTTGATTTGGACCCATCTCCAAATCCAACCATTAGATTTCAAATTTATAGTATTCGTTAGAAAGATCTTTTCGATACAAACCCAACGGTTCCGGTTTTAGGAGAATCCGACGGTCAGATCTCCCGTAATGTCCGTTTGAAATAAATGGTCGAAATCCACGAACTGCCGCGGCGCGGCGCGTTCTATTCAGGCCAATATATTATATATATAATATATTTTTCGTCGATTTCTATTTAAAACGAATTTTATAAATAGGTTTTGAATTCGTTTCAAAAACATTTTCAACTTCCATTTCAAATTCAAATCCAAAATTGAATTTCCTATTATAAATCCTTTTTACTTTCATTTCTATTTGATTTCAATTCAAATCGATTTTAATTCGATTCGAATTCATTTCGTTTTCTATTCAATTTAAATTCAATTCGTTTTCTATTCAATTTGAATTCAATTCGTTTTCTATTCAATTTGAATTCAATTCGTTTTCTATTCAATTTGAATTCAATTCGTTTTCTATTCAATTTGAATTCAATTCGTTTTCTATTCAATTTGAATTCAATTCGTTTTCTATTCAATTTGAATTCAATTCGTTTTCTGTTCAATTTGAAATCAAATTCGTTATATATTCAATTGAAATCAAATTTGTTTTCTATTCAATTCAATTCGAAATCGTTTTATATTCAATTCATTTCGAAATCGCTTTATATTCAATTCATTTCGAAATCGCTTTATATTCAATTCATTTCGAAATCATTTTATATTCAATTCATTTCGAATTCGTTTTATATTCAATTCATTTCGAATTCGTTTTATATTCAATTCATTTCGAATTCGTTTTATATTCAATTCATTTCGAAATTGTTGATTACGAAATCACTTTCAATATTCATTTCAAAATGAGTAAAATTGATATAAATATCGTTCACGTCAAAATGGCGTCAATCTAATCAACACGGCTTCATATATTTCTATTTCAAATATTTCTTTTTCAAATATTTCTATTTCAAATATTCTATTTCAAATATTTCTTTTTCAAATATTTCTATTTCAAATATTCTATTTCAAATATTTCTTTTTCAAATATTTCTATTTCAAATATTCTATTTCAATTATTTCTTTTTCAAATATTTCTATTTCAAATATTATATATATCAAAATATTTCGTTCAACACATGACTAATCTCAACGGATGAGTACTGTCAACACATGAACCTTTATTTTATATTGATAAAGACGTAAATTTAATTATTAAAATATTTCGTTCAACACATGACTAATCTCAACGGATGAGTACTATCAACACATGATCCTTTATTCTTATTGATAAAGATGTAAATTTTATTATTAAAATATTTCGTTCAACACATGACTAATCTCAACAGATGAGTACAGTCAACACATGAACCTTTATTTTATAATATTCTTTATTTTCTAAATTGAAATGAGGCACAATCAATCACCATATAATGTTAACTATATGGATTTTCATACATCACACGTATATAATAGCATTGAAAAATAATCAACCATCAAACAAAGTGCACTACACTGTATAAGCATCAAATATAGATATCTAACGCTTATAACAGCCCGTCAATCAATCGATCGACATATTTAATCAATCAGGATGAGTGAACTTCAAATATCATCCCAACACCCGTGTGGGGTTTCAAATCAACAAACACAGATTTTATTTGTGCAGTTGGGCGATGTGTAAAATTTATCGTCCCAATCAATGTCAGTTAAATCAGTGTACATAAACAAACTGCTTGGTTTGTAAATGAATATTTATTTATTCACATTCACTATATTCATATTCACGTTAAAAATTATATTTTTAACGATAAACCATTTTATTTTGTCATATGAATTTCTATTCAGTTCATTCTTTAAATAAAATGATATTTTTATTTTTCTAACTTATTTTAGAAAATTTCGGCGGCATAACGGCACGATACTAGAAACCGGACAAGGTCTAGACTTATCCCCGGTCTAGTGAAGACCCACGCCATTCACACATCAATTAAATCATTCCATTTCACCAAACAGTTCAATTCAAGCCAAATACTCTAACTAACCACACAACCAAACAATCTAACAAACAAGCCATCCATGGTCTGTGGATGATGGGTGTCGGGTGCTACTAAACACCGTCTGCATCCTGGTATGTATATATATATATATATATATATATATATATATATAGAAAAATAAATTGAAGAGTGAGAAGTTCTCACTGATAGCTATTCCAACTCCACGACACTTCATTTATAGAAATCTTCGTCGTTCTTGTCTCTTATTTCTTTCGTCGCCCGTATTCTCTACATATGGAAAAATCACATTTTTACTTCGCTATTCAATATATAAAAATCGAATTTTTACTTCGTTATTCAATATATAAAAATCGAATTTTTACTATGCTATTCAATATATAAAAATCGAATTTTTACTATGCTATTCAATATATAAAAATCAGAATTTTATTTTGCTACATACACAAAGATGATATTTTTATATTCTCTACCTCATAAAGATTACATTTTTATAGTTCCTACTATGAAAAAAAGTCATATTTTTAACCCACTACATATGTAAAAATCACGCCTTTCTCCATTTAAAAATATCGTCTTTCTTCCTTTTAAAAATCTCGTCTTTTCTGTTTTAAAAATCAAAATTTTTTCCATTTTAAAAATCTAATATCTCCCTTTTTAATCTATAGACATCTATGTAAAAATCTAATTTTTTCCTACTATAAAAATTAAAACTTTATCCCCTATTTACATATATAAAAATCAAAACTTTTCATTGCTAAAAGTTTAATCCTTTCCTACTTAAAAACATAATCTCATTACAAACAAGAATCATATATATATATATTTTTATAGGTCTTCATATAAATAAATCAGAAAATAAAAATTAAATTATATAAAAATATAAATATAAATACACTTACCACGAAAGGGGGGAGGCGCATCAGGGTGGAGCTGAAGAAGGGGAGGTGGAAGGAGATGGGGGTCGGCGTCAGGAGGGGGGGCGACTGGCGGTCAACTCGATCGAAGGGGGGTCGCAGTTCGCAACAGGGGGGATCGCATCCAGGTGGCAGCGCGATTGCTGAGGGGGGGCGTGCCTCTCCGGCGACAGCGGGAAGACCCAGGTGGCGGCGCTCGAGATCGACAGGCTAGGGAGCGTTTTGATTTCTTTTTTTTTTTTGCTGCTTTAGGTTTTTAACCGGGGGGGGGGGCAGAGTGAATATAGAGGGGAGGGAGAAAGTTTTAATTTTATTATTTAATTATTTTATTTTCCACTAAAAAGCAACTTTTATTTTCGACCTCAAAACGAGGCCCACCGCCTGTCGTCCATAGCGTTTTACCCCCATTTCGAACACAATGGGATATGTATCACAAGCTGATTTGATCGTTTCGATCAGTTTTCATCAAAATCAACATATAACTCTATATATTGAATTTGAACACGCATTTCAATTTACTGGGGTCACATACTAACTAGAAAAATTCCAAAAAAATATTTTCTAGCTTCGTATTGACGATATGGTCCTAATAAAACTAGTTTTGTCGAATTCTGAGACCGTTGGAAAAATGACCATTTTCCAGTCGATTAAAATCAACTGAAACTGGTCAAACGCGTTTTCCTTTGCCACGCTCACATATTGATTCGAAAAATTATGAAATTTGGAATCTAGAAATAATTTGACATCACGGATCCAACAAAAGTGGTTTCGTCGAAATCCGAGGTCGTTTGCAAAATTCCCATTTTTAAGGGCCTGAATTCCATAGCGACTATTCAGAATTTTCAACTGGACATATCTTTTGATTCCCGCTATGAAATTTTGATTTTTCGGATTCGTTGGAAAGATATTCTCAATTAGATCCTAGTGTTTTTAGTTTCACTAAAATCCGGATTGTTTTTCACCCGGTACATTCAATTGAAATTTGAAATCGAATTATCGAACTACCGCCCCATTTTCAATTATATTATAATTATATATAAATATTTATATTCTAACGACGGCGTATATAATATATATGTTCAAATTATATTCAAAATAAATTTCTCATCGATATTATTTAAAATAATCTATTTTAAATAATCAAAATTCGTTAAAATTGCCAAAATAAAAATTTTAAACTGGTTCGGATTTTCGGGTTGTTACAATCTCCCCCACTTAAAACTTTTCGTCCCCGAAAAGGAACAAAGTCGAAAGTGGTTTGATTAATCAACTCTACGTTCGATCTGGCTTTCATTCTCCAACTTTTCAGTTTCTGAGAATTTTCAAATTTTCAAAAATTTGGCTAACACCCTAAATTTTCAAAAAATTTCGCCATAACCTCCCCTGCACCGGGAGCCACGGGAAAATCCCGAAATTTCCATATAGGCCTTCTGATCTCAAAAAGAAAAAGAAAAAGCCAAGCGGCTAGCCAATAGGCTCATAAAATCATCATCACCCAAAGAAAATAGTAAATTATGTAGTAAACATGTACCTATTTGTCGGGCAAACAAATTTTATTCTCTGCTCTAGCCTCCTCGCTATGACCTGTTCAATGTAAGCACATGTATATGCAAGAAAATGCGACAAATTTTCGATATAGTTCAATATTTGATTCAATTAGGCATAAATGGTTAAAATTATCAAACAAATAAACAACCAACACAAACATCAATCAATTAGTGAATTAACGTTTCAAATTCATAATTTTGATATATACACTGAAAATCTTGTTTTTGATGCCAATTCACAACAATGTATTCTAGCTATATTGGTTTTGGTTCTCACACCAGTTGATGGAAACATATAGGAAGCACACCTTCGAAACACGAAAATAATTACTAATGATGATGCGTCAATCATCAGAATCAGGTCCGTGCGACTAGAGTGTGATTCTATATCTATCCAGTATATTAAAACATCGAATATACGTTCATGACGCATATGTGCAAAATCTTTATATATTGGATTGTCCATATTCAAAATAAATAAATAAATAATCAAATACGTATAAAATGGTTTAAATTTTAAAACAAAATCGTTTTCATTTGAAAAATATACTCTTCACACTCGTTCTAGGATACTACTGATCCTATCTCTAACGAGTCATTCTAATTGGATATTACTAATCCAATTTCTGATGAATTCTTTCGTATGGTTCTAATGTGTCTTGTTCTCGAGCTCTGTAAACCAAAGCTCTGATACCAAATGTGAGGACCCGTAACTTGCCCGTGAAGGAAAGAGCAGATACTTTGAGAACAACACACAAATGAACGCAGACGGAGGAACATTTCATTTATATTACAACAATTCCATCAGAATACAAGAATATACAGAGTATAATTGAATAAATTACATTCGGTAAATATCAGAGATTGCAATAAATTACATAGCAGCGGAAAATAATACAAAGCACAACTGAAGGTGATATACGGATACATAGCTTTCCGGATATCATTCCAGCTGTAAACCAGGATCCTATGAATAAATCTGCAAAACCAAAACTACTAGCTGCCCATGCGGAAAATAGGGGCACCCAGAGTTTAGGTTAAACCAATAAACTCCAGGTCAGTCACGTGACTGGTGTGACAACTAAAACAGTTATTTAAACTTTACTTTAAAAGAGAGTAATTCAAGGGACCTCGCCGTATAACACGGAACGGGTTTTCTCCCAAGAATACCAGTGCATAGAAAAGACAACGCAATGCTTTTTCCGAAAAATGAAGCTATTATAAGACCCAGGTCCCATCACATAGTGCAACGCAAGCCGGAGGATAGGGTTTTCCATTATAATAGCCAAACATGCTTGGTACGTTTAAAACAAATCATTTGAGACTATAATAAGTGTATAGTGTCAAAACATTTTCAATCATAAATATCAATCATAGGCGGCATGGGTACCATCTATCATGCCGCCATACTAGTTCTACAATTAAAACTGCAATACACGTATTGGAAATTGGATTTCCATCATGAGTCGAGGCAAGGGGCAAGCTCCTCTCCGCTTCGAGACACTCTAGCAAATGCCTCGGGACTACACACTCTGGGTAACCCCTGGATCTTCAGGGCCGGTCCTCACTTACGTTAGAGGATTAGTATGCCTGAACACATGTCTCCCGGTCCTTACAGACCTAAAATCGAGGTGCCTCATCCAACAACCACATAGGTGAAAAGTATATAAATGTCAAGGCTGGTAAGTCACTGACACCACCAAAGCTAGAAAGAAACGTCGTGCTCTCCCTGCAGTCCTTATCCCGTTTTTAACTCACACCGAGGTGTGAGGCTCGCGAATTCACGTTATACACAAAGCTACGCCCCAAAGGCCGTGCTTCGATCATCAACCACAAGACTTTGCTTTTCAACAGAAGCCTTGATCTAAGCAACTCCGCGTGCCACACAGACAATTCATGCCATGCGATTGATATCTATCGATATATAACCTCTAAGCTCGTACGTCTCAGAGAAGGGCGTTAAGCAAGAAAATAAATTCTCCGCCGCCAAATAGATATATATTTAACAGAAATCAATCAACACAAAATAAAATCCAATGTCAGACACACAATCCATTTACTAGTTCGTTCTGGGTCTGAACGAAACCGGAGGCACTTTCCTCGCATATCCATCCATCTCCAAGTACGTCTGGACGACCACCAACTGATTCCCTCATCTTGGGTGTACAGCCCAATCAAGATCATTAGTAATCACCCAAACGACGTGAAGACTTCCGGTCTTCAACCACCGTCTTCATCTTTGACTTCTCGTCGAATCGGTTATTCAGAATAGGTATAAACCCGGCCTTTCCGAACAACCCGCGTATATTAAAAACAAATGTTACACAAACACAACATACACCTCATTCCAATTCATATTCTCAGGGAAAGGTTCCCATTAATTTTATCCAAGATAAATTCTTTAAATTTATCCTTTAATCTTCCATTTGATGTCGTCTCAAACCAAATTATGGTTTTTTTTTCAAACTAGTCGAGATTAGCGAACCACACCGAAGTAATTATTTATTTTATTTCCCAATCCCAACCTATTCATCCCATGAAGCAAAACTGGTAATACTCCATATCTAACACCATGGTGTTATCGGTAAATTTAATTACCATTTCACGTTCAAATCTAATTAAAGATTTAACTATCGCTTTGGAGCAAAACTAGTGATACTCCATTCTCGCTCATTTTCCAAATTTGATAATTTAAATTATCAATTCACATTTCAATCTAATTGCAGATTCAATAAAACTCCTTTTACTGGGTTAAAGAACTAGTGTCATTTAAAACACAGTTCACGACAAACCCAAATCACATTCTAATTATTATTGGGTTAAAGAACTAGTGTTATTTAAAACACTGTTCACGATAAACCCACAAATCAATTCTATTTAAAACTCATTTCAAATCAAATTTATTTATTTAAAAATAAACGGATTTTAATTTTAGTTCAAAACTAGTTCATTTCGATAAAAATCTATTTTTATCTTTTCAAATATGGAGTTTTACATCCCAATTTCTCCCAAATCATTTCTTATGATTTTACCCAAATTATTGATATTTTTAATAATTTTATCAAGGCCCGTACAGTCGATTTCCATCAACGGCCATCGAACTGCACTTACAGCGACCTTTTCCAAATTTGATTTGGATGCATCTCCAAATCCAACCGTTAGATTTCAAATTTCTAGTATTCGTTAGAAAGCTTTTTTCGATACGAACCCAACGGTTCCGGTTTTAGGAGAATCCGACGGTCAGATCTCCCGTAATGTCCGTTTGAAATAAATGGTCGAAATCCACGAACTACCGCGGCGCGGCGCGTTCTATTCAGGCCATTATATTATATATATATATAATATATTTTTTGTCGATTTCTATATAAAACGAATTTTATAAATAGGTTTTGCATTCGTTTCAAAAACATTTTCAACTTCCATTTAAAATTCAAAGCCAAAATTGAATTTCCTATTATAAATCCTTTTTACTTTCATTTCTAAATGATTTCAATTCAAATCGATTATAATTCGATTCGAATTCATTTCGTTTTCTATTCAATTTAAATTCAATTCTTTTTCTATTCAATTCGTTTTCTATTCAATTTGAATTCAATTCGTTTTCAATTCAATTTGAATTCAATTTGAATTCAATTCGTTTTCTATTCAATTTGAATTCAATTCGTTTTCTGTTCAATTTGAAATCAAATTCGTTATATATTCAATTGAAATCAAATTTGTTTTCTATTCAATTCAATTCGAAATCGTTTTATATTTAATTCATTTCGAAATCACTTTATATTCAATTCATTTCGAAATCATTTTATATTCAATTCATTTCGAAATCATTTTATATCTAATTCATTTCGAATTCGTTTTATATTCAATTCATTTCGAATTCGTTTTATATTCAATTCATTTCGAAATCGTTGATTACGAAATCACTTTCAATATTCATTTCAAAATGAGTAAAATTGATATAAATATCGTTCACGTCAAAATGGCGTCAATCTAATCAACACGGCTTCATATATTTCTATTTCAAATATTCTATTTCAAATATTTCTTTTTCAAATATTTCTATTTCAAATATTTCTTTTTCAAATATTTCTATTTTAAATATTCTATTTCAAATATTTCTTTTTCAAATATTTTTATTTCAAATATTCTATTTCAAATATTTCTTTTTCAAATATTCTATTTCAAATATTCTATTTCAAATATTCTATTTATCAAAATTTTTCCTTCAACACATGACTAATCTCAACGGATGAGTACTGTCAACACATGAACCTTTATTTTATATTGATAAAGACGTAAATTTTATTATTAAAATATTTCGTTCAACACGTGACTAATCTCAACGGATGAGTACTGTCAACACATGAACCTTTATTTTATATTGATAAAAATGTAAATTTTATTATTAAAATATTTCGTTCAACACATGACTAATCTCAATGGATGAGTACAGTCAAGACATGAACCTTTATTTTATAATATTCTTTATTTTCTAAATTGGAATAAGACCCAATCAATCACCATATAATGTTAACTATATGGATTTTCATACATCACACGTATATAATAGCATTGAAAAATAATCAACCATCAACCAAAGTGCACTACATTGTATAAGCATCAAATATAGATATCTAACGCTTATAACAGCCTGTCAATCAATCGATCGAAATATTTTATCAATCAGGATGAGTGAACTTCAAATTTCATCCCAACACCCGTGTGGGGTTTCAAATCAACAAACACAGATTTTATTTGTGTAGTTGGGCGATGTGTAAAATTTATCGTCCCAATCAATGTCAGTTAAATCAGTGTACATAAACAAACCGCTTGGTTTGTAAATGAATATTTATTTGTTCACATTCACTATATTCATATTCACGTTAAAACTTATATTTTTAACGATAAACCATTTTATTTTTGACATATGAATTTCTATTCAGTTCATTCTTTAAATAAAATGATATTTTTATTTTTCTAACTTATTTTAGAAAATTTCGGCGGCATAACGACACGATACTAGAAACGGGACAAGGTCTAGCCTTATCCCCGGTCTAGTGAAGGCCCACGCCATTCACACATCAATCAAATCATTCCATTTCACCAAACAATTCAATTCAAGCCAAATATTCTAACTAACTACACAACCAAACAATTTAACAAACAAGCCATCCATGGTCTGTGGATGACGGGTGTCGGGTGCTACTAAACACCGTCTGCATCCTAGTATGTATATATATATATATATATATATATATATATATATATATATATATAGAAAAAGAAATTGAAGAGTGAGAAGTTCTCACCGATAGCTATTCCAACTCCACGACACTTCATTTATAGAAATCTTCGTCGTTCTTGTCTCTTATTTCTTTCGTCGCCCGTATTCTCTACATATGGAAAAATCACATTTTTACTTCGATATTCAATATATAAAAATCGAATTTTTACTTCGTTATTCAATATATAAAAATCGAATTTTTACTATGCTATTAAATATATAAAAATCGAATTTTTACTATGCTATTCAATATATAAAAATCGAATTTTCACTATGCTATTCAATATATAAAAATCAGATTTTTATTTCGCTACATACACAGAGATGATATTTTTATATTCTCTGTCTCATAAAGATTACATTTTTATAGTTCCTACTATGAAAAAAAATCATATTTTTAACCCACTACATACGTAAAAATCACACCTTTCTCCATTTAAAAATATCGTCTTTCTTCCTTTTAAAAATCTCGTCTTTTCTATTTTAAAAATCTAATTTTTTTTTCCATTTTAAAAATCTAATATCTCCCTTTTTAATCTATAGACATCTATGTAAAAATCTAATTTTTTTCCTACTATAAAAATTTAAACTTTATCCCCTATTTACATATATAAAAATCAAAACTTTTCATTGCTAAAAGTTTAATCCTTTCCTACTTAAAAACATAATCTCATTACAAACAAGAATCATATTTTTTTTTATAGTTCTTCATATAAATAAATCAGAAAATAAAAATTAAATTATATAAAAATATAAATATAAATACACTTACCACGGAAGGGGGGAGGCGCATCAGGGTGGAGTTGAAGAAGGGGAGGCGGAAGGAGATGGGGGTCGGCATCAGGAGGGGGGGCGACTGGCGGTCTACTCGATCGTGGGGGGATCGCAGTTCGCAACAGGGGGGGCTCGCATCCAGGCGGCGGCGCGATTGCTGAGGGGGGGCGCGCCTCTCCGGCGACGGCGGGAAGCCCCAGGCGGCGGCGCTCGAGATCGACAGGCTAGGGCGCGATTTGAGTTTTTTTTCTTTTGTTATGAAATTAATTGAACGGGGGGGGGGGGGGGGCTGAGGAGTTTAAGGGAGAGAGAGAAGATATTTTTTTAATTTTAAATTCAAAAAAGTTGACTTTTACATACGACCTCGAAACGAGGTCTACCGACTGTCGTCCATAGCGTTTTACCCCCATTCCGAACATAATGGGATATGTATCGCAAGCTGATTTGATCGTTTCGATCAGTTTTCATCAAAATCAACATATAACTCTATATATTGAATTTGAACGCGCATTTCAATTTACTGGGGTCACATACTAACTAGAAAAATTCCAGAAAAATATTTTCTAGCTTCGTATTGACGATACGATCCTAATAAAACTAGTTTCGTCGAATTCTGAGACCGTTGGAAAAATGACCATTTTCCAATCGATTAAAATCAACTAAAACTGGTCAAACGCGTTTTTCCTTTGCCACGCTCACATATTGATTCGAAAAATTATGAAATTTGGAATCTAGCAATAATTTGACATCACGGATCCAACAAAAGTGGTTTCGTCGAAATCCGAGGTCGTTTGCAAAATTCCTATTTTTAAGGGCCTGAATTGCATAGCGACTATTCAGAATTTTCAACTGGACATATCTTTTGATTCCCGCTATGAAATTTTGATTTTTTGGATTCGTTGGAAAGATATTCTCAATTAGATCCTAATGATTTTGATTTCACTAAAATCTGGATTGTTTTGCACCCGGTACATTCAATTGAAATTTGAAATCGAATTATCGAACTACCGCGCCATTTTCAATTCTATTATAATTATATATAAATATTTATATTCTAACAACGACGTATATAATATATACGTTCGAATTATATTCAAAATAAATTTCTCATCGATATTATTTAAAATAATCTATTTTAAATAATCAAAATTCGTTAAAATTTCCAAAATAAAATTTTTAAACTGGTTCGGATTTTCGGGTTGTTACATGAAGTATCAACTTTACATAGCATGCATGTGGATAAATTTATGCAGACATACTCAGGTAAACTAGGAAGTTAAACATGCATAGAATTTGGTAGATACCCGTGAGAAGAGGGTTCACATAACATGCATCTAGTAGTTAATGAAAGAGCGAGGACATGACATCAAAACATAATACATGCAGGACTTCCCAAAGGTAAATTGGCACTCAAGTATATGTGGTATGCGAGATCTACAGACCGGGAATATGAAAACTTAATATGGTGAAACTCCACAATAACCAAGTGCAGACAAGAGTATTCTTATCTGGAACTAAATGTAAAGAGAGAACCATACCCATATGACAGAATCAATTACTGAACTTAACAAGGCGGCAAAAACAAAGGCATAAGCACACCATCCCAAGGTAACTTACGATTTAAACAGTGAATGGTGAAGTAGCTAACTCGAAATAATTTTAAGCGTAAGAAATACTTACATTTTGGCGACAACGGACAGTGGAGAGCTATATGGTTGTTACAAGCAGTGGTTTCCAAGGCAGCGTTGGAGGATCAGTCTGCTATAGCGGCTATGCTAACCCAAGGAAGGTGCTTCGGTGGCAACCAAGGCTGGTTAGCAAGCCTCGGGAACACAGGTAGCAAAAGATTTTCAGAACTTGAAAGGTGAACACGGCTTAGATTAAAGGTGATGACATCGGAAAGGTGGAAGGCGACGTCTTACGTGTTAAAGACGTGAGGAGAAGAGGCGGAGCGGATTTCGGTTTCAGGTGGATTATGGTGAGTGGTGGTTTAGGGAAAGGTGGCAGTTTCTGTTCAGTGGAAAGAGGGAGGAGCAGTGGAAGGTTAGCGGTCAGTGGAGGCTTTGATTCGGGGAAAAGGCGGTGCGAGTTGGTCGACGGTGAAAGGACGGATAAGGCTGAACCAATGACGAGAGAGAGGACCAATTCAGTGTCAATTAATTAGATTTTAGGGTAATTTGATTTGATGTGACGGCCGGGAATTTCGCTCGATCCGAATCAGTCGTTAAATCGATCTAGACCGTTCGAAACCCCTGATCGTTTTGAGAATAGGACAAATCAGAATGCAAACGGGAGAACATTTCATTGTTATTACAACAATTCCATCAGATACAAGAATATACAGAGTATAAATGAATAAATTACATTCGATAAATATCAGAGATTACAATAAATTACATAGCAGCGGAAAATAATACAAAGCACAACTGAAGGTGATATACGGATACAGAGCTTTCCGGATATCATTCCAGCTGTAAACAGGATCCTGTGAATATAAATCTGCAAAAACCAAAACTACTAGCTGCCCATGTCGGAAATAAGGGCACCCAGAGTTTAGGTTAAAACAATAAACTCCGGGTCAGTCATGTGACTGGTGTGAGAACTAAAACAGTTATATAAAACTTTACTTTAAAAGAGAGTAATTCAAGGGACCACGCCGTATAACACGGAACGGGTTTACTCCCAAGAATACCAGTGCATAGAATAAACAACGCAATGCTTTTTCGAAAAATGAAGCTATTATAAGACCCAGGTCCCATCACACAATGCAACGCAAGCCGGAGGATAGGGTTTTCCCTTATAATAGCCAAACATGCTTGGTACGTTTAAAACAAATCATTTGATACTATTATAGGTGTATAGTGTCAAAACAATTTCAATCATAAATATCAATCATAGACGGCATGGGTACCATATATCATGTCGCCATACTAGTTCTACAATTACAACCGCAATATCACATATTGGAAATTTGATTTCCGTCATGAGTCGAGGCAAGGGGCAAGATCCTCTCTGCTTCGAGACACTCTAGCAAATGCCTTGGGACTACACACTCTGGGTAACCCCTGGATGCTTCAGGGCCGGTCCTCTCTTACGTTTGAGGATTGGAAATTCCTGAACACACGTTTCCCGGTCCTTACAGTCCTAAAATCGAGGCGCCTCATCCAACAACCACATAGGTGAAAAGTATATAAATGTCAGGGCTGGTAAGTCACTGACACCACCAAAGCTAGAAAGAAACGTCGTGCTCTCCCTGCAGTCCTTATCCCGTTTTTAACTCATACCGAGGTGTGAGGCTCGCGAATTCATGTTATACACAAAGCTACGCCCCAAAGGCCGTGCTTCGATCATCAACCACAAGACTTTGCTTTTCAACAGAAGCCTTGATCTAAGCAACTCCGCGTGCCACACAGGCAATTCATGCCATGCGATTGATATCTATCGATATATAACCTCTAAGCTCGTACGTCTCAGAGAAGGGCGTTAAGCAAGAGAATAAATTCTCCGCCGCCAAATAGATATATATTTAACAGAAATCAATCAACACAAAATAAAATCCAATGTCAGACACACAATCCATTTACTAGTTCGTTCTGGGTCTGAACGAAACCGGAGGCACTTTCCTCGCATATCCATCCATCTCCAAGTACGTCTGGACAACAACCAACTGATTCCCTCGTCTTGGGTGTACAACCCAATCAAGATCATCAGTAATCACCCAAACGATGTGAAGACTTCTGGTCTTCAACCACCGTCTTCATCTTCGACATATCGTCGAATCGGTTATTCAGAATGGGTATAAACCCGGCCTTTCCGAACAATCCGCCTATATTAAAAACAAATGTTACTCAAACACAACATACGCCTCATTCCAATTCATTAGTCGTTAACCGTAAATCAGCAAGAGAACAATTTCCCAAATATTAACCCCGAAGGCCGAAACCAACATCAGATCAATACCCAGGAAACCATTCTTCTTAACTAACCTACAGCTAGTTTCTAAATTTCAATTCTTAGGGAAAGGTTCCCATTAATTTTATCCAAGATAAATTCCTTAAATTTATCCTTTAATCTTCCTTTGGATGTCATTTCAAACCAAGTTATGGTTTTCCAAACTAGTCGAGATTAGCGAACCACACCGAAGTAATTATTTATTTTATTTCCCAATCCCAACCTATTCATCCCATGAAGCAAAACTGGTAATACTCCATATCTAACACCGTGGTGTTATCGGTAAATTTAATTACCATTTCACGTTCAAATCTAATTAAAGATTTGACTATCGTTTTGGAACAAAACTGGTGATACTCCATTCTCGCTCACTTTCTAAATTTGTTAATTTAGATTATCAATCCCCATTTCAATTTAATTGCAGATTCATCAAAACTCCCTTTACTGGGTTAAAGAACTAATGTCATTTAAAACACAGTTCACGACAAACCCAAATCACATTCTATTTATTATCGGGTTAAAGAACAAATGTTATTTAAAACACCGTTCACGATAAACCCACAAATCAATTCTATTTAAAACCCATTTCAAATCCAATTTATTTATGTAAAAATAAATAGGTTTTAATTCCAGTTTAAAACTAGTTCATTTCGATAAAAATCTATTTTTATCTTTTCAAACATGGAGTTTTTCATCCCAATTTTTCCCAAATTATTACTATTTCTAATAATTTTATTAAGGCCCGTACAGTCGATTTCCATCAACGGCCATCGAACTGCACTTACAGCAACCTTTTCCAAATTTGATTTGGACGTATCTCCAAATCCAACCGTTAGATTTCAAATTTCTAATACTTGTTAGAAAGCTCTTCTCGATACGAACCCAACGGTTCCGGTTTTAGGAGAATCCGACGGTCGGATCTCCCGTAATGTCCGTTCGAAATAAATGGTCGAAATTCGCGAACTGCCGCAGCGCGCCGCGTTCTATTCAGGCCATTATATTATATATATAATATATATTTCGTCGATTTCTATTTAAAACGAATTTTATAAATAGTTTTAAATTCGTTTCAAAAAAATTTCAACTACCATTTCAAATTCAAATCAAATTTCAATTCATTCCATATTCAATTCAATTCGAATTTGGTTTATATTCAATTCAATTCGAATTAGGTTTATATTCAATTCAATTCAAATTCGCTTTGTATTCAATTCAATTCGAATTTGTTTTCTATTCAATTCAATTCAACTTGGTTTTCTATTCGATTCAATTCAAATTGTTTTTCTATTCGATTCAATTCAAATTGGTTTTCTATTCGATTCAATTCAAATTGGTTTTCTATTCGATTCAATTCAAATTGGTTTTCTATTCGATTCAATTCAAATTGGTTTTCTATTCGATTCAATTCAAATTGGTTTTCTATTCGATTCAATTCAAATTGGTTTTCTATTCGATTCAATTCAAATTGGTTTTCTATTCGACTCAATTCAAATTGGTTTTCTATTCGATTCAATTCAAATTTGTTTTCTATTCGATTCAATTCAAATTGGTTTTCTATTCGATTAAATTCAAATTGGTTTTCTATTAAATCTTATATTATATTTCATTTCAAAAGTTGACTTTTAATTCGAACACCAAACGAGGCCCAATGCCTGTCGCCCCTAGCAAATTACCCCCATTCCGAACACAATGGGATATGTATCGTAAGCTGATTCGATCGTCTCGATCAGTTTTCATCAAAATTAACATATAACTTTATATATTGAATTTGAACGCCCATTTCAATTTACCGGGGCCACATACTAACTCGAAAAATTCCAGAAAAATATTTTCTAGCTTTGTATTGACGATACGATCCTAACAAAACTAGTTTCTTCGAATTCTGAGACCGTTGGAAAAATGGCCATTTTCCAGTCGATTAAAATCAACTTAAACTGGTCAAACGCGTTTTCCTCTGCCACGCTCACATATTGATTCGAAAAATTATGAAATTTGAAACCTAGCAATAATTCGACATCACGCATCCAACAAAAGTGGTTTCGTCGAAATCCGAGGTCGTTTGTAAAATTCCCATTTTTAAGGGCCTGAATTCCGTAGCGACTATTCAGAATTTTCAACTGGACATATCTTTTTATCCCCGCTATGAAATTTCAATTTTTCGGATTCGTTGGAAAGGTATTATCAAATAGATCCTATTATTTTTGGTTTCGTTAAAATCTGGATTATTTTGCACCCGGTATAATCAATTAAAGTTTGAAATCTAATTATCGAACTATCGCGCCATTTTCAGTTTTATTTATAATTATATATAATTATTTATATTCTAACGACGACGTATATAATATATACGTTCAAATTCCATTCAAAATAAATTTCTCGTCGATATTATTTAAAATAATATATTTTAAATGTTCAAAATTCGCTAAAATTGCCAAAATAAAAATTTTAAATTGGCCCAGATTTTCGGGTTGTTACATTTGGGGAGTAAAGCAACTATCAGCTGTTAAAATGAAAAAAAAGGGGGAATAAATTTTTGTGAAGAGAGCGGTAGAGAAGGGTTCGCATTTATAATAAGAAGTCAGGGAACCAATATCCAACAAAAATCCCAACGTATAATTCATTCACAGAGAAACCATGACAGGTGTTGTATTTGCAGCTAAACAAGGACAAGTGTTAAAAATCAAGATTTACCCAGATATGGGTTGAATTCAAACATTAGGTTGAACGATGAAAATGATTTGACACAGTGCACCACAAATGGTATGTGGCTGAATTGGAGAACGTTGTTTATTTATTTAAACACGTTATTAATTCAATAATTTTTTACCATATTTCAACTATTGTCGTTAGAATAAGTCTACACTTAATGTTTAGTTTGAAATAAGACGATTGACCGTTTAAATCAGGGATGCAAACTTTATATTTCATAAATCAATTGAAGTAAATCATTTCTAATGAAATTATAAATTTATTTCCAAATTACAGTGGATTATATTTCCAAAGTTATTTAAATAAAACGATCAAGTAGAAATAGCTGTTCCTAGTCTAAATTGGTAAATATAATAGCTTACAAAAGAAATAAGTTTGAATTGAAATAGATAAGTAGGTTAAGACAGAAAAAATAAAAATACTATAAATTGTCAAGCAAAAAATAAAACTAAATATAAAATGAAGAAATAAAATATTAAATAAATTAAATACAACATAAATTTAGAAAGTTAGAAAGCTTAGTACATATAGGAAAGATAGGAAATAGCTAGATACCAATAAAACTGTAGACTGTTTAACTTAAAATCAAACTTTAAATTCCGACAACCATTTATAATAAAATTAAATATAAATAATACATGGCTACAAGCACAAATTTGTTAATAATGTCAAATCGTTTATAAATTTGCAAAATGATTAAATCAGAGGTAAACTCAAATTATATTCAAATAGATAAATTCCAAATCCAAGTACAAATATCAACATTAAACCTCAATTTAATTAAAAATTTAAGTATTCTAACAAATTCAGATTATCTAAAAAATGTTACTAAATCAAATATTCATATTAAAAATTAAATTTACAAAAAGGTTCTTTCTTTTCTTCTATTTCCTTTATAAGTTTATTCAAAATACATTCAAAACAAAATTTAAGGTCCAAACTCTAAATTGAAATCCAAATATAAATATATTCAACTATGTTCCAAATAATTGAAATTTCAAATTCTATATCAAAACCCACTATAAATATTTATTTTAATGATAATTAAATTTATATTTCAATCATCGAAAATACTAGGTCATTACAACTACGCTTACGATTTTTAGGGAGTAAACAGATTGACTCTTTGTGAGTATCTTTATTCTACTATAAGTTGCATTCTTAATCATGTACTGATATTGATGGGGGAATCAACTAAGGTTATGTTAAATGTAAAATGGGTTTAAGAAATAACAATCTCTTTCACCATGATTAATGTCCAACATGAGAGGCCAGTCATTTCATAGATTACTCTTTTTAGGACATGCGGTACACAAAACAAGATACACAAGAAGAAAGCAACTTTATCACTAGCTAGGATTCTATGTCATCGATGTGAAATGATTCCGACATAATTAGGGATAATCCACCCCTATCGTTTGTTTTTTGTCTAGCTAAGTTTTGGGGTGATAATGTTGAATTATTTTGTTCTGAAGGAATTCCCATTGGAATATTAGTGATATTTTAGATGTGCGTTTTCCATCCTTGAAATTTCGATGTTAGGATATCTGCTTTCCTTGTTACCAGAAGCTTAGTTGTCCGCTAAAGAAATTACATTGTGTATAATCCTTTTTATGTTAAATATCTGAGTTTGATTTGTACAAACCGAACTTTATGTTAATAATATATAATGATACTCAATCTATTTATAAGTGGTATGCATACGTTTATGTAAGAAGAATGTATGTTAAATGCATTGTTATGGATTGATGTCACCTGGCAGAATCATGTCTGGTAAAAGTTCTGCTGAGGCGAAGACGAAAAATTCTAAGGTTCCACGACCTAAGAGAGAATTCGCTCTAAGGCCATCCTGAATTACTTCACTAGATTCAGTGAAGGCTATATTAGATAGTTTCGATATATCTGGTATTGATTCCATCGTAGCTTCTTCTCCGGATTTCCTTCAAAATTCTCCAGAAGGGTACTTTGCGTATTCAGTGATTCATATCTAGCACGGAGGTTTTTTTCCTTTCCCACCTTTTTTACACAATCTTTTATGTGATCTGAGAGCTAATCCTATTCAACTCTCGCCCAATACATATACAACTCTTTTATGCTTGGAATCTCTAGCGCTTGCATCAGGTCAAGATTCTTTAAGTTCTAAACTTATTCATCATATGGTAAGATTTTCTAAAAGTTCATAGTCACAAATATGGAGGGCTAATCCCATAAGGAGACTGATTAGCGATAGCATTAGCAAAACTAATCCATGGGAAGATCATTTTTTTCTCGTTAAATTCCCTCCCGATATATCAGGAAAGTTTGTTGATTATGGTATCCTTCTTATTTCAGAAAGTAATTGTTTTACATTTGTAGCTTTCGTTTATCTGTATCCTCATTTTATCATAGTGTCCCCTTCTAATGATATAACTTTATCGACGGAGGAAGCCCAGGTTGTCGAGGATATCTTCAAAGCACTGGTGGAGCATATGTGCCGTTCATTTCTTTTAACCGCTAACCGGCTTCGTCAATATAGTTAGATTCCCCCAGGGTAGAAGATACTAGGGCAACCTCCTATCCAATTTTCTAGTTGTAAAGAACTGTCGCTGAGTTCTAGCACATTCAATGCAGGCTTTCCTATATTTCCAGGTGACTTAGATGAGATCATACCTTTGATTGGTCAACATTTGTCATCCTTTATCTTGTTTCCTAATTTTTATCGTTCTAATTTAAATCTTTTTTGTTTTGGATCTACAAATTCTCAGGATGCATCTGCTCTCAAAGCTTTTAACTGGTCTAGCGCCAGAGCTTTGAAGAGGCTTGATCAGCCCAACATTGAATCATCGTCAAAGAAGTCCAGGCATGATAATCCAATTAGATTTTCAGAATATGTTGTTACTCCGAAAACAAGGTCGACTTTCTATCCTGCTACTATTGATGACGACTAGGTTATCGATGTTGACACCTCTCCCAATATTTCTCCGAAAAATAAGTTCGCAAGTAGCCTTGTCTTTTCCGATAACCTAGGTGAGGAAGGTGTGGAAAGGCATGGTGTCTCAATGCCTTCCTTTTCTCAGCCTGATATCTCTACCATTCCTCCTCGTCAGCCTCAGACTTCAATAGACTTGTGAATCTTTCTCTTTCATCTCCTGAAGTTGCTAATATTACATCGACTTCTTCACCCTTGGATTTAGAATAATTCCACCGGCAACAAATCAAAGATCAACTTTCGGTATTTAACTTATTTTTTCTAATGCCTTTTGTATTTATGTTGTTTTTGTGAGTAGCTTAATCCCTTTATTTTCCTTAGATGAAAACTTGGTATTCATCCAAAGGAAGAGATTCCTCTTCAGCAGCGGAGATTAATGCCCTTAAGGAGGAGAACAAGACGCTGGCGGATAAGATTAACACTCTATTGCAGGAGAAGGCGGAGGGTGACAGCGAACATAAGGAGCTGGCGACCTTGTTAGAGGAGGAGAGAAAGGCCAAAGATGTGTTGGCGAAGCAAGTTGAAGATCTTAAGGAAGAAAAATCAGGGATTGAGGTTGATTATGCCACCGAGATGAATAGGATGAACACTCAGCTTTCTACCACAAAAAGAATAATTACGAGGCTAGTGACAGAATTTCCAATTTTTTGAAAGTCTATCTTAATGACTAGTTATGGCGTATTACGAAGATGCCATTATCCTTACTTTTTCTGATAATTATAAGAAGCTCCCAGAATTTTATTTTTCTTCAATTGAACCCTCAATCAGAGATGGAGTTTTAGAGAAGATTATGCAGGTGAGGCGAGAAAATAAGGTTCCCTCAATGGACAAGATAAATCATGCGTCCCTTTTATTTATCAATGAGTTTTCCGAAGATTATGAGGAAGAGGAGGAAGAAGCCATCGCAGAAGGGGAGATATGAGGAGACATGGACCAATAGGGTGGATATGGAAAAGGTGGTTGAATCCCCTCTTCCGCAGCGAGGGAGTTACCTGATGATGAAGGGAATATTATTGGTTCTACAAGCATCTCACTAACCCGGAGTCCCGCTGTAGCGCCCTCTAAGGGATGCGATTCTACGGATTCCAAGAAGAAAGGGACTCTTGACCAATTTGATGTCAATGTTACATAGGTATGACTTTCGCTCTCGAAATATTTTCCTTCTTCTTGAATTTTGTTAATAACCAGTCTTTTCATGTCGTGGTGGTCTTTTTCTTCTTCAAAGATGTAAGCTACAGTAATGCTTTAGATTCTATGTTTGAAAACGTGAAGGATTTTCAAGGAACTTTCCTGAAAAAACAATCTAGTAGGGAGTTTCAAGTATTTTTGTACAAATTATTTTTAACTTCTTCGTGAATGGTGTTAACTTCATGATATTTGATGATTTGTGATGTTGTATTAATATGTCAATGTGGATGTTGTGTGCATGTTTGTATGAATTGATAAAAGTCATGTGATTATCTTTCCTTGGAATGCATGATGTTATTAGCGTATACCTGATGTTTATGTTTTATGGATTATGATATTTCATCTTACCTATGACTAGTAGGACAAATTCCAGACCCCTCCTTCACAGCTTCAAGAGGAAACTTTGAACATCGCTAGCTGCAAAGATATTTCTGAGAGTGCTCCCCTTTCGGGATATAAAAAGATGTATTATCTTAAAAAGATAATTGTCACAAATCTCAAGGAACATTTGTCCCATCTAGAAAGACAACAAAAGGAAAAAGATGAGATTATTTATAATTTGCAACGTAGGCTAATGGTAAAATCCTCTGATAGCATTAACGCGGAGGTAGGTAGGCTATACCAACAAATCGACAAGTTGGAAAATGAACTAAAGAAAGCTAAGGAGGATTACGCTTCTTTGGAATTCACGTTATGAAATCCTGAATCGGAATGATAGACTTCTCTCATATGTTTTTAATGTAAATCCTCTTAAAACAGTGATTGTGTTTGTAATGGTTTATGTCATGACTTTTAGTAGGCATGCCTGTGTATTGTGTGGTTTATGTGGTGTATTTCTTTTGTCGGAAACAATGTCATCGTAACATAGGATGTTGTAACGACAGAAGACCTACTTGTGCCAAGTGTTAATAAAAAATTCCTCACGCAATAAATATTTCTAGGAAGACTCCTACTATAAGATTTCCTAGAAAAAGTGTAGTCCTTGTTATAGGACTCTATTAGGAATGTTTGGGATCTTTTCCTAAGTTATTTTCCGAACTTATGTTTTAACGTAATGCTATTACCTGTACCGTGCAAGCAAATGGTATACTGGATAATAAATTGATGAATGTATAAGTTAAAGACACTACCATGAGCAAGTGAGGGGTCATGAGTATGCACCTAGTAATAATGGAAATGTGATTCCAAGCCAGATTCGAGTTGGTGAGAAGGTTGAACAACTCTTTCTTATTTAGATTTAAGATTCTAAATAGATCCAGATACAGATATTTGTGATGAGACCAGAACTCCACACCCAGTTGCGATTTACACTTGAATCAGCCCAGACTTGGGCATTAAGATAGGAGACCAAGAATCTGCTTCTGGGCCTTTATTGAAAGTCGAATCAACCCGGATTCTGTATTGAGATAAAACCGGGATCCTACTTCCGGTATTTGTGAAGATCTGAACCAACCTAGATTCGAGTTATTAAAATAGGAGATCAGAAATCCGCTTCTGGTCTTCATCGAGAGCCGAATCAACCTAGACTCGGGTGTTAATATTGAAGACCCGAACCAACCCTTGTTCAGGTAATTAGAAATTGAGTACAAGAAATCCAGCTCTGGCATTAATTTTTGGTATCCCCCTTAGATTTGATTTGTGAAGCAGAGGTTGTACGTGCTTCTTGAGCCACTCTCTGGGATTTTGATGTCAAAGCAAAGGATGTACGTGCTTTATTGGCCACTCTCTGGCCTGTGCGTCTGGTGCGCTTGGCTAGCTTATCCACAAGTAGGGCCCAAGGACTTACCCAACCTCCCTCCAGGAGGCACCTTATCCTGACCATCGTAGGCGATGATAAGGTCTTAGAAACTTAAACCAAGCCATTGTAGACATGGAATTAAGGTTTACTCTTTAGATGCTCTATCTTGACCATCGTAGGTACTGACAAAGGCTTACACCCCCCCCCCCCCACCGAGGGGTGCCCTATCTTGACCATTGTAGGCAGTGGTAGGGGTTGGTATTCCCTTCTGCGGGTAACGCAGAACCTAAGCAGAGGTAGGACATGCTCTTCTACGAGCAGAGGTAGGACATGCTTAGTTCATAGCAGAGGCAGGGCGTACTCTTCTACGATCAGTGGCAGGGCGTGCTAATTTTAGATGCTCCGCCACGAACATTTATGGTGTGAAAAGGAGGCTTACGCTTTTGATGCTTTAACTTAGCCCCCTCTGATTTGGGCATGGAAAAGACTAACACACCACCCCAGGGGTTGCCTTGCCCTGACCAATTTGGCGATGACAAGGAATTTGATCCATTCGTGGTTTGACCCATCATGGGTTTCTTTAAGCTTTGAAAGGAGGGTTTTCCGTATCCTTGGTCATGTTTGATAATCCTTTTCCTAAGGACTTTTATTTAACTTAATATGATCTTGTTATAAACTCTTGTAATTGACCTTGGTTGATGAATTTGATGACCATTTCCTTAAGGATTCTGCAGTGGTTAGTTTCATGTCCATTCACCATGTGGTAATGACAGTAGGGTCCTCCTGACCTCCTTTCGTATTTAGGTTTTTTCTTTGTGAACGACCAATAGTTGGATTAATGTTTGGTTAGGAAGTAGATACTTTCCATCGAAGTGGTAAAGTAGTATCCCTTGGGTAACCCTGGCGTAAGCCTCTCTCGTTGCCGCTGAGACTTAACCCTTTTGCAACCAAGTTTTGTTGTTTTACCTAAATTTTCGTTTCTACTTCCCCAGATATACTGAGATTCAAGCGCCATCCTTCTAGACCATTTGTTGGTGAAGTGGTCAAAATCATCCATTATTCCTTGTCCAAACATCATTCCTCTGATTTGCTTGTGGAGAGTTCTCCTTATGCGAGAGAAAATGTTAATATTCTTTGATGTAGAGCCACTTGGAGGAGGTGTTAGGGTTTGTCCAATGTGGGAAAGGCTATTATCTCAAGTGTCGGAAGCATATTTCTCTATTTCCCTTTTCCGCTTCATTATCCGCAAGCCTTCCACTCTCAGCCTTTGTTCTTCAATCAACCATGGGTCAGTGATTTTTGACTTATCCATTCGAGATTCAGAAGACTCTAGTTGGGACCTCTTACCCATAACTTTGCTTCTTCAAAGCCTTAGTCAATCCGGGATGGAACAATACAGGTAGATATGTGGTAAGGTTAACCAAAGGATCAGAGGTTCAGGCCTTCCTTCAAGCGCCAAAGTGTTATCGATATTTTTCGTCAAAACCGAAGATAGGACTATGGAAGTGGATCTAGGGGAAAAATAGGCTGTTTAGCCTTTGCAAGTTTGAGTTATTTCACCATCTCCTAGATACCAAGGTTTAAAATCCGAAAGAATGGTTACTCTTCCCTCAATGGGGTGAGTATCATGCTTAAGTGATTCGAGAACCAACAGTTATCTTAGGATGAAGGATTCCTAAGCGCAACCCTCAACGAAATGACTTAACGACTTGTAGAGAGGGGCTCTGCACTGAGCATGCGAAAGGGTCTAAATTTTCAAGAAGAAGGGTGTTTCACTTGGATTACAGAAAGTTTTGGATAGAGACTTATATACATGTAGGAAGCAAACAGTACGTCGTGGCAACAATAATTGAGAAATCATATAACAGACCCACAAAAAAATACTCTAAGTATTGATCCACCCTTTATTGATCTTTTATTTAGAATACATGAGTAGGATAGAAGAAATCCCCAAATCGATCTAAGAATTAGGTTTACTCTAAGGAAAAAGAATACAAGAATAAGAATGAGAAAAATCGCCCTCAAAATGTGACCACTAGGGTCTTATTTATAGAAGATTCGGGCCCTTCTGCTGTTGGGCCATTGGACCTGCAGAAGCCACTGCTGGCCGCTTTTCCCTTTCGTCTCGGATGTTTTAGCTTCCGACTGCTTTGTGGTTCTGACTATAACTTCCGAAGTGAGGGTCCCGGTCAGTTGAGGCTTCTTTGAGATTGATATGAGCTTGTCAATGTAAATGGCTTTCGGAAGGCATTCGTCTTCCCGGTAGTGGCTTCCGGGTGTAGGCTTCCGGTTTCCTTATGAATACTTTGAGGAGATTGCCCTCGTAATGTATGTAGATAGCTGTCGGTTTGGAACCCCTGTCGATGTCGGTACCGACCAGATTAGTATGGATAGCCCGTATCCCCTTTAGGGTTCTAGTTTGGCTTCCGGTGGAGCCTCTGGGTATAACCTGGTCTTCCGGAAGGTGGCTTCCAGCAATTTTCCTGTTGTCTATCAATGTAGCCCTTAGGTGTTTATGCAGTGGATGTTTCAAAAGCTGGTTCCGGATAACCACCACGTACTTTCGGCTAGATATCCTTAATACCTTTATCTCCTGATGTGTTGGTGTGAAGTAAGTTAATACCGACAGCCCTTCCGTCTTTTTGGGTTTTGATTAGCAGAACTCTTGCCTCCCTCTTTCTTAGTTTCTAACATGGGTGACCTTTCGCTGCAGAACTCCCCTACCGGATAGACCCAGCCGGTTGGACGCTGTCGGTAATCTATAGCTTTTGAGTTCTCTCTATGTCTGACTTTTGCTTTTGGAGAATTCTTATGTGTTTGTGTTCATCTGACTACCCCTTCACCGTCAGCCTTTTTCGGAGTTAATTTTGGTAGTAACAATAAATATTAACTATAATTAATAAATATCAACTATAATTACTAAAGAATATTAACTATAATTTATTAATTATAATATTAACTATAATTAATAAATATTAACTATAATTACAGAAAAATTGTAACGGCCCTTATTTTTGGTAGTAAAATATTTAATTTAGTTTATTATTTTAAATATTTTAATTGGAGTATTAATGGATTTTAGTATTTAATTCGTTATTAAAAATGAAGTTTGAACGTTATATATTTATATAATTATAAATCGAGCTCGAAATGGCGCAGCCGTTCGTAATATGGAGTTTTAAACTTCAATTGAATATACATGATCCGATATAAGTCGGATTTCTGTGAAACAAAAAACGTTGGAATCGTGTTGAGTATAATTTTCATATGGAAGAGAAAAATCTAGATTCCACGTTATAGTTTGTTAGTTATGGCCAAATCAAATTTTGAAATAGTCGCTATGGAAATCGTTATTTAAAATATAGGCCTTTAAAATAGCGATTTTGCAAACGGACTCCGTTTTCGATGAAATCAGTTTCATTAGGACCGTAACGTTAAATTGCATGGCAAATCGATGTCATATGTGACCATAGCAGCCGTAAACGGCCGTTTATTTTCTATAGCACGTAATTAAATTAATTTAATTTAATAAAGAGATATTTGAGTGTAACTTGAGTAGACGATCGAATTAGGCTACAAACCAGTTCCATTGAATTCGTATCGACGATTAGAGTCAGGATAGATATATTGTTCGTTATTTTTGAAGACCGGGTAAATTGGTGTCCAAAATGGCATTGTGGTGCGTGTAAAAATAGCTTACCGGGAAACAGTCTCGGAATGCGACGAAACTAGTGCTATTGGATTCATATTAATTAATTATTGTAGAAATTTCAATTTGCGTGTCAATCGGACTTACCGTTTGATCGTGGCAACGATAAACGCCCTAATCAATTATATTATTTTGGTCAATTCAGATAGGGGTAACTTTAAACGAATAAACGACTGGCCAAATGAACTCCGATTTGAACAAAACAACTTTCATTGGATCCGTAAGGAAGAGGCCTAGCAAAATGTCAAAGCCTCAAATTTATTGGATTTTTTCTGTAATTTTAGGAATTTTAAATGCTTGATTTTTCATCGATAATTATAAAGAACTTTTCACAAAAGATGTCGAAAGTCGACGAAACCTGTCCCATTGAGTCCGGAATATATTTTTATGCTAGGATTACATTTTTTTGTCAAAGACGGAGGTCGTCCGTAGTGGTTTCAATGAATTACTTCACGGTTAAGTTTGGTTATAATATATATTATAATAATTACTCCCCTCTATAAATAGACTTCAGCAAACCCTTATTCTTAGAGTCAAACATGAAGTCGTGGTCAACAAATAAAACAAGCCACCTCCTCCTTCTGAAATAGAATGAACGGTTCTAACCAATTTTTCCTCCCATTTTAATCAAAATCTATCAATCAACTTCAAAAATCCTTAATACCTATATTGTTCAGCTTGATGAACTTTTCTACTCGAACGAAGATGATCAAGTATGTTAACCTGAGGCAATGGAACTTTAGCCATAAAGGACGTGGCATTCGAATTGAACTGAGGATGGTAACAACCGCCGAGTTGAGCGAACTTCAGGGAGGAGGGCTAGCGGGCTAAGGAGAACAGCTCAGCAATTTCATATCGTCGGAAGGAGGGAGTTAGGCGTCACGGTGAAGGGGTTCTCGATGGCAGCAGGGTTTGAGGAAGACCAACGCTATATGATTATCCCGAACATAGTTAATACCATTATTAAATTTAGTTTTTATTTCTAAGATTAATCAGTTAATACATCTTAGTTTAATTAAAATCTAATGTTATGAAAAATATGAATTTGCTGCAGATGGAATCCAATGGCAACGAAAAAGGGATGTACGAGTTACTGTTGAACGAAAGGGAAGGGAAGCGGTACTTTTGGGGCTGATCCTTTTGGAACAATATTGATGAATTTTGTACTTAACTTAGCCCATTTTTAGTCTAACAAAATTAAGCATAGGCTAAACTCATATTTGGATTCATACAGGAGGTTGAGAGTGGGTCCAATAGTAGTAGCGAAAGTCAGAAGGAGACGCGCGAGAAGAAGGACCTTGGAACAGAACCCGTTCGGCCAAACTCAAATAAAGTAATTTTTTATTTAACGATAATTAAATATTTAATTATATTAATTAAATTATATTAACAATAGCATGGAATTTACAGGACTGTTGAAGCCTAGGCAAACGTGGAGTATGAGAAGAGGATCGACCCAAGTTTCGTTAATGTAATTAGTTGTATAAGTTAGTTGATTAAGAAGAATATTTTGGAATCAAATTGTTTAATTAACTTATACATTAACTAAATCAGTGGTTCGTACAGGTCTATGGGAAAACATCTAAGGCTTGGAACATGAAGAAAAAAACCAAAGACCGGGAAGAAGTAAATTGCCCGAACCTTGTTTATTTAAAAATGTAATTAACTATACAACACAGTGATTAAGGATTAACTTTTAATTGAATTATAATTACTTAAATTATTAATAACTAACTTATATAAGAACAGAATTGGACCAGACCAGAGACATTGGGGCCATATGGACGAACTCTTTATTTTGGATCCGACTGGGACATTGTTGGACGAGATTGGAATTAACCGTGATTTCCAAATAAATTAAACACTTGTTTAATTTAACTATATCGGACTATTTAATAGAAAATCGAATCAAGGTGAGTTAAACTCACTCAGTTCTTCCCATTTATAATTTATATAAATTGGGTTTTTATTTTGTGTGCTCTGCTTGCTAATGGTTGACTGTTTGCTAGTTATATATTTATTTGTTGATTTAACTGATGAAATTAAAATGTTGTTTAATTTCAGTGAAATACCAAATCATTATTTTAATGATTGGATCCAATGAAGGTAACTTACCTTATTGGTCACGTTTATTTATAAACGTGTTTAATTATTTGAATTGTTTTGTTGATTGATTGATGTTAAATGGTCGTTATTTGTTGTTATAGCAATTATCAGTTAAACGGAATTGAATGATCTGATTTGAGATAACCAATTTGGATATAGGGAAGAACAGGTTGGAGGGATCCAACGGTATTCCTCAAATGTATTATATATTATTTATTTTCATATATTATCAATATATGAATTTTTCCTAATTGGGTGATTGGTTTAATTAATGGTAGTTGACTGGAAATTCAACCTGTGTTTGGTTTTAACCAATGGGAAATATTGGTTGAGTAATTGGCAGTATATGGCCTAAGAATAAATTGTTTTGTTATATTGATTTATCGTCAGGTGAATCGATAGAACTGAAGTACGAAATTTATTTTATAACTGGATACAAATTTTAAATAAATTATTTTGAATAAAAAGTTTGTTTAAACCAAAATAAATATTTATTATTTATTACTTAAATTTATAATTAATTATTAATTGATTTTATAGAGTAAATTCCGATGTTAATCAGATTTATAAACTTGTGAATGGAAATTAACCTAACAGTTAATGTTGGATAATTTGTTTGGTTAAGAAACAATTAGTGGAATTATTTAAACTAATTATATTTTTAATTATTTAAAGGGAGAAAGAATTGGAATGGGTTAACGAGATAACCGGGGTTTGAGTTGACTAAACCGACTGTTTTAACAAGAACGACTATTAAATTAGTTTGTTTCGAATTTACGCAATTAAATAGTTTAAAGAATATTTGTTTTAATGAAGTTTTAAAAAGGAATTTACTATTTATTTTAGTTAATAATGGAATTAACTACTTTATAGTAGTTAATGATTAAAGTAAATTATTATCCTGATTAATAGTAATTTGGGAAATTAGTTTTTAATTGAATTAATGTAAAAAGTAATCGAGGTTGAAATGAAATCTAGTTGAATGGTGAAAGGAGTTTATGAACGGGTTTTATATTTAAACCCGAATTTTATAACGAAGTCAAAAAGGAAGTCCAAGCGAATACAATAGCTTGAAATAAATGTTACTTAATTATTTGAATTAAGTTAGAGGAATTTAAGATAAAAGTGTTTATAATAAACCAGGGTTATATAAATGAGATTTAAAGTGTAAAAGCATTAATTTTAAATTAACATTACTTAAAAATCATATTAAGTAAAAAGGAGAAAATTGAAATAAGATTTCCAAAGCGGGGAATGGTTGAATAGATTTGAAAGGAGACTGGTAAAAGTGAATTTGGGTAAAGAAGTGGGTCATAGGGTTGTATAACCAAATCCGAATTATAAAGGAATTTGTTTAAGGAGGCAGAGTTAAAAAGGTGTTGTTTATAAGAAATTACTTAATTATGGAATTAAGAAAGAAGGGATATATTCGAGAAAGAGATTTTTAAAAAGTAAGAAGGTTTTATGAAACCATATCTGAATAAAATAGTTAAATGGAATTTGTGTGGATATTGGAATGAATTATTGGGTTATAGCACTTATCCATCTGAAGATAAGAACGTTGTTGATCAAGATCCGAGAGGTAATTAAAATACCCTAACTTAAACGACATTAGGATTATCCGAGGATGATATTAGTTGTAATGGTAAAAGGGGTTAGTGATAATTTATTATTTCCGTTAAAGAAATAATAGTGCAACGTTTAGTGAAAATTGGGAATACATACATACATATATACATATATATAATGAGAGTTCCAAAGTGAAAAGGGGAATAAAAAGGATTTGCGTGAAATTATAACGGTATTTTCAAGTTAGAAAGGAAACGTAAAGATGATTCCTATTCTATAAGAATAAGCATGGATTATTGCTTTCATGTAATGAATAAAAGATATTCCATAACGTTGTTTTACGAATAAATAAGTTGAATTGATTTCCCAATATTAGATAATAATGTGGCTAATGTTTTGAAAGTAAAAATAGAAACTTGATATGATACAGGATTTTCCTAAGTAATCAAATGAATTTGTTTTAAAGAATAATTTTATGTTAAATAAGAAGCGAAAAACTATATTCGTAATATCAAAATATTTAAGAGTTTTGTAATAACCCGAAAATGCGAGCCAGTTTGAAATTTTTATTTTGGCAATTTTAGCGAATTTTGAATATTTAAAATGAATTATTTTAAATAATATAGACGTGAAATTTATTTTGAATATAATTCGACGTATATATTTATACGCGTCGTCGTTAGAATATAAATATTTATATATAATTATAAATAGAATTGAAAATGGCGCGGTAGTTCGATAATTCGATTTCAAACTTCAATTGAATGTACCGGGTGCAAAACAATCCAGATTTTAATGAAACCAAAAACATTAGGATCTAATTGATGATATCTTTCTAACGGATGTAAGAAACTGAGATTTCACTTTAAAAATCAAAAGATATGTCCAGTTGAAAATTCTGAATAGTCGCTATGGAATTCAGGCCCTTAAAAATGGACATTTTGCAATGACCTCGGATTTCGACGAAACCACTTTGGTTGGGTCCGTGATGTCAAGTTATTGCTAGGTTTCAAATTTCATAATTTTTCGAATCAATATGTGAGCGTGGCAAAGGAAAACGTGTTTTGACCATTTCAGTTGATTTTAATCGACTGGAAATTGGCCATTTTTCATACGGTCTCAGAATTCGACGAAACTAGTTTTGTTAGGACCGTATCGTCAATACGAAGCTAGAAAATATTTTTCTGCAATTTATAGAGTTAGTATGGGACCCCAGTAATTTGAAATGTACGTTTAAAATTCAATATAGTGATTTAAATGTAAATTTAACGAAAACTGATTGTAACAGCCGAATCAACTTACGATACATATCCCATTGTGTTCGGAATGGGGGTGAAACGCTATGGACGACAGGCGGTGGACCTCGTTTAGAGGTCGTTTGAAAAAGTTGACTTTTTGAATTAAAATAAAATAATTAAATAATTAAATTAATAAAAATAAAACTCTCCCCCTTTTAAACCTAGGCCCCCCCCCCGTTTCATTCGAACAGAAAAAAAAATAATAAAAAAAAAAAAAAAAAAAAAGAAAAGGGGGAAGGCGACGTTCGCCATCGCCAGGGCGACGCCCTCAACGCCGCCACCCCCCCAGAGCCGTCGCGCAGCGCCCCTCCTCTTCCCTCTCCACTCTCCTCCTCCAACGTGAAGAACCCTAATTCCGCACCCCCTTGCTCACCTGAACCCTAGCCGCCGCAACCAGACCCCCTCCACCTCGCCTCGCAGCTCCGCTGCTCCCTCCTACTCGCGAACCCCCAAAGCGACGGAAGCCACAGCCCCCCCCTGGACCCAAAACCGATGATGAACCCCCCCCCCCTGTAAGTATTTTCTGATTTTATTTATTTTATTTACTGATTTTATTTGTTTTATTAACTGAATTTTATTTGCTTATTAATCTGAATTTTTAAATTTTAAAAACTGATTTTATTTATTTTAAAACAGATTTTATTTATTTATTTTAAGACGTGACTTTTAAAACAGAAAAGATTTGATTTTTTAAAAGTAATATAATACGATCTTTATATTTTTAAAGTGATAAAAATATAGTTTTTATATTTTTAAAGAATTAAAAATATAATCTTTTATATGGTAGGAAGATAAAAATATAGTCTTTACTATATAGAAATATTAAAAATATGATTTTTATATTTTTAAAGTATTAAAAATATAATCTTTATAGGATAGAAAATATAAAAATATCATCTTTGTGTATGCGGCGAAATAAAAATCTGATTTTTATTTTATATACGTTGAGATAAAGTGATGATTTTTAAAAAGGTGGAATCTTTAAATTTAAAAAGGCGAAATCTTTAAATTTAAAAAGGCGAGATCTTTATATATAGAATAACGATGTAAAAATAGAATTTTTATCTATATAGTAGCGGTGTAAAAATAGCATTTTTATCCATATAGCGTCAAAGTAAAAATGTGATTTTTATATATTGAACTTCGAAGTAAAAATTCGATTTTTATATATTGAATAGCATAGTAAAAATTCGATTTTTAAATATATGAAGTGATTATAAAAATATGAAATTGAAATTGAAAGTGAATAAATAAAATGTGAATTTTATTTTAAAATCATCGAAATATAAAAATGTGATTTTTATATATATAGTGACTACGGGCAACGAAGATGACGAAGATACGATGAAGATGAAGATTTCTATCAATGAAGTGCCGTGGAGCTAGGATAGCTTTCGGTGAGAACTTCTCACTCTTAATTCTCTTTTTCTAGATATATATATATACTAGGATGCAGACGGTGCTTATTAGAAGCACCCGACACCCGTCCACATACCATGGACTTGTTTGTTTGGATGTTTGGTGATTGATTGAGATATTGGTTTGAATGTGGTTTGTGGTGTGAAAAATCGAATCGATAAATTGGTTAGGATTAGACGTGCGCCGTTATAAGGCGAAGGAGTAAGACTAGGTTAGACTCTTACTCCAAATTTTGTGGTTTGCATAACGAAAGTGATTTGATTGATGTGTGAATGGCGTGGGCCTTCACTAGACCGGGGATAAGGCTAGGCCTTGTCCCGTTTCTAGTATCGTGCCGTTATGCCGCCAAAATTTTCTAAAATATGTTAGAAAAATAAAAATATCATTTTTATTGTGTAAATGAAATGAATAGAAATTCAAGTGTTGAAATAGAATATTTTATCGTTAAAAATAATTTTTAACGTGAAAGTGAATAAATAAATATTTATAAACAAATCGGCCGATTTGTTTATATACACTGATTTGACTGATATTGATTGGGTTGATAAATTTTACACATCACCCAACTGCACAAATAAAATCTGTGTTTGATTGTTTGAAACCCCACACGGGTGTTGGGATGAAATTTGAAGTTCACTCATCCTGATTGATCAAATATGTCGATCGATTGATTGACAGGCTGTTATAAGCGTTAGATATCGATATTTGATGCTTATGCGGTGTAGTGCACTTTGGTTGATGGTTGATTATTTTTCGACGCTATTATATACATGTGTGGTATGGAATCCATATAATTAACGTTATATGGTGATTGATTGGGCCTCATTCCAATCGGGAAAATAAGGAATATTATAAAAGAAAATTCATGTGTTGAATATAAAAATAGTCATGTGTTGACGATGTTCATGTGTTGAGTGAAATATTTTATATAATAAAATTTACATCTTTATCATATTTAAAATTAGAACTACTTCCCAGTAGAAATCTAATTGAAAATCAAACGATTAGATACCATAGTTTTATAAAATATTTTACATAACAAAAATAGTGACGTGTTGACAGTGCTCATGTGTTGAGATTAGTCGTGTGTTGAAAGAAATATAGATTCATGTGTTGAATGAAATAAATATTCATTAATTGAATAGAATAACGAATTATTGAAATATAAAGCCGTGTTGGTTAGAGATGCGTTATTTTGACGCGAACGAGGTTTATATCGATTTTATTCGTTTTATAATGAATATTGAAAAGTGATTTCAAAATTTAATATTTTGAAAGAAAATTCAAATTGAATTAGATTAAAAATTCAAATTGAAATTTTATTGAATCAATTTGAAATGAATTCGAATCGAATAGAAAATGAATTCGATTCGAATTGAATAGAAAGTGAATTTGAATTCGAATAAAATTGAAAGGAATTCAAATTAAATTAAATTGAAATTGAAATTTAAAACGAACTGAAATTGAATTGAAATCAATTTGAAACGATTTCGAAATGAATTGAATTGAAAACGATTTCGAAATGAATTGAAAACGAATTCAAATTGAATTGAAAGTGAATTGAAATGAATTCAAATTGAATTAAAATTTGAATTGAATAGAAATGAATTTTAAAGCGAATTTGTAAAGAAGAATTCAAATTTTGGCTTTAAATGGAAATAGTGTTGAAATGGTTTTGAAACGAATTTAAAACGATTTATAAAATTCGTTTTAAAAGGAAATCGACGAAATATATATTATATATATTATATATATAATATAATGGCCTGAATAGAACGCGCCGCGCCGCGGCAGTTCGTGAATTTCGACCATTTATTTCAAACGGACATTGCGGGAGATCCGACCGTCGGATTCTCCTAAAACCGGAACCGTTGGGTTCGTATCGAAAAGAGCTTTCCAATGAGTATTAGAAATTTGAAATCTAACGGTTGGATTTGGAATTATGTCCAAATCAAATTCGAAAAAGGTCGCTGTAAGTGCAGTTCGATGGCTGTTGTTGGAAATCGACTGTACGGGCCTTGATAAAATTATTAAAAATATCTATAATTTGTGTAAAATTATAATATGTGAATTGGAAAGATTTGGGCTGGAAAATTCCACATTTGAAAAGATAAAAATAGATTTTTATCGAAATGAACTAGTTTTGAACTAGAATTGAAATCAATTTATTTTTAAAATAAATAAATTGAATATGAAAGTGATTTTGAAAATAATCGATAATTTCCAATACGTGGATTGGACTGGAGCTGAATCGAAATTATCTTCGGGATATTTCGATGTTGGATTTCGCGACTATACAAATATTGTTATGGGGATTTGAAAGATATTTTATATCGTTATTCCCAATACGATACTTGTTGGTTTCAGAATTTGATATTGAATATAAGCCGATATATTTTCTATTCAGAGCCTTGTATTTAATATCAAATGTGATTTGGTTTGTCGTGAATCGTGTTTTTGATGACATTGGTTCTTTAACCCAGTTAAAGGCAGAATATGGATTTTTGAGAAGATTAAAACTAAGTGAAGTTTTAATGAATCTTTAATTAGATTGAAAAGTGAATTGATAATTTAAATTATCAAATCTGAAAGGTGATCGAGAGTGGAGTACCACCAGTTTTGCTCCAATGCGATAGTTGAATCTTTAATTAGATTTGAACGTGAAATGGTAATTAATTTTACCGATAACACAGTGGTGTTAGTTGTGGAGTATTACCAGTTTTCTCCATGGGATATAGGTTGGGATTGGGAAATAAAATAAATAATTACTTCGGTGTGGCTCGTTAATCCCGACTAGTTGAAATGATATCCAAAGGAGGATTAAAGAATAAATTTAGAAGAATTTATCTTGGATAAAATTAATGGGAACCTTTCCCTAAGAATGTGATGTTGTGAATAAAAGAATATTCTGAATTGGAATGAGGCGTTTGTCGTGTTTGTGTAACATTCGTTTATTATATACGTGGGTTATTCAGAAAGGCCGGGTTTATACCCATTCTGAATAACCGATTCGACGAGATGTCGAAGATGAAGACGGTGGTTGAAGACCGGAAGTCTTCACATCGTTTGGGTGATTACTGATGATCTTGATTGGGCTGTACACCCAAGATGAGGGAAACAGTCGGTGATCGTCCAGACGTACTTGGAGATCGATGGATATGCGAGGAAAGTGCCTCCGGTTTCGTTCAGACCCAGAACGGACTTGTAAATGGACTGTGTGTCTGACATTGGATTTTAGTCCGTGTGATTGATCTCTATTAAATATATATCTGTTTGGCGGCGGAGAATTTATTCTCTTGCTTAACGCCCTTCTCTGAGACGTACGAGCTCAGGGGTTATATATTGATGGATATCAAACGCATGGAGTGAGTTGCCTGTGTGGCATGGGTAAGTGGCAATTGATCAAGGCTTCTGTTGAAAAGCAAAGTCTTGTGGTTGATGATCAAAGCACGGCCTGTGTGGCATAGCTTTGTGTATAGCGTGAATTCGCGAGCCTCACACCTCGGTATGAGTCAAAAACGGGATACGGACCCAAGGAGTGCACGACGTTTCTTTCTAGCTAGGGTGGTGTCAGTGACCTACCAGCCCTGACATTTATATACTTTTCACCTGTGTGGTTGTTGGATATGAGGCGCCTCGGATATAGGTCTGTAAGGACCGGGAAACGTGTGTTCAGGAATAACTAATCCTCAAAAGTAAGAGAGGACCGGCCTTGGAGGTTCCAAAGGATCAGAGTGGGGTCCTGAGGCATTTGCTAGAGTGTCTCGAACGCGGAGAGGAGCTTGCCCCTTGCCTCGGCTCATGACGGAATCCAATTTCCAATACGTGTATTGCGGTTTTAATTGTAGAACTAGTATGGCGACATGATAGATGGTACCCATGCCGCCTATGATTGATATTTATGATTTGAATTGTTTTGACACTATACACTTATTATAGTATCAAATAATGTGTTTTAAACGTATCAAGCATGCTTTGGCTGTTATAAGGGAAAACCCTATCCTCCGGCTTGCGTTGCATTGTGTGATGGGACCTGGGTCTTATAACAGCTTCATTTTTCTTTATTTAGCATTGCGCTGTTTGTTCTATGCACTGGTATTCTTGGGAGGAAACCTGTTCCGTGTTATACGGCGTGGTCCCTTGATTTACCTAACTTTAAAACCCATATTAATAACTGTTTTAGTTCTCACACCAGTCACATGACTGACCTGGAGTTTATTGTTTTAACCTAAACTCTGGGTGCCCCTATTTTCCACACGGGCAGCTAGTAGTTTTGGTTTTGCAGATTTATATTCACAGGGTCCTGATTTACAGCTGGAACGATGCTCGGAAAGCTCTGTATCCGTGTATCACTTCTAGTTGTGATTTTGTATTATTTTCCGCTGCTTTGTAATTTATTGTAATCTCTGATATTTGTTGAATGTAATTTATTCATTTATACTCTGTATATTCTTGTATCTGATGGAATTGTTGTAATAGCAATGAAATGTTCTTCCGTATGCGTCCTTTTGTGTATTGTTCTCAAAGTATTCGTGCTTTCCTTCACGGGGAAGTTACGGGTTCTTACAGTGGTATCAGAGCTTTGGTTTACAGAGCTCGAGAACAAGACACATTAGAACCATACGAAAGAATTCATCAGATATTGGATTAGTAATATCCAATTAGAATGACTCGTTAGAGATAGGATCAGTAGTATCCTAGGACGAGTGTGAAGAGTATATTTTTCAAATGAAAACAATTTTGTTTTGAAATTTAAATCGTCTTACACGTATTTGAATATTTGTTTATTTTGAATATGGACAATCGAGTATATATAGATTTCGCGTATACGCGTCATGAACGTATATTCGAAGTTTTAATATACTGGGTAGATATAGGATCACATTCTAGACACCCGGAGATGGTTCTGATGATTGATATATCATCATCAGAATTTATGTTCGTGTTTCGAAGGTGTGATTTCTATATATTTCCATTAGACTGGTGTGAGAACCAAACTTATATAGTTAGAACACTTTGTTGTGAATTGGCATCAAAAACATGATTTTTGTATATATGTATCAAAATTATGAATTTGAAACTCTAATTCACTAATTGATTGATGTTTGTGTTGTTTGTTTAATTGTTTGCTAATTTTAACCATTTAGCCTAATTGAATCACATATTGGCTTATATTGAAAATTGGTCGCGTTTGCTTGCATATACATATACTTACATTGAACAGGTCATAGCAAGGAGGCTAGAGCAGAGAATAAAATTTGTTTGCCCGACAAATAGGTACATGTTTACTACATAATTTCCTGTTTTGTTTGGGTGATGATGATTTTGTGAGCCTATTGGCTAGCCGCTTGGCTTTTTCTTTTTCTTTTTGAGATCTGAAGGACCGGGGAAGCTATTTGAAATTCCCCGATGCTCCCATTGCAGGGGAGGTTATGGCGAAATTTTTCGAAAATTTAGGGTGTTAGCCAAATTTTTGAAAATTTGAAAATTCTCAGAAACTGAAAAGTTGGAGAATGGAAGCCAGATCGAACGTAGCGTTGAATAATCAAACCACTTTCGACTTTTGTTCCTTTTCGGGGACGAAAAGTTTTAAGTGGGGGAGATTGTAATAACCCGAAAATGCGAGCCAGTTTGAAATTTTTATTTTGGCAATTTTAGCGAATTTTGAATATTTAAAATGAATTATTTTAAATAATATAGACGTGAAATTTATTTTGAATATAATTCGACGTATATATTTATACGCGTCGTCGTTAGAATATAAATATTTATATATAATTATAAATAGAATTGAAAATGGCGCGGTAGTTCGATAATTCGATTTCAAACTTCAATTGAATGTACCGGGTGCAAAACAATCCAGATTTTAATGAAACCAAAAACATTAGGATCTAATTGATGATATCTTTCTAACGGATGTAAGAAACTGAGATTTCACTTTAAAAATCAAAAGATATGTCCAGTTGAAAATTCTGAATAGTCGCTATGGAATTCAGGCCCTTAAAAATGGACATTTTGCAAATGACCTCGGATTTCGACGAAACCACTTTGGTTGGGTCCGTGATGTCAAGTTATTGCTAGGTTTCAAATTTCATAATTTTTCGAATCAATATGTGAGCGTGGCAAAGGAAAACGTGTTTTGACCATTTCAGTTGATTTTAATCGACTGGAAATTGGCCATTTTTCATACGGTCTCAGAATTCGACGAAACTAGTTTTGTTAGGACCGTATCGTCAATACGAAGCTAGAAAATATTTTTCTGCAATTTATAGAGTTAGTATGGGACCCCAGTAATTTGAAATGTACGTTTAAAATTCAATATAGTGATTTAAATGTAAATTTAACGAAAACTGATTGTAACAGCCGAATCAACTTACGATACATATTCCATTGTGTTCGGAATGGGGGTGAAACGCTATGGACGACAGGCGGTGGACCTCGTTTAGAGGTCGTTTGAAAAAGTTGACTTTTTGAATTAAAATAAAATAATTAAATAATTAAATTAATAAAAATAAAACTCTCCCCCTTTTAAACCTAGGCCCCCCCCGTTTCATTCGAACAGAAAAAAAAATAATAAAAAAAAAAAAAAAAAAGAAAAGGGGGAAGGCGACGTTCGCCATCGCCAGGGCGACGCCCTCAACGCCGCCACCCCCCCAGAGCCGTCGCGCAGCGCCCCTCCTCTTCCCTCTCCACTCTCCTCCTCCAACGTGAAGAACCCTAATTCCGCACCCCCTTGCTCACCTGAACCCTAGCCGCCGCAACCAGACCCCCTCCACCTCGCCTCGCAGCTCCGCTGCTCCCTCCTACTCGCGAACCCCCAAAGCGACGGAAGCCACAGCCCCCCCCTGGACCCAAAACCGATGATGAACCCCCCCCCCTGTAAGTATTTTCTGATTTTATTTATTTTATTTACTGATTTTATTTGTTTTATTAACTGAATTTTATTTGCTTATTAATCTGAATTTTTAAATTTTAAAAACTGATTTTATTTATTTTAAAACAGATTTTATTTATTTATTTTAAGACGTGACTTTTAAAACAGAAAAGATTTGATTTTTTAAAAGTAATATAATACGATCTTTATATTTTTAAAGTGATAAAAATATAGTTTTTATATTTTTAAAGAATTAAAAATATAATCTTTTATATGGTAGGAAGATAAAAATATAGTCTTTACTATATAGAAATATTAAAAATATGATTTTTATATTTTTAAAGTATTAAAAATATAATCTTTATAGGATAGAAAATATAAAAATATCATCTTTGTGTATGCGGCGAAATAAAAATCTGATTTTTATTTTATATACGTTGAGATAAAGTGATGATTTTTAAAAAGGTGGAATCTTTAAATTTAAAAAGGCGAAATCTTTAAATTTAAAAAGGCGAGATCTTTATATATAGAATAACGATGTAAAAATAGAATTTTTATCTATATAGTAGCGGTGTAAAAATAGCATTTTTATCCATATAGCGTCAAAGTAAAAATGTGATTTTTATATATTGAACTTCGAAGTAAAAATTCGATTTTTATATATTGAATAGCATAGTAAAAATTCGATTTTTAAATATATGAAGTGATTATAAAAATATGAAATTGAAATTGAAAGTGAATAAATAAAATGTGAATTTTATTTTAAAATCATCGAAATATAAAAATGTGATTTTTATATATATAGTGACTACGGGCAACGAAGATGACGAAGATACGATGAAGATGAAGATTTCTATCAATGAAGTGCCGTGGAGCTAGGATAGCTTTCGGTGAGAACTTCTCACTCTTAATTCTCTTTTTCTAGATATATATATATATACTAGGATGCAGACGGTGCTTATTAGAAGCACCCGACACCCGTCCACATACCATGGACTTGTTTGTTTGGATGTTTGGTGATTGATTGAGATATTGGTTTGAATGTGGTTTGTGGTGTGAAAAATCGAATCGATAAATTGGTTAGGATTAGACGTGCGCCGTTATAAGGCGAAGGAGTAAGACTAGGTTAGACTCTTACTCCAAATTTTGTGGTTTGCATAACGAAAGTGATTTGATTGATGTGTGAATGGCGTGGGCCTTCACTAGACCGGGGATAAGGCTAGGCCTTGTCCCGTTTCTAGTATCGTGCCGTTATGCCGCCAAAATTTTCTAAAATATGTTAGAAAAATAAAAATATCATTTTTATTGTGTAAATGAAATGAATAGAAATTCAAGTGTTGAAATAGAATATTTTATCGTTAAAAATAATTTTTAACGTGAAAGTGAATAAATAAATATTTATAAACAAATCGGCCGATTTGTTTATATACACTGATTTGACTGATATTGATTGGGTTGATAAATTTTACACATCGCCCAACTGCACAAATAAAATCTGTGTTTGATTGTTTGAAACCCCACACGGGTGTTGGGATGAAATTTGAAGTTCACTCATCCTGATTGATCAAATATGTCGATCGATTGATTGACAGGCTGTTATAAGCGTTAGATATCGATATTTGATGCTTATGCGGTGTAGTGCACTTTGGTTGATGGTTGATTATTTTTCGATGCTATTATATACATGTGTGGTATGGAATCCATATAATTAACGTTATATGGTGATTGATTGGGCCTCATTCCAATCGGGAAAATAAGGAATATTATAAAAGAAAATTCATGTGTTGAATATAAAAATAGTCATGTGTTGACGATGTTCATGTGTTGAGTGAAATATTTTATATAATAAAATTTACATCTTTATCATATTTAAAATTAGAACTACTTCCCAGTAGAAATCTAATTGAAAATCAAACGATTAGATACCATAGTTTTATAAAATATTTTACATAACAAAAATAGTGACGTGTTGACAGTGCTCATGTGTTGAGATTAGTCGTGTGTTGAAAGAAATATAGATTCATGTGTTGAATGAAATAAATATTCATTAATTGAATAGAATAACGAATTATTGAAATATAAAGCCGTGTTGGTTAGAGATGCGTTATTTTGACGCGAACGAGGTTTATATCGATTTTATTCGTTTTATAATGAATATTGAAAAGTGATTTCAAAATTTAATATTTTGAAAGAAAATTCAAATTGAATTAGATTAAAAATTCAAATTGAAATTTTATTGAATCAATTTGAAATGAATTCGAATCGAATAGAAAATGAATTCGATTCGAATTGAATAGAAAGTGAATTTGAATTCGAATAAAATTGAAAGGAATTCAAATTAAATTAAATTGAAATTGAAATTTAAAACGAACTGAAATTGAATTGAAATCAATTTGAAACGATTTCGAAATGAATTGAATTGAAAACGATTTCGAAATGAATTGAAAACGAATTCAAATTGAATTGAAAGTGAATTGAAATGAATTCAAATTGAATTAAAATTTGAATTGAATAGAAATGAATTTTAAAGCGAATTTGTAAAGAAGAATTCAAATTTTGGCTTTAAATGGAAATAGTGTTGAAATGGTTTTGAAACGAATTTAAAACGATTTATAAAATTCGTTTTAAAAGGAAATCGACGAAATATATATTATATATATTATATATATAATATAATGGCCTGAATAGAACGCGCCGCGCCGCGGCAGTTCGTGAATTTCGACCATTTATTTCAAACGGACATTGCGGGAGATCCGACCGTCGGATTCTCCTAAAACCGGAACCGTTGGGTTCGTATCGAAAAGAGCTTTCCAATGAGTATTAGAAATTTGAAATCTAACGGTTGGATTTGGAATTATGTCCAAATCAAATTCGAAAAAGGTCGCTGTAAGTGCAGTTCGATGGCTGTTGTTGGAAATCGACTGTACGGGCCTTGATAAAATTATTAAAAATATCTATAATTTGTGTAAAATTATAATATGTGAATTGGAAAGATTTGGGCTGGAAAATTCCACATTTGAAAAGATAAAAATAGATTTTTATCGAAATGAACTAGTTTTGAACTAGAATTGAAATCAATTTATTTTTAAAATAAATAAATTGAATATGAAAGTGATTTTGAAAATAATCGATAATTTCCAATACGTGGATTGGACTGGAGCTGAATCGAAATTATCTTCGGGATATTTCGATGTTGGATTTCGCGACTATACAAATATTGTTATGGGGATTTGAAAGATATTTTATATCGTTATTCCCAATACGATACTTGTTGGTTTCAGAATTTGATATTGAATATAAGCCGATATATTTTCTATTCAGAGCCTTGTATTTAATATCAAATGTGATTTGGTTTGTCGTGAATCGTGTTTTTGATGACATTGGTTCTTTAACCCAGTTAAAGGCAGAATATGGATTTTTGAGAAGATTAAAACTAAGTGAAGTTTTAATGAATCTTTAATTAGATTGAAAAGTGAATTGATAATTTAAATTATCAAATCTGAAAGGTGATCGAGAGTGGAGTACCACCAGTTTTGCTCCAATGCGATAGTTGAATCTTTAATTAGATTTGAACGTGAAATGGTAATTAATTTTACCGATAACACAGTGGTGTTAGTTGTGGAGTATTACCAGTTTTCTCCATGGGATATAGGTTGGGATTGGGAAATAAAATAAATAATTACTTCGGTGTGGCTCGTTAATCCCGACTAGTTGAAATGATATCCAAAGGAGGATTAAAGAATAAATTTAGAAGAATTTATCTTGGATAAAATTAATGGGAACCTTTCCCTAAGAATGTGATGTTGTGAATAAAAGAATATTCTGAATTGGAATGAGGCGTTTGTTGTGTTTGTGTAACATTCGTTTATTATATACGTGGGTTATTCAGAAAGGCCGGGTTTATACCCATTCTGAATAACCGATTCGACGAGATGTCGAAGATGAAGACGGTGGTTGAAGACCGGAAGTCTTCACATCGTTTGGGTGATTACTGATGATCTTGATTGGGCTGTACACCCAAGATGAGGGAAACAGTCGGTGATCGTCCAGACGTACTTGGAGATCGATGGATATGCGAGGAAAGTGCCTCCGGTTTCGTTCAGACCCAGAACGGACTTGTAAATGGACTGTGTGTCTGACATTGGATTTTAGTCCGTGTGATTGATCTCTATTAAATATATATCTGTTTGGCGGCGGAGAATTTATTCTCTTGCTTAACGCCCTTCTCTGAGACGTACGAGCTCAGGGGTTATATATTGATGGATATCAAACGCATGGAGTGAGTTGCCTGTGTGGCATGCGTAAGTGGCAATTGATCAAGGCTTCTGTTGAAAAGCAAAGTCTTGTGGTTGATGATCAAAGCACGGCCTGTGTGGCATAGCTTTGTGTATAGCGTGAATTCGCGAGCCTCACACCTCGGTATGAGTCAAAAACGGGATACGGACCCAAGGAGTGCACGACGTTTCTTTCTAGCTAGGGTGGTGTCAGTGACCTACCAGCCCTGACATTTATATACTTTTCACCTGTGTGGTTGTTGGATATGAGGCGCCTCGGATATAGGTCTGTAAGGACCGGGAAACGTGTGTTCAGGAATAACTAATCCTCAAAAGTAAGAGAGGACCGGCCTTGGAGGTTCCAAAGGATCAGAGTGGGGTCCTGAGGCATTTGCTAGAGTGTCTCGAACGCGGAGAGGAGCTTGCCCCTTGCCTCGGCTCATGACGGAATCCAATTTCCAATACGTGTATTGCGGTTTTAATTGTAGAACTAGTATGGCGACATGATAGATGGTACCCATGCCGCCTATGATTGATATTTATGATTTGAATTGTTTTGACACTATACACTTATTATAGTATCAAATAATGTGTTTTAAACGTATCAAGCATGCTTTGGCTGTTATAAGGGAAAACCCTATCCTCCGGCTTGCGTTGCATTGTGTGATGGGACCTGGGTCTTATAACAGCTTCATTTTTCTTTATTTAGCATTGCGCTGTTTGTTCTATGCACTGGTATTCTTGGGAGGAAACCCGTTCCGTGTTATACGGCGTGGTCCCTTGATTTACCTAACTTTAAAACCCATATTAATAACTGTTTTAGTTCTCACACCAGTCACATGACTGACCTGGAGTTTATTGTTTTAACCTAAACTCTGGGTGCCCCTATTTTCCACACGGGCAGCTAGTAGTTTTGGTTTTGCAGATTTATATTCACAGGGTCCTGATTTACAGCTGGAACGATGCTCGGAAAGCTCTGTATCCGTGTATCACTTCTAGTTGTGATTTTGTATTATTTTCCGCTGCTTTGTAATTTATTGTAATCTCTGATATTTGTTGAATGTAATTTATTCATTTATACTCTGTATATTCTTGTATCTGATGGAATTGTTGTAATAGCAATGAAATGTTCTTCCGTATGCGTCCTTTTGTGTATTGTTCTCAAAGTATTCGTGCTTTCCTTCACGGGGAAGTTACGGGTTCTTACAAGTTTTAAATTTACATTTGTTTTAATTAAAAGGCCAAGTAATGCTGAATACTGAAGCAGTGAACTCATTGGATTTTCATGATTGAATCACTGTTTATTTTGATAGTTAAATAACCGACTATCAAGTCTGTCCAATACGATTGTTGGTACGGAAAGACCGGGATCAAATTTATATTTTCGAAAACCATTCTGACCAACAAATACGTGAAGATATCAGAAGATTATCGAGATGGAGCATTGAAGACCATGGATTTTTCATAAACAGAAGAACCACTAATATTCTCTGCCTGGCAAGCAGAAATAAGCTGTTATTCTGTCGTGATTGAAATCTACGGGTTGCAAGGACTTATCGCTACTGATCCATGCGATGATTCCTATGTTGGATGTAGTAGGAGAGTACCTTCGGTTCATCCTGTTCCTGGATGACTTGTATGGATGGATGTCTGACAGAGTATTTCCAAAGGGATCATGTATGTTGATTTCTTCAAACGTATCATAGTTGGTGGCAGAGAATTGTCGTTCTCTTAGCTTCCAACTAGAGTATTTTTGTGGAAGTCAATTAGTGATATCTGGCGGATCTGATGATGTGGCATTCAAAGTGACTGATGACCAAATGTTCAAAAGATAATTTAAACCTCAAGCCTCATCAACCGGAAAAGGACAAAAATCGGGCAGGCAACATAGCTATGTGGGTCGCTCCCATTAGGGTGTATAATCACCTATCTAGAGAAATTTTATTTCCTTCTTTAATCTATTTCGATGTTGTCCCTTTCGGGAAATGGTGGTTTGAGCCCAACCGTTTGTGATATACACTCAAGCAAAATGAGTGGTCGTTCATGTGTGGGCCGAGTTGCAAGACGTTCTTGTTGAACCCGGTGAATTCCCCTCTAGAGATACACTATCGGCAGGTGGTCCCATACCTTGTCATAGTCAGAATCCAATCTCCAATAAGCGTCCGCGATTTTGATTGTATACTATATATGTGGAGCATGAGATGCAAGCGTTCTGCTAGATTGATATTTACTTGTATTTAGACATTATTATAATATCAGAAAAGATACTGATTTCAAAATGTTTTGGGTTATCGTAAGGTAAAAACCATCCGTATTTATGTGTGGATTTGTTCTTACAATTATCCTTTTCTTTCAAAATGTTTTGGGTTATCGTAAGGTAAAAACCATCCGTAAAAACCATGCGAGTTTTTCTCACTTCGGTTCACCAGACTGACCCGGTGTTTTGTAAATGCTCAGGTTAGACCGAGGTGTACATGTCCAGGTTATCGGAGGCTGCGAAGTCCAGAGATGAGCTGGAGGTGTTCAGACGTATGATATTATATAGCTACTATTCCGCTGTGTGTTGTATATGAGGATATGTTATTATAACTATCCAGATGTGTGATGTACTCTGATGATTGTAAGTATTTTTAAAGCTCTCAATAAAGATTTATTTCTGTATTATATTTTGTTCCGCTGCGATGTGAGACTATGATTCTGTGTTGTGTTGGTTCTTCTTCTTATATTCTAATATTTCTTTCTTTCTTATCTCACCCTCTAATTTCTTTCCAATAACGTTCCTGTGTTTTCAGTGCTTGGAAGCTCGGCATGGAATACGGAATTGAATTTATGTTGATTTTCGGGGCCGAAAATCACTGGGTCGTAACAGTGACATCAGAGCAATTGGTTTTGTAATAACCTTAGCTCTGTGACATAACTCGATAGAGATTGGTTTAGTAATACCCTAAATCGAGATTGAGTGTATATATATGAGAGCGTATTTGTAAATTTTATATACAAATGTTTTGTATTTTGTTGTTCGATTGGTTCAAGTGTTGACAAGCATTGAACGGGCAATTGATACGATATTATATTGTAAAGTGGGTAAATGGGATAATTTTGCCCAAAATATATTTTTGTGTAGAATGAAAATAATTTTATCAAATTATTGAGATATTAGTGTGTTTGATCATGAGACGACCCGAACTTCTCCAATAAGGAAAGCACAGATTGAATTGAGAACACGACAAATCAAAATGCAAACAGAAGAACATTTCATTGTTTATTACATCAATTCCATCAGATACAAGAATATACAGAGTATGAATAAACAAAATACATTCGATAAATATCAGAGATTACAACAAATTACATAGCAGCGGAAAAATAACACAACACACAACAGAAGGCGATATACGGATACAGAGCTTTCCGAATATCATTCCAGCTATAAACCAAGATCCTGTGAATATAAATCTGCAAAACCAAAACTACTAGCTGCCCGTGCGAAAAATAAGGGCACCTAGAGTTTAGGTTGAAACAATAAACACCAGGTCAGTCATGTGACTGGTGTGAGAACTAAAACAGTTATTAATCTTTATTTTTAAAGTTAGGTAAATCAAGGGACCACGCCATATAACACGGAACGGGTTTCCTCCTAAGAATACCAGTGCATAAAACAAACAGCGCAATGCTAAATAAAGAAAAATGAAGCTATTATAAGACCCAGGTCCCATCACACAATGCAACGCAAGCCGGAGGATAGGGTTTTACCTTATAATAGCCAAAGAATGCCTGATACGTTTAAAAACAGATTATTTTGATATTACTATAAGTGTATAGTTTCAAAACAATTTCAATCATAAGTATCAATCATAGACGGCATAAGTGTCCCATACCACTATGTCGCCATACTAGGCTCTACAAATAAAACCGAAATTCACGTATTGGAAATTGGATTCCATCATTAGTTGAGGTAAGGGGCAAGCTCCTCTCCGTTCGAGACACTCTAGCAAATGTCTCAGGACCACACACAGCGATCCTGGGATCTTTAGGGCCGGTCCTCTCTTACTTTTGAGGATTAGTTATTCCTGAACATGTGTTTCCCGGTCCTATAGGATCTATATAATGGTCTGTACGTCGTCTCACATAGTGCCAGTTATCGACCATATATTCGAGGCGCCTCGCATTCCAACAACCACACAGGTGAAAAGTATATAAATGTCAGCCAGTTTAAGCACTGACACCACCACTAGCTAGAAAGAAACGTCGTGCTCTCCCTGCAGTCACTATCCCGTTTTTGACTCATACCGAGGTGTGAGGCTCGCGAATTCACGCTATACACAAAGCTACGTCACACAGGCCGTGCTTTGATCATCAACCACAAGACTTTGCTTTTCAACAGAAGCCTTGACCATCTGCCACTTAGGCATGCCACACAGGCAATTCACTCCATGCGACTGATGTCCATCGATATACAACCTCTTAGCTCGTACGTCTCAGAGAAGGGCGTTAAGAAGAGAATAAATTCTCCGCAACCAAACAGATGTATATTTAATAGAGATCGATCAACACACAATAAAATCCAATGTCAGACACACAGTCCGTTTACAAGTTCGTTCTGGGTCTGAACGAAACCGGAGGCACTTTCCTCGCATATCCATCGATCTCCAAGTATGTCTGGACGATCACCAACTGATTCCCTCCTCTTGGGTGTACAGCCCAATCAAGATCATCAATAATCATCCAAACGATGTGAAGACTTCCAATGTCATCTAAAATAAGGTTTACGATAAACCCAAAATCACTTTCCATTGTTAATCGGGTTAAAGAACAGGTGTTATTCAAAACACCTCTCATGATAAACCCAAAAACCAATTTAAATTCAATTCCAATTAAATGCCAATCAACTGGAAATTTCACTAAATCTTAATTAAAAGATTTATTCTTTTATAAAATGGGTTCAAGAACAGTGTTATTTAAGACACCATTCACGACGAACCCAAAATCCCATTTGATATTAAATACAAGGCTCTGAATAGAAAATATATCGGCTTATGTTTGAAACGACCCGAACTCCCCCGGCCTCCGAAGAGTAGGTAAAGAGCGGATTGATCGAGAACAAGCCACAAAATAGAATGCAGACGGGATAACATTTCATTGTATATTACAACAATGCACCAGAATACAAGAATATACAGAGTATAAATGAATATTACACAGAAATATCAGAGAGTTAAATTACATTTAAATACATCGCAGCAGAAAATAATACAATATACAATTAGAAGAGATATACGGATACAAAGCTTTCCGGATATCGTTCCAGCTGTAAACCAGGATCCTGTGAATATCAATCTGCAAAACCAAAACTACTAGCTGCCCGTGTCAAAATAAAGGCACCCAGAGTTTAGGTTAAAACAATAAACTCCAGGTCAGTCATGTGACTGGTGTGAGAACTAAAACAGTTATTATTCTTTATTTTTAAAGTTCGGTAAATCAAGGGACCACGCCGTATAACACGGAACGGGTTTCCTCCCAAGAATACCAGTGCATAAAACAACAGCGCGATGCTAAATAAAGAAAATGAAGCTACTATAAGACCCAGTTCCCATCACACAATGCAACGCAAGTCGGAGGATAGGGTTTTTACCTTATAATAGCCAAAGAATGCTTGATACATTTTAAAACAAATCATTTGATACTATAATCAGTGTATAGTGTATAAAACAACTTCAAATCATAAGTATCAATCATAGGCGGCATGAATGCCCCCATACCACTATGTCGCCATATATAGGTTATACAATCAAAACCGGAAAGTCACGTATTTGGAAATTGGGTTTCCTTCTATGAACCGAGGCCAGGGATCGTCCTCTACCGATTCGAGACAATCTAGCCTACCATGTCTCAGGATCAGAACGCATCGACCCTTGGAGCGACAGGGCCGGTCCACCGATGTGGATTAGACGAAATCCTGAACACTGCGTTTCCCCGCCCTATGGGGCGCAAATGAGCCAACGAATGACTCCATCGGACCCGGATCGTCCGATCAAACCGAGGCGCCTCGCAACAGCAACAACCACACAGGTGAAAGGTATATAAATGTCAGGGCTGGTAGGTCACTGACACCACCCTAGCTAGAAAGAAACGCATGCCCTCCCTGAGGTCCTCTCCCGTTTTTGGTTCACAACCGAGGTGTGAGGCTCGCGAATTCACGTTACACAAAGTTGTGCCACACAGGCTGTGCTTTGACCATCTCCACAAGACTTTGCTTTTCAACAGAAGCCTCGATCAATTGCATCTTAGCATGCCACACAGGCAAACCACTCTATGCAACCGATATCAGTCACACAGAATGAAATCCAATGTCAGACACACAGTCCATTTACAAGTCCGTTCTGGGTCCGAACGAAACCGGAGGCACTTTCCTCGCATATCCATCGATCTCCAAGCACATTTGGACGACCACCGATTGATTCCCTCATCTTGGGTGTACAGCCCAATCAAGATCATCAGTAATCACCCAAACGATGTGAAGACTTCCAGTCTTCAACCACCGTCTTCATCTTCGACTTATCGTCGTATCAGTTATTCAGAATGGGATAAACCCGGTCTTTCCGAATAACTCGCGTATATTTTAAATAAGTGTTACACAAACACAACATTCGCCTCATTCCAATTCATCAGTCACTAACCGTAAATTAATCAAGAGAATAATTTCCCAAATATTAACCCCGAAGGCCGAAACCAACATCAGATCAATATCCAGAAAACCATTCTGCTTGGCTAACCGACAGTTAGTTTCTAAATTTCACATTCATAGGGAAAGGTTCCCATTAATTTTATCCAAAATAAATTCCTTGAATTTATTCTCTAATCTTCTTTTGAATTTCGATTCAACTAGTCGGGATTAACGAACCTTACCGAAGTAATCATTTGTTTTAATTTCCCAATCCCAACCTATTCATCCCATGAAGTAAAACTGGTTATACTTCATATCTAACACCACGGTGTTATCAGTAAATTCAATTACTATTTCACGTTCAAATCTAATTAAAGATTTAACTATCGCCTGGAGCAAAATTGGTGATACTCCATTCTCGATCTTTTCAATCTAATTAAAGATTCATTAAAACTCCACTTAGTTTTAATCTGTAACTGGGTTAAAGAATCAGTGTCATTTGAAACACGGTTCACGGTAAACCCAAAATCCCATTCCATTAATTATTGGGTTAAAGAACAAGTGTTATTTAAAAACACTGACCCAAAAATCAATATCAATTCAATTCCAATTAAATATTATTTAATTGGTACACTTCATTAAATCTAAATAAAAAGATTTAATCTTTTCTCAACTGGGTTCAAGAACAGTGTTAATGAAGACACCATTCACGACAAACCCAAATCACATTTGATATTAAACACAAGGCTCTGAATAGAAAATATACCGGCTTATATTCAATATCAAATTCTACGACCAACAGATATCGTATTGGAAATAACGATATATATATCTATATCTTTCAAATTTCCATAACAACATCAGTATAATCACGAAATCCAACATCGAAATATTCCGAAGACAATTTCGAGTCAAATCCATTCCAATGCAATCTTTGGAAATTCTGGTTATTTTCAAAACCATTTCAAATTCAACTTATTTATTTAAAAATAAATAGAATTATAATTCTAGTTCAAAACTAGTTCATTTCGATAAAAATCTATTTTTATCTTTTCAAATATGGAGTTTTTCATCCCCAAATCTTCACAAATAATTTCTTATGATTTTACACAAATTATTACTATTTTTAATAATTTTATCAAGGCCCGTACAGTCGATTTCCATCAACGGCCATCGAACTGCACTTACATCGGCCTTTTTCAAATTTGATTTGGACATAATTCCAAATCCAACCGTTAGATTTCTAATTTCTCACATTCGTTAGAAAGCTCTTTTCGATACGAACCCAACGGTTCCAGGTTTAGGAGAATCCGACGGTCGGATCTCCCGCAATATCCGTTCGAAGTCAATGGTCGAAATTCGCGAACTGCCGCGGCGCGGCGCATTCTATTCAGGCCATTATATTATATATCTAATATATAATATATACTTCGTCAATTTTCTTTTCAAAACGAATTTTAATTCAATTTCCATTCGTTTTCAATTCAACTTGAATTTCAAATTAATTCAATTCAATTCAAATTCATTTCTATTCGATTTCTATTCGAATTCATTTTAAAACGATTTCAATTCCATTTCAATTCTATTCAAAAACGATTTCAATTCTATTCGAATTTCAAACCATTTCAGTTTATTTCGAATTTCAAATCAATTCAATTAAATTCGAATTTCAATTCACTTTAATATTCACATTAATTTGAATAAAATCGATATAAATATCGTTCATGTCAAAATGGCGTCAATCTATCGACGCGGCTTTATATATTTCGATTTTTCAAATATTCTACTTCAGATATTTTATTTCAAATATTTCTATTCAAATATTTTTATTTCAAATATTTCTATTCAAATATTTTTATTTCAAATATTTCTATTCAAATATTTTTTATTTCAAATATTTCTATTTCGAAATTGGAATGAGGCCCAATCAATTACCATATAATGTTAATTATATGGATTTTCTACAACACATGTATACAATAACAACGATGAATAATCAACCATCATCCAAAGTGCATCCTACACTATATAAGCATCAACTATAAATATTCAACGCTTATAACAGCCTGTCAATCAATCGATCGACATACGACTAATTATTGGGATTTGTGTATGTCATATGTCATCCCAATACCCGTGTGGGGTTTCAAACAATCAAACACAGGGTTTATTTGTGCAGTTGGGCAATGTGTAAAATTTATCGTCCCAATTAATATCAGTCAAATGTGTGTATACAAACAAATCGTCCGATTTGTTTATTTTTATTTCATTTTATATACACGTTAAAAATTCTATTTTTAAGTATAAAATATTTTTAACTATATAAATATTTTATTTCATCTCACATCACCTCACACAATCAACTACACATCAAAATCAAACAAACAAGCATACAAGCCGTCCATGGTCTGTGGACGACGGGTGTTGGGTGCTACCAAACACCGTCTGCATCCTAGTATATATATATATATATATATATATATATATATATATATATATAACTAGAAAATTAAATCAAAGAGTGAGAAATTCTCACAGATTAGCTAATCCAATCCCACGGCTCTTCTTATGTAGGAATCTTCGCCGTTTCTTCTTCTTGTCACTTTCTCTGCCCGTATTATCTACATATGTAAAAATCACATTTTTACTTCGCCATTCAATATATAAAAATCGAATTTTTACTTCGCTATTCAATATATAAAAATCATATTTTTACTTCGTTATTCAATATATAAAAATCGAATTTTTACTTTGCTATTCAATATATAAAGATCGAATTATTACTTTGCTATTCAATATATAAAGATCGAATTTTTACTTCACTATTCAATATACAAAAATCGAATTTTTACTTTACTATTCAATATATAAAAATCGAATTTTTACTTCGCAATTCAATATATAAAAATCGAATTTTTACTTCGCTATTCAATATATAAAAATCGAATTTTTATTTCGCTATTCAATATATAAAAATCGAATTTTTACTTCGCTATTCAATATATAAAAATCGAATTTTTACTTCGCTATTCAATATATAAAAATCGAATTTTTACTTCGCTATTCAATATATAAAAATCGAATTTTTACTTCGCTATTCAATATATAAAAATCGAATTTTTACTTCGCTATTCAATATATAAAAATCGAATTTTTACTTCGCTATTCAATATATAAAAATCATATTTTTACTTCGCTATTCAATATATAAAAATCACATTTTTATTTCGCTATTCAATATATAAAAATCATATTTTTAATCTTCACAACATGTAAAAATTATATTTTTAACCTTCTACTATAATCAAAATTATATTTTTTAATCTCCTACTATGATAAAAATTATATTTTTATGAAAACAAAGATCATACCTTTCTTATTAAATTAAAACTGAATTTAAAGCATGTTTTATATAAATTGAAATCAGATTTTAAACTGATTAAATTAAGCTAAATCTTTAAAATAAATTAAAGCAAAACAAAAGAAGTGAAAATAAAAATAAAAAGGACTTACAGCGGATAGGGGGGTATCGATCGCGCAGAGGAGGGGGGTGTCGCAGGCGGTCTTCGAGCAAGGGGGGGTCTTCGATCGCGGTGGCAGGAGGATGGCGGGGGTAGCGCGGTCGGCATCAGGATAGGAGGGGTAGAGCGGTCGACATCAGGATAGGGGGGTTCGATCGCGAGGCAGCAAAGGGGGGGGGGGGTTCGATCGAGGCTGAGGAGGAGGGGGTTTGCGGTGCAAGCCGCCTGGGGGGAGCTCGGCGGTGGGGGATTGCAGCTACGGCTGCATCTTCTTCTTTTTTCTGTAATGAATGAATCGAGAAAGGGGGGCCAGAAGTTAAAGGAAGAGGGAGAGAGGAGGATATTTTTTTATTTTATTTAATTATTTAATTCAAAAAGTTGACTTTTAAATACGACCTCTAAACGAGGCCCACCGCCTGCCGTCCATAGCGTATTACCCCCATTCCGAACACAATGGGATATGTATCGTAGGATGATTCGGTCGTTACAATCAGTTTTCGTCTTCGTCAAAATCAAAATATACCTCTATATATTGAATTTGAACACGCATTTCAATTTTCTGAGGTCACATACTAACTAGAAAAATTCCAGAAAAATATTTTCTAGCTTCGTATTGACGAAACGGTCCTAACAAAACTAGTTTCGTCGAATTCTGAGACCGTTGGAAAAATGGCCATTTTCCAGTCGATTAAAATCAACTGAAACTGGTCAAACGCGTTTTCCTTTGCCACGCTCACATATTGATTCGAAAAATTATGAAATTTGAAACCTAGCAATAATTTGACATCACGGACCAAACAAAAGTGGTTTCGTCGAAATCCGAGGTTGTTTGCAAAATTTCCATTTTTAAGGGCCTGAATTCCATAACGACTATTCAGAATTTTCAACTGGACATATCTTTTGATTTCCTCTATGAAATTTTGATTTTTCGGATTCGTTGGAAAGATATTCGCTATTAGATTCCATTATTTTCGGTTTCACTAAAATCCGGTTTATTTTGCACCCAGTATGTTCAATTGAAGTTTGAAATCGAATTATCGAACTACCGCGCCATTTTCAATTCCTTTTATAATTATATATAATTATTTATATTCTATCGTCGATCTATATAACTATATACGTTTGAATTTTATTCAAAGTAAATTTCTCGTCGTTTTTATTTAAAATAATTCATTTTAAATAATCACAATTCGCTAAAATTGCCAAAATAAAAATTTAAAACTAGCCTAGATTTCCGGGTTGTTACAATCTCCCTCACTTAAAACTTTTCGTCACCAAAAAGGAACAAACTCGAAAGTGGTTTGATTAATCAACTCTACGTTCGATCTGGCTTCCATTCTCCAACTTTTCAGTTTCTGAGAATTTTCAAATTCTTCAAAAATTTGGCTAACACCCGGAATTTTCGAAAAATTTCGCCATAACCTCCCTTGCACCGGGTGCCATGGGAAAATCCCTAAATTGCCATACAGGCCTTCTGATCTCAAAAAGAAAAAGAAAAGGCCAAGCGGCTAGCCAATAGGCTCATAAAATCATCATCACCCAAACAAAACAGTAAATTATGATAAACATGTACCTATTTGTCGGGCAAACAAATTTTATTCTCTGCTCTAGCCTCCTTGCTATGACTTGTTCAATGTAAGTACATGTATATGCAAGCAAATGCGACAAATTTTCAATACAATTCAATATTTGATACAATTAGGCGTAATGGTTCAAAATTATCAAAGAAATAAACAAACAACACAAACATCAATCCATTAGTTGATTAGCTTTTGAAATTCATAACTTTGATACATAGTCAAAAATCAGATTTTTGATGCCAAATCACAACAATAGGCCCTATCTAATTTTGGTTCTCATACCAGTCAACAGGAAATATATAGAAAGTCCACTTTCGTCACTCGAACATGAATTCTAATGATGGAGCTCCATCATCAAAATCATCTCCGGGCGATTCGAGTGTAATTCTATATCTATCCAGTATATTAAAAATTCAAGTACACGTTTGCAAGGCGTATATGCAATTATATACTGGACTGTCCAAATCAATACAAATAAATAATCAAATACGAATAATTGATTTAGATTTTCAAAACAAAATTTGTTTTCACTTTAAAAATATACTCTTCACACTCGTTCTAGGATACTACTGATCCCATCTCTAACGAGTCATTCCCGTTGGATATTACTAATCCAGTTTCTGATGAACTCTTTCGTATAGTTCTAATGAGCCTTGTTCTCTGAGCTTTGTAAACCAAAACTCTGATACCACGCTGAAACGACCCGAACTCCCCCGGCCTCCGAAGAGAAGGGAAAGAGCGGATTGTTCGAGAACAAGCCACAAAATAGAATGCAGACGGGAGAACATTTCATTGTATATTACAACAATGCACCAGAATACAAGAATATACAGAGTATAAATGAATATTACACAGAAATATCAGAGAGTTAAATTACATTTAAATACATCACAACGGAAAATAATACAATATACAACTAGAAGAGATATACGGATACAAATCTTTCCAGATATCGTTCCAGCTGTAAACCAGGATCCTGTGAATATCAATCTGCAAAACCAAAACTACTAGCTGCCCGTGTCAAAATAAGGGCACCCAGAGTTTAGGTTAAAACAATAAACTCCAGGTCAGTCATGTGACTGATGTGAGAACTAGAACAGTTATTACTCTTTATTTTTAAAGTTCGGTAAATCAAGGGACCACGCCGTATAACACGGAACGGGTTTCCTCCCAAGAATACCAGTGCATAAAACAACAGCGCGATGCTAAATAAAGAAAATGAAGCTATTATAAGACCCAGTTCCCATCACACAATGCAACGCAAGCCGGAGGATAGGGTTTTTACCTTACAATAGCCAAAGAATGCTTGATACGTTTTAAAACAAATCATTTGATACTATAATTAGTGTATAGTGTATAAAACAACTTCAAATCATAAGTATCAATCATAGGCGGCATGAATGCCCCATACCACTATGTCGCCATATATAGGTTATACAATCAAAACCGCAAAGTCACGTATTTGGAAATTGGGTTTCCTTCTATGAACCGAGGCCAGGGATCGTCCTCTACACAGTCGAGACAATCTAGCCTACCATGTCTCAGGATCAGAACGCATCGACCCTTGGAGCGACAGGGCCGGTCCACCGATGTGGATTAGACGAAATCCTGAACACTACGTTTTCCCGCCCTATGGGGCGCAAATGAGCCAACGAATGACTCCATCGGACCCGGATCGTCCGATCAAACCGAGGCACCTCGCAACAGCAACAACCACACAGGTGAAAAGTATATAAATGTCAGGGCTGGTAGGTCACTGACACCACCCTAGATAGAAAGAAACGCATGCCCTCCCTGAGGTCCTCTCCCGTTTTTGGTTCACAACCGGGGTGTGAGGCTCGCGAATTCACGTTACACAAAGCTGTGCCATACAGGCTGTGCTTTGATCATCTCCACAAGACTTTGCTTTTCAACAGAAGCCTCGATCAATTGCATCTTAACATGCCACACAGGCAGACCACTCTATGCAGCCGATATCAGTCACACAGAATGAAATCCAATGTCAGACACACAGTCCATTTACAAGTCCGTTCTAGGTCTGAATGAAACCGGAGGCACTTTCCTCGCATATCCATCGATCTCCAAGCACATCTGGACGACCACCGATTGATTCCCTCATCTTGGGTGTACAGCCCAATCAAGATCATCAGTAATCACCCAAACGATGTGAAGACTTCCGGTCTTCAACCACCGTCTTCATCTTCGACTTATCGTCGTATCAGTTATTCAGAATGGGATAAACCCGGTCTTTCCGAATAACTCGCGTATATTTTAAATAAGTGTTACACAAATACAACATACGCCTCATTCCAATTCATCAGTCACTAACCGTAAATTAATCAAGAGAATAATTTCCCAAATATTAACCCCGAAGGTCGAAACCAACATCAGATCAATATCCCGAAAACCATTCTGCTTGGCTAACCGACAGTTAGTTTCTAAATTTCACATTCATACGGAAAGGTTCCCATTAATTTTATCCAAGATAAATTCCTTGAATTTATTCTCTAATCTTCTTTTGAATTTCGATTCAACTAGTCGGGATTAACGAACCTTACCGAAGTAATCATTTGTTTTAATTTCCCAATCCCAACCTATTCATCCCATGAAGTAAAACTGGTTATACTTCATATCTAACACCACGGTGTTATCGGTAAATTCAATTACCATTTCACGTTCAAATCTAATTAAAGATTTAACTATCGCCTGGAGCAAAACTGGTGATACTCCATTCTCGATCATTTCAATCTAATTAAAGATTCATTAAAACTCCACTTAGTTTTAATCTGTGACTGGGTTAAAGAATCAGTGTCATTTGAAACACGGTTCACGATAAACCCAAAATCCCATTCCATTAATTATTGGGTTAAAGAACAAGTGTTATTTAAAAACACTGAACCAAAAATCAATATCAATTCAATTCCAATTAAATATTATTTAATTGGTACACTTCATTAAATCTAAATAAAAAGATTTAATCTTTTCTCAACTGGGTTCAAGAACAGTGTTAATGAAGACACCATTCACGACAAACCCAAATCACATTTGATATTAAACACAAGACTCTGAAAAGAAATATATACCGGCTTATATTCAATATCAAATTCTACGACCAACAGATATCGTATTGGAAATAACGATATATATATCTATATCTTTCAAATTTCCATAACAACATCTGTATAATCACGAAATCCAACATCGAAATATTCCGAAGACAATTTCGACTCAAATCCATTCCAATGCAATCATTGGATATTCTGGTTATTTTCAAAACCATTTCAAATTCAATTTATTTATTTAAAAATAAATAGAATTATAATTCTAGTTCAAAACTAGTTCAGTTCGGTAAAAATCTATTTTTATCTTTTCAAATATGGAGTTTTTAATCACCAAATCTTCACAAATAATTTCTTATGATTTTACACAAATTATTACTATTTTTAATAATTTTATCAAGGCCCGTACAGTCGATTTCCATCAACGGCCATCGAACTGCACTTACAGCGACCTTTTTCAAATTTGATTTGGACATAATTTCAAATCCAACCATTTGATTTCTAATTTCTCACATTCGTTAGAAAGCACTTTTAGATACGAACCCAACGGTTCCGGTTTTAGGAGAATCCGACGGTCGGATCTCCCGCAATATCCGTTCGAAGTCAATGGTCGAAACTCGCGAACTACCGCGGCGCGGCGCGTTCTATTCAGGCCATTATATTATATATCTAATATATAATATATACTTCGTCGATTTTCTTTTCAAAACGATTTTTAATTCAATTTCCATTCGTTTTCAATTCAATTTGAATTTCAAATTAATTCAATTCAATTCAAATTCATTTCTATTCAATTTCTATTCGAATTCATTTTAAAACGATTTCAATTCCATTTCAATTCTATTCAAAAACGATTTCAATTCTATTCGAATTTCAGACCATTTCAGTTTATTTCGAATTTCAAATCAATTCAATTAAATTCGAATTTCAATTCACTTTAATATTCACTTTAATTTGAATAAAATCGATATAAATATCATTCACGTCAAAATGGCGTCAATCTATCCACGCGGCTTTATATATTTCGATTTTTCAAATATTCTACTTCAGATATTTTATTTCAAATATTTCTATTCAAATATTTTTATTTCAAATATTTCTATTCAAATATTTTTATTTCAAATATTTCTATTCAAATATTTTTTATTTCAAATATTTCTATTTCGAAATTGGAATGAGGCCCAATCAATTACCATATAATGTTAATTATATGGATTTTCTACAACACATGTATACAATAACAACAATGAGTAATCAACCATCATCCAAAGTGCATTCTACACTGTATAAGCATCAACTATAAATATTCAACGCTTATAACAGCCTGTCAATCAATCGATCGACATACGACTAATTATTGGGATTTGTGTATGTCATATGTCATCCCAATACCCGTGTGGGGTTTCAAACAATCAAACACAAATTTTATTTGTGCAGTTGGGCGATGTGTAAAATTTATCGTCCCAATCAATATCAGTCAAATGTGTGTATACAAACAAATCGTCCGATTTGTTTATTTTTATTTCATTTTATATATACGTTAAAATTTCTATTTTTAAGTATAAAATATTTTTAACTATATAAATATTTTATTTCATTTCACGTCACCTCACACAATCAACTACGCATCAAAATCAAACAAACAAGCATACAAGCCGTCTATGGTCTGTGGACGACGGGTGTTGGGTGCTACTAAACACCGTCTGCATCCTAGTATATATATATAACTAGAAAATTAAATCAAAGAGTGAGACATTCTCACAGATTAGCTAATCCAATCCCACGGCTCTTCTTATGTAGGAATCTTCGCCTTTTCTTCTTCTTGTCACTTTCTCTGCCCGTATTCTCTACATCTGTAAAATTCACATTTTTACTTCGCCATTCAATATATAAAAATCAAATTTTTACTTCGCTATTCAATATATAAAAATCATATTTTTACTTCGCTATTCAATATATAAAAATCGAATTTTTACTTTGCTATTCAATATATAAAAATCGAATTTTTTACTTTGCTATTCAATATATAAAAATCGAATTTTTACTTCGCTATTCAGTATATAAAAATCGAATTTTTACTTTGCTATTCAATATATAAAAATCGAATTTTTACTTCGCTATTCAATATATAAAAATCGAATTTTTAATTCGCTATTCAATATATAAAAATCGAATTTTTACTTCGTTATTCAATATATAAAAATCAAATTTTTTCTTTGCTATTCAATATATAAAAATCGAATTTTTACTTCGCTATTCAATATATAAAAATCGAATTTTTACTTCGCTATTCAATATATAAAAATCGAATTTTTACTTCGCTATTCAATATATAAAAATCATATTTTTACTTCGTTATTCAATATATAAAAATCGAATTTTTACTTCTATATTCAATATATAAAAATCATATTTTTACTTCGCTATTCAATATATAAAAATCATATTTTTATTTTGCTATTCAATATATAAAAATCATATTTTTAATCTTCACAACATGTAAAAATTATATTTTTAACCTTCTACTATAATCAAAATTATGTTTTTTAATCTCCTACTATGATAAAAATTATATTTTTACGAAAACAAAGATCATACCTTTCTTATTAAATTAAAACTGAATTTAAACCATGTTTTATATAAATTGAAATCAGATTTTAAACTGATTAAATTAAGCTAAATCTTTAAAATAAATTAAAGCAAAACAAAAGAAGTGAAAATAAAAATAAAAAGGACATACAGCGGATAGGGGGGGTATCGATCGCGCAGAGGAGGGGGGGGTGTCTCAGGCGGTCTTCGAGCAAGGGGGGTCTTCGATCGCGGTGGCAGGAGGATGCGGGGGGGGGGGGGGGGGTAGAGCGGTCGGCATCAGGATAGGGGGTAGAGTGGTCGGCATCAGGATAGGTGGGTTCGATCGCGAGGCAGTAGAGAGGGGGGGGGTTCGATCGAGGCTGAGGAGGAGGGGGTTTGCGGTGGAGCGCCGCCTGGGGGGGAGCTCGGCGGTGGGGGATCGCAGCTACGGCTGCGTCTTCTTTTTTTTTTCTCTAATGAATGAATCGAGAAGGGGGGGCCAGAAGTTAAAGGAAGAGGGAGAGAGGAGGATATTTTTTTTATTTTATTTAATTATTTAATTCAAAAAGTTGACTTTTACATACGACCTCTAAACGAGGCTCACCGCCTGTCGTCCATAGCGTATTACCCCCATTCCGAACACAATGGGATATGTATCATAGGATGATTCGGTCGTTACAATCAGTTTTCGTTAAAATCAACATATACCTCTATATATTGAATTTGAACACGCATTTCAATTTACCGGGGTCACATACTAACTAGAAAAATTCCAGAAAAATATTTTCTAGCTTCATATTGACGATACGGTCCTAACTAGGAAAATATTTCCATAGCGACTATTCAGAATTTTCAACTGGACATATCTTTTGATTCCCGCTATGAAATTTCGATTTTTCGGATTCGTTGGAAAGATATTCTCTATTAGATTCCATTATTTTTGGTTTCACTAAAATCCTATTTATTTTGCACCCGGTATGTTCAATTGAAGTTTGAAATCGAATTATCGAACTACCGCGCCATTTTCAATTCCTTTTATAATTATATATAATTATTTATATTCTATCGTCGATCTATATAACTATATACATTTGAATTTTATTCAAAGTAAATTTCTCGTCGTTTTTATTTAAAATAATTCATTTTAAATAATCACAATTCGCTAAAATTGCCAAAATAAAAATTTAAAACTGGCCCAGATTTCCGGGTTGTTACAATATTCAATATCAAATTTTGAAACCAACAAATATCGTATTGGAAATAACGATATAAATATATCTTTAAAATTCCCATAACCATATCTGTATAATCACGAAATCCAACATCGAAATATTCCGAAGATAATTTCGATTCAAATCCATTCCAATTCACGTATTGGAAATTCTGATTATTTTCAAAACCATTTCAAATCTAGTTCAAAACTAGTTCATTTCGATAAAAATATATTTTTATCCTTTCAAATATGGAATTTTTCATCCCAGTTCTTTCCAATTCATTTATTATGATTTTACACAAATTATTAACATTTTTAATAATTTTATCAAGGCTCGTACAGTCGGTTTTCAATAACGGCCACCGAACTACACTTACAACGACCTTCTCCAAATTTGATTTGGACATAATTCCAAATCCAGTCGTTAGATTTCAAATCTCTAACATTCGTTAGAAAGCTCTTTTCGATACGAACCCAATGGTTCTGGTTTCAGGAGAATCCGATGGTCGGATCTCCCGTAATGTCCATTCGAAGTCAATGGTCGAAATTCACGAACTACCGCAGCGCGGCGCGTTCTATTCAGGCCATTATATATATATATAATATATATATATATATATATATATATATATCATATTTCGTCGATTTCCTTTTAAAACGTATTTTATAAATCGTTTTAAATTCGTTTTCAAAACGGTTTCAACTTCATTTTCAATTTCAAATCAAAATTGAATATTCCACATCATCGATATACAAATGATAAAATTTTCAAAACGTTATATTTTGAAATCACTTCCTTTTCTATATTCATTATAAAAATGAATATAATCGATATAAATATCGTTCATGTCAAAATGGCGCATCTCTAATCAACACGACTTTTTATATTTCAATAACTTCGTTATTCTATTCAACAAATGAATATTTTCTTCAACACATGAATATATATTTTTCAACACATGAATATCGTCAACACATGACTATTTATTCTATTCAACCCATGAATCTTTATTTTATAATATTCTTTATCTTCCCAATTGGAATGAGGCCCAATCAATTACCATATAATGTTAATTATACGGATTCCATACAACACAAGTATATAATAGCAACGATAAATAATCAACCATTATCCAGAGTGCACCACACAACTGCATAAGCCTTAAATATAACTAATTAACGCTCATACAGTATGTCAATCAAACGATCGACATACCACTAAACAATTGGGATTAGTGTACATCAAATATCATCCCAACACCCGTGTGGGGTTTCGATCCACAAACACCGAATATTATTTGTGAAGTTGGGCGACGTGTAAAATTTATCATCCCAATCAATATCCTTCAAATAGGTGTACATAAACAAACCGTCCGGTTTATAAATAAATATTTATTTTATTCACATACATGTTAAAAATTATATTTTTAACGATAAAATATTTTATTTCACACATGAATGTTTATTTTCACTCATTCCACATCATAATCAATTTTTCACAACACAACAAAATCAAACAAGTCGTCCATGGTCTGTGGACGACGGGTATCGGGTGCTGCTAAGCACCGTCTGCATCCTAGTATATATTTAACTAGAAAACAAGATTTAAAGTGAGAATTTCTCACCGACTAGCTAAACCAATACACCGCAACTCTTCATATGTAAAAATCTTCGCCGTGCTCGTCTTTTGTCAATTTCATTGTTCGTAGCCACTACATATATAAAAATCACATTTTTATATTATTGCTATGTATATAAAAATCACGTTTTTATAATCACTCTATATGGATAAAAAAAAACACATTTTTATACTGCTACTATATAGATAAAATTATATTTTTAAACAACGATCTTTATAAATAAAAGTTATATTTTTATTTCGCTTTCAAAATGATAAAAATAACATCTTTAACACTATGTTTTCATCATAAAGATTATATTTTATAACGCTACTTCTAATATAAAGATCGAATTTTTATATCGTCGCTATAAATATCACATTTTTATCTCAACATATATATAATAAAAATCAGATTTTTATTTCGCTACACATATAAAAATTATATTTTTATATCTCTACATATATAAAAATCATATCTTTATACTTTCTATAATATAAAAATCTAATCTTTATACTTTCTATAATATAAAAATCTAATCTTTATACTTTCTATAATATAAAAATCTAATCTTTATTGTTTCTACTATATTGAAAACATTATAAAAATCACATTTTTATACCACTAAAATTCACATCTCCTTTTACTAAGAATTATATTTTCCTATATAACTAAAGATTATATTTTTATTTCGCTAAAATCATAACTTTATATTGTTAAAAATCTTATCTTTATATACATAAAAATCTTAACTTTCCATAAGTGAAAATATAATCTTTTCCTGAATAAAATTAAAATCTTTATATTTCAAAGATCACATCTTTATTCTCAAATCCTATACATAAAGATCACATTTGTATCCTTTGTCTTCACATAAAAATCAAATCTTTTATTTCAAAATCATTAATATAAATCAAATCTTTTCCTAATTTTATATATAAACAAAGTATTGCTTTATATATAAATAATTTTTCAATGGTTTAAAATAAATAAATAAAATCGAATCTAAAAGAAAATAAATAATAAATAAATAGGAAAGCTTACTGTTTTTTTAGCGAGGGAGGGAGTCTTGGCGTCGGCGCTGCTACAAGGGGGGTTTCTTGGCGTCGGCGAGGGTGGAGGCGGCGGTGGGGCGGCACTCCGGCGAGGGGCGATGGCAGGAAGGTAGGGCGATGGGTTTTGGGGCTCTCTCGATGAGAGGAGGGGATAGAGAAGGAGGCGCGTGGAGCAAGGGAGGCCGGCGTCTGGGGTGCGGCGGTGCTCCTGCTGGAGGCGGCGGCTCTCGATCCCGTCTCCCCTTTCTTTCTCTTTTTTTTCTTTTCTGTTCTGAATGGGTATGTGGAGAGAATAAGGGGGGGCCAAAGTATATATAATTTTATATTATATTATTTTATTTTATTTTCATTTCAATATTGTTGACTTTTCATCCGACCACCTAACAGTATCCAACAACTGTCGCTCCTAGCTAATTACCCCCATTCCGAACACATTGGGATATATTTCGTAAGCTGATTCGATCGTTACGATCAGTTTTCGTCAAAATCAAAATATAACTCTATATATTGAATTTGAACACACATTTCAATTTACCGGGGCCACATACTAACTCTAAAAATTTCCAAAAAATATTTTCTAGCTTCGTATTGACCATACGGACCTAACAAAACTGATTTCGTCAAATTCTGAGACCGTTTGAAAAATGGCCATTTTCCAGTCGATTGAAATCAACTAAAACTGGTCAAACGCGTTTTCCTTTGCCACACTCACATATTGATTAGAAAAATTACGAATTTTGAAACCTAGCAATAACTTGACATCACAGATCCAACAAAAGTGGTTTCGTTGAAAACCGAGGTCGTTTGCAAAATTTCCATTTTTAAGGGCTATAATTCCATAGCGACTATTCTGAATTTTCAACTGGGCATAACTTTTTATCCCCGCTATGAAATTTCAATTTTTAGGATTCGTTGGAAAGATATCCTCAAATATATTCTAATATTTTTGGTTTCGCCAAAATCCGGTTTATTTTGAATCCTGTACATCCATTTGAACTTTGAAATCGAAATTTCAAACTACCGCGCCATTTTCAATTTCTTTTATAATAAAAAAATATTTATATTCTAACGACGATTCAAATAAATATACATGTTCTAATTCTATTCAAAATAAATTTCTCGTCGTCATTATTTAAAATAATCATTTTAAATATTCAAAATTCATTAAATTCTTCAAAATAAAAATTTTAAATTGGCTCAGATTTTCCGGGTTGTTACAATCTCCCCCACTTAAAACTTTTCGTCCCCGAAAAGGAACGAAGCCGAAAGTTGTTTATCTAATCAACTCAACTTTCATTATTTTCTTTACGGCTTAAGTTGTTCAACTTTTCAGTTTCTAAGAACTTTTCAAATTTTTCAAAAATTTGGCTAACACCTTAAATTTTCAAAAAATTTCGCCATAACCTCCCCTGCACCAGGGACTTCGGGATATTTCAAATAGCCTCCCATGGCCCTCATCAATCCAAAAAGAAAAAGAAACAGCCAAGTGGCTAGCCAATCGGCTCATAAAATCATCCAAACCCAATAAATTAGTAAACATGTACCTATTTGTTGGGCAAACAATTTTATTCCTCTGCTCTAGCCTCCTTGTTATGACCTGTTCAATGTAAGTACACGTATATGCATGCATTTTCAAACAATTTTCAATACAGTTCAATATTAGATTCAATTTGACATAAATGGTTCAAAATTTTAATTTATCAAACTATAATCAAACAACACAACCAGCAATCAATTAGTTGATTAGCTTTTCAAATTCATAACTTTGATACATATACAGAAAATCGTGTTTTGATGCCAAGTCACAACAATAGATCCTATCTAGTTTTGGTTCTCACACCAGTCTAATGGAAATATATAGATATCACACTTTCGAAACTCGAACATAAATACTGATGATGTGGCCACATCATCAGAATCATCCCCGGGTGTCTAGAATGTGATTTATATCTATCTAGCATATTAAAACTTCGAATATACGTTCATGACGCGTATACGCGAAATCTTTATATACTCGATTGTCCAAATCAATATAAAATAAAATATTCAAATACGTATACTCTGGTTGAAATTTTCAAAATAATATTGTTTTCATTTGAAAAATATACTCTTCACACTCGTTCTAGGATACTACCGATCCTCTCTCTAACGAGTAATTCTCATTGGATATTGCTAATCCAATTTCTGATGAATTCTTTCGTTTGGTTCTAATGTGCCTTGTTCTCAAGCTCTATAAACCAAAGCTCTGATACCAAAATGAGACGACCCGAACTTCCCCGGTAAGGAAAGCACGGATTGAATTGAGAACACGACAAATCAGAACGCAAACAGAAAAACATTTCATTGTTTATTACATCAATTCCATCAGATACAAGAATATACAAAGTATGAATAAACAAAATACATTCGATAAATATTAGAGATTACAACAAATTACATAGCAGCGGAAAAATAACACAACACACAACTGAAGGCGATATACAGATACAGAGCTTTCCGAATATCATTCCAGCTGTAAACCAAGATCTTGTGAATATAAATCTGCAAAACCCAAACTACTAGCTGCCCGTGCGGAAAATAAGGGCACCCAGAGTTTAGGTTAAAACAATAAACTCCAGGTCAGTCATGTAACTGTTGTGAGAACTAAAACAGTTATTAATCTTTATTTTTAAAGTTAGGTAAATCAAGAGACCACACCATATAACACGGAATGGGTTTCCTCCCAAGAATACCAGTGCATTAAACAAACAACGCAATGCTAAATTAAGAAAAATGAAGCTATTATAAGACCCAGGTCCCATCACACAATGCAACGCAAGCCGGAGGATAGGGTTTTACCTTATAATAGCCAAAGAATGCTTGATACGTTTAAAAACAGATTATTTTGATATTACTATAAGTGTATAGTTTCAAAACAATATCAATCATAAGTATCAATCATAGACGACATAAGTGTCTCATACCACTATGTCGCCATACTAGGCTCTACAAATAAAACAGAAAGTCACGTATTGGAAATTGAATTCCATCATGAGTCGAGGCAAAGGGCAAACTCCTCTCCGTTCGAGACACTCTAGCAAATGTATCAGAACCACACACAGCGATCCTTTGATCTTCAGGGCCGGTCCTCTCTTACTTTTGAGGATTAGTTATTCCTGAACACGCGTTTCCCGGTCCTATAAGACCTATATAATGGTCTGTACGTCGACTCACATAGTGCCAGTTATTGACCATATATTCGAGGCGCCTCGCATTCCAACAACCACACAGGTGAAAAGTATATAAATGTCAACCAGTTTAAGCACTGACACCACCACTGGCTAGAAAGAAACGCCGTGCTCTCCCTGTAGTCACTATCCCGTTTTTGACTCATACCGAGGTGTGAGGCTCGCGAATTCACGCTATACACAAAGCTGCGCCATACAGGCCGTGCTTTGATCATCAACCACAAGACTTTGCTTTTCAACAGAAGCCTTGATCATCTGCCACTTAGGCATGCCACATAGGCAATTCATCCATGCGACTGATGTCCATCGATATACAACCTCTGAGCTCGTACGTCTCAGAGAAGGGCGTTAAGCAAGAGAATAAATTCTCCGCCGCCAAACAGATATATATTTAATAGAGATCGATCAACACAGAATAAAATCCAATGTCAGACACACCGTCCATTTACAAGTTCATTCTGGGTCTGAACGAAACCGGAGGCACTTTCCTCGCATATCCATCGATCTCCAAGTACGTATGGACGGTCACCAACTGATTCCCTCCTCTTGGGTGTACAACCCAATCAAGATCATCAGTAACCATCCAAACAATGTCAAGACTTCCAGTCTTCAACCACCGTCTTCATCTTCGACTTATCGTCGAATTGGTTATTCAGAATGGGTATAAACCCGGCCTTTCCGAATAACACGCGTATATAATAAACAAATGTTACACAAACACAACATACGCCTCATTCCAATTCAGAATATTCTTCTATTCAAATTTTCTCTTTCTTAGGGAAAGGATCCCATTAATTTTATCAAAGATAAATTCTTCTAAATTTATTCTTTAATCTTCCTTTGGATATCTTTTCAAACCATGTTATGGTTTTCCATACTAGTCGGGATTAGCGAACCACACCGAAGTAATTATTTATTTTATTTCCCAATCCCAACCTATTCATCCCATGGAGCAAAACTGGTAATACTCCATATCTAACACCACGGTGCTATCGGTAAAATTAATTACCATTTCACGTTCAAATCTAATTAAAGATTTAACTATCGCTTTGGAGCAAAACTGGTGATACTCCAATCTCGATCATTTCAATCTAATTAAAGTTTCATTAAAACTCCACTTAGTTTCAATCTTCTCAAAAATCAATATCCTGTCTTTAACTGGGTTAAAGAACCAATGTCATCTAAAACACGGTTCACGATAAACCCAAAATCACTTTCCATTGTTAATCGGGTTAAACAACAGGTATTATTCAAAACACCGCTCATGATAAACCCAAAAACCAATTTAAATTCAACTCCAATTAAATGCCAATCAACTGGACAATTTCACTAAATCTTAATTAAAAGATTTATTCTTTTCTAAAATGGGTTCAAGAACAGTGTTATTTAAGACACCATTCACGAGGAACCCAAAATCCCATTTGTTATTAAATATAAGGCTCTGAATAGAAAATATATCGGCTTATATTCAATATCAAATTCTGAAACCAACAAATATCGTATTGGAAATAAAGATATAAATATATCTTTCAAATTCCCACAACCATATCTATATAGTCACGAAATCCAACATCGACATATTCCGAAGATAATTTCGATTCAAATCCATTCCAATTCACGTATTGGAAATTCTGATTATTTTCAAAACCATTTCAAATCTAGTTCAAAACTAGTTCATTTCGATAAAAATATATTTTTATCCTTTCAAATGTGGAATTTTTCATCCCAGTTCTTTCCAATACATTTATTATGATTTTACACAAATTATTAGTATTTTTAATAATTTTATCAAGGCCCGTACAGACGGTTTTCAATAACGGCCACCGAACTGCACTTACAACGACCTTCTCCAAATTTGATTTGAACATAATTCCAAATCCAGCCATTAGATTTCAAATCTCTAATATTCGTTAGAAAGCTCTTTTTGATACGAATCCAACAGTTCCGGTTTCAGGAGAATCTGACGGTCGGATCTCCCGTAATGTCCATTCGAAGTCAATGGTCGAAATTCACGAACTGCCGCAGCGCGGCGCGTTCTATTCAGGCCATTATATAATATATATATATATATATTATATTTTGTCGATTTCCTTTTAAAAAGTATTTTATAAATCATTTTAAATTCGTTTTCGAAACGATTTCAACTTCATATTCAATTTCGAATCAAAATTGAATATTCCACATCATCGATATACAAATGATAATAATTTCAAAACATTATATTTTGAAATCACTTCCTTTTCTATATTCATTATAAAAACGAATCTAATGGATATAAATATCATTCACGTCAAAATGGCGCATCTCTAATCAACACGGCTTTTTATATTTCAGTAACTTCGTTATTCTATTCAACAAATGAATATTTTCTTCAATACATGAATATATATTTTTCATAACATGAATATCGTCAACACATGACTATTTATTCTATTCAACACATGAATCTTTATTTTATAATATTCTTTATCTTCCCAATTGGAATGAGGCCCAATCAATTACCATACAATGTTAATTATACGGATTCCATACAACACATGTATATAATAGCAATGATAAATAATCAACTATTATCCAGAGGGCACCACACAACTGCATAAGCATTAAATATAACTAATTAACGCTCATACAGTTTGTCAATCAAACGATCGACATTGAAAGGACCCGAACTTCCCTGGTAAGGAAAGGCCGGATTGAATTGAGAACAAACCATATCATAACACAAACGGAAGAACATTTCATTGCATATAACAACAATTCGACCAAATTACAAGAATATACAGAGTATAAATAAATATTACACGACAGAAAAATATCAGAGATTGCAATACATTACAAAGCAGCGGAAAATAATACAATACACAACTGAAAGAGATATACGGAAACAAAGCTTCCCGGATATCGTTCCAGCTATAAACCAGGTTCCTGTGAATATAAATCTGCAAAACCAAAACTACTAGCTGCCCGTGTCAACATAAGGGCACCCAGAGTTTAGGTTAAAAACAATAAACTCTAGGTCAGTCATGGGACTGGTGTGAGAACTAAAACAGTTATTTATCTTTATTTTAAAGTTAGTTAAATCAAGGGACCACGCCGTATAACACGGAACGGGTTTCCTCCCAAGAATACCAGTGCATAAACCAATAGCGCAATGCTAAATAAAGAACAATGAAGCTATTATAAGTCCCAGGTCCCATCACACAATGCAACACAAACCAGAGGATAGGGTTTTACCTTATAATAGCCAAAGAATGCTTGATACGTTAAAACAAATCTTTTATTATTGCTATAAGTGAAGAAATCGATTTCAAATCATAAGTATCAATCATAGGCGGCATGAATGCCCCATACCACTATGTCGCCATATGTAGGTTATACAATCAAAATCGCAAAGTCACGTATTTGGAAATTGGATTTCCCTCTATGAATCGAGGCCGGGGATCGTCCTCTACCGATTCGAGACAATCTAGCCCATGTCTCAATCAAGCGCGCAGACAAGCCTTGGATCGTCAGGGCCGGTCCACCGATGTGGATTAAAATGCCTGAACACTGCGTCTCCCCGCCCAATGGGGCGTAAACGAGCCAACGAATGACACCATCGGACCCGAATCGTCCGATCTAACCGAGACGCCTCGCAAACCAACAACCACATAAGTCAAACTCGTCAGGGCATGTAAAAACAATGACGCCACTTCTAGCTAGAAGGAAACGCATGCCCTCCCTGAAGTCCTCTCCCGTTTCTGGTTCACAACCGAGGTGTGAGGCTTGCGAATTCACGCTACACAAAGCTATGCCACACAGGCCGTACTTTGATCATCACCCCAAGACTTTGCTTTTCAACAGAAGCCTTGATCAATTGCCACTTAGGCGTGCCACACAGGCAATTCACTCCATGCGTTTGATATCCATCAATATATAACCTCTGAGCTCGTACGTCTCAGAGAAGGGCGTTTAGCAAGAGAATAAATTCTCCGCCGCCAAACAGATATATATATTTAATAGAAATCAACCACACAGACTAAAATCCAATGTCAGACACACAGTCCATTTACAAGTTCGTTCTGGGTCTGAACGAAACCGGAGGCACCTAGTACCCCGCATATCCATCGATCTCCAAATACGTCTGGACGATCACTAACTGATTCCCTCCACTTGGGTGTACGGCCCAATCAAGATCAACAGTAATCACCCAAACGACGTGAAGACCTCCGGTCTTCAACCACTGTCTTCATCTTCGACACCACGTCGAATTAGTTATTCCGAATGGGATAAACCCGGTGTTTTTGAATAACTCACGTATATAATAAACAAGTGTTACACAAACACAACATATGCCTCATTCCAATTCAGAATATTCTTTTATTCAAATATTCTTACACTTTGGGAAAGGTTCCCATTAATTTTATCAAAGATAAATTCTTTAAATTTATTCTTTAATTTCCTTTGAATATCAATTCAAACAAGTCGGGATTAGCGACCACACCGAAGTAATCATTTATTTTAATTTCCCAATCCCAACCTATTCATCCTATGAAGTAAAACTGGTAATACTTCATATCTAACACCACGGTGTTATCGGTAAATTCAATTACCATTTCACGTTCAAATCTAATTAAAGATTTAATTATCGCCTGGGGTAAAACTGGTGATACTCCATTCTCGATCTTTTCAATCGAATTAAAGATTCATTAAAACTCCACTTAGTTTTACTCTTTAACTGGGTTAAAGAATCAGTGTCATTTAAAACACGGTTCACGATAAACCAAAAATCACATTCCATTAATTATCGGGTTAAAGAACAAGTGTTATTTAAAACACTGTTCATGATAAACCCAAAAATCAATACCAATTCAATTCCAATTAAATTCCATTTAATTGGTACACTTCATTAAATCTAAATAAAAAGATTTAATCTTTTTCTCAACTGGGTTTAAGAACAGTGTTAATGAAGACACCATTCACGACAAACTCAAATCACATTTGATATAAAATAGAAGGCTCTGAATAGAAAATATATCGGCTCATATTCAATATCAAATTCTACGACCAACAAATATCGTATTGGAAATAACGATATAAATATATCTTTCAAATTTCCATAACAATATCTGTATAATCACGAAATCCAACATCGAAATATTCCAAAGACAATTTCGATTTAAATCCATTCCAATTCAATTATTGGAAATTCTGGTTTCTTTTAAAACCATTTCAAAACCAATTTATTTACTTTAAAAATAAATAAATTACTATTCTAGTTCAAAACTAGTTCATTTCGACAAAAATCTATTTTTATCTTTTCAAATATGGAGTTTTTCATCCCAATTCTTCCCAAATCATTTCTTATGATTTTACACAAATTATTGATATTTTTAATAATTTTATCAAGGCCCGTACATTCGATTTCCATCAACGGCCATCGAACTGCACTTACAGCGACCTTTTCTAAATTTGATTTGGACATAATTCCAAATCCAACCGTTAGATTTCTAATTTCCAATATTTGTTAGAAAGCTCTACTCGATACGAACCCAACGGTTCTGGTTTTAGGAGGATTCGACGGTCGGATCTCCCGTAATGTCCATTCGAAGTCAATGGTCAAAATTCATGAACTACCGCAGCGCGGCGCGTTCTATTCAGGCCATTATATATATATATATATATATATATATATATATATATATATATATATTTCGTCGATTTCCTTTCAAAACGATTTTTAATTCAATTTCAATTCGTTTTCAATTCAATTTCAATTCGAATTCAATTCTATTCAATTTTAATTCGAATTCAATTATATTCAATTTCAATTCTATTCGAATTTCAAATCATTTCAGTTTATTTCGAATTTCCAATCAATTCAATTTAATTCAAATTTCAATTCACTTCAGTTTATTTCGAATTTCAAATCAATTCAATTTAATCCGAATTTCAATTCACTTTAATATTCATTTCAATTTGAATAAAATCGATATAAATATCGTTCACGTCAAAATGGCGTCAATCTAATTAACACGGCTTCATATATTTCTATTTTCAAATATTCTAGTTCAAATATTTCTTTTCAAATATTTCTATTTCAAATATTTCTATTCAAATATTCTATTTCAAATATTTCTATTTCAAAACTGGAATGAGGCCTAATCAATTACCATATAATGTTAGTTATATGGATTTTCTACAACACATGTATAAAATAACAACGATAAATAATCAACCATCATCCAGAGTGCATTCTACACTGTATAAGCACCAAATATAAATATTTAACGCTTATGACAGTCAATCAATCGATCGACATACAACTAATTATTGGGATTAGTATATGTCATATATCATCCCAATACCCGTGTGGGGTTTCAAACAATCAAACACAGATTTTATTTGTGCAGTTGGGCGATGTGTAAAATTTATCGTCCCAATCAATATCAGTCAAATGTGTGTATATAAACAAATCGTTCGATGTGTTTATATTTATTTCATTTCAAATACACATTAAAAATTCTATTTTTAACTATAAAATATTTCAACTATATAAATATTTTATTTCATTTCACATCACATCACGCAATCAATACACATCGAAATCAAACAAACAAGCATACAAGCCGTCCATGGTCTGTGGACGATGGGTGTCAGGTGCTACTAACACCGTCTGCATCCTAGTATATATTTTAACTAGAAAACAAAATTAAAAGTGAGAAGTTCTCACAGAGGGTTCCACTCCGCCGTGCTTTGCTGTTGAACTGCTGAACCGTTTGGATTTGTTTGAAATTCCAATGCAGTTCTTGTCCCGCTGTTTATAATAAAAATTATATTTTTATTGCTTCATTCAATAAATAAAAATCATATTTTTATTCTTACTTTATATATTTTCTCAACGCTCCTTCCTATATAAAAATTATATTTTTATATTTCTTCTTCTTATACAAAGATCGGATTTTTATTTCAATGCTATAAAAATCCTATTTTTATTTCAACATATATATAATAAAAAATAGATTTTTATTTCGCTATATATATATATATATATATATATATATATAAAGATCAAATCTTTACTTTGCTACTCACATAAAAATCGAATTTTTATTATCATACCTATATAAAAATCATATTTTTAACATGCCACTAGTATAAAAATTATATTTTTAACCTTTCTATATTATAAAAATTATATTTTTAACTTCTACATTATATAAAAATTATATTTTTATAATCTATCTCTACTTTATAAAAATCATATTTTTATAATCTCTAAAGATTATATTTTTATATGGCTAACTTTAAAAATATAATCTTTATACTTTTAAAAATATAATCTTTTTAACTTTCTATATAAAATAAAAATCCTATATTTTCTTTCTAATAAACTAATTTCCTTAGTTATAGAAATAAACAACAACTAAAAAGAAAATGATGAAATAAAGCTAAATAAAGGAAAGAAGGGCTTACATTGAATCGGAGAGGAGGGGGGTTTGGTTGCTGTAGTCGCAGAGGGGGTGGAGCTAGAGCTCCAGCGGCGGCTTCGGCGCTGGAGGGGGGGTCTAGGGCTCGCGCGAGGTCTGGGTCGCGTTGAAGAGGAGAGAGAGGGAAAGAGGGAGGAGAGAGAGAGGTGGAGCGGGGTGGAGGCGCGCGCCTGGCGCGGCGGCGCGATGAACAGGGGGGGTGTTGCCGATCATTGGGGGGGGGGGGTTTCTCGATTTGGAAAATAGAATGGGGGGGGGGGGGGTTGACTGAATGAATGAAGATGGGGGGTTATTGAAAATATATATATAATTTAATTATATTTTAATTTCCAAAAGCAACTTTTATTTTCGACCTCTAAACGAGGCCCACCGCCTGTCGTCCATTGCTAATTACCCTCATTCCGAACACAATGGGATATGTAGCGTAAGCTGATTCGATCGTTTCGATCAGTTTTCGTCAAAATCAACATATAACTCTATATATTGAATTTGAACGCACATTTCAATTTACCGAGGCCACATACTAACTAGAAAAATTCCGGAAAAATTATTTCTAGCTTCATATTGATGATACGGTGCCAACAAAACTAGTTTCGTCAAATTCTGAGACCGTTTGAAAAATGGCCATTTCCCAGTCGATTAAAATCAACTAAAACTGGTCAAACGCGTTTTCCTTTGCCATGCTCACATATTGATTCGAAAAATTACGAAAATTGGAATCTTGCAATAACTTGACATCACGGATCCAACAAAAGTGGTTTCATCGAAATCCGAGGTCATTTGCAAAATGGCTATTTTTAAGGGCCAGAATTCCATAGCGACTATTCTGAAAATTCATTTGGACATAACTTTTGATTCCCACTATGAAATTTCAATTTTTCGGATTCGTTGGAAAGATATTCTCAATTAGATTCTAATATTTTTGGTTTCGCTAAATTCCGGTTTATTTTGCACCCGGTACATTCATTTGAAATTTGAAATCGAATTATCGAACTACCGTGCCATTTTCAATTCCTTTTATAATTATAAATAAATATTTATATTCTAACGACGACGAATATAAATAGATACGTTCTAATTCTATTCAAAATAAATTTCTCGTCAATATTATTTAAAATAATTCATTTTAAATATTCAAAATTCGTTAAAATTGCCAAAATAAAAATTTTAAATTGACTCGGATTTCCGGGTTATTACAATCTCCCCCATCTCCCCCACTTAAAACTTTTCGTCCCCGAAAAGGAACGAAGATGAAAGTTGTTTAACTAATCAACTCAACTTTCACTATTTTCGCTACGGCTTAAGTTCTTCAACTTTTTAGTTTCTAAGAACTTTTCAAATTTTTCAAAAATTTGGCTAACACCCTAAATTTTCGAAAAATTTCGCCATAACCTCCCGTGCATCGGGGACTTCGGGATATTTCATATAGCCTCCCATGACCTTCTTCAATCCAAAAGAAAAAGAAAAAGCCAAGCGGCTAGCCAATTGGCTCACAAAATCATCATCACCCAAACAAAACAGTAAATTATCGTAAACATGTACCTATTTGTCGGGAAAACAATTTTATTCCTCTTCTCTAGCCTTCTTGTTATGACCTGTTCAATGCAAGTACATGTATATGCATGAAAATGCGACTAATTTCAATACAATTCACTATTTGATTTAATTTGGTTATAGGTTCAACTTTTAATTAATCAACCAATAATCAACAACACAACCATCAATCAATTACTTTATTAGCTTTTCAAATCCATAATTTTGATACATAGTCAAAAATCAGATTTTTGATGCCAAATCACAACAATAAGCCCTATCAAATTTTGGTTCTCACACCAGTCTAATGGAAATATATAGACATCGCACTTTCGAAACTCGAACCCAAATGACTGATGCTGTACAGTCATCAATATTTTCATATCCGGGCGACTAGTGCGTGATTCTATATCTACCCAATATATTAAAACTTCGAATACACGCGGATCAGACGTATACGCAAAATCTTTATATACTGGATAGTCCAAATCAATATAAATAAATAATCAAATACGAATAATTGATTCAAATTTTCAAAACAAAAATTGTTTCCATTTTAAAAATATACTCTTCACACTCGTTCTAGGATACTACTGATCCCATCTCTAACGAGTCTTTCTCACTGGATATTACTAATCCAATATCCAATGAATTCCTTCGTATGGTTCTAAAGTGTCTTGTTCTCTGAGCTTTATAAACCAAAGCTCTGATACCACGATGAAACGACCCGAACTTCCCCGGTAAGGAAAGGCCGGATTAAATTGAGAACAAACCACATCATAACACAAACGAAAGAACATTTCATTGCATATAACAACAATTCCACCAGATTATAAGAATATACGGAGTATAAATAAATATTACACGACAGAAAAATATCAGAGATTACAATATATTACATAGCAGCGGAAAATAATACAATACACAATTGAAAGAGATATACAGATACAAAGCTTCCCGGATATCGTTCCGGCTATAAACCAGGTTCCTGTGAATATAAATCTGCAAAACCGAAACTACTAGCTGCCCATGTCAACATAAGGGCACCCAGAGTTTAGGTTAAAAACAATAAACTCTAGGTCAGTCATGGGACTGGTGTGAGAACTAAAACAGTTATTTATCTTTATTTTAAAGCTAGGTAAATCAAGGGACCTCGCCGTATAACACGGAACGAGTTTCCTCCCAAGAATACCAGTGCATAAACCAACAGCGCAATGCTAAGTAAAGAACAATGAAGCTATTATAAGACCCAGGTCCCATCACATAATGCAACACAAACCAAAGGATAGGGTTTTACCTTATAATAGCCAAAGAATGCTTGATACGTTAAAACATATCTTTTATTATTGCTATAAGTGAAGAAATCGATTTTAAATCATAAGTATCAATCATAGGCAGCATGAATGCCCCATACCACTATGTCGCCATATATAGGTTATGAAGTCAAAATCGCAAAGTCACGTATTTGGAAATTGGATTTCCCTCTGTGAACCGAGGCCAGGGATCGTCCTCTACCGATTGGAGACAATCTAGCCCATGTCTCCGGCAAGCGCGTAGACAAGCCTGGGATCGTCAGGGCCGGTCCACCGATGTGGATTAAAATGCCCGAACACTGCGTCTCCCCGCTCTATGGGGCGTAAATGAGCCAACGAATGACTCCATCGGACCCGGATCGCCCGATCTAACCGAGGCGCCTCGCAAACCAACAACCACATAAGTCAAACTCGTCAGGGCATGTAAAACCACTGATGCCACTTCTAGCTAGAAGGAAACGCATGCCCTCCCTGAAGTCCTCTCCCGTTTCTGGTTCACAACCGAGGTGTGAGGCTCGCGAATTCACACTACACAAAGCTATGCCACATAGGCCGTACTTTGATCATCACCACACGACTTTGCATTTCAACAAAAGCCTTGATCAATTGCCACTTAGGCGTGCCACACAGGCAATTCACTCCATGCGTATTATATCCATCAATATATAACCTCTGAGCTCGTACGTCTCAGAGAAGGGCGTTAAGCAAGAGAATAAATTCTCCGCCGCCAAACAGATATATATTTAATAGAAATCAACCACACAGACTAAAATCCAATGTCAGACACAAAGTCCATTTACAAGTTCGTTCTGGGTCTGAACGAAACCGGGGGCACCTAGTACCGCATATATCCATCGATCTCCAAATACGTCTAGACGATCACTAACTGATTCCCTCCTCTTGGGTGTACGGCCCAATCAAGATCATCAGTAATCACCCAAACGACGTGAAGACCTCCGGTCTTCAACCACCGTCTTCATCTTCGACACCACGTCGAATTAGTTATTCAGAATGGGATAAACCCGGTCTTTCTGAATAACTCGCGTATATAATAAACAAGTGTTACACAAACACAACATACGCCTCATTCCAATTCAGAATATTATTTTATTCAAATATTCTTACACTTTGGGAAAGGTTCCCATTAATTTTATCAAAGATAAATTCTTTAAATTTATTCTTTAATCTCCTTTGAATATCAATTCAAACTAGTCGGGATTAGCGAACCACACCGAAGTAATCATTTATTTTAATTTCCCAATCCCAACCTATTCATCCCATGAAGTAAAACTGGTAATACTTCATATCTAACACCATGGTGTTATCGGTATATTCAATTACCATTTCACGTTCAAATCTAATTAAAGATTTAACTATCGCCTGGATTAAAACTGGTGATACTCCAATCTCGATCTTTTCAATCTAATTAAAGATTCATTAAAACTCCACTTAGTTTTACTCTTTAATGGGTTAAAGAATCAGTGTCATTTAAAACACGGTTCACAAAAAACCCAAAATCACATTCCATAAATTATCGAGTTAAAGAACAAGTGTTATTTAAAACACTATTCACGATAAACCCAAAAATCAATACCAATTCAATTCCAATTAAATTCCATTTAATTGGTACACTTCATTAAATCTAAATAAAAAGATTTAATCTTTTTCTCAACTGGGTTTAAGAACAGTGTTAATGAAGACACCATTCACGGCAAACCCAAATCACATTTGATATTAAATAGAGGGCTCTGAATAGAAAATATATCGGCTCATACTCAATATCAAATTCTACGACCAACAAATATCGTATAGGAAATAACGATATAAATATATCTTTCAAATTTCCATAACAATATCTGTATAATCACGAAATCCAACATCGAAATATTCCAAAGACAATTTCGATTCAAATCCATTCCAATTCAATTATTGGAAATTCTGGTTTCTTTTAAAACCATTTCAAAACCAATTTATTTACTTTAAAAATAAATAAATTACTATTCTAGTTTAAAACTAGTTCATTTCGATAAAAATCTATTTTTATCTTTTCAAATATGGAGTTTTTCATCCCAAATCATTTCTTATGATTTTACACAAATTATTGATATTTTTAATAATTTTATCAAGGCCCGTACATTCGATTTCCATCAACGGCCATCGAACTGCACTTACAACGACCTTTACTAAATTTGATTTGGATATAATTCCAAATCCAACCGTTAGATTTTTATTTTCTAATATTCGTTAGAAAGCTCTTTTCGATACGAACCAAACGGTTCTGGTTTTAGGAGGATCTGACGGACATATCTCCCGTAATGTCCGTTCGAAGTCAATGGTCGAAATTCACGAACTACCGCAGCGCGACGCGTTCTATTCAGGCCATTATATATATAATATATATTATATATATATATCGTCGATTTCCTTTCAAAACGATTTTTAATTCAATTTCAATTCGTTTTCAATTCAATTTCGATTCGAATTCAATTCTATTCAATTTTAATTCGAATTCAATTCTATTCAATTTCAATTCTATTCGAATTTCAAATCATTTCAGTTTATTTCGAATTTCCAATCAATTCAATTTAATTCGAATTTCAATTCACTTCATTTTATTTTGAATTTCAAATCAACTCAATTTAATCCGAATTTCAATTCACTTTAATATTCATTTCAGTTTGAATAAAATCGATATAAATATCGTTCACGTCAAAATGGCGTCAGTCTAATCAACACGGCTTCATGTATTTCTATTTTCAAGTATTCTAGTTCAAATATTTCTTTTCAAATATTTCTATTTCAAATATTTCTATTCAAATATTCTATTTCAAATATTTCTATTCAAATATTCTATTTCAAATATTTCAATTTCAAAACTGGAATGAGGCCCAATCAATTACCATATACTGTTAGTTATATGGATTTTCTACAACACATGTATAAAATAACAACGATAAATAATCAACCATCATCCAGAGTGCATTCTACACTGTATAAGCACCAAATATAAATATTTAACGCTTATGACAGTCTGTCAATCAATCGATCGACATACAACTAATTATTGGGATTAGTATATGTCATATTTCATCCCAATACCCGTGTGGGGTTTCAAACAATCGAACACAGATTTTATTTGTGTGCAGTTGGGCGATGTGTAAAATTTATCATCCCAATCAATATCAGTCAAATGTGTGTATATAAACAAATCGTTCGATGTGTTTATATTTATTTCATTTCAAATACACATTAAAAATTCTATTTTTAACTATAAAATATTTCAACTATATAAATATTTTATTTCATTTCACATCACATCACATAATCAACTACACATCAAAATCAAACAAACAAGCATACAAGCCGTCCATGGTCTGTGGACGACGGGTGTTAGGTGCTACTAAACACCGTCTGCATCCTTGTATATATTTTAACTAGAAAACAAAATTAAAAGTGAGAAGTTCTCACAGAGGGTTCCACTCAGCCGTGCTTTGCTGTTGAACTGCTGAACCGTCTGGATTTGTTTGAAATTCCAGTGCAGTTCTTGTCCCGCTGTTTATAATAAAAATTATATTTTTATTGCTTCATTCAATAAATAAAAATCATATTTTTATTCCTACTTTATATATTTTCTCAACGCTCCTTCCTGTATAAAAATTATATTTTTATATTTCTTCTTCTTATGCAAAGATCGGATTTTTATTTCAATGCTATAAAAATCCCATTTTTATTTCAACATATATATAATAAAAATCAGATTTTTATTTCGCTATATATATAAAGATCAAATCTTTACTTTGCTACTCGCATAAAAATCGAATTTTTATTATCATACCTATATAAAAATCATATTTTTAATATGCCACTAGTATAAAAATTATATTTTTAACCTTTCTATATTATAAAAATTATATTGTTAACTTCTACATTATATAAAAATTATATTTTTATAATCTATCTCTACTTTATAAAAATCATATTTTTAAGATTATATTTCTGCACGCCAAAAGCCTTATTTTAATATATAGAAATATCATATCTTTTTAACTTTAAAAATATAATCTTTATACTTTTAAAAATATAATCTATTTAACTTTCTATATAAAATAAAAATCCTATATTTTCTTTCTAATAAACTAATTGCCTTAGTTATATAAATAAACAACAACTAAAAAGAAAATGATGAAATAAGGCTAAATAAAGGAAAGAAGGGCTTACATTGAATCGGAGAGGAGGGGGGTTTGGTTGCTGCAGTCGCAGGGGGGGTGGCGCTAGGGCTCCGGCGGCGGCTTCGGTGCTGGAGGGGGGTCTAGGGCTCGCGCGAGGTCTGAGTCGCGTTGAAGAGGAGAGAGAGGGGAAGAGGGAGGAGAGAGAGAGGCGGAGCGGGGTGGAGGAGCGCGCCTGGCGCGGCGGCGCGATGAAGGGGGGGGGTGTTGCCGATCGTCGGGGGGGAGGGGGTTCTCGATTTGGGAAATAGAACGGGTGGGGGGGGGTTAATTGAATGAATGAAGATAGGGGGTCATTTAATATATATATATATATATATATAATTTAATTATATTTTAATTTCCAAAAGCAACTTTTATTTTCGTCCTCTAAACGAGGCCCACCGCCTGTCGCCCATAGCTAATTACCCCCACTCCGAACACAATGGGATATGTAGCGTAAGCTGATTCGATCGTTTCGATCAGTTTTCGTCAAAATCAACATATAACTCTATATATTGAATTTGAACGTGCATTTCAATTTACCGGGGCAACATACTAACTAGAAAAATTCCCGAAAAATTATTTCTAGCTTCATATTGACGATACGGTCCCAACAAAACTAGTTTCGCCAAATTCTGAGACCGTTTGAAAAATGGCCATTTCCCAGTCGATTAAAATCAACTAAAACTAGTCAAACGCGTTTTTCTTTTCCACGCTCACATATTGATTCGAAAAATTACGAAAATTGGATTCTAGCAATAACTTGACTTCACGGATCCAACAAAAGTAGTTTCATCGAAATCCGAGGTCATTTGCAAAATGGCTATTTTTAAGGGCCAGAATTCCATAGCGACTATTCTGAAAATTCATTTGGACATAACTTTTGATTCCCGCTATGAAATTTCAATTTTTCAGATTCGTTGGAAAGATATTCTCAATTAGATTCTAATATTTTTGGTTTCGCTAAATTCCGGTTTATTTTTCACCTGGTACATTCATTTGAAATTTGAAATCGAATTTTCGAACTACCGCGTCATTTTCAATTCCTTTTATAAATATAAATAAATATTTATATTCTAACGACGACAAATATAAATAGATACGTTCTAATTATATTCAAAATAAATTTCTCGTCGATATTATTTAAAATAATTCATTTTAAATATTCAAAATTCGTTAAAATTGCCAAAATAAAAATTTTAAATTGGCTCGGATTTCCGTGTTATTATAGGCATACCACTAAACAATTGGGATTAGTGTACGTCAAATATCATCCCAACACCCTTGTGGGGTTTCAATCCACAAACACTGAATATTATTTGTGAAGTTGGGCGACGTGTAAAATTTATCGTCCCAATCAATATCCTTCAACTAGGTGTACATAAACACACCGTCCAGTTCGTAAATGAATATTTATTTTATTCACATACACGTTAAAAATTATATTTTTAACGATAATTTTTTTTATTTCACACATGAATGTTTATTTTCACTCATTCCACATCACAATCAATTTTTCACAACACAACAAAATCAAACAAGTCGTCCATGGTCTATGGACGACGGGTGTCGGGTGCTGCTAAGCACCGTCTGCATCCTAGTATATATTTAACTAGAAAACAAGATTTAAATTGAGAAGTTCTCACCGACTAGCTAAACCAATACACCGTGACTCTTCATATGTATAAATCTTCGTCATGCTCGTCTTTTGTCAATTTCATTGTCCGTAGCCACTATATATATATAAATCACATTTTTATATTATTGCTATGTATATAAAAATCACATTTTTATAATCACTCTATATGGATTAAAAAAACACATTTTTATACGGCTACGATACAGATAAAATTCTATTTTTAAACAATGATCTTTATAAATAAAAGTTATATTTTTATTTCGCTTTCAAAATGATAAAAATAACATCTTTAACACGATGTTTTCATCTTAAAGATTATATTTTTATAATGCTACTTCTAATATAAAGATCGAATTTTTATATCGTCGCTATAAATTTATCTCAACAAATATATAATAAAAATCAGATTTTTATTTCACCACACATATAAAAAATATATTTTTATATCTCCACATATATAAAAATCATATCTTTATACTTTCCATAATATAAAAATCTAATCTTTATACTTTTTGTAATATAAAAATCTAATCTTTATACTTTCTATAATATAAAAATCTAATCTTTATTGTTTCTACTATATTGAAAACATTATAAAAATCGCATTTTTATACCACTGGAATTCACATCTCCTTTTACTAATAATTATATTTTCCTATATAACTAAAGATTATATTTTTATTTCGCTAAAATCATAACTTTATATTGTTAAAAATCTTATCTTTATATATATAAAAATCTTAACTTTCCATAAGTGAAAATATAATCTTTTCCTGAATAAAAATAAAATCTTTATATTTCAAAGATCACATCTTTATTCTCAAATCCTATACATAAAGATCACATTTTTATCCTTTGTCTTCATATAAAAATCAAAGCTTTTATTTCAAAATCATTAATATAAATCAAATCTTTTCCTAATTTTATATATAAACAAATTATTGCTTTATATATAAATAATTTTTCAATGGTTTAAAATAAATAAATAAAATCGGATCTAAAAGAAAATAATTAATAAATAAATAGGAAGGCTTACTGTTTTTTTTTCAACGAAGGGGGGGGGGATTCTTGGCGTCCGCGCTACTGCAGGGGGGTTTCTTGGCGTCGGCGAGGGTGGAGGCGGCGGTGGGGCAGCACTCCGGCGAGGGGCGATGGCAGGAAGGTAGGGCGATGGGTTTTTGGGCTCTCTCGATGGGAGGAGGGGATGGAGAAGGAGGCGCGTGGAGCAGGGGAGGTCGGCGTCTGGGGTGTGGCGGCGCTCCACCTGGAGGCGGCGACGCTCGATCCCGTCTCCCTTTTCTTTCTCTTTTTTATTTATTTATTTTCTTTTCTGTTATGAATGGGTATGTGGAGAGAAAAGGGGGGGCCAATGTATATATAAATTTATATTATTTTATTTTATTTTTATTTCAATACAGTTGACTTTTCATCCGACCACCTAACGAGATCCAACGACTATCGCCCCTAGCTAATTACCACCATTCCGAACACAATGGGATTTGTTTCGCAAGCTGATTCGATCGTTACGATCAGTTTTCGTCAAAATCAAAATATAACTCTATATATTGAATTTGAATGCACATTTCAATTTACCGGGGCCACATACTGACTCTAAAAATTCATGAAAAATGTTTTCTAGCTTTGTATTGACGATACGGTCCTAACAAAATCGATTACGGCAAATTCCGAGACCGTTTGAAAAATGGCCATTTTCCAGTCGATTGAAATCAACTAAAACTGGTCAAATGCGTTTTCATTTGCCATGCTCACATATTGATTTGAAAAATTACGATTTTTGAAACCTAGTTATAACTTGACATCACGGATCCACACAAAAGTGCTTTCGTCGAAAACCGAGGTCGTTTGCAAAATTTCCATTTTTAAGGGCCAAAATTTCATAGCGACGATTCTGAATTTTCAACTGGGCATAAATTTTTATCCCCGCTATGAAATTTCAATTTTTCGGATTCGTTGGAAGGATATCTTCAAATAGATTCTAATATTTTTGGTTTCGCCAAAATCCGGTTTATTTTGAATCATGTACATCCATTTGAACTTTGAAATCGAAATTTCAAACTACCGCGCCATTTTCTATTCCTTTTATAATTAAAATAAAATATTTATATTCTAACGACGATTCAAATAAATATACACGTTCTAATTCTATTCAAAATAAATTTCTCGTCGTCATTATTTAAAATAATCATTTAAAATATTCAAAATTCATTAAATTCGCCAAAATAAAAAATTTAAATTGGCTCGGATTTTCCGGGTTGTTACACTTAACCTGATTAAGTGTAATTAAATTGAGAATGATATCGAAATTAAATAAAACAGATTTGAAAATTGGAATTTGAATGAATAATAATTAAATAGAAATCAATCGGATATTAATTGATTGATGTTCAAATATGTGAAACCAAGATAATATATTAATATTGAATGTAAATTCAATCGATTTGGGAATGTATTGGTCGTTGATTGTGAATTGTTTCTTATTGGATGGTAGTTTGTTTGAATGGAATAATCAGCAATTTAATGGAGCTAAATGAATTGTAAACTAAGGATAAATTCTGGCAAATTTATCATTTAACCCTTTATGTGATAATGAATTGATGCTATCTGTTTGATTTTGGAATTGATGTGGTTATACCAGTTGATTAGTGAAATATTATCTAATAATTTCATATATTTATTACTTATACATGAATTGAGTTAAGTGCAGGTGCCAAATGGCTAGGTAGATTGATACTGGTTGAGTAAATCGCGTATACATTGAGCAATTATGCTCAATAACACTCGTGAAAGGTACGCCTACGCGAAAATATAAAATTTTGGGTTTTGATTTTTGTTTTTTGACCGTGTGGGTCGATGTATATATATTATTTGTTCCTGCGATATCGCAGATGTCACTCCGTGCAGGGGAGACGGCCAAATTTTTCCAGGAATTTAAAGTGTTAGAAATTTAGATATTTTTTGAAAATATTTATTTACGGTAATGAATTTGTTTTTGATTTAAAATAAATTGGATTTGAATATTAATGGGATTTGTAGCATTTTTTTACCTTAGCAATTTCGAGGACAAAACTATTTTAAGTGGGGAAGAATGTAACGACCCGTATTTTTGACAGTAAAATATTTAATTTAGTTTATTATTTTAAATATTTTAATTGGAGTGTTAATGGATTTTAGTATTTAATTTGTTAATAAAAACGAAGTTTGAACGTTATATATTCATATAGTTATAAATCGAGCTCGAATGGCACGGTCGTTCGTAATATGGATTTTTAAACTTCAATTGAATATACATGAACTGATATAAGTTGAATTTCTCTAAAACAAGAAACATTGGAATCGTGTTGAGTATAATTTTCATATGGAAGAGAAAAATCCAGATTTCGTATTATAGTTTGTTAGTTATGGCCAAATCAAATTTTGAAATAGTCGCTATGGAAATCATTATTTAAAATATAGCTCTTTAAAATAGCGATTTTGCAAACGGACTCTGTTTTCGATGAAATCAGTTTCATTGGGACCATAACATTGAATTATTGCACAGTATAAAATTGCGTTGCAAACCGATGTCGTATGTGACCACGGCAGCCGTAAATGCCCGTTCATTTTCTATAGCGCGTAATTAATTTAATTTAATGAAGAGATATTTACTTGACCAGACAATCGAATTAGGCCACGAAACCACTTCCATTGAATTCGTATCGACGATTATAGTCAGGATAGGTATATAGTTCGTTATTTTTGAAGACCGGGTAAATTGGTGTCCAAAATGGCATTGTGGTGCGTGTAAAAATAGCGTACCAGGAAACAGTCTCGGAATGCGACGAAACTAGTGCCATTGGATTCTTATTAATTAATTATTGTAGAAATTTCAATTTTTGTGTCAATCAGACTTATCGTTTGATCGTGGCAACGATGAACGCCCTAATCAATTATATTATATTGGTCAAATCAGACATGGGTAACTTTAAATGAATAAACGACTGGCCAAATGAACTCCGATTTGAACAAAACAAGTTTCATTAGAACCGTAAGGAAGAGGTCTAGTGAAATGTCAAAGCCTCAAATTTATTGGATTTTTCCTGTAATTTTAGGAATTTTAAACGCTTGATTTTTCATCGATAATTATAAAGGACTTTTCATAAACGATGTCGGAATTTGACGAAACCTATCCCATTAGGTTCGGAATATTTTTTTATGCTAGGATTACATTTTTTGTCAAAGATGGAGGTTGTCGGTAGTGGTTTCAATGAATTACTTCATGGTTAAGTTTGGTTATAATATATATTATAATAGTTACTCCCCTTTATAAATAGACTTCAGCAAACCCTTATTCTTAGAGTCAAACATGAAGCCGTGGTCAACAAATAAAACAAGCCGCCTCCTCCATCTGACATTGAATGAACAGTTCTAACCAATTCTTCCTCCCATTTTAATAAAAATCTATCAATCGACTTCAAAAATCCTTAATACCTATATTGTTCAGCTTGATGAGCTTTTCTAATCGAACGAAGACAATCAATTATGTTAACCTGAGGCGACAGAACTTTAGCCACAAAGGATGTGGCATTCGAATTGAATTGAGGATGGTAACAGCCACCAAGTTGAGCGAACTTCATGGGGGAGGGCTAGCGGGCTGAGGAGAATAGCTCAGCAATTTCAGGTCGTCGAAAGATGGGAGTTAGGCGTCGCGGTAAAGGGGTTCTTGATGGCAGCAGGGTTTGAGGAAGACCAGCGATGTATGATTATCCCGAACACAGTTAATACCATCAATAAATTTAGTTTTTATTGTTAAGATTAATCCGTTAATAAATCTTAGTTTGATTAAAATCTTATGTTATGAAAAATATGAATTTGTTGTAAATGGAATCCAATGAAAACGAAAAAAGGATATGCGAATTACTGTTGAACGAAAGGGAAGGGAAACTGTACTTTTGGGTCCGATCCTTTTGGAACAATATTGATGAATTTTTTAATTAACTTAGCTCACTTTTAGTCAAACAAAATTAAGCATAGGCTAACTCATATTTGGATTCATACAGAAGGTTGAGAGTGGGTCCAATAATAGTAGCGAAAGTCAGAAGGAGACATGCGAAAAGAAGGACCTGGGAACAGAACCCGTTCGGCCAAATTCAAATAACGTAATTTGTTATTTAACGATAATTAAAGATTTAATTATATTAATCAAATTATATTAACAACAGCATGGACTTTACAGGGCTGTTGAAGCCTGGGCAAACGCGGAGCATGAGAAGAGGATCGGCCCAAGTTTCATTAATATAACTGGTTGTATAAGCTAGTTGATTAAGAAGAATATTTAGGAATCAAATTGTTTAATTAACTTATGCATTAACTAAATCATGGGTTTGTACAGGTCTATGGGAAAACATCTAAAGCTTGGAACATGAAGAAAAAAACCAAAGACCGGGAAGAAGTAAATTGGTCGAACCTTGGTTATTTAAAAATGTAATTAACTATACAACACAATGATTAAGGATTAACTTTTAATTGAATTATAATTACTTAAATTATTAATTAATAACTCATATATGACTAGAATTGGCCCAGACCAGAGACGTTGGGGCCAAATGAACGAACTCTTTATTTTGGATCCGACTGGAAGAGTATTGGACGAGATTGGAATCGACTGTGATTTTCAGTTAAATTAAACACTTGTTTAATTTAACTGAATCGGACTGTTTAACAGAAAATCGAATCAAGGTGAGTTAAACTCACTCAGTTCTTCCCATTTATATTTTATATAAATTGGGTTTTTCTTTTGTGTGCTCTGTTTGCTAATGGTTTACTGTTTGCTAGTTATATATTTATTTTTTGATTTAACTTATGAAATTAAACCGTTGTTTAATTTCAATGAAATACCAAATCGTTATTTTAACGATTGGATCCAATGAAGGTAACTTACCTTATTGGTCACGTTTATTTATAAACGTGTTTAATTATTCGAATTGTTTGAATTGTTTTGTTGATTGATTGATGTTAAATGGTCGTTATTTGTTGTTATAGATATTATCAGTTAAATGGAATTGAATGATCTGATTTGAGATAACCAATTTGGATACAGGGAAGAACAGGTTGGAGGGATCCAACGGGATTCCTCAAATGTTTTATATATTATTTATTTTCAAATATTATCAATATATGAATTGTCCTAATTAGGTGATTGTTTTAATTATTGGTAGTTGACTGGAAATTCAACATGTGTTTGGTTTTAACCAATGGGAAATATTGGTTGAGTAATTGGTAGTAAATGGCTTAAGAATAAATTGTTTTGTTATATTGATTTACCGTCAGGTGAATCGATAGAACTGAAGTATGAAATTTATTTTATAACTGGATAAAAATTTTGAATAAAAAGTTTATTTAAAGGAAAATAAATATTTTTTATTTATTATTTAAATTTATAATTAATTATTAATTGATTTTATATAGTAAATTCTGATGTTAATCAGATTTATAAACTTGTGAATGGAAATTAACGTAACGGTTAAATTTGGATAATTGTTTTTTTAAGAAACAATTAATGGAATTATTTAAATTAATTGTATTTTTAATTAATTTAAAGGGAGAACGAATTGGAATGGGTTAACGAAATAGTTGGGGTTTGAGTTGACTAAACCGATTGTTTTAACTAGAATCGACTATTAAATTAGTTTGTTTCGAATTTACGCAATTAAATAGTTTAAAGAATATTTGTTCTAATGAACTTTTAAAAAGGAATTTACTATTTATTTTAGTTAATAAAGGAATTAACTACTTTACAGTAGATAATGATTAAAGTAAATTATTATCTTGATTAATAGTAATTTGGGAAATTAGTTTTTAATTGAATTGATGTAAAAAGTAATCGAGGTTGAAATGAAGTCTAGTTGAATGGTGAAAGGAGTTTATGAACAGGTTTTATATTTAAAACCCGAATTTTTACAATGAAGTTAAAAAGGAAGTCCAAGTGAATACAATAGCTTGAAATAAATGTTACTTAATTATTTGAATTAAGTTAGAGGAAATTAAGATAAAAGTGTTTATAATAAACCAGGGTTATATAAATGAGATTTAAAGTGTAAAAGCATTAATTTTAAATTAACGTTACTTAAATACGAGATTAAGTAAAAAGGGGGAAATTGAAATAAGATTATCAAAGAGGCGAATGGATGAATAGATTTGAAAGGACATTGGTAAAAGTGAATTTAGGTAAAGAAGTGGGTCATAGGGTTGTATAACCAAATCCGGATTACAAAGGAATTTGTTTAAGGAGGCAGAGTTAAAAAGGTGTTGTTTATAAGATATTACTTAATTAAGGAATTATGAAAGAAGGGTTATATTCGAGAAAGAGATTTTTAAAAAGTAAGAAGGTTTTATGAAACCGTATTTGAATAAAATAGTTAAATGGAATTTGTGTGGATATTGGAATGAATTATTGGGTTATAGCTCTTATCCATCTAAAGATAAGAACGTTGTTGATCAAGGTCTGAGAGGTAATTAAAATACCCCAACTTGAATGACATCAGGATTATCCGAGGAAGATTTTTAGTTGTAATGGTAAAAGGGGTTAGTGATAATTTATAATTTTCGTTAAAGTAATAATAGTGCAACGTTTAGTGAAAATTAGGAATATATATATATATATAATGGGATTTTCAAAGTGAAAGGGGAAATTAAAAAGGGGTTGCGTGAAATTATAACGGTTTCGAGCTAGAAATGAAATGTAAAGTTGATTTCTATTCTATAAGAATAAGCATGGATTATTGTTTTCAAGTAATGAATAAAAGATATTCCGTAACGTTGTTTTACAAATAAATAAGTTGAATTGATTTCTGTAATGGCCCGAATTTCCGTTCTCTTTGAGTCGACGAATAACACCACATGTCCAACCCAAATTGCACAGAATTATGAATCATTAGTAGAAAGAAGTTAGAGGACGAGAAATAGAAAGAAAGAAATATTAAAATAGAAAAAAACAAAGAACACAAACTCAAAGTGGAACGAATAAAATATATTTGATAACATAAACTTTGAAATACAAACCAGTAACTTTACATGCATGCTATCATCAGAGCACAACAGCTAACTCTGGAACAGTTATAAACACCTGTTTCCAGACACGAACAATTACACAGCAGAAAATATGATAGTCCATAGCTAACTAGTGAAGCCTCATGCTTCAAGCTCCTCCAAGTGAATCTGAAAAGAATCCCGACTACTTGACTGCCCGTACAAGTTTGGACACCCAAGAGTTTAGGGAAATCAAAATAAACTCTCGGTCAGTCATGAGACTGGTGTGAGTAAACTCCAACCATTAGTTTAACTTTCGAAATCCCTTTGAAAGAAATGATAATCGTAAGACCGATCCACACATAAACATGGATGGTTTTTACCTTACGATAACCAAAAATATTTTTGATATCAAATCCAGTGATATTATAATAATGTCTACATAAAATAAATAAAATCTAACGGAACGCTTGCATCTCACACTCCATATATAATATTAAATCAAAAACCGCAAGGCGCTTATTGGAGATTGGATTTCCAACATGACAAGGTATGGAACAACCTTTCGATAGTGTATCTCTACAGGGGAATACACTGGGTTCAACAAGAACGTCTTGCAACCCGTCCCACACATGGCAGACCACTCATTTAACTTGAGTGTACCGAGCATATTATCACCAACGGTTGTGATCATCAAGCTTTACCGAAAGCATACAGCAGCGAATAGAATAAGAAGCAAATAAAATTTTTCTAGATCAGGTGATAATACCCCTAATGGGAATGACCCACATGGCCATGCTGCCTGCCCGATTTTTGTCATTTCCCGGGTGATGAGGCTTGAGGTCACGATTATCTTTCAGCACATATTTCCATCATTTACTTTTAATATAACGTCGTCATACATTCGTTTGTATACATTGTCCTAGGACTAGACAACCCGAAGGCTCTATCCCATCAATCCATCTTGGGCAATTTCTACCTAGGATTAACAGAACAACCCTTGCACTTTACTCTGTCTTCAATTATCTTCAGCATAAGTTGATTCGTAACGCTTAGACCAATACGGAGTGGTTTTCATAATTTGGTCTGATCCCGGTCTCTCCGTATTGACAACGGAGGTACAAAATAAAATAAAACTTTGATAGTCGGTGATTTAACTATCAAATAAAACATCCATACAACCAACGATCCGATTTCCAAATGGAAATTCTAACGATCAATCATCAAACAACACTGGCCCCATTTTAAATCAATTCCTTATTATATTATCATTTCCAATTCCCATTTCCCCTCTTTTGTATCCTTTCTAAGCTCGATTTCCTTTTTCGATTCTTGGAAAAATATTTCCAATATTATAATTTCTTTATTCGAGAAAATCTGTAAGAAAACAATTCTATATATTCACGAATCCTTATTTTCTAAATTCAGAAAATATACCTTATTATTATCGGAAAATATTTCGATATTCCATTTCTTAATACCTTGTTGACCAATTCATTTCATTTTCTACATGTAGAAATATCCCTCATTTTATTTGGGGAATCATTTCAAAATCCTTTAAATTAATCCGATGTTATAAAAACATAGTTATTATAACTCAAACCTTTTATCATTTATTAACTAACCATATCGCTAGCCAATCTTCACTATCGAACCTTAACCATTCCTCCATCAATCATGAAGTCAATCAATTTGGGGTATAATTACCTCTCAGACCTTAATTGAACAACATTCTCAATTTTGAAATAGTCAGAACTCACAACTTCAAGTCTTCAATCAAAACATCGCTTATGCGACTCTCAGATTCAATCTAAGGATGCATTTCTTTTACGGAAAAACATTTGATTATAACGGTAGCGTTATAATCGTTGTTTCCCAATATTTGTTTTATAAACATTTATTATAATGGTAACATTAAAATCACTGTTTAGATTTACAAAACATTTATAATAACAACAACGTTATAATCGCTGTTTAGATTTACAAAACATTTATAATAACAACAACGTTATAATCGCTGTTTAGATTTACAAAACATTTATAATAACAACAACGTTATAATCGCTGTTTAGATTTACAAAACATTTATAATAACGATAGCGTTATAATCGTTGTTTCCAAGTATTTGATTTATAAAAATATAACTTTTACTTATTAATTTCAATAAATAAATTAATAAGTAAATAAATAAATAATTACACAACTAAATTTGATTCAAAACGTAAAATTAAAATAACTACTTCTCTAAATTCGATATGATTGAATTCCAATAAATAACTCTCTCTCGAATAATCTATATTCGATTTATATTCTAAACTTCAAAATTTATCTACCAGTTTAGGTTAATTCACTTTTGAAATTATCCTTTCCAAATCATTACCAAATTCTTTTACAACCATTCCAATCTATAAAACGTTATCACACTTTATTTTATATTCTGAATCATGAACTAAAACTCATTGTTTCTTTTAAATGGATTACCTATTTCCTTTTCCATTCAATTACAATCCAGATTCATATTTCAAAACTAAATTTCCTTTAGAGATATGTCATTTGCAAAATATTTTCTTTAAACCATTCACTTAAATCGTGAATATATTTCTTTTATATACAATTTGATTTCATACATATAAACATATCTTAAACCCAAATCTTATTTACAACTTCTATTCAGAATTATTCATACAAGCCTCATCTCTTTTTATTTCAATCATTCAAAACCTCGTTTAAATTTCCATAGTAATAGCTATGTTTAAATCTCATTTCAAATATTGGCTTAATAATCGATTTCCACTTCTCCATAAAAATTCAAATTTTAATTTATATTTCAATATATCGTATGGTGAATAATTCAATTAATTTATATTATCATTTATAAACAAATTCTTGATTCATCCATTTGAACCGATTCTCTATTCTCAACTCTATTCAAAAATTAAATTTCTATTTTTGGAAATAAATTTCCTTTTTAAATCCCAAATTCCTTCTCTATATCTGAAAATATTTTGCGGTATTTAAATACCAAAATTCTAGGCCAGTGTGCTCAAACACAACAAAGACAATCACTGATTATATATACCACACCATATATCACAATCAAGGGGAAAACAGTAAAATAAATATTGAGGAACCCAGTTGGGTCCCTCCAACCTGTTTCCTTGCATCCACAGATGTTAATGAACATCAATAACATTAATTTCACATCAATATGAAATACCATGGTGAACAGAATTAATAACGATTAATGATATAACTATATCAACCAATTTTATCAACCATGCAACCAAACAACCATCACACAGTATAAAATTACAACAAATAAATTTAAAACTCTATTGTATAAAAATATAAAGTAGTCAGAGTTAGTGATTTTACTCTCATTGTATGTAGTTGACGGTTCTGCGTTATTTCATATAATTTCAAGCATATGTTTGAAATCACATGAAACTCCAATTGTCTCTAATTCTTTCCGAACCAATCTGTACTTGTAGTATTTTCCGCTGAGATCCAAATGCTTTCTATTCTGTTGAATTCTGATAGCATTTGTAAATATTATATCATTTATAATTCACACTTAAATTTAAACACTTTTAAACTATTAGTACCTTTTTAATTCATTTTAAATCAGAATTTACACTTTAGTCAGTGGTTAACCATAAACCGTGAACGCCCCTTTTTTCCTGTTAGTTTCTTTGTTAGAAAAGCACATAGGCCCGTCTTCTTCATTTCCAGTTGCAGGAGTTAACTTGCTGCCATGAGTTAAGCTGCACAACTTCATACATCCCCTTGTACTTAATTACCGTTATTAATAATCCTCAAAAACCTCTAATCATGTCACTTGCTTCCCTTCTTCCCCGTTCATCGTTGTTCTTCCTGTCATAAAAAGAAAGCCATTTATTAACCCTTACTAATGATGCTCCACACCCGTAATCCTTCATCCCTACTGTCAGTGACCCGCTTCATCATCTGTCGGGACTTTCATGGCCCAAAGTCCTTAACGTCCTCTTCCCCAAAACCAAATTATAAAACCTGTATTAGTTTTTTTCTTCCCATAAACACAACAGTACATCTTCTTCACATAACACATAACTACAGCGCATGCCAAAAACCCTTTTTCCTTTTTACCCTAACTTCTTCCATCTTCCATAACCAAACAATCATGAGACACTTAACTTCCATTCAACACTTACGCACCATAACAACACATCCCAAAAACTCCATTGCCCAGCATTTAGAAACTGGCGACCCAGAGCTCCATCTACCAAGACCGTTGTTTTTACCCTCTTGAACTACTCACGTCCAAGCGTTGATCCAATATTTAACTTCACCCTGCTGCTTTACCCTTATTAAAATGCTTAAACCTTCTTCCTCCCAATCTCCTTCACAAAACTGACGTACTACAACCTCTGTTCTTCCCTTCACCTCACAGCACACATAAACACAATCTTTTTCCTATAGTTCCTGGATCTCCAATCCTCACGGCTTTCAATAACACAACGAACCTTAACATCTCTCCACTGCTCGAAGCTCACACCACCTCACAACCTTCGATCCTCAGCCCATCTTTCAACGCCCACTGCGTCACCTAACCACCATCGGACCCGACTGTACCTTCACCACTAGTCACATCTCCCTTCGAGCTTCCCCCTCCGACCATCACTAAGAACTACGACACCTAAAGCTTCTGAACAACACAGTAAAACCAAATATAACAAATTTCCTAAAGACAAACGCCATCCCCAGACTTCACCTTTCCACCATGCCAACCTTGAGATCCTCCGGTAGCCTGCAGACCCCGTACGCATCTAAAACTTAGCCTCATCGAGAACCTGTTCTAGTGTTGGCGTTCAGAAAAAATAGAACTGGGCACTGCGAATGGCTTTGGGTTTAGTGTGAATCATTTTGGTTTCATTTTTTCTTTTTATTCTCGTGTTTTACTTTGTTTTTGTGAGCGAGAGTGAGATGCCAGTATTTAAGGAAGATGAAGCTTGGCTAGCACGGAACGGGTAGCTTGATACACACGGTTTCACTTCGCTTTGCAGGTACGGAAAAAAACGTGAAGCGCACGAATCTGGAAAAACTTGGAGAGGACAGTTTCGATTTTATTTTGTTTGCAGATAAAACAATTGAGAAGAATGGTAGCATATGCCCTTTTACAGTGACATTTACTCTTAGCTACAAGACTTGACCAATCATACCATACTCGCATGCGAGAAATATTTTATTCAAGACGTGGCCATTGTTTGGTTTCAGAAGTATGTAAATAAAGTTTGGTTTCTTTCTTTGGTAGTATGCTGGCTTCATAAATGTTGCTGATATTTTCAGCTGCACCAAGATTTAGAGTACATGTATTGGAGATTTGCATAAGACTTGAGATTTGAAAAGAGATTTTCTGAAATATTGGACCCGTGAAACATATATGACAGTGGAATGGCACTCTCTAGTGATATGTCCTTTCTTAATAATAATAATAATAGTGTGTAAGTTAGCAGCATACGACCATTTCCCGGCACTGTTTGTCTGAAATCGAAGAAAATCAAATAATGATAAAGGCATTGGTCTTGTAGAACATAGAAAATCCTGAAGTTGGTTTCACAATATTTCTTATATATTGGTAAAATTGATCAAAAGCATGTCTTCATTCCATAACATAAAGTACCAGAGTATTTGAAACACCCCACCTCCGTTAAGGTCACTCTCAAAGGGAATGCCCTAATTTTGGTGGAGGCTTATAAGTATAAGTCACAGATACACAAGACAGATATAAGAACACATATTTTTGAACAGCGGAAAACAACAGCAACTTTTATTTCATTAAAATACGTGTTACACAAACCATGTCATAATTGTCTTACAATACTTCCAAAAGCATTAAATCTTCATAACTGTCTTGATTTCATTATTCAAAGAAGCATAAAAAAACATAAGTAAACTGCATAAGTCCCATAATTGCTGTCCAAAACCATAGTCCAAAACGAAAAATGATCCAAGCAATACATTCTTTCTCTTCAAGCTGGATGTGAAAACCGGTCAAGCTGCGGTATTCCCTCCCTGTGGACCTGGGGGGGGGGGGAGGGGACGAAAGAAAAGAAGACGAAAGAAAAGTAGAGTCAGACATAAGGCCTGAGTAAGTCTAGGACTATTCAGTCTATGAATAAAGAACTGGGCATGATAAGTATAAACTGGAAATGGGAAAGCACCAAAACTAAGTTAAGTTGTCTAGAGTCGAATATACTATCGTACCCTATATTAATATCTGCATCCATATAAATTAGTTCCCGACAGACACCCCATAATCAGGGTGAAGTGATCCATTTCTAATGATCGACTCCTACTCGCATAGTTACATGTATCTTACGGCCCCCGTTGTTGTAGTTACCTATGCTGGTCCCACCATGGGGTGTATCAAGTCCCATGGTGGCAGCCTGACACAATTCTAGAATGCACAGGTATACTACTGGTGTCAGTGCCTTATTTTTCTGCACCGGAGTGTGTGCACGCCCGCACCCCGTTAGAACCTACACTGCTGCACCACCGCCGTTGATTTGACCTCTTACAGTTAGCCCAGTAATCGTGCCCCACCCTGCCTAGTTCAGGGTATCTTGGTACACCTTGTAGGGTTACTACTGAAAAGGGTCCCCCGCTACTAGGTTTTCTATTTCTAGCCAACATGCTAAGTTGGTTAAGTGTTTTGTAAACCTAACCCCCAATCAGTCTGTATAGTTTAGCAGGTTCCATTTTGATTAAGTATTAATTCAATTTACTTAATCCTATCAATCCCGACTCAGCCTTAATTTTCTTATTAAAGCCTCGACCTCTCACATTAGACAAATATTGTTGTGGCTGCCTGTTGCCGGTTGGGTCCGGGCAGTCTTACGCCACAACTCAGTCTAACCTCGGGTCTTTATTAGGCTCCGTGTTTAACCACCCACATTGTATAGGTATTGTTGTGACTACTGGACAGCCCGGCGGTTCCGAGCAGGTTTACATCACAACTCAATCCAACCTCGGGTTAAACACATCGTATTTTCTAAATTTACATATTTTGTCTCTTTCCTTTTTATATGTAAATATTTGCGGCCCATTATTCAAATTCATCTTTATTGGGTAAAATTAATTTATACCACTTAATTTGTAACGACCCAGAGATTTCGGCCCCGAAAATCGACATAAATATCTTTACCGTAACTCATGTCGATCCTCCAACACCGAAAATACTGGATAGTTATTAGAAAGAATTGAGAGGGTGAGGTAAGAAAGAAAGAAATATTAGAATAGAAGAAGGAGAAGAATCAATACAACACAGAGTCTCACATCGCAGCGGAGCAAAATATAATATAGAAATAAAACTTTATTGAGAGCTTTAAATAAAACTTACAATATCAGAGCATATCAGTACATCTGGACAGTTATAATGGCCTGTCCTCATATAACATACAGCGGAATAATAATCATCATATGTCTGAACTCCTTTAGCTCGTCTTTGGACTTCGCAGCACTGATAACCTGAATCTGCACAACCCGGTCTAACCCGAGCATTTACAAAACACCGGGTCAGTCTGGTGAACCAGAGTGAGATAAACTCACACAGTAATTTAGGTATCACACAACTTGATTTTTAAGTCAAAATCCTTTCAAAAGAAAAGGATAATCGTAAGACCAAATCCACACATAAACACGGACGGTTTTTACCTTACGATAACCCAAAATATTTTTAAATCAATATCTTTTCTGATATTACAATAATGTCTAAATACAAGTAAATATCAATCTAGTGGAACGCTTGCATCTCACGCTCCACATATGTAGTATACAATCAAAACCGTGGGCGCTTATTGGAGATTGGTTTCCGACCTTGACAAGGTATGGGACCACCTGCCGATAGTGTATCTCTAGAGGCGAATACACTGGGTTCAACAAGAACGTCTTGCAACCCGGCCCTCACATAACCGACCACTCATTTCGCTTGAGTGTATCGAATGTATATCACCAACGGTTGGACTCAAACCACCGTTCCCGAATGGGCAGAATCGATAGATTAAGAAACAAAAGGAATTTCTCTAGATAGGTGATTATACACCCTAATGGGAGCGACCCACATAGCCATGCTGCCTGCCCGATTTCTGTCATCTCCCGGTTGATGAGGCTTGAGGCTACGCTTTATCAGCACATCTCATTCACTTCGAATGCCACATTGTCAGATCCATCAGAATCACTAATCGACGTCTACAACAATACATTATGTGTTGGCTAAAGAAGTTTCCTTCTCTGCTTCCACTCTTGGTACGGTTGAAGAAATCAATGTACGTGACTTTTTTTTTTTGGAAATACCCTGTCAGACATTCATCCATACAAGTCATCCAGGAACAGGATGAACCGAAGGTACTCTCCTACCGCATCCATATAGGAATCACCCCTTGGATCAGTAGCGAGAAGTCCTTGCAACCCGTAGATTCCAACCACGACAGAACCACAGTTTATCTCTGGGAGCTAACCAGAGATTATAAGTGATCCTTCCGTTTATTAAAATCCACGGTCTTCAATGCTCTATCTCGATCATCTTCTGATATCTTCAAGTATTTGCTGGTCGGAATGGTTTTCGAATATACATTCGATCCCGGTCTTTCCGTACCAACAACCGTATTGGTCAGATTTGATAGTCGGTGATTTAGCTATCAAAATAAACAGTGTTTCAATCATGAAAATCCAATGAGTTCACTGGTTCAGTATTCAGCATCACTTGGCCTTTAAACAAATGTAAATTCAAACTTCTAGAACATCTCGAATTTATAAATATAACTTTACGCTTCTTATTTATCATAAGACTTTTCTTTAAAACATGTTCATTTTAATACTTGGGAAAATCCTATATCATATCCAGTTGATCAATCTTCACTTTTAAAACATTAGCCAAGTTATAATCTATATTGGGGAATCAATTTATTTACTCGTAAAATAACACGCCAAAATATCTCTTATTCATTACCTGAAATAAAATCCATGCTTATTCTTATATAATAAAACTCAACTTTACATTTCCTCTCTAACCCGAACATATCATTATATTTTCAGCAACCCCTTTTGATTTCCCTTTTACTTTGGAATTCTCGTTGTATATTTTCCAAATCTTCATCACAGATGCTGAGTTATTATTTCTCAAATGAAATAATAACTTTACAAATTTCCTTTACCATTACAACTAATATCACTTTCAAATAATCCTGATGTTGCTCAAGTTGGGGTATTTTAATTACCTCTCAGACCTTGATCAACAATGTTCATACCTGAAGATGGATATGAGTTGTAATCCAAAACTCGATATTACATTCCAGTATCAATACAAATCTCATCTCACTAATTTATTCAAAATATGGTTTCATAACTGCTTATCTCATTGAAAATCTCCTTCTCGAATAGGACGTTATTCCTTAATTTAATAATTAAGTAATTCCTTATAAACACCACTTTTAAACCTTTGCCCTTTTTAATACAATTTCATTTCACTATTCGGATTTTCTTACAAAATCCTTCTTCCTTTACCATGTTTAGTTTCACAAATTCCTTTTTAAATCCTTTCGGCCATTTCTCGCTTTGAATCTCTTATTTCAATTCCCCACCTTTACTTGACAACATTATTAAGTGATGTTAATTTAGAATTTGTCGATACAACGTCTCATTGCTTTTACAACCCTTATTAAAATCCACTCTGGTTTAGTCTAAAACCCTTTCTGTTCACAATTCCCTTTTTGCTTGATTCACCTATTGAGTCAATCTAATCTAAGTTGTCATGGTCGCTTAAATTCCTTTTATAGCATTGTTATACAAATTCGGTTTTTAAAATGTAAAAGTCGTTCCTAAACTTCTTTCACCTCAGTTTGATTTTATTTCAACCTTGATTAGTTATTCATTTAAAAACTAATTCCCCAATTTCAATCATCTGGTTAATTTCTATCCCCTTGTATATCAATCTGATTAACATCAGAATTTCCATATAAAATAAATTAATAATAAATTATGAATTTAAATAGTAAATATTTATTTCCTTTTAAACAAACCTTTATTCAAAATAAAATATTTTTCAAAATCTATCCTTAGTTATAGAGAAATTTTATAACTTCAATTCGATCGATTTACCAAACGGTAAGTCGATATAAATAAAATAATTTACTTTTAGGCCATTTATTGCCGATTACACAACCAATATTACCCGTTGGTTAAAACACAACACAGGTCGACTTTCCAGTCAATGGTCACTACCAAAATCAATTACCCATCATGACAGTTCATATTTGATAATATGAAAATAAATAATACATTTGAGGGATCCGGTTGGGTCCCTCCAATCTGTTCTTCCCTGTATTCAAATGGTTATCTCAAATCAGACCATTCAGTTTTGTTTAACTGATAACACTAAATAGCAACCATTTAACATCAACCCCAAGCAATTCAAACGATTCAACCATTTAAACATGACCAACCAAGGTGAGTCACCTTTATTGGAACCAATCGTTAAAAATAACGATTTGATATTTCACTGAAATTAAACACAGTTTAATTTCATCAGGTAAATCAACAAACAATTGTGTAACTAGCAAATAAGCATCCATCAGCAAGCAAAACACACACAAAATAAAGAACCCAATTTATATAAAATATAAATGGGAAAACTGAGTGAGTTTAACTCACCTTGATTCACCCGTCGTTGTGTTTGCCGATACGGTCCCATCATTATTTGTTTTACCAAATTCCTTTGCTGTAAGATACAAATATAATTTTAATATGGTACCACTACTTAATTTAATAATAATATTAGAATGTTAATAGTGATTTATTTAGTACCAATCTCTAATTAACGTCATAAACATCCGTTCCCTTTTGTCCTTACTAACGTTAACTAATGTTAAATGTAAATTGCGTTTAGGCATATAAATTGCAAATTTGGCTTGTGAAGGAAATAGTAATAATAATATTAGGCAAAGTTTTTAAACATGGTTACACAGTTGGCACATAACAAAACTAGGCTGGGTACAAACGAAACTACCTAGGCCCCATACATATTATATACGTTAGTCATTTTTACAAATCTTCTCCAGGTGGCCATGTGTAATATGTTGTATGTGTTACCAATTATAAACAGTATTCGGCCTATACATATAATTTATTAATTTGGCACTTTAAATATTAGTTAAACTTCAATTAAACAATTTGAAACGGTTAAGCAAAATTAACTAGAGATTAGTCACCTTCATCGCTACTGTTCCCATCCATGCTTCTTCCGTTCGTGAAAACTCAGCGTCCCTTCTTTCCTGTTCTTCTCGCTGTAGTGTTTTGAACCCACCTCCCCATGCATGGAAGCCGCTCGCTACTGCACCCTTCACCGAACTGTATTTCTTCCCCAAAGCTACTGTTTCTCGCACCATCGGCACCCTGATACTCACGCTAACGTTCTCGGTTTTGACGCCATGGCCACATCATCGCAAGCGACGTTCTTCCCGCACACTGCATCGTTCAACAAAACAACTCCTACCTCGGACTCCTCATCAGGTCTTCATCCAAGAGAATCGTAAAATGCAACAGAGCCGCCTCAAGCTTCGCCCATGGTCTCGTCCCTCCACTTCCTCTGACAGCACTAGCTTGGGAGGCTCGAGTTATTAAAGAAGGTTACGTGATTTTTAATAATATAAGTATAGGGTTCGAACTTCTTTGTATAAAGGCCTGTAGCTTTTTTTCTAATTTACTGGAAGCTTTTGGTTTTTGCCAATTTTGAGTGAAGGAGGTGTTGTATATTTATAGTAGAGAGAAGTGTGTTCAGCAAGTTTTGTTTGGTTTGGCACGCACGCATCTTTGTTTGGGAAGCACGTTTCTGAGACATCAACTCAATCGGGTACACCTTGGCCGTCACGGTTTCTATTAGATGTGAAGGCAATGGGGTAGCATCTAAGGGTAGCTGCCAGAAGAGTTTCAGTTTCACATGGCGGTGAAATGTTGGGAGGACAACTTTGATTTTGAAAGCATAGGGGAAGGCCTATGGCTTGTGTGTGCATAGCTGTTTCACTAATATGTATATGGGGCTATGTTTCACTAATATGTATATGGGGTAGGTTATACTAGAAAACGTTGCAGCGAAGTAATTGTGTAAATATGTATATATCTGTTTACTTTTATAAGTTTTGGATACTTGTTTTTTTTTTTTTTAAGAATTTGGGACGCTAAGGACAAAAAGTTGGCATGCAAGGGACCAAAAGGAGTACGTAACTAAAAGAGAAACAAAAAGAAAGGTTACATATTAAGTGGGATAGATTTAATAATATTAAAATGTGCCAAACTTCATCTTAGAGAAATCGCGTTAAAAATCACTACATACAATCTCAAATCAAGATAAAGACACCTATTCCTAACATAAAAAAATATTCCGGATCCAATGGGACAGGTTTCGTCGAATTCCGACACCGTTTGCGAAAATCCTTTAGAAAATATTGATGAAAAACACCGAGCATTAATTCCTTAAAATTACAGAAAAAATCCTAAAAATATGAGGCCTTGACGTTTCATTAGACCTCTTCTTAAGGTTTCGTATGAAACTTGTTTCGTTGAATTTGGAGTCCGTTTGACCAGCTAACCATTCAATAAAAGTTACCCACACCACTATGTACGGTTATATGAGCGTTGCAGACTGAAATAAAAATACAGTTGTGTTCAGTGAGGTGTCGTGATCCCAAAAATGTAATAATATCGGTAGATTAACTCATATTGTGAAATCCCAAAATCGCTAATTAAGGGTGCAAAATACTCCAAATAAAAAGTTGTGTATTTAATTAATTAAAAATTTCCATAAAATTCTATAAATTAAATTATGCCTATGTCTCAAAAGGACATTGGCCAAATTCGAAACCAGTATCTAGTTATATCGAATAAACCGTTACGGTCGATAAACGATCACGCCGCTGTTTTTCAGCCAAATTAATTTGGGCATAACTTCCAATCTACACGACGAAATCCCGATTTTTCTCTTCCACTAGAAAAATATACTTCACCTGCTCCATTTGTTTCTTGTTTCACAGAAATCCGATTTAAAACGGGCTTTGTATATCCAGTTGAAGTTCAAAACTCTATTTTACGAACTGCAGCGCTGTTATGGGCTCGTTTTATTTCATATATTAATATATATCGTTCAAATTTGTTTAGATAGTGATTTAAATATTAAAATCCATTTATATTCCAAATATAATATTTAAAATAATAAATAAAATATTTGACGGAAAAAAAAATACGGGACGTTACATTCTTTCCCCCTTAAAATAATTTCGTCCTCGAAATTGCTAAAGTAAGAAAGAACGTTACTAACCCATTAACTTTTCAATCCATTTTATTTTTAAATCAAAACCAATTTTATACCGTATATGAATATTTTCAAAAATATCGAAAAATTTCTAACACATTAAATTCCCGGAAAAATTCGGCAGAGTCTCCCCTGCACGGAGTGACATCTGCGATATCGTAGGATCAAATAATATATATACATCGACCACAAGGTCGGAAAACAAAAATAAAAACCCAAAATTTTATATTTTTGCGTGGGCGTACCTTTTCGAGCGCTATTGAGCATATCTGCTCAACGTATATGCGATTTACCCAACCCGTATCAATCTGGCTAGCCATCTGGCACCTGTACTTCACTCAATTCACACATAAGTAATAGATATATGAAATTCTTAAGTAATATTTCACTAATCCACAAGTATAACTACCCAAATTCCAAAATCAAACAGATGGCATCACTTTATTTTCAACTACAGGGTCAAATCTAAATCTCAATTCATATTCACTTTTATTCCGGTTAAATTATACTAGAAATTATTCTTTAGTTTATAATCCATTCAGTTCCATTTAATTGTTGATTATTTCTATTCAAACCACTATCGTCCAATAACAAACAAATTATAATCAACAACCAATATACAACAAAATCAACCAAATCAATTGAATCCACCTTCAATATTAATATTTTATTTTGGTTTCACAGATTTGATTATTATTTATTCATCAAAATTTTAATTTCCAACTCTGTTTTATTTAATTTCAATATCATTCGGAATTCATTAAATTTCACTTAACCAAGTTAAGTTTTAGTTCAAATTTTCAATTCAATTTGAATACCATTCAAATCGATCAAACACACTAATATCTCAATAATTTGATCAAATTATTTCTTTTCTATACAAAAATATAATTCGGGTAAAATTATTTCATTTACCCTCTTTTCAAAACAATACTGTATCCATTGCCATTTCTATGCTTCTCAACACTTGAACTGATCAACAAACACAATACAAAACATTTGTATATGAAATTTACAATTACGCTCTCATATATATATATACACTTAATCTCGATCTAGGGTATTACTAATCCAATCTCTATCGAGTTTCACCACAGAGCCAAGGTTATTGCTAAACCAATAGCTCTGATACCACTGTAACGACCCAGAGATTTCGGCCCCGAAAATCGACATAAACATCTTTACCGTAACTCATGTCGATCCTCCAACACCGAAAATACTGGATAGTTATTAGAAAGAATTGAGAGGGTGAGGTAAGAAAGAAAGAAATATTAGAATAGAAGAAGGAGAAGAATCAATACAACACAGAGTCTCACATCGCAGCGGAGCAAAATATAATATAGAAATAAAACTTTATTGAGAGCTTTAAATAAAACTTACAATATCAGAGCATATCAGTACATCTGGACAGTTATAATGGCCTGTCCTCATATAACATACAGCGGAATAATAATCATCATATGTCTGAACTCCTTTAGCTCGTCTTTGGACTTCGCAGCACTGATAACCTGAATCTGCACAACCCGGTCTAACCCGAGCATTTACAAAACACCGGGTCAGTCTGGTGAACCAGAGTGAGATAAACTCGCACAGTAATTTAGGTATCACACAACTTGATTTTTAAGTCAAAATCCTTTCAAAAGAAAAGGATAATCGTAAGACCAAATCCACACATAAACACGGACGGTTTTTACCTTACGATAACCCAAAATATTTTTAAATCAATATCTTTTCTGATATTACAATAATGTCTAAATACAAGTAAATATCAATCTAGTGGAATGCTTGCATCTCACGCTCCACATATGTAGTATACAATCAAAACCGTGGGCGCTTATTAGAGATTGGTTTCCGACCTTGACAAGGTATGGGACCACCTGCTGATAGTGTATCTCTAGAGGCGAATACACTGGGTTCAACAAGAACGTCTTGCAACCCGGCCCTCACATAACCGACCACTCATTTCGCTTGAGTGTATCGAATGTATATCACCAACGGTTGGACTCAAACCACCGTTCCCGAATGGGCAGAATCGATAGATTAAGAAACAAAAGGAATTTCTCTAGATAGGTGATTATACACCATAATGGGAGCGACCCACATAGCCATGCTGCCTGCCCGATTTCTGTCATCTCCCGGTTGATGAGGCTTGAGGCTACGCTTTATCAGCACATCTCATTCACTTCGAATGCCACATTGTCAGATCCATCAGAATCACTAATTGACGTCTACAACAATACATTATGTGTTGGCTAAAGAAGTTTCCTTCTCTGCTTCCACTCTTGGTACGGTTGAAGAAATCAATGTACGTGACTTTTTTTTTGGAAATACCCTGTCAGACATTCATCCATACAAGTCATCTAGGAACAGGATGAACCGAAGGTACTCTCCTACCGCATCCATATAGGAATCACCCCATGGATCGGTAGCGAGAAGTCCTTGCAACCCGTAGATTCCAACCACGACAGAACCACAGTTTATCTCTGGGAGCTAACCAGAGATTATAAGTGATCCTTCCGCTTATTAAAATCCACGGTCTTCAATGCTCTATCTCGATCATCTTCTGATATCTTCACGTATTTGCTGGTCGGAATGGTTTTCGAATATACATTCGATCCCGGTCTTTCCGTACCAACAACCGTATTGGTCAGATTTGATAGTCGGTGATTTAACTATCAAAATAAACAGTGTTTCAATCATGAAAATCCAATGAGTTCACTGGTTCAGTATTCAGCATCACTTGGCCTTTAAACAAATGTAAATTCAAACTTCTAGAACATCTCGAATTTATAAATATAACTTTACGCTTCTTATTTATCATAAGACTTTTCTTTAAAACATGTTCATTTTAATACTTGGGAAAATCCTATATCATATCCAGTTGATCAATCTTCACTTTTAAAACATTAGCCAAGTTATAATCTATATTGGGGAATCAATTTATTTACTCGTAAAATAACACGCCAAAATATCTCTTATTCATTACCTGAAATAAAATCCATGCTTATTCTTATATAATAAAACTCAACTTTACATTTCCTCTCTAACCCGAACATATCATTATATTTTCAGCAACCCCTTTTGATTTCCCTTTTACTTTGGAATTCTCGTTGTATATTTTCCAAATCTTCATCACAGATGCTGAGTTATTATTTCTCAAATGAAATAATAACTTTACAAATTTCCTTTACCATTACAACTAATATCACTTTCAAATAATCCTGATGTTGCTCAAGTTGGGGTATTTTAATTACCTCTCATACCTTGATCAACAATGTTCATACCTGAAGATGGATATGAGTTGTAATCCAAAACTCGATATTACATTCTAGTATCAACACAAATCTCATCTCACTAATTTATTCAAAATATGGTTTCATAACTGCTTATCTCATTGAAAATCTCCTTCTCGAATAGGACGTTATTCCTTAATTTAATAATTAAGTAATTCCTTATAAACACCACTTTTAAACCTTTGCCCTTTTTAATACAATTTCATTTCACTATTCGGATTTTCTTACAAAATCCTTGTTGTAACTCCCCGTTTATTCTATAACCGTGAAAGTCATAAATTAAAGTATAATTAATTTGAAATCAAAGAACTAAGGGAAACGGGATACGCCATTGCGTTCGTCTCAGAAAAATACGCGAAATAGAGTCCGAGTTTTCGAAAAACGGAGTCCGTATGAAGAAGATATAGCCTCTGGAAGTTTCTGAAATAAGTTTAAAATTCGAACAGCTCAGGAAAGAAATTTGAAATTAAAAATCGGGCCCAACTGGCCAGGGCGGGAAAATTCCCGCCTAAGACACCCAGGTCGACTGGGCTGTCGACCTGGTCTAGCCAGGTCGACAGGGCTGTCGACAGGGCTGTCGACCTGGTCCAGACCCAGGTCGAACCCAGTCCAACCTGGCTGGCCTAGCCTATGTTGGTCGATTTTCAGAAGTCTGCTTTGTCATTAGGGCTAGGTGGCAGGTTCTAATTGGTCTCTCTTTCGAATGAATGGCTACGATCAATCCAAGCAACATCAATGGTCCTAATCAGTTCATAACCTCTATAAAAATGACCCTAGACTCTGCCTAGGTTTCTTACACAATTCTCTAGCCTCCATTGCTCTCTTCTTCTAATAAAAAAATAAAAATGGCGTCGCTGCTCTGCTGGAATTAAAACTAGAAGATAATCAACATCAGCCTAAGCAACTCAATTCAAACTAGAGATTAAAGTTTCTGCAAAGATTCTACAACAAGTTAAAGTTCTTTCTTTAATCCAATCAAGCCAAGTACAGTTATTTTCCGCTATAAACGTTAATTATAATTTTGATATGTTTTTAATTCTGAATCTGAGATTGTATATTTATTCTTTTCTGTCAGATTTGTTTTTCTATGACTGTTCTGTATCCCTTTTCTTCTTTTCTGTTTTTATAGCCAGGCTGCCACGAGCCTGTGCCTAATCTCATAAGAGATGAACGTATGAACGCAAATTTTGGGATAAATAATGAATGATGCGAATTGAATGTATGACTTTAGGTCTGAGGCATAAAATATATTGGACATATGCATAAATTTGACTATGAACATATAATTTATGCATGTTGTATGCATAGTTATGTTGTAATTTAGAACTGTAATTAATGAGCATATGTTGTAAACTAGATTTGGATCTATGCATATTCTATGATAGAAGAAAAGAGGAACCATTGTAAGATTACATATGATTTGAGACTTTGGACAAAATGCATATAAAAGGCAAGATCTGATTTTTAGAAGATATGATTTAAAGATTTATATTATTGGGTATAGTTTGCATAATGATTCATGACTCAAAAAGAAGAAGATATGGAAACTTAGGATTTACATTAATTAGGATATCTTTTATTGTGATTACACCTAAATAGGGATTTTTGGATATATGACATGCATTAAAATTAATGGTTATATTTGGTATAATTTATATGTGAATCTGCTGTAAAATGCTAGTTTAACAAAAATTGGAACATATGTTATATGGCAAATTATGTCCATATTCTGCGCTTATGCAAACATGGAGTATATATTGTGAATCATAACAATTATGTAGGCATATGAATTTAGGCCAATTTATGATTGGGCAAGGCATGTAAATAGAACCTTTTGAAATATTAAATTTGCTAAATCTGCTAATTTGTCAAGTTGCCTAAACTGCTAGTTTTGTTATATTGCCTAGACTGCTAATTAGATTGAAATGCCTAATCTGTTAAATTTGTCGGTTGAAATGCCTAACCTGTTATATTCCAAAATCTGCTAAGTTGTTAAACCTGTTAAATCCGTTAAGTCATATAAAATTTGTTATCTGCTATGTTGATATAATTCATCCTGTTATTGATATAATCTGAATTGGCATATATATTGGGTGTGCGCATAAACGGTAAATTATTAATTAATTGGCCGCAAAGATAAACATGGCTAACTCGAGGTTAGAATGAGTTTGCGGCGTAAATCTGCCCGGAACCGCCCGGCACATCCAGTGGCCGCAAACAATAGGTTCTAATGTGAGAAGTTAGTCATAACATGCGTAAGACACGAGGTTAGGTCTGGCTTGTGGCGGAAGTCTGCCTGGAACCGCCCGGCATACCCAGCGGCCACAAGCTACCGACCTAATGTGAGAGGTCTGTGCATTAATAATTAATTAATGCAAATCTAAGATAAGAACGACGTCTAAAACGTATTGGGGAAAATAGGGTTAAACCAACTGGATTAATAGGTGTAGTAAACCCGTCCATGAATCTGTAGGCCCAATACAAAGTTAGACAAATCTGAAAAATCTGTACATCTGATCTGTTAGTCTGAAAACTTGTTAACTTAATCTATGAACTAGTAATTCTGAATTCTGTATGTCTGAACTTGTAAACAAGTTAATCTGAGATCTGTTAGTCTGGGGACACAAGGTTAGGAGGGGAATTACTTGTGTCATCTGTTGTTTGGGACCCATATTAGTCAGTAACCCTTTCTGGTATCAAAACTTTGACCCAACAGTAGGTAGGGTCCGGGCACGCTTACTGAACTAATTATAAGAGGTTCATTCTGATAATGGCGAGGGGTGTTGATGGTGCGTTCCAACCGGGTCATGTGCGTGCATGGATCCCGGTCTGCCTCTGAGGATGTAAGACGCCGTGACATATGTAAATAGGTCTGTGCCAATTGGTTGTCACTTTAGGGAGTGATACACCCTACTGTGGGGCCGACACAGGATATTTATGTATTAGGGAGCCGATCGCTTGGGGTAGGGTTTTAGGGTACGCTTAGTTCTGTCTGTTTCTGTTGGTACCGTCTGTTTCTGTTGGGTGGTAACACCTGTCTGTTTCTGTGTGGTACCGTCTGTTCGGGTGGTAAAGGCCCATTACTAGTGTACACCTAATTCCACATTCTATTTCCATAGGGATAAATCTGTTTCTTCTTCTGTCTGTTTCTGATCGGGTAGTAAAGGCCCATTATTAGCATTCTGTTTCTGTTAAAGTATACTGTACCCGTTCCTGCTTCAATTTAGACATTAGGGTGACACCTAATTTTGCTATACTAGTATTAGTGCAGAGAAGTGTAAAACAATAGTTTATATCATTCTGTTTTTCTGTTATATCTGCTACACCTGTTATAGTTATCTCACATCCAGTTTTATGTTCATATCATATTATTATTATCTGTTCATATGCTGAAAGTCACTAGACTTGCCAGACTTTTTGTCTGACCCTTGTTGTTTCGCCTTCTTTCTTCCGTTTCCCCCCCAGGTTATCCAAGGAGGGAAATACTTTAGCTTGATCCGGATTTCTCTTTGCTTGAAGTGCTTAAAGTATGGCTTGGCTCTGTATAGCTTCCGTTCCATGGGGATTATGATTTTAAACTATGCATTTTGAAGGCTTTTGTACAAGACTGATATTTTGTACTTGAATTCTGAAATTGAAAGGATGTAACCATACTAATTTCTGTTTCCGCTGTAATAAAGTTAAAAATTTTCAAGTACTGTTTTATCTGTCTTGTAAGTTTCTGTTCTGTTTACTAAAATGCTCCACCAAAATCAAGGGCATTCCCTTTGTGAGTGACCTTAACGGAGGTGGGGTGTTTCACTTGGTATCAGAGCTGAAGGTTACCAGATTGGGTAAAGTTTTTGAAAATTATTTTCAAAAAAGGGTTTTGAAAGGAAGTATTTTCAAAAATAAAAGCTTATTTTGAAAAACATGATCCCCAAGAGCCATATATCTTTCTTTCAGTCCTTTTTGTGTTGAACCTTTCCTTTTTCGTTCCAGCATGTCTGAAGCATCTGAGATACCAGAGGGTGTTCATGTACCCGGTTGGTTTCGTCAATATCTTGAGGCTAGGACCGCCGCTGCTGGTCTAGCAAATGATCCCGCTCCTCCACACCCTCCTCGTGCAATTGCTTTCTCAAAGATCTGTAGAGATTTTAGGGCCATGGGTGGGAAGGATTTCAAAGGAACCGAATCATTCGTAGAAGCAAGGAATTGGCTCAAAGAAACTGAGGATCTATTCGTTATCTTCGAGGTGGACGATAGGCAGAAGGTACAGTTGGCAGTATGGCTACTCAAAGACGAAGCTTCCTACTGGTGGGAAGTCACTAACGCCGAGAGGCCGGTTGAGACATGGATGGATTTCAGAACAAGGTTTGAGACAAAATTCCTGTCGCAAGCTGAACGAAGTTTACAATTGGAAAAGTTCTTGTCTCTTAAGCAAGGAAGTATGACGGTCAAGGAATACGTCAACCAGTTCAACCAACTAGCAAGATTCGGATTGGATTTAGTCAACACTCAGCATAAAAAGGCTCTCCGCTTTGTTAAAGGATTGAATGAGCCACTGCACAGCCTAGCCATGACCCATGTACCCATGGGAGCAACTTACGAGAAATTGGTGGATATGGCACTACTACACGAGGAAGACAAGGGCCCGAAAGAGACAAAGAAGGAAGAACCACAGAATAAGAAAGCGGGGCCCAAAAAGGAAACACAAAAGAAGGATGAGAAGTCTGAAGATAAGAAGGGGAAAAAGTGCTTTACTTGTGGGAGCTCAACTCATCTGAACAAGGATTGCAGAAAAAGGAAGGGCGCTTGCTTCAACTGTGGGGAGATGGGACACTTCACTAGGGACTGCCCAAAGAGACGAGGACAAGGAGGGCAGGCGAACACTCTTGAGGCTAGTGGCTAGGATAGAAATAGGAAATTTTCTATAGTAGGTTTAATTTATTTATCTGATTATGAAGTCAAGACTTTTTCTGATTCTGGTTTTTTGATTTTGTAATCGATACTCTGCACTTTAATACTAGTATTATTTCTGAATTCCGCTGTAGACTCAGACCCATAAGGGTTATGGATCATCTGTTTGGGACTGGGGTTTGAGGGATATCTGTGTTAGGCGTCAAGTATGACGCATACATTCTGAGTTTTCGTGGGATATCAATTTGATGTTGGTTCCGGTCTTTGGGGCCGATACTTAGGACCCATGTCTAATGGGAACCAAATTTTCGTTCTATCTGTACCCGCTTCCATCATTCGACTGTATCCTATCGATCGAATCTTCGAACTTTAGGTAGAAACTAATGGGTGTAAACATGTGTTTGAGACATGTTATGTTTGATGGTTGCAAGTGGATGCAAGTGGTTGCTAGTGGTTGCTCGTGGATGCATATACACACACTAGGCACTAGATCGGCTCGAAAGCACTCTCATACTGCATTGGGATGTGTGAGCATTTTTAAATTTTTATGGATGTAAAATGGTTGAATCAGCATATGGATGTTGCATATGAATGAGCAGTTGTGCACTCTTATAGAAATGATATGTATCAAATAGGAAAATTTGCATACATATTGGACTCATGGCACTAACATGATTTGCATTAAGGAGGTCGACTGAATCAGTGGGCCGCCTGATTTTGCATTAGATACGGACATGAACACACACTGTGCATTTAAACATGAAAGCATTAGAAGTCTATAAGGACAATGGATGCCTGTGGTTGATGGTTGAGTAGATGGGTGATTGGATGGTAGGACACATTCTTCTTAACTTGAAGATTTCGGGGACGAAATCCTTTTAAGTGGGAGAGAATGTAACACCCCGTGTATTCTATAACCGTGAAAGTCATAAATTAAAGTATAATTAATTTGAAATCAAAGAACTAAGGGAAACGGGATACGCCATTGCGTTCGTCTCAGAAAAATACGCGAAATAGAGTCCGAGTTTTCGAAAAACGGAGTCCGTATGAAGAAGATATAGCCTCTGGAAGTTTCTGAAATAAGTTTAAAATTCGAACAGCTCAGGAAAGAAATTTGAAATTAAAAATCGGGCCCAACTGGCCAGGGCGGGAAAATTCCCGCCTAAGACACCCAGGTCGACTGGGCTGTCGACCTGGTCTAGCCAGGTCGACAGGGCTGTCGACAGGGCTGTCGACCTGGTCCAGACCCAGGTCGAACCCAGTCCAACCTGGCTGGCCTAGCCTATGTTGGTCGATTTTCAGAAGTCTGCTTTGTCATTAGGGCTAGGTGGCAGGTTCTAATTGGTCTCTCTTTCGAATGAATGGCTACGATCAATCCAAGCAACATCAATGGTCCTAATCAGTTCATAACCTCTATAAAAATGACCCTAGACTCTGCCTAGGTTTCTTACACAATTCTCTAGCCTCCATTGCTCTCTTCTTCTAATAAAAAAATAAAAATGGCGTCGCTGCTCTGCTGGAATTAAAACTAGAAGATAATCAACATCAGCCTAAGCAACTCAATTCAAACTAGAGATTAAAGTTTCTGCAAAGATTCTACAACAAGTTAAAGTTCTTTCTTTAATCCAATCAAGGCAAGTACAGTTATTTTCCGCTATAAACGTTAATTATAATTTTGATATGTTTTTAATTCTGAATTTGAGATTGTATATATATTCTTTTCTGTCAGATTTGTTTTTCTGTGACTGTTCTGTATCCCTTTTCTTCTTTTCTGTTTTTATAGCCAGGCTGCCACGAGCCTGTGCCTAATCTCATAAGAGATGAACGTATGAACGCAAATTTTGGGATAAATAATGAATGATGCGAATTGAATGTATGACTTTAGGTCTGAGGCATAAAATATATTGGACATATGCATAAATTTGACTATGAACATATAATTTATGCATGTTGTATGCATAGTTATGTTGTAATTTAGAACTGTAATTAATGAGCATATGTTGTAAACTAGATTTGGATCTATGCATATTCTATGATAGAAGAAAAGAGGAACCATTGTAAGATTACATATGATTTGAGACTTTGGACAAAATGCATATAAAAGGCAAGATCTGATTTTTAGAAGATATGATTTAAAGATTTATATTATTGGGTATAGTTTGCATAATGATTCATGACTCAAAAAGAAGAAGATATGGAAACTTAGGATTTACATTAATTAGGATATCTTTTATTGTGATTACACCTAAATAGGGATTTTTGGATACATGACATGCATTAAAATTAATGGTTATATTTGGTATAATTTATATGTGAATCTGCTGTAAAATGCTAGTTTAACAAAAATTGGAACATATGTTATATGGCAAATTATGTCCATATTCTGCGCTTATGCAAACATGGAGTATATATTGTGAATCATAACAATTATGTAGGCATATGAATTTAGGCCAATTTATGATTGGGCAAGGCATGTAAATAGAACCTTTTGAAATATTAAATTTGCTAAATCTGCTAATTTGTCAAGTTGCCTAAACTGCTAGTTTTGTTATATTGCCTAGACTGCTAATTAGATTGAAATGCCTAATCTGTTAAATTTGTCGGTTGAAATGCCTAACCTGTTATATGCCAAAATCTGCTAAGTTGTTAAACCTGTTAAATCCGTTAAGTCATATAAAATTTGTTATCTGCTATGTTGATATAATTCATCCTGTTATTGATATAATCTGAATTGGCATATATATTGGGTGTGCGCATAAACGGTAAATTATTAATTAATTGGCCGCAAAGATAAACATGGCTAACTCGAGGTTAGAATGAGTTTGCGGCGTAAATCTGCCCGGAACCGCCCGGCACATCCAGTGGCCGCAAACAATAGGTTCTAATGTGAGAAGTTAGTCATAACATGCGTAAGACACGAGGTTAGGTCTGGCTTGTGGCGGAAGTCTGCCCGGAACCGCCCGGCATATCCAGCGGCCACAAGCTACCGACCTAATGTGAGAGGTCTGTGCATTAATAATTAATTAATGCAAATCTAAGATAAGAACGACGTCTAAAACGTATTGGGGAAAATAGGGTTAAACCAACTGGATTAATAGGTGTAGTAAACCCGTCCATGAATCTGTAGGCCCAATACAAAGTTAGACAAATCTGAAAAATCTGTACATTTGATCTGTTAGTCTGAAAACTTGTTAACTTAATCTATGAACTAGTAAGTCTGAATTCTGTATGTCTGAACTTGTAAACAAGTTAATCTGAGATCTGTTAGTCTGGGGACACAAGGTTAGGAGGGGAATTACTTGTGTCATCTGTTGTTTGGGACCCATATTAGTCAGTAACCCTTTCTGGTATCAAAACTTTGACCCAACAGTAGGTAGGGTCCGGGCACGCTTACTGAACTAATTATAAGAGGTTCATTCTGATAATGGCGAGGGGTGTTGATGGTGCGTTCCAACCGGGTCATGTGCGTGCATGGATCCCGGTCTGCCTCTGAGGATGTAAGACGCCGTGACATCTGTAAATAGATCTGTGCCAATTGGTTGTCACTTTAGGGAGTGATACACCCTACTGTGGGGCCGACACAGGATATTTATGTATTAGGGAGCCGATCGCTTGGGGTAGGGTTTTAGGGTACGCTTAGTTCTGTCTGTTTCTGTTGGTACCGTCTGTTTCTGTTTGGTGGTAACACCTGTCTGTTTCTGTGTGGTACCGTCTGTTCGGGTGGTAAAGGCCCATTACTAGTGTACACATAATTCCACATTCTGTTTCCATAGGGATAAATCTGTTTCTTCTTCTGTCTGTTTCTGATCGGGTAGTAAAGGCCCATTATTAGCATTCTGTTTCTGTTAAAGTATTCTGTACCCGTTCCTGCTTCAATTTAGACATTAGGGTGACACCTAATTTTGCTATACTAGTATTAGTGCAGAGAAGTGTAAAACAATAGTTTATATCATTCTGTTTTTCTGTTATATCTGCTACACCTGTTATAGTTATCTCACATCCAGTTTTATGTTCATATCATATTATTATTATCTGTTCATATGCTGAAAGTCACTGGACTTGCCAGACTTTTTGTCTGACCCTTGTTGTTTCGCCTTCTTTCTTCCGTTTCCCCCCCAGGTTATCCAAGGAGGGAAATACTTTAGCTTGATCCGGATTTCTCTTTGCTTGAAGTGCTTAAAGTATGGCTTGGCTCTGTATAGCTTCCGTTCCATGGGGATTATGATTTTAAACTATGCATTTTGAAGGCTTTTGTACAAGACTGATATTTTGTACTTGAATTCTGAAATTGAAAGGATGTAACCATACTAATTTCTATTTCCGCTGTAATAAAGTTAAAAATTTTCAAGTACTGTTTTATCTGTCTTGTAAGTTTCTGTTCTGTTTACTAAAATGCTCCACCAAAATCAAGGGCATTCCCTTTGTGAGTGACCCTAACGGAGGTGGGGTGTTTCACTTCTTCCTTTACCATGTTTAGTTTCACAAATTCCTTTTTAAATCCTTTCGGCCATTTCTCGCTTTGAATCTCTTATTTCAATTCCCCACCTTTACTTGACAACATTATTAAGTGACGTTAATTTAGAATTTGTCGATACAACGTCTCATTGCTTTTACAACCCTTATTAAAATCCACTCTGGTTTAGTCTAAAACCCTTTCTGTTCACAATTCCCTTTTTGCTTGATTCACCTATTGAGTCAATCTAATCTAAGTTGTCATGGTCGCTTAAATTCCTTTTATAGCATTGTTATACAAATTCGGTTTTTAAAATGTAAAAGTCGTTCCTAAACTTCTTTCACCTCAGTTTGATTTTATTTCAACCTTGATTAGTTATTCAGTTAAAAACTAATTCCCCAATTTCAATCATCTGGTTAATTTCTATCCCCTTGTATATCAATCTGATTAACATCAGAATTTCCTTATAAAATAAATTAATAATAAATTATGAATTTAAATAGTAAATATTTATTTCCTTTTAAACAAACCTTTATTCAAAATAAAATATATTTCAAAATCTATCCTTAGTTATAGATAAATTTTATAACTTCAATTCGATCGATTTACCAAACGGTAAATCGATATAAATAAAATAATTTACTTTTAGGCCATTTACTGCCGATTACCCAACCAATACTACCCATTGGTTAAAACACAACACAGGTCGACTTTCCAGTCAATGGTCACTACCAAAATCAATTACCCATCATGACAGTTCATATATGATAATATGAAAATAAATAATACATTTGAGGGATCCGGTTGGGTCCCTCCAATCTGTTCTTCCCTGTATTCAAATGGTTATCTCAAATCAGACCATTCAGTTTTGTTTAACTGATAACACTAAATAGCAACCATTTAACATCAACCCCAAGCAATTCAAACGATTCAACCATTTAAACATGACCAACCAAGGTGAGTCACCTTTATTGGAACCAATCGTTAAAAATAACGATTTGATATTTCACTGAAATTAAACACAGTTTAATTTCATCAGGTAAATCAACAAACAATTGTGTAACTAGCAAATAATCATCCATCAGCAAGCAAAACACACACAAAATAAAGAACCCAATTTATATAAAATATAAATGGGAAAACTGAGTGAGTTTAACTCACCTTGATTCACCCGTCGTTGTGTTTGCCGGTACGGTCCCATCATTATTTGTTTTACCAAATTCCTTTGCTGTAAGATACAAATATAATTTTAATATGGTACCACTACTTAATTTAATAATAATATTAGAATGTTAATAGTGATTTATTTAGTACCAATCTCTAATTAACGTCATAAACAGCCGTTCCCTTTTGTCCTTACTAACGTTAACTAATGTTAAATGTAAATTGCGTTTAGGCATATAAATTGCAAATTTGGCTTGTGAAGGAAATAGTAATAATAATATTAGGCAAAGTTTTTAAACATGGTTACACAGTTGGCACATAACAAAACTAGGCTGGGTACAAACGAAACTACCTAGGCCCCATACATATTATATACGTTAGTCATTTTTACAAATCTTCTCCAGGTGGCCATGTGTAATATGTTGTATGTGTTACCAATTATAAACAGTATTCGGCCTATACATATAAATTATTAATTTGGCATTAGTTAAACTTCAATTAAACAATTTGAAACGGTTAAGCAAAATTAACTAGAGATTAGTCACCTTCATCGCTACTGTTCCCATCCATGCTTCTTCCGTTCGTGAAAACTCAGCGTCCCTTCTTTCCTGTTCTTCTCGCTGTAGTGTTTTGAACCCACCTCCCCATGCACGGAAGCCGCTCGCTACTGCACCCTTCACCGAACTGTATTTCTTCCCCAAAGCTACTGTTTCTCGCACCATCGGCACCCTGATACTCACGCTAACGTTCTCGGTTTTGACGCCATGGCCACATCATCGCAAGCGACGTTCTTCCCGCACACTGCATCGTTCAACAAAACAACTCCTACCTCGGACTCCTCATCAGGTCTTCATCCAAGAGAATCGTAAAATGCAACAGAGCCGCCTCAAGCTTCGCCCATGGTCTCGTCCCTCCACTTCCTCTGACAGCACTAGCTTGGGAGGCTCGAGTTATTAAAGAAGGTTACGTGATTTTTAATAATATAAGTATAGGGTTCGAACTTCTTTGTATAAAGGCCTGTAGCTTTTTTTCTAATTTACTGGAAGCTTTTGGTTTTTGCCAATTTTGAGTGAAGGAGGTGTTGTATATTTATAGTAGAGAGAAGTGTGTTCAGCAAGTTTTGTTTGGTTTGGCACGCACGCATCTTTGTTTGGGAAGCACGTTTCTGAGACATCAACTCAATCGGGTACACCTTAGCCGTCACGGTTACTATTAGATGTGAAGGCAACGGGGTAGCATCTAAGGGTAGCTGCCAGAAGAGTTTCAGTTTCACATGGCGGTGAAATGTTGGGAGGACAACTTTGATTTTGAAAGCATAGGGGAAGGCCTATGGCTTGTGCGTGCATAGCTGTTTCACTAATATGTATATGGGGCTATGTTTCACTAATATGTATATGGGGTAGGTTAAACTAGAAAACGTTGCAGCCAAGTAATTGTGTAAATATGTATATATCTGTTTACTTTTATAAGTTTTGGATACTTGGTTTTTTTTTTTTTTTTTTTAGAATTTGGGACGCTAAGGACAAAAAGTTGGCATGCAAGGGACCAAAAGGAGTACGTAACTAAAAGAGAAACAAAAAGAAAGGTTACATATTAAGTGGGATAGATTTAATAATATTAAAATGTGCCAAACTTCTTCTTAGAGAAATCGCGTTAAAAATCACTACATACAATCTCAAATCAAGATAAAGACACCTATTCCTATCATAAAAAAATATTCCGGATCCAATGGGACAGGTTTCGTCGAATTCCGACACCGTTTGCGAAAATCCTTTAGAAAATATCGATGAAAAACACCGAGCATTAATTCCTTAAAATTACAGAAAAAAATCCTAAAAATATGAGGCCTTGATGTTTCATTAGACCTCTTCTTAAGGTTTCGTATGAAACTTGTTTCGTTGAATTTGGAGTCCGTTTGACCAGCTAACCATTCAATAAAAGTTACCCACACCACTATGTACGGTTATATGAGCGTTGCAGACTGAAATAAAAATACAGTCGTGTTCAGTGAGGTGTCGTGATCCCAAAAATGTAATAATATCGGTAGATTAACTCATATTGTGAAATCCCAAAATCACTAATTAAGGGTGCAAAATACTCCAAATAAAAAGTTGTGTATTTAATTAATTAAAAATTTCCATAAAATTCTATAAATTAAATTATGCCTATGTCTCAAAAGGACCTTGGCCAAATTCGAAACCAGTATCTAGTTATATCGAATAAACCGTTACGGTCGATAAACGATCACGCCGCTGTTTTTCAGCCAAATTAATTTGGGCATAACTTCCAATCTACACGACGAAATCCCGATTTTTCTCTTCCACTAGAAAAATATACTTCACCTGCTCCATTTGTTTCTTGTTTCACAGAAATCCGATTTAAAACGGGCTTTGTATATCCAGTTGAAGTTCAAAACTCTATTTTACGAACTGCAGCGCTGTTATGGGCTCGTTTTATTTCATATATTAATATATATCGTTCAAATTTGTTTAGATAGTGATTTAAATATTAAAATCCATTTATATTCCAAATATAATATTTAAAATAATAAATAAAATATTTGACGGTAAAAAAATACGGGACGTTACATAATTGTTTTTCAAGGTCGTTGGCATGCGTCAAACATGCCAACACAAATGTTTTATATTTTCAACCCAAACGTCATTACCCCCGTTTTATACGTTCGCTAAAATATAACATATGTTGGGTTTAACATTTAAACCCAACTTAGCCACATGAAAAGGGGAGGCTTAGAACATGGTGTTTATATATTCTAAGTAACATAAAAAGGGGAGTGTGAACGCATGAACTTGCAACATAGCGAACTAATTAACTCAAATTAGGCACTTGTGAACTTGCATTGTAATGGCATATAATCATGGCATAAACATACCCAAACATGAATCATGGTTTTTAATCTATTTATAGAATCATGGCATAAACATACCTAAACATGAATCATGTTTTTTAATCTATTCATGTAAATTTGCAAGTGGAATGTAAATCTAACTTAATTATGTGTCAAATATATTATCATATGATTTTGATAACAACATAGGCCTAAAACATGTTTTCAATTAGGCATAACACCAAACATAGTTTAGTCATGTTTATAGAATTAATACAAGTTCAGAAAGATGCTTGATTTTTTCACTAATACAAAAGTATGGTTTTCACATTTGAACCATGATGCTAATTCCAACATAAATTCATATAGACCATAATACTTAATTGAATCCAACTACACACTAAAAGTGATCATAAAAAAACGTACATCATGTTGGCATAATAGTGAATCTTATACTTGCATGAATCTCAAATAAACTACCACAAACATATGGTCGTTAACATGAATCATATACTTACAATTATCCAATAGGTGTTGAAATAAACTACCACAAACATATAGTTGTTAACTTTCAACATGAATCACATGCAAATATCCAATCGTTATACCACAACATTCCGAATCGATTAGAACCATAGCAACATACAATTACGAATTATCATCACCACAAATTAAGTACAATTCTATTTCTCATTTTACACAAATCAAAACACAACTATTTATTCACATCGGAATAGCACTCTACTTACAACGTATGACGAATCTTCAATTCAGGTTTCTGAATTCTGAATTTGGAGATGCTATCCTTTGTTGTAGGCGTTGTTTTGATTTAGTTGTCATTGCTTTAAGCTTTTGAATGGTCTCCTAATTGTCTCTCAATTTTGATGGGTACTCCTTGTCTTTCCTCAGCAGCATGACGGTCTCATTCTCATTTTTTATTTGTATGAATTAGGTGGAGTCTTAGGTCCTTTTTATTGAGTTTGTGAATTGATTAGGACCGTCGATGGAGCTTGGATTAATATTAGCCGTTCGTTTGAAGGAGAGACCAATCAGGAGCTGACACCTAGCCCTAGTGACAAGGCAAGGCTCAGAAATTCGGCCAAGCACAGACCAGGCCAGCCAGGGGGGGCTGGGTTTGACCTGGCTCAGGGGCCAGTTCGACTACCCAGTCGACCCCCAGGTCGACTACATAGTCGACCTAGGTGCCCCAGGTCGACTACAAAGTCGACCTAGGTGCCCCAGGTCGACTACCCAGTCGACCTGGGTAGCCCAAGTAGACTACCCAGTCGACCTGGGTGCCTTGGGCGGGAAAATTCCCGCCCTGGCCAAATCCGACCCGATTTTTGAAATTTGAATTTTTTTCTGAGCTGTTTTTATTTATTTGAATTTTAAACTGAATTCTGAAACTTCCGGAGGCCATATCTCCCTCATACGGAGTCCGTTTTACGCAAACTCGGACTCTATCTCAAGCAAAATTCCGAGACGAACGCAATGGCATATCCCGTTTCCCTTAATTCTTTGATTTGAAATTAGTTATACTTTATTTTGTGAATTTCACTGTTATAGAATACACGGGGTGTTACATTCTCCCCTACTTAAAAGGATTTCGTCCCCGAAATCTTCAAGTTCAGGAAGAATGTACGTCCTAACATCCAAACATCCATCTACTCATCCATCAAACACGAGCATCCATTGTCCTTAAAAGACTTCTAATGCTTCATGATCATATGCGAGGTGTGTGTACATGTACTTATCTAATGCAAAATCAGTAGGTCTACTGATTCAGTTGACCTCCTTAATGCAAATTATGTAAGTGTCATGAATCCATTATGTATGCAAAATTTCCTATTCATGATTCTACATGAGTGCACAATCATCCATACAAATGCAACATCCATATAACAATACATTAAATTTCAACCATATACGAATATAAATACATATATGCATATGCAATATGAAGTGACTGAGCCGATCTAAAACCTAGATTGTGTGTGTATATGCAACCACGAGCAACCACTAGCAATCACTTGCAACCACTTGCAACCATCATCCATAACATGTTTCAATTACATGTTTTCATCCAAAGAGTTTCTACCTAAAAGATAAGGTCAAGGAGATATACCTAAAAAGATAAATAAAAGCGCAACTTAAGGAAAAAGAAAGATCAAAGATGTACCCTCGAAAAGAAAAGGGTAGGCTGCGCGTATTCTAGCTTCAGTTTCCCAAGTTGCGTCTCCCTCGGTGTCGCTCCACTGAACTTTGACGAGCTTGACTTCGCGGTTGCGTAGCTTTTTCATTTCCGTTCCTAATATGCGGGTTGGAACTTTCCTCACGGTTGCTTCGCATTCCACTTCAGCTTCTTCTAGGATATTTGGCTCTACCACTTCAGCAGATTCATGTAGACATTTTTGGAGGTGCGAAACGTGAAAGACGTTGTGAACTCCGGCCAGCTTTTCAGGTAGCTCTAATCTATAGGCCATTTTCCCAATTTTCTCGATAATAGGAAACGGTCCTACGAACCTTGGTGCTAGCTTTCCTGTGGTTCCAAAACAAACAACGTTCTTTAGCAGAGATACCTTAAGAAAAACTCTGTCCCCAACCTCAAATTCAAGGTCGGTCCTCCTCTTGTCGGCGTAGGATTTTTGTTTGTCTTGGGCTGTCTTCATTCTTCTCCGTATTAAGTCTACTTTTTCTGAAGTCTCTCGGATCATATCTAGTCCAAGTATGAGCTTGTCAGTAGACTCCCACCAACAAGTGGGCGATCGGTACGATCTTCCATATAAAGCTTCGAAGGGCGCCATTCCGATGGTGGCTTGGTAGTTGTTATTGTAGGCAAATTCCACCAAAGGAAGATAGTCTTCCCATGTCCCTTCGAAGTCAAGGACGCACAGTCTTAAAAGGTCCTCCAAAACTCTGTTCACTCTTTCTGTCTAGCCGTCGGTTTGGGGATGATAGGCTGTGCTCAAGTGTAACTGTGTACCTACTGCTTCTTGCAGACTCCGTCAAAACTCAATTGTGAAGATAGGGTCTCGGTCACTAACAATGCTGGATGGTATTCCATGGAGTCGAACAATTTCCTTGAGGTAAAGAGATGCTAAGGATGAGGCAGTTCTTTTACTTTTGACAGGTAAAAAGTGGGCGCTTTTAGTAAGCCTATCCACTATTACCCAAATGCTAGTGTTGCCTCTTCTAGACCTAGGCAGCCCATCAATGAAGTCCATTGAGATGCTATCCCACTTCCACTGCGGGACCTCTAGAGGATGGAGCAAACCGCCAGGCTTTTTCTGTTCCGCCTTAACCTGTTGGCACACTATACACTTAGAAACGAAATCTGCCACATCCTTCTTCATTCCGTTCCAAAAGAAAGTTCTCTTTATGTCCTTGTACATTTTATCCCCGCCTAGGTGTATCGTCATCTTGGAGTGATGTGCTTCCTCGAGAACCTTCTTTACTAAATCCCTTTTCTGTGGGATGCATAGTCTTCCGCCTCGCCTTAGCCAACCCTTATCGTCGATGGAGTATCTGCTGAGGTGACTTGAAGTCTCACCCCTAATTAGCCTATCAATCGTCTCCACAAGCTGAGGGTCTTCGCGTTGTGCTGTCCCTATTGAGTCCACTAAAGTTGGGCATACTTCGAGAGATGCCAGCAAGCTCGGTACAAAATCGGAGGAGGGCCTAAAGTCAAAACTGGCTATAAAATCTAGGCTTTGTCTTTCAACAAACAGCGGGCTTAGGGTCAGTTTCTTTCGGCTCAACGCGTCTACCACTACGTTGCCTTTGCCCGGAGTGTAGGAGATCTCGAAATCATACGAGGCAAGAAACTCCATCTACCTCTGTTGCCTCAAGTTAAGATCTTTCTGCGAGAAAGGATATTTCAACGATTTATGGTCAGTGTAAAGTTCAAACTTCTCACCTAGGAGATAGTGTCGCCAAGGCTTGAGTGCAAAGACGATGGCGGCTAACTCAAGATCGTGGGTCGCGTAGTTCTTTTCATGAACTTTAAATTGCCTTCCACCATAAGCTACTACCCTCCCTTCTTGCATCAAGACAGCACCCAGCCCTGTCCTACATGCATCTGTATAAACTGTGAACATCTTGCTTCCATCTGGCAACGCCAAAACTGGGGTTGTTGTAAGAGCCCTTTTCAGTCGTTAGAAAGCAAATTCGCAATCCAAGTCCCAATTGAACACTAGATTCTTCTTTGTCAGCCTTGTGAGCGGAGCTAATATTTTCGCAAAATCCCTTATGAATTTTCGGTAGAAACCTGCTAGCCCTAGAAAACTTCGGACCTCAGTTGCGTTTCTTGGTGTCTTCCAATCCTGCACCGCTACTACTTTAGCAGGGTCCATAGCTAACCCATTTTTGGATACTATATGCCCAAGAAATCTTACTTCCTCTCTCCAAAAGTGGCATTTGGATAATTTGGCTTTTAGTTGATGGACTCGCATAGTTTCCATGATTGCCCTTAGGTGTTGAGCATGCTCTTCTTCACTCTTTGAGAAGATCAAGATATCGTCTACGAAAACCACTACGAACTTGTTGAGGAATTCTCTGAACACCACACTCATTAGGTCCATGAAGTAAGCGGGTGCGTTTGTCAAGCCAAAAGGCATGACAAGCCATTCAAAGAAGCCGTCTGGGGTTCTGAATGCCGTTTTATCGATGCTATCTTCAGCCACCCTTAGCTGATGAAAACCGGTCGCCAAATCGAGTTGGAAGAAAACATACGCTCCTACAAGCTGATCAAACAGATCGTCAATTCTGGGGAGAGGGTGCCTATTCTTTTTCGTTAGCTTATTGAGCTCCCTATATTCAACACACAGACGGAGTGAACCATTTGCCTTTGTAGCGAACACCACTGGAGAGCCCCATTCTGAAATGCTCCTTCTAATGAACCCGTTTTCTAGAAGCTCTTTAATATGTTTACTGAGCTCTTTCCTTTCCCATGGAGCCATGTGTCTAACGGGCAATGCAACGGGCTTTGCATTATCTACAAGATATATGCGGAAGTCTATCTCCCGCTTCGGAGGTAAGCCCTTCACCTCTTCGAAGACATCCGGATATTCCCGGACCACTCTAACCGATTGCAAACTTTCAACAGAAGCATCTAGCGATTCAAGATAACTAAGCATAACCGCATAAGAGGGATTACAAGTAATTTCCAAAGTGTTATTGAGTTGGGTCAAAAGCCTAACCACCCTTTCCTCACAATCCAGGATGGCACCATTACTGGATAGCCAATCCGTGCCCAAAATCAAACCATATCCTGAAAAGCCCAAAACAAAGGCACTACATTTAAATTCTATGCTTAGAATAGAAATTTTCAATCCCACACAGATCATAGATAAATGAGCTGGGCCCCCAATTGGATTTGAAACAATTAACGGGTCCTCTACCATACTAGTTTCCAGGTGCAGAGATTCTACTAAAGAAGATGAGATAAAGGAGTGTGATGCGCCAGAATCAAATAAAGTGCGAACTGGGTGATCATAAAGATAAACTACACTTTCTACAGAAGTATTTATACCTTGCTGTTGCAGAGGTGGCGCTTCTAGCGCATGAACTTGTGCCCCTGAGGTGGATCCAACCCTCTGCCCCTACCCTCGCTTCTTTGGGCAATCCTTAGCCAGGTGGCCTGTCTCACCGCAAGAAAAGCACCCACCATTCATCTTGGCCTTCTTTTTCCGGTAATCTTTCACTAAGTGCCCCACTTTGCCACAGAAATTACACTTCCTCTTCTCTTTGTTGTCTTTCCCGCCCTTCTTAAAGTCTGTCTTCTTAGGCTGTAAACCCTCTTTCTTCCCTTGAGAGCTTTCTGCCTTTGTCTCCTTCTTGCCCTTATCCTCTTCGTTCAGCAATGCCATCTGCACCAACCTTTCATACGTAGCTCCCATGGGTATATGGGTCATGGCCAAACTGTGTAATGGCTCATTCAACCCCTTGACAAAGCGGAGAGCCTTCTTGTGCGGGGTGTTGACTAGGTCCAGTCCGAACCTAGCCAGCTGATCGAACTGATTAACATACTCTTTGACTGTCATATTACCTTGCTTAAGAAATAAGAATTTTTCCAACTGAAGACTCCTTTCAGCTTCTGAGAGAAATTTAGCCTCAAACCTTGCCCTAAAGTCCTCCCATGTTTCCACTAGTCTTTCTGCATTGGTGACTTCCCACCAGTAGGAAGCCTCGCCTTTAAGTAGCCATACTGCCAGTTGTACCTTCTGCCTATCTTCTACCTCAAAGATGACGAATAAGTCCTCGGTTTCCTTCAGCCAATTCCTGGCTGCCACGAAGGACTCGGTTCCATGAAAGTCCTTTCCTCCCATAGCTTTAAAATCTTTACATATCTTAGCAAAAGTATTTCCCCGCGGAGGAGGTGGAGGAAGAGGTGCTGCTGCAGCTGGATGATTTCCTGCAGCTGGGGGAGGAGGAACGGTAGGACCTGGCTGAGTGGCCCTTGCTTTTAAGAATCGTCTAAACCAACTAGGTATTGGTATACCCTCTGGCAAGTTAAGTTCTTCGGACATGCTGAACCAAAAAGGATAGATTCAAAACGAAGGATAAAAGATAGTACCTATAGCTTTGCGGGACTATGCCTTTTTAAAATAAAATAATATTTTATCTTTAAAAATGCTTCTTTAAATTTTCTTTTGAAAATAAATTTTCAAAACTTTTTATCTTATCTAGTAAACCTTCGGCTTTGATACCAAGTGAAACACCCCACCTCCGTTAGGGTCACTCTCAAAGGGAATGCCCTAATTTTGGTGGAGGCTTATAACAATAAGTCACAGATACACAAGACAGATATAAGAACACATATTTTTGAACAGCGGAAAACAACAACAACTTTTATTTCATTAAAATATGTGTTACACAAACCATGCCATAATTGTCTTACAATACTTCCAAAAGCATTACATCTTCATAACTGTCTTGATTTCATTATTCAAAGAAGCATAAAAAAACATAAGTAAACTGCATAAGTCCCATAATTGTTGTCCAAAGACATAGTCCAAAACGAAAAAAGATCCAAGCAATACATTCTTTCTCTTCAAGCTGGATGTGAAAACTGGTCAAGCTGCGGTATTCCCTCCCTGTGGACCTGGGGGGGGGGGGGAGGGGACGAAAGAAAAGAAGACGAAAGAAAAGTAGAGTCAGACATAAGGCCTGAGTAAGTCTAGGACTATTCAGTCTATGAATAAAGAACTGGGCATGATAAGTATAAACTGGAAATGGGAAAGCACCAAAACTAAGTTAAGTTGTCTAGAGTCGAATATACTATCGTACCCTATATTAATATCTGCATCCATATAAATTAGTTCCCGACAGACACCCCATAATCAGGGTGAAGTGATCCATTTCTAATGATCGACTCCTACTCGCATAATTACATGTGTCTTATGGCCCCCGTTGTTGTAGTTACCTATGCTGGTCCCACCATGGGGTGTATCAAGTCCCATGGTGGCGGCACGACACAATTCTAGAATGCACAGGTATACTACTGGTACCAGTGCCTTATTTTTCTGCGTCGGAGTGTGTGCACGCCCGCACCCCGTTAGAACCTACACTGCTGCACCACCGCCGTCGATTTGACCTCTTACAGTCAGCCCAGTAATCGTGCCCCACCCTGCCTAGTTCAGGGTATCCTGATACACCTTGTAGGGTTACTGCTGAAAAGGGTCCCCCGCTACTAGGTTTTCTGTTTCTAGCCAACATGCTAAGTTGGTTAAGTGTTTTGTAAACCTAACCCCCAATCAGTCTCTATAGTTTAGCAGGTTCCATTTTGATTAAGTATTAATTCAATTTACTTAATCCTATCAATCCTGACTCAGCCTTAATTGTCTTATTAAAGCCTCGACCTCTCACATTACATAGATATTGTTGTGGCTGCCTGTTGCCGGTTGGGTCCGGGCAGTCTTACGCCACAACTCAGTCTAACCTCGGGTCTTTATTGGGCTCCGTGTTTAACTACCCACATTGGATAGGTATTGTTGTGACTACTAGACAGCCGGGCGGTTCCGGGCAGGTTTACATCACAACTCAATCCAACCTCGGGTTAAACACATCGTATTTTCTAAATTTACATATTTTGTCTCTTTCCTTTTTATATGTAAATATTTGCGGCCCATTATTCAAATTCATCTTTATTGGGTAAAATTAATTTATACCACTTAATTGTTTTTCAAGGTCGTTGGCTTGCGTCAAACATGCCAACACATATGTTTTATATTTTTAACCCAAACGTCATTACCCCCGTTTTATACGTTCGCTAAAATATAACATATGTTGGGTTTAACATTTAAACCCAACTTAGCCACATGAAAATGGGGAGGCTTAGAACATGGTGTTTATATATTCTAAGTAACATAAAAAGGGGAGTGTGAACGCATGAACTTGCAACATAGCGAACTAATTAACACAAATTAGGCACTTGTGAACTTGCATTGTAATAGCATATAATCATGGCATAAACATACCAAAACATGAATCATGGTTTTTAATCTATTTATAGAATCATGGCATAAACATACCTAAACATGAATCATGGTTTTTAATCTATTCATGTAAACTTGCAAGTGGAATGTAAATCTAACTTAATTATGTGTCACATATATTATCATATGATTTTGATAACAACATAGGCCTAAAACATGTTTTCAATTAGGCATAACACCAAACATAGTTTAGTCATGTTTATAGAATTAATACAAGTTCACAAATATGCTTGATTTTGTCACTAATACAAAAGTATGGTTTTCACATTTGAAACATGATGCTAATTCCAACATAAATTCATATAGACCATAATACTTAATTGAATCCAACTACACACTAAAAGTGATAATAAAAAAACGTACATCATGTTGGCATAATAGTGAATCATATACTTGCATGAATCTCAAATAAAGTACCACAAACATATGGTCGTTAACATGAATCATATACTTGCAATTATCCAATAGGTGTTGAAATAAACTACCACAAACATATAGTTGTTAACTTTCAACATGAATCACATGCAAATATCCAATCATTATACCACAACATCCAAAATCGATTAGAACCATAGCAACTTATAATTATGAATTATCATCACCACAAATTAAGTACAATTCTATTTCTCATTTTACACAAATCAAAACACAACTATTTATTCACATCGGAATAGCACTCTACTTACAACGTATGACGAATCTTCAATTCAGGTTTCTGAATTCTGAATTTGGAGATGCTATCCTTTGTTGTAGGCGTTGTTTTGATTTAGTTGTCGTTGCTTTAAGCTTTTGAAATGTCTCCTAATCTTCTCTCAATTTTGACGGCTACTCCTTGTCTTTCCTTAGCAGCATGACGGTCTCATTCTCATTTTCTATTTGTATGAATTAGGTAGAGTCTTAGGTCCCTTTTATAGAGTTTGTGAATTGATTAGGACCGTCGATGGAGCTTGGATTAATATTAGCTGTTCGTTTGAAGGAGAGACCAATCAGGAGCTGACACCTAGCCCTAGTGACAAGGCAAGGCTCAGAAATTCGGCCAAGCACAGACCAGGCCAGCCGGGGGGGGGGGGTTTGGTTTGACCTGGCTTAGGGGCCAGGTCGACTACCCAGTCGACCCCCAGGTCGACTACATAGTCGACCTGGGTGCCCCGGGTCGACTAACCAGTCGACCTGGGTAGCCCAGGTCGACTACCCAGTCGACCTGGGTGTCTTGGGCGGGAAAATTCCCGCCCTTGCCAAATCGGCCCGATTTTTGAAATTTGAATTTGTTTTCTTAGCTGTTTTTGTCTGTTTGAATTTTAAACTGAATTCTGAAACTTCCGGAGGCCATATCTCCCTCATACGGAGTCCGCTTTACGCAACTCGGACTCTATCTCAAGCAGAATTCTGAGACGAACGCAATGGCGTATCCCGTTTCCCTTAATTCTTTGATTTGAAATTAGTTATACTTTATTTTGTGAATCTCACTGTTATAGAATACACGGGGTGTTACAGTATTTCCGATTGTTTTTAGCAAATACTTGGTCAGGCATTAGAACAGAAAGTTATTGAATCTTCCTTCATTGGCTAGTAATATATTAGATCACAACAATCTTCATCCACCGGTCAGCACGCACATAGAAAATATATATTATTGAAATCTAATGCTGAAATTTTGAGAAGATTAGAAAGGTATATTGCAGAGACCATAAAAGATTTAAATTTGAGAGCGACCCCAATTTTATAATTTAACGCACGCTTAACATTCAATTTTTTAATGAAAAAATCCTTATAAAAAAATCAATTTATATTTCAAATAAAATATTTAAAACAAATTTAAATATCAGAATTAAGTGGCCCAAAAGCCGGGTCGTTACATTCCTTCCCCCTTAAAATAATTTCGTCCTCGAAATTGCTAAGAAATAATGTTATAACTCTAACTCCTCATAACCTACTTAGTTGAAATCTTATATTCCATACCTTCATCACCCAGTTCTTACCCGACCTTCTAATTCTCATACCAATACTCAACCATTCATAATTCTTTCCAAATGATATATCCACCATTTTTGGACAATCCATCATCACCTTCTTTTCTTCAATCCATGTAATAACCCGGAAATCCGAGCCAATTTAAAAAATTTATTTTGGCAATTTTAGTGAATTTTGATTATTTTAAATAATAACGACAAAAAATTTATTTTGAATAGAATTAGAACGTATATATTTATTTAAATCGTCGTTAGAATATAAATATTTATTTTAAAATATAAAAGGAATTGAAAATGGCGCGGTAGTTCGAAATTTTGATTTCAAAGTTCAAATGAATGTATAGGATTCAAAATAAACCGGATTTTAGTGAAACCAAAAATATTAGAATCTAATTGAGAATATCTTTCCAACGAATCCGAAAAATCGAAATTTCATAGCGGGGATAAAAAGTTATGTCCAATTAAAAATTCAGAATAGTCGCTACGGAATTCTAACCCTTAAAAATGGAAATTTTGCAAATGACCTCGGTTTTCGACGAAACCACTTTTGTTGGATCCGTGATGTCTAGTTATTGCTAGGTTTCAAAATTCGTAATTTTTCGAATCAATATGTGAGCGTGGCGAAGGAAAATGCGTTTGACCAGTTTTAGTTGATTTTAATCGATTGGAAAATGGCCAATTTTCCAACGGTCTCAGAATTCGATGAAATTAGTTTTTTAGGACTATATCGTCAATACGAAGCTAGAAAATATTTTTCAGGAATTTTTCTAGTTAGTATGTGGTCCCAGTAAATTGAAATGTGCATTCAAATTCAATATATAGAGTTATATTTTGGTTTTGACGAAAACTGATCGAAACGATCGAATCGGCCTACGATACATATCCCATTGTGTTCGGAATGGGGGTAATTAGCTATGGACGACAGGCGGTGGGTCTCGTTTCGAGGTCCGAATAAAAAGTACCTTTTTGAAATAAATAATTAAATAAATAAAAAACAAAAACTCTCTCTCCTCTACCCCTTACTTTCTCTCAGCCCCCCCCCCCGTCAGTTTCATTTCAACGAAAAAAAAATCAAAAGAAAAAAATAGAAGGAGGACGGAGGCGGAAGAACCGCCATCGCGCCCCCTAGGCGGCGTCGCCCACGCCAGAGACCTCCCTCCCCGCGTCGCTCCCCTCTCCCTCCTCCTCTTCTCCTTCCCGCTTCCCTCCTGCTTGAAGTGAACCCTAAAACACCCCCTCCCCCCGACTGAAATCCACCCCACTGCCCCTCTGGGCCCACGCCATAACCGACGCCACCTCCATGACGGCCTGCGCCCCTTTCCACCACCTCGACCCCCCAGTAAGCTTCCATCTTTATTTTTCTTCATTTATAATGTTAAAATTTTGATTTTTAATTTGTATAACGTAGGAAATTAGTTTTTAAATGATGGGAAAAATCAGATTTTTGTAATAGGAAAATTTAGATTTTTATTATGAGAAAGATTTGATTTTTATTTGCAAAAAGATTATGTTTTTATAATGGAAAGATTGTACTTTTATGATTATGAGTAGATGACTTTTATGATAATAAAGTTGGGATTCTTATACGAAAGTAGCGACATAAAAAGGTGATTTTTATCGTTTATATCATTATATAAAAAAAAGTATGATTTTTATATAGTAGAGATATTAAAAATATGATTTTTATATAGTAGAGATAATAAAAATATAATTTTTATATTAGCAGAGAATAAAAATATAATTTTTATAGAATGCAAAGAATAAAAATATGATTTTTATATAATGTAGTGAATATAATTTTAATATAAGGAGAAGAATAAAAATGTGATTTCTCTTTATATGAAGTGCAAATAAAGAAGTGATTTATATAGCATTGAAATAAAAATGTAAATTTTAATCTGAACAGCGTGAAAAGAAGTGCGATGGAACGGATTGAAGTCAAAATGGAATTCAAATGGTTCAGAAATTCAGAAATGAAACGGCGGAGTGGAACCCTCGGTGAGAACTCCTCACCTTTAATTTATTTCTAGTTCGAAATATATACTAGGATGTAGACGGTGCTTAGCAGCACCCGACACCCGTCGTCCACAGACCATGGATGACTTGTTTGTTTAGTTGCTGTGTTGTGAAATTTGATTGTGTGATGTGGAATGGAATAAAATATTTTATAGTGGAAAATATTTTATAGTTAAAAATATAATTTTTAACGCGTATACAAAGTAAATATTTATAAACAAATCGGACGATTTGTTTATATACACTGATTTGACTGATATTGATTGGGACGATAAATTTTACACATCGCCCAACCGCACAAATAAAAATTTGTGTTTGTTGATTTGAAACCCCACACGGGTATTGGGATGATATTTGACGTACACTAATCCCGATTGGTTAGTTGTATGTCAATTGATGGGTTGACAGACTGTGTAAGCGTTAATTAATTATATTTAATGCTTATGCAGTTGTGTGGTGCACTCTGGATGATGGTTGATTATTTATCGTTGCAATTATATACATGTGTTGTAGAAAATCCATATAATTAACATTATATGATAATTGATTGGGCCTCATTCCAATATAGAAAAAAAATATTCATGTGTTGAATAGAATAAACATTCATGTGTTGAATAAAAGCCGTTTTGATTAGATTGACGCCATTTTGACGTGAACGATATTTATATCGATTTTATTCATTTTTCAATGAATATTGAAAGTGATTTCAAAATTCAAATTAAATTGAAATGAATTGAAATTCGAATTAAATAGAACAGATTTGAAATTCGAATTAAATTGAAATGAATTGAAATTCGAATTAAATTGAAATGAATTGAAATTCGAAATAAATTGAAATCGAATTGAAATCGATTTGAAATGAAATTAAAATGAATTTATATTGATAAATTGTAACAACCCGGAAAATCTGGGCCAGTTTAAAATTTTTATTTTGGCAATTTTAGCGAATTTTGATTATTTAAAATGAATTATTTTAAATAATATCGACGAGAAATTTATTTTGAATAGAATTCGAACGTATATATTATACGCGTCGTCGTTAGAATATAAATATTTATATATAATTATAAATAGAATTAAAAATGGCGCGGTAGTTCGATAATTCGATTTCAAACTTCAATTGAATGTACCGGGTGCAAAACAATCCGGATTTTTGTGAAACCAAAAACATTAGGATCTAATTGATGATATCTTTCCAACGAAGTTGAGAAACTGAAATTTCACTTTATAAATGATGAGATATGTCCAGTTGAAAATTAGAAATAGTCGCTGTGGAATTTATATATATTTTAATATAATATATAGCCCTTAAAAATAGCCATTTTGCAAACGACCTCGGATTTCGACGAAACCAGTTTTGTTGGGTCCGAGATGTAAAGTTATTGCTAGGTTTCAAATTTCATAATTTTTCGAATCAATATGTGAGCGTGGCGAAGGAAAACGCGTTTGACCAGTTTCAGTTGATTTTAATCGACTGGAAATTGGCCATTTTTCAAACGGTCTCGGAATTCGACGAAATTAGTTTTGTTAGGACCGTATCGTCAATACGAAGCTAGAAAATATTTTTCAGGAATTTTTCTAGTTAGTATGTGACCCCGGTAATTTGAAATGTACGTTTAAAATTCAATATAGTGATTTAAATGTTAATCCAAAGGAAACTGATTGTAACTATCGAATCAGCTTGCGATACATATCCCATTGTGTTCAGAATGGGGGTAAAACGCTAGGGACGACAGGCGGTGGGCCTCGTTTCGAGGTCGTATGTAAAAGTCAACTTTTTGAAAATTAAATAAAAAAAATATAGTGAATTAAATATTTATATATTCTCAAACCCCCCCCCCCCATCTCTATTTCCCTCAGATCGAAAATTAGGAAAGAAAAAAAAAACGACGAAGAACGACGGAGCGCCGCCACCCGCCCCTGCCATCGCCGGACCTACCGCACCCCCCAGGTGGCGTCGTCGCCGACCAGAAACCCCCCCCTCCTTCCCCAACCTCGTCGTGCAAACCCCCCCTTCCCCAATCGATCGAGAACCCTCCCTCCCCCAGAACCGACGCCGCACCCTCCACCCCGACCATGCCTCCGGGGAACTCAGCCCCTCCTCCTCAAGCCGCACCCCCTTCTATGGAAAACCCCCCCACTCCCTCTTGAAACACCTGTAAGTTTTTTTGTTTGTTGTTCTCTTTTGTTTTTGTTTAGTTTATTTTAAATACATATAGTTTTGGTTAATTAAAAAGGAGTAAATGGATTTTAAAATAAAAAAATATAAACTGTTTTTTTTTAAGACTTATAAACTGATTTTATAATAAAAGTAAAAACTGACTTTATTAGATTTTAAAAACTGATTTTAATTAAAAGTAAAAACTGACTTTATTAGATTTTTAAACTGATTTTAAAAAGATTTGAACTTTTAAAAGAAAAAAAACTGATTTTGTTTTAAAGTAAAAACTTTAAATAGGAAAAAGGTTTAATCTTTAAAGAGAAAAAGGATTTGAACTTTAAGAAGTAAAAATCAGATTTTTAGATATTGAAAGTCGAAGTAAAAATCAGATTTTTAGATATTGAAAGTCGAAGTAAAAATCAGATTTTTAAATATTGAAAGTCGAAATAAAAATATGATTTTTATATATTGAATAGCAAAGTAAAAATTCGATTTTTATATATTGAACTTCGATAGAAAAATAGAATTTTTATATATTGAACTTCGAACTAAAAATTCGATTTTTATATATTGAACTTTGAAATAAAAATTCGATTTTTATATATTGAACTTCGAACTAAAAATTCGATTTTTATATATTGAACTTCGAACTAAAAATTCGATTTTTATATATTGAACTTTGAAATAAAAATTCGATTTTTATATATTGAACTTTGAAATAAAAATTCGATTTTTATATATTGAACTTAGAAATAAAAATTCGATTTTTATATATCGAACTTTGAAATAAAAATTCGATTTTTATATATCGAACTTTGAAATAAAAATTCGATTTTTATATATTGAACTTCGAACTAAAAATTCGATTTTTATATATTGAACTTTGAAATAAAAATTCGATTTTTATATATTGAACTTTGAAATAAAAATTCGATTTTTATATATTGAACTTTGAAATAAAAATTCGATTTTTATATATCGAACTTTGAAATAAAAATTCGATTTTTATATATTGAACTTTGAAATAAAAATTCGATTTTTATATATTGAATAGCGAAATAAAAATTCGATTTTTATATATATAGTGGCCTTGGGCAACGAAGGTGACAAAAAGGCGAAACGACGAAGATTTCTATAAATGAAGAGTCAAGATGATTGGATAGCTATATGTGAGAATTTCTCACCTTTCAATTTCATTTCTATTTATATATATATACTAGGATGCAGACGGTGCTTAGTAGCACCCGACACAATCGTCCACAGACCATGGACTTGTTTGTTTGGTTGCATAGATTAGTTATATGATGTGATTTGAATTTGGTTGTTTGGTGATTTTGATTGATGTGTGAATGGCGTGGGCCTTCACTAGACCGGGGATAAGGCTAGGCCTTGTCCCGTTTCTAGTATCGTGCCGTTATGCCGCCGAAATTTTCTAAAATATGTTAGAAAATAAAAATATCATTTTATAGAATAAATGAATTGAATAGAAATTCATAGATTGAAATAAAATGTTTTATCGTTAAAAATATAATTTTTAACGTGAAGTGAATAAAATAAAATATTCATTTACAAACCAGACGGTTTGTTTATGTACACCTATTTGAAGGACATTGATTGGGTCGATAAATTTTACACATTGCCCAACTGCACGAATAAAATATTTGTTTGATTGTTTGAAACCCCACACGGGTGTTGGGATGAAATTTGAAGTTCACTCATCCTGATTGATTAAATATGTCGATCGATTGATTGACAGGCTGTTATAAGCGTTGAATATCTATATTTGATGCTTTTACAGTGTAGTGCACTTTGGTTGATGGTTGATTATTTTCAATGTTATTATATACATGTGTTGTATGAAAATCCATATAATTAACTTTATATGGTAATTGATTGTGCCTCATTCCAATTTGAAAAATAAAGAATATTATAAAATAAAAGTTCATGTGTTGACAGTACTCATTCATTGAGATTGGTCATGTGTTGAACGAAATATTTTAATATTAAAATTTACATCTTTATCGATATAAAATAAAAGTTCATGTGTTGACAGTACTCATTCATTGAGATTGGTCATGTGTTGAACGAAATATTTTGATAATAACAACTATTTTGAAAATAGAAATTTATGAAGCCGTGTTGATTAGATTGACGCCATTTTGACGTGAACGATATTTATATCGATTTTATTCATTTCGAAATGAATTGAATTGAAAACGAATTCAAAGTGAATTGAATTAAAAGTGGTTTCGAAATGAATTGAATTGAAAACGATTTCGAAATAAATTGAATTGAAAACGATTTCGAAATGAATTGAATTGAAAACGAATTCAAATTGAATTGAAAACGATTTCGAAATGAATTGAATTGAAAACGATTTCGAAATGAATTGAAAACAAATTCAAATTGAATTGAAAGCAAATTGAAATGAATTCAAATTGAATTGAAATTTGAATTGAATAGAAATGAATTTTGAAACGAATTTATAAAGAAGAATTCAATTTTGATTTGAATTGAAAAGGAAGTTGAAATTGCTTTTGAAACGAATTCAAAACTATTTATATAATTCGTTTTAAATAGAAATCGACGAAATATATATTATATATATTATATATATAATATAATGGCCTGAATAGAACGCGCCGCGCCGCGGCAGTTCGCGAATTTCGACCATTTATTTCAAACGGACATTACGGGAGATCCGACCGTCGGATTCTCCTAAAACCGGAACCGTTGGGTTCGTATCGAAAAGAGCTTTCTAATGAATGTTAGAAATTTGAAATCTAACTGTTGGATTTGGAGATACGCCCAAATCAAATTCGAAAAAGGTCGCTGTAAGTGCAGTTCGATGGCCGTTAATGGAAATCGACTGTATGGGCCTTGATAAAATTATTAAAAATAGTAATAATTTGTGTAAAATCATAAGAAATGATTTGTGAAAGTTTGGGATGAAAAACTCCATATTTGAAAAGATAAAAATAGATTTTTATCGAAATGAACTAGTTTTGAACTAGAATTATAATTCTATTTATTTTTAAATAAATAAATTGAATTTGAAATGGTTTTGAAAATAACCAAAATTTCCAATGATTGCATTGGAGTGGATTTGAATCGAAATTGTCTTCGGAATATTTCGATGTTGGAATTCGTGATATTACAGGTGTTGTTATGGAAATTTGAAAGATATATATTTGTATCGTTATTTCCAATACGACATTTGTTAGTCGTAGAATTCGATATTGAATATAAGCCGATATATTTTCTATTCAGAGCCTTGTATTGAATATCGAATGTGATTTGGGTTTGTCGTGAATGGTGTCTTCACTAACACTGTTCTTGAACCCAGTTGAGAAAAGATTAAATCTTTTTATTTAGATTTAATGAGGTGTACCAATTAAATGATATTTAATTGGAATTGAATTGGTATTGATTTTTGGGTTTATCGTGAACAGTGTTTTAAATAACACTTGTTCTTTAACCCGATAATTAATGGAATGTGATTTTGGGTTTATCGTGAATCGTGTTTTAAATGACACTGATTCTTTAACCCAGATAATGATTAAAACTAAGTGGAGTTTTAATGAATCTTTAATTAGATTGAAAAGATCGAGAATGGAGTATCACCAGTTTTGCTCCAGGCGATAGTTAAATCTTTAATTAGATTTGAACGTGAAATTTAGAAACTAACTGTCGGTTAGCCAAGCAAAAATGGTTTTCTGGATATTGATCTGATGTTGGTTTCGGCCTTCGGGGTTAATATTTGGGGAACTATTCTCTTGATTAATTTGCGGTTAGTGACTGATGAATTGGAATGAGGCGTATGTTGTGTTTGTGTAACACTTATTTAAAATATACGCGAGTTATTCGGAAAGACCGGGTTTATCCCATTCTGAATAACTGATACGACGATAAGTCGAAGATGAAGACGGTGGTCGAAGACCGGAAGTCTTCACGTCGTTTGGGTGATAACTGATGATCTTGATTGGGCTGTACACCCAAGAAGATGGAAACAGTTAGTGATCGTCCAGACGTACTTGGAGATCGATGGATATGCGGGGTACTAGGTGCCTCCGGTTTCGTTCAGACCCAGAACGGACTCGTAAATGGACTGTGTGTCTGACATTGGATTTTAGTCCGTGTGATTGATCTCTATTAAATATATATCTGCTTGGCGGCGGAGAATTTATTCTCTTGCTTAACGCCCTTCTCTGAGACGTACGAGCTCAGGGGTTATATATTGATGGATATCAAACGCATGGAGTGAATTGTCTGTGTGGCATGCCTAAGTGGCAATTGATCGAGGCTTCTGTTGAAAAGCAAAGTCTTGTGGTGATGATCAAAGCACGGCCTTTGTGGCGTAGCTTTGTGTAACGTTTACCTCGCGTGTTTCACACCCGGTATGAACCAAAAACGGGAGACGGACCTCAGGGAGGGCATGCGTTTTCTTCTAGCTAGAAAGTGGCGTCAGTGGTTTTACACGCCCTGACGAGTTTGACTTATGTGGTTGTTGCGGTTGCGAGGCGCCTCGGTTATATCGGTTTCGGCCGAATGCATTCTGGTCGGCTGACGGACCAGACTTACACCCCATAGGGTGGGGAGACGTATTGTTCAGGCATAATAATCCACTCCGTGTGGACCGGCCCTGACGATCCAAGGGGCAGTTGCGGCTGTTCCTGAGACACGGGCTAGAGCGTCTCGAATCGGTTGAGGACTATCTTTTGCCTCGGTTCATAGATGGAAATCCAATTTCCAAATACGTGACATTTGCGGTTTTAGTTGTAATCCTATATATGGCGACATAGTGGGATGGGGCGCTTATGCCGCCTATGATTGATACTTATGATTTGAAGTTGTTTTATACACTATGCACTTATTATAGTATCAAATGATTTGTTTTAAACGTATCAAGCATTCTTTGGCTGTTATAAGGGAAAACCCTATCCCCCGGCTTGCGTTGCATTGTGTGATAGGACCTGGGTCTTATAACAGCTTCATTTTTCTTCATTTAGCATTGCGCTGTTTGTTTTATGCACTGGTATTCTTGGGAGGAAACCCGTTCCGTGTTATACGGCGTGGTCCCTTGATTTACCGAATGGTTTAAAATAAAGATTAACTGTTTTAGTTCTCACACCAGTCCCATGACTGACCTGGAGTTTATTGTTTTAACCTAAACTCTGGGTGCCCCTATTTTGACACGGGCAGCTAGTAGTTTTGGTTTTGCAGATTTATATTCACAGGATCCTGGTTTACAGCTGGAACGATATCCGGAAAGCTTTGTATCCGTATATCTCATTCTAGTTGTGTATTGTATTATTTTTCCGCTGCTATGTATTTAAATGTAATTTAAATCTCTGATAATTCTGTGTAATGTTTATTCATTTATACTCTGTATATTCTTGAAATCTGATGCATTGTTGTGATATACAGTGAAATGTTCTTCAGTATGCGTTCTGTTTTGTCGTGTTCTCAAACGATAGGGCGTTTCGAACGGCCTGAATCGGTTTAGCGACTGGTTCGGACCGAGCGAAATTCCTTGCCGTCACAGTTGGTATCAGAGCTTTGGTTTACAAAGCAGAGAACAAGACACATCAGAACCATATGAAAGAATTCATCAGATATTGGGTTAGTAATATCCAATTAGAATGACTCGTTAGAGATGGGATCAGTAGTATCCTAGAACGAGTGTGAAGAGTATATTTTTAACGTGAAAACAAATTTTTGTTTTGAAAATTTAAATCGATTATTCGTATTTGATTATCTATTTATATTGATGTGGACAATCCAGTATATATAGATTTTGCGTATACGTCTGATCCGCGTGTATTCGAAATTTTAATATACTGGATAGATATAGAATTACACTCTAATCGCCCGGAGATGATTTTGATGATGGAGCTCCATCATTAGAATTTATGTTCGAGTGACGCAAGTGGGCTTTCTATATATTTCCTATTGACTGGTGTGAGAACCAAAATTAGATAGGGCCTATTGTTGTGATTTGGCATCAAAAATCTAATTTTTGACTATATATCAAAGTTATGCATTTGAAACTCTAATCAACTAATTGATTGATGTTTGTGTTGTTTGTTTATTTGTTTGCTAATTTTTAGCCATTTAGCCTAACTGAATCACATATTGAATTATATTGAAAATTGGTTGCTTTTGCTTGCATATATATATACTTACATTGAACAGGTCATAGCAAGGAGGCTAGAGCCGAAGAATAAAATTTTTTTGCCCGACAAATAGGTACACGTTTACTACATAATTTCCTGTTCTGTTTGGGTGATGATGATTTTGTGAGCCTATTGGCTAGCCGCTTGGCTTTTTCTTTTTCTTTTTGAGATCTGAAGGACCGGGGAAGCTATTTGAAATTCCCCGATGCTCCCGGTGCAGGGGAGGTTATGGCGAAATTTTTCAAAAATTTAGGGTGTTAGCCAAATTTTTGAAATTTTGAAAATTCTCAGAAACCAAAGGGTTGGAGAATGAAAGCCAGATCGAACATAGAGTTGATTAATCAAACCACTTTCGACTTTGTTCCTTTTCGGGGACGAAAAGTTTTAAGTGGGGGAGATTGTAACAACCCGGAAAATCTGGGCCAGTTTAAAATTTTTATTTTGGCAATTTTAGCGAATTTTGATTATTTAAAATGAATTATTTTAAATAATATCGACGAGAAATTTATTTTGAATAGAATTCGAACGTATATATTATACGCGTCGTCGTTAGAATATAAATATTTATATATAATTATAAATAGAATTAAAAATGGCGCGGTAGTTCGATAATTCGATTTCAAACTTCAATTGAATGTACCGGGTGCAAAACAATCCGGATTTTTGTGAAACCAAAAACATTAGGATCTAATTGATGATATCTTTCCAACGAAGTTGAGAAACTGAGATTTCACTTTATAAATGATGAGATATGTCCAGTTGAAAATTAGAAATAGTCGCTGTGGAATTTATATATATTTTAATATAATATATAGCCCTTAAAAATAGCCATTTTGCAAACGACCTCGGATTTCGACGAAACCAGTTTTGTTGGGTCCGGGATGTAAAGTTATTGCTAGGTTTCAAATTTCATAATTTTTCGAATCAATATGTGAGCGTGGCGAAGGAAAACGCGTTTGACCAGTTTCAGTTGATTTTAATCGACTGGAAATTGGCCATTTTTCAAACGGTCTCGGAATTCGACGAAATTAGTTTTGTTAGGACCGTATCGTCAATACGAAGCTAGAAAATATTTTTCAGGAATTTTTCTAGTTAGTATGTGACCCCGGTAATTTGAAATGTACGTTTAAAATTCAATATAGTGATTTAAATGTTAATCCAAAGGAAACTGATTGTAACTATCGAATCAGCTTGCGATACATATCCCATTGTGTTCAGAATGGGGGTAAAACGCTAGGGACGACAGGCGGTGGGCCTCGTTTCGAGGTCGTATGTAAAAGTCAACTTTTTGAAAATTAAATAAAAAAAAATATAGTGAATTAAATATTTATATATTCTCAAACCCCCCCATCTCTATTTCCCTCAGATCGAAAATTAGGAAAGAAAAAAAAAACGACGGAGCGCCGCCACCCGCCCCTGCCATCGCCGGACCTACCGCACCCCCCAGGTGGCGTCGTCGCCGACCAGAAACCCCCCCCCCCCCCTTCCCCAACCTCGTCGTGCAAACCCCCCCTTCCCCAATCGATCGAGAACCCTCCCTCCCCCAGAACCGACGCCGCACCCTCCACCCCGACCATGCCTCCGGGGAACTCAGCCCCTCCTCCTCAAGCCGCACCCCCTTCTATGGAAACCCCCCCCCCACTCCCTCTTGAAACACCTGTAAGTTTTTTTGTTTGTTGTTCTCTTTTGTTTTTGTTTAGTTTATTTTAAATACATATAGTTTTGGTTAATTAAAAAGGAGTAAATGGATTTTAAAATAAAAAAATATAAACTGTTTTTTTTAAAGACTTATAAACTGACTTTATTAGATTTTAAAAACTGATTTTAATTAAAAGTAAAAACTGACTTTATTAGATTTTTAAACTGATTTTAAAAAGATTTGAACTTTTAAAAGAAAAAAAAACTGATTTTGTTTTAAAGTAAAAACTTTAAATAGGAAAAAGGTTTAATCTTTAAAGAGAAAAAGGATTTGAACTTTAAGAAGTAAAAATCAGATTTTTAGATATTGAAAGTCGAAGTAAAAATCAGATTTTTAGATATTGAAAGTCGAAGTAAAAATCAGATTTTTAAATATTGAAAGTCGAAATAAAAATATGATTTTTATATATTGAATAGCAAAGTAAAAATTCGATTTTTATATATTGAACTTCGATAGAAAAATAGAATTTTTATATATTGAACTTCGAACTAAAAATTCGATTTTTATATATTGAACTTTGAAATAAAAATTCGATTTTTATATATTGAACTTCGAACTAAAAATTCGATTTTTATATATTGAACTTCGAACTAAAAATTCGATTTTTATATATTGAACTTTGAAATAAAAATTCGATTTTTATATATTGAACTTTGAAATAAAAATTCGATTTTTATATATTGAACTTAGAAATAAAAATTCGATTTTTATATATCGAACTTTGAAATAAAAATTCGATTTTTATATATCGAACTTTGAAATAAAAATTCGATTTTATATATTGAACTTCGAACTAAAAATTCGATTTTTATATATTGAACTTTGAAATAAAAATTCGATTTTTATATATTGAACTTTGAAATAAAAATTCGATTTTTATATATTGAACTTTGAAATAAAAATTCGATTTTTATATATCGAACTTTGAAATAAAAATTCGATTTTTATATATTGAACTTTGAAATAAAAATTCGATTTTTATATATTGAATAGCGAAATAAAAATTCGATTTTTATATATATAGTGGCCTTGGGCAACGAAGGTGACAAAAAGGCGAAACGACGAAGATTTCTATAAATGAAGAGTCAAGATGATTGGATAGCTATATGTGAGAATTTCTCACCTTTCAATTTCATTTCTATTTATATATATATACTAGGATGCAGACGGTGCTTAGTAGCACCCGACACAATCGTCCACAGACCATGGACTTGTTTGTTTGGTTGCATAGATTAGTTATATGATGTGATTTGAATTTGGTTGTTTGGTGATTTTGATTGATGTGTGAATGGCGTGGGCCTTCACTAGACCGGGGATAAGGCTAGGCCTTGTCCCGTTTCTAGTATCGTGCCGTTATGCCGCCGAAATTTTCTAAAATATGTTAGAAAATAAAAATATCATTTTATAGAATAAATGAATTGAATAGAAATTCATAGATTGAAATAAAATGTTTTATCGTTAAAAATATAATTTTTAACGTGAAGTGAATAAAATAAAATATTCATTTACAAACCAGACGGTTTGTTTATGTACACCTATTTGAAGGACATTGATTGGGTCGATAAATTTTACACATTGCCCAACTGCACGAATAAAATATTTGTTTGATTGTTTGAAACCCCACACGGGTGTTGGGATGAAATTTGAAGTTCACTCATCCTGATTGATTAAATATGTCGATCGATTGATTGACAGGCTGTTATAAGCGTTGAATATCTATATTTGATGCTTTTACAGTGTAGTGCACTTTGGTTGATGGTTGATTATTTTCAATGTTATTATATACATGTGTTGTATGAAAATCCATATAATTAACTTTATATGGTAATTGATTGTGCCTCATTCCAATTTGAAAAATAAAGAATATTATAAAATAAAAGTTCATGTGTTGACAGTACTCATTCATTGAGATTGGTCATGTGTTGAACGAAATATTTTAATATTAAAATTTACATCTTTATCGATATAAAATAAAAGTTCATGTGTTGACAGTACTCATTCATTGAGATTGGTCATGTGTTGAACGAAATATTTTGATAATAACAACTATTTTGAAAATAGAAATTTATGAAGCCGTGTTGATTAGATTGACGCCATTTTGACGTGAACGATATTTATATCGATTTTATTCATTTCGAAATGAATTGAATTGAAAACGAATTCAAAGTGAATTGAATTAAAAGTGGTTTCGAAATGAATTGAATTGAAAACGATTTCGAAATAAATTGAATTGAAAACGATTTCGAAATGAATTGAATTGAAAACGAATTCAAATTGAATTGAAAACGATTTCGAAATGAATTGAATTGAAAACGATTTCGAAATGAATTGAAAACAAATTCAAATTGAATTGAAAGCAAATTGAAATGAATTCAAATTGAATTGAAATTTGAATTGAATAGAAATGAATTTTGAAACGAATTTATAAAGAAGAATTCAATTTTGATTTGAATTGAAAAGGAAGTTGAAATTGCTTTTGAAACGAATTCAAAACTATTTATATAATTCGTTTTAAATAGAAATCGACGAAATATATATTATATATATTATATATATAATATAATGGCCTGAATAGAACGCGCCGCGCCGCGGCAGTTCGCGAATTTCGACCATTTATTTCAAACGGACATTACGGGAGATCCGACCGTCGGATTCTCCTAAAACCGGAACCGTTGGGTTCGTATCGAAAAGAGCTTTCTAATGAATGTTAGAATTTTGAAATCTAACTGTTGGATTTGGAGATACGCCCAAATCAAATTCGAAAAAGGTCGCTGTAAGTGCAGTTCGATGGCCGTTAATGGAAATCGACTGTATGGGCCTTGATAAAATTATTAAAAATAGTAATAATTTGTGTAAAATCATAAGAAATGATTTGTGAAAGTTTGGGATGAAAAACTCCATATTTGAAAAGATAAAAATAGATTTTTATCGAAATGAACTAGTTTTGAACTAGAATTATAATTCTATTTATTTTTAAATAAATAAATTGAATTTGAAATGGTTTTGAAAATAACCAAAATTTCCAATGATTGCATTGGAGTGGATTTGAATCGAAATTGTCTTCGGAATATTTCGATGTTGGAATTCGTGATATTACAGGTGTTGTTATGGAAATTTGAAAGATATATATTTGTATCGTTATTTCCAATACGACATTTGTTAGTCGTAGAATTCGATATTGAATATAAGCCGATATATTTTCTATTCAGAGCCTTGTATTGAATATCGAATGTGATTTGGGTTTGTCGTGAATGGTGTCTTCACTAACACTGTTCTTGAACCCAGTTGAGAAAAGATTAAATCTTTTTATTTAGATTTAATGAGGTGTACCAATTAAATGATATTTAATTGGAATTGAATTGGTATTGATTTTTGGGTTTATCGTGAACAGTGTTTTAAATAACACTTGTTCTTTAACCCGATAATTAATGGAATGTGATTTTGGGTTTATCGTGAATCGTGTTTTAAATGACACTGATTCTTTAACCCAGATAATGATTAAAACTAAGTGGAGTTTTAATGAATCTTTAATTAGATTGAAAAGATCGAGAATGGAGTATCACCAGTTTTGCTCCAGGCGATAGTTAAATCTTTAATTAGATTTGAACGTGAAATTTAGAAACTAACTGTCGGTTAGCCAAGCAAAAATGGTTTTCTGGATATTGATCTGATGTTGGTTTCGGCCTTCGGGGTTAATATTTGGGGAACTATTCTCTTGATTAATTTGCGGTTAGTGACTGATGAATTGGAATGAGGCGTATGTTGTGTTTGTGTAACACTTATTTAAAATATACGCGAGTTATTCGGAAAGACCGGGTTTATCCCATTCTGAATAACTGATACGACGATAAGTCGAAGATGAAGACGGTGGTCGAAGACCGGAAGTCTTCACGTCGTTTGGGTGATAACTGATGATCTTGATTGGGCTGTACACCCAAGAAGATGGAAACAGTTAGTGATCGTCCAGACGTACTTGGAGATCGATGGATATGCGGGGTACTAGGTGCCTCCGGTTTCGTTCAGACCCAGAACGGACTCGTAAATGGACTGTGTGTCTGACATTGGATTTTAGTCCGTGTGATTGATCTCTATTAAATATATATCTGCTTGGCGGCGGAGAATTTATTCTCTTGCTTAACGCCCTTCTCTGAGACGTACGAGCTCAGGGGTTATATATTGATGGATATCAAACGCATGGAGTGAATTGTCTGTGTGGCATGCCTAAGTGGCAATTGATCGAGGCTTCTGTTGAAAAGCAAAGTCTTGTGGTGATGATCAAAGCACGGCCTTTGTGGCGTAGCTTTGTGTAACGTTTACCTCGCGTGTTTCACACCCGGTATGAACCAAAAACGGGAGACGGACCTCAGGGAGGGCATGCGTTTTCTTCTAGCTAGAAAGTGGCGTCAGTGGTTTTACACGCCCTGACGAGTTTGACTTATGTGGTTGTTGCGGTTGCGAGGCGCCTCGGTTATATCGGTTTCGGCCGAATGCATTCTGGTCGGCTGACGGACCAGACTTACACCCCATAGGGTGGGGAGACGTATTGTTCAGGCATAATAATCCACTCCGTGTGGACCGGCCCTGACGATCCAAGGGGCAGTTGCGGCTGTTCCTGAGACACGGGCTAGAGCGTCTCGAATCGGTTGAGGACTATCTTTTGCCTCGGTTCATAGATGGAAATCCAATTTCCAAATACGTGACATTTGCGGTTTTAGTTGTAATCCTATATATGGCGACATAGTGGGATGGGGCGCTTATGCCGCCTATGATTGATACTTATGATTTGAAGTTGTTTTATACACTATGCACTTATTATAGTATCAAATGATTTGTTTTAAACGTATCAAGCATTCTTTGGCTGTTATAAGGGAAAACCCTATCCCCCGGCTTGCGTTGCATTGTGTGATAGGACCTGGGTCTTATAACAGCTTCATTTTTCTTCATTTAGCATTGCGCTGTTTGTTTTATGCACTGGTATTCTTGGGAGGAAACCCGTTCCGTGTTATACGGCGTGGTCCCTTGATTTACCGAATGGTTTAAAATAAAGATTAACTGTTTTAGTTCTCACACCAGTCCCATGACTGACCTGGAGTTTATTGTTTTAACCTAAACTCTGGGTGCCCCTATTTTGACACGGGCAGCTAGTAGTTTTGGTTTTGCAGATTTATATTCACAGGATCCTGGTTTACAGCTGGAACGATATCCGGAAAGCTTTGTATCCGTATATCTCATTCTAGTTGTGTATTGTATTATTTTTCCGCTGCTATGTATTTAAATGTAATTTAAATCTCTGATAATTCTGTGTAATGTTTATTCATTTATACTCTGTATATTCTTGAAATCTGATGCATTGTTGTGATATACAGTGAAATGTTCTTCAGTATGCGTTCTGTTTTGTCGTGTTCTCAAACGATAGGGCGTTTCGAACGGCCTGAATCGGTTTAGCGACTGGTTCGGACCGAGCGAAATTCCTTGCCGTCACATAAATTCAATCTTGATTTGAATTTGAAAAGGAAGTTGAAATCGTTTTGAAAACGAATTTAAACGATTTATAAAATAAGTTTGAAAGGAAATCGACGGAATATATATAATATATATATATTATATATATAGAATGGCCTGAATAGAACGCGCCGCGCTGCGGCAGTTCGTGAATTTCGACCATTGACTTCGAGTGGACATTGCGGGAGATCCGACAGTCGGATTCTCCTAAAACCAGAACCGTTGGGTTCGTATCGAAAAGAGCTTTCTAATGAATATTGGAGATTTGAAATCTAACGGTTGGATTTGGAATTATGTCCAAATCAAATTTGGAAAAGGTCGCTGTAAGGGCAGTTCGATGGCCGTTGATGGAAATTGAATGTACGAGCCTTGATAAAATTATTAAAAATTGTAATAATTTTTGTAAAATCATAAGAAATGATTTGTGAAGAATTGGGATGAAAAACTCCAAATCTGAAAAGATAAAAATTGATTTTTATCGAAATGAACTAGTTTTGAACTAGAATTATAATTCTATTTATTTTTAAAATAAATAAAGTGGATTTGAAATGGTTTTAAAAGTAACCAGAATTTCCAATGAGTGAATTGGAATGGATTTTAATCGAAATTGTCTTTGGAATATTTCGATGTTGGATTTCGTGATTATACAAATATTGTTATGGAAATTTGAAAGATATATTTTTATCGTTATTTCCAATACGATATTTGTTGGTCATAGAATTTGATATTGAATATAAGCCGATATATTTTCAATTCAGAGCCTTGTATTTAATATCAAACGGGACTTGTGTTTGTCGTGAATGGTGTCTTCATTAACACTGTTCTTAAACCCAGTTAAGAAAAAGATTAAATCTTTTTAATTTGGATTTAATGAAGTGTACCAATTAAATGGTATTTAATTGGAATTGAATTTGAATTGATTTTTGGGTTTATAGTGAACGGTGTTTTAAATAACACTTGTTCTTTAACCCAATAATTAATAGAATGTGATTTTGGGTTTATAGTGAACCGTGTTTTAAATGGCATTGGCTCCTTAACCCATTTAAAGACAGGATGTGATTTCCCAAGTTAAAGACAGGATATTGGTTTCTGTGAAGATTAAAACTAAGTGGGGTTTTAATGAATCTTTAATTAGATTGAAATGGTTGAAAATGGAGTATCACCAGGTTTGCTCCAGGCGATGGTTAAATCTTTAATTAGATTTGAACGTGAAATGGTAATTGAATTTACCAATAACACCGTGGTGTTAGATATGAAGTATGACCAGTTTTACTTCATGGGGATGAATAGGTTGGGATTGGGAAATAACATAAATGATTACATCGGAGTGGTTCGCTAATCCCGACTAGTTTGGATTGATTAAAGAATAAATTTAAAGAATTTATCTTTGATAAAATTAATGGGAACCTTTCCCAAAGTATAAGAATATTTGAATAAAAGAACATTCTGAATTGGAATGAGGCATATGTTATGTTTGTGTAACACTTGTTTATTATATACGCTAGTTATTCAGGAAGACCGGGTTTATCCCATTCTGAATAGCTGATTCGACGTGGTGTCGAGGATGAAGACGGTGGTAGTAGACTGGAGGTCTTCACATCTTTTGGGTGATTACTGATGATCTTGATTGGGCTGTACACCCAAGAGGAGGGAATCAGTTAGTGATCGTCTAGACATACTTGGAGATCGATGGATATGCGGGGTACTGGGTGCCTCCGGTTTCGTTCAGACCCAGAACGAATTTGTAAATGGACTATGTGTCTGACATTGGATTTTATTCTGTGTGATTGATTTCTATTGAATATATATCTGTTTGGCGGTGGAGAATTTATTCTCTTGCTTAACGCCCTTCTATGAGACGTACGAGCTCAGGGGTTATATATTGATAGATATCAAACGCATGGAGTGAATTGCCTGTGTGGCATGCCTAAGTGGCAAATGATCAAGGCTTCTGTTGAAAAGCAAAGTCTTGTGGTTGATGATCAAAGCACGGCCTGTGTGGCATTGCTTTGTGTAGCGTGGATTCGCGAGCCTCACACCCCGGTTGTGAACCAGATACCGTAGAGGACCTCAGGGAGGACATGCGTTTCTTTCTAGCTAGAAGTGGCGTCAGTGGTTTTACTCGCCCTGGCGAGTTTGACTTATGTGGATGTTGCTGTTGCGAGGCGTCTCGGATATATCGGTGACTGTGTGGAGCCGATGGAGTCATTTGGCTCATTTACGCCCAAAAGGGCGGGGAAATGTAGTGTTCAGGCATAATAATCCGCATTGGTGGACCGGCCCTGACGATCCAAGGTCACTCGAGCTCTGACCTAAGACATGGGATAGATTGTCTCGAATCGGTGAGGACTATCTTTTGCCTCGGTTCACGGATGGAAATCCAGTTTCCAATACGTGACTTTGCGATTTTGATTGTAGAGCCTATATGGAGACATAGTGGGATGGTTTACTTATGCCGTTTATGATTGAATTTGATTTGACACTATGCACTTATAATAGTATCAAATGAAATTTAGCGTACTAAGCATTCTTGGCTATTATAAGGTAAAAACCCTATCCTCCAGCTTGCGTTGCATTGTGTGATGGGACCTGGGTCTTATAATCGCTTCATTTTTCTTTATTTAGCATTGCGCTGTTTGTTTTATGCACTGGTATTCTTGGGAGGAAACCCGTTCCGTGTTATACGGCGTGGTCCCTTGATTTACTAACTTTAAAATAAAGATTAATAACTGTTTTAGTTCTCACACTAGTCACATGACTGACCTGGAGTTTTACTGTTTTAACCCAAACTCTGGGTGCCCTTATTTTGACACGGGCAGCTAGTAGTTTTGGTTTTGCAGATTTATGTTCACAGGATCCTGATTTACAACTGGAACGATACTCGGAAAGCTCTATATCCGTGTATTACTTCTAGTTGTGTATTGTATTATTTTCCGTTGCTATGTAATGTATTGTAATCTCTGATATTTTCTGTGTAATATTTATTCATACTCTCTAATATTCTTGTATTCTAGTGGAATTGTTGTAATATACAATGAAATGTTCTTTTGTTTGCGTTCAAATTTGTTGTGTTCTTAAAACAATCAGGGGTTTCGAATGGTCTTGGTCGGTTTAGCGACTGATTCGGATCGAGCGAAATTCTCGGTCGTTACATCGTGGTATCAGAGCTTTGGTTTACAGAGCTCGGAGAACAAGACACATTAGAACCAAACGAAAGAATTCATCAGAGATTGGATTAGTAATATCCAATGAGGATGACTCGTTAGAGATGGGATCAGTAGTATCCTAGAACGAATGTGAAGAGTATATTTTTAAAATGAAAACAAATTTTGTTTTGAAAATTTAAATTCAATTATTCGTATTTGAATATTTATTTGTATTGATTTGGACAATCCAGTATATAAAGATTTTGCGTATACGTCTGATCCGCGTGCATTTGAAGTTTTAATATACTATATAGATATAGAATCACACTCTAGCCGCGCGGGGATAATTCTGATGATGTCCGGACATCATTAGTATTTATGTTCATGTTTCGAAAGTGGGATTTCTATATGATCCCAATTGACTGGTGTGAGAATCAAAATTAGATAAGGCTTATTGTTGTGATTTGGCATCAAAAGTCTGATTTTTTGGACTATATATCAAAGTTATGAATTTGAAAAGCTAATCAACTAATTGATTGATGGTTGTGTTGTTTGATTATTGGTTGATTAATTAGAATGTTGAACCTTTAGCCAAATTGTACCAAAAAGTGAATTGTATTGAAAATTTGTCGCATTTGCATACATGTACTTACATTGAACAGGTCATAGCAAGGAGGCTAAAGAAGAGGAATAAATTTGTTTGCCTGACAAATAGGTACATGTTTACAAATTTATTGGGTTTTTGTTGATTTTATGAGCCGATTGGCTAGCCGCTTGGCTGTTTCTTTTTCTTTTTTGGATTGATGAGGGCCATGGGAGGATGTTTGAAATATCCCGAAGTCCTCGGTGCATGGGAGGTTATGGTGAAATTTTTCAAAAATTTAGGGTGTTAGCCAAATTTTTGAAGAATTTGAAAAGTTCTTAGAAACTGAAAAGTTGAAGAACTTAAGCCGTAATGAAAATAGTGGAAGTTGAGTTGATTTGTGAAACAACTTTCGGCTTCGTTCCTTTTCGGGGACGAAAAGTTTTAAGTGGGGGAGATTGTAATAACCCAGAAATCCGAGCCAATAAAAAAATTTTATTTTGGCAATTTTAGTGAATTTTGATTATTTAAAATGAATTATTTTAAATAATAACAACGGGAAATTTATTTTGAATACAATTAGAACGTATATATTTATTTAAATCGTCGTTAGAATATAAATATTTATTTTAAAATATAAAAGGAAATGAAAATGGCGCGGTAGTTCGAAATTTCTATTTCAAAGTTCAAATGAATGTATAGGATTCAAAATAAACCGAATTTTAGTGAAACCAAAAATATTAGAATCTAATTGAGAATATCTTTCCAACGAATCCGAAAAATCGAATTTTCATAGCGGGGATAAAAAGTTATGTCCAATTGAAAATTCAGAACAGTCGCTATGGAATTCTAGCCCTTAAAATGGAAATTTTGCAAACGACCTCGGTTTTCAACGAAACCACTTTTGTTGGATCCGTGATGTCTAGTTATTGCTAGGTTTCAAAATTCATAATTTTTCGAATCAATATGTGAGCATGGTGAAGGAAAACGCGTTTGATCAGTTTTAGTTGATTTTAATCGATTGGAAAATGGCCATTTTTCCAACGGTCTCAGAATTCGATGAAATTAGTTTTGTTAGGACCGTATCATCAATACGAAGCTAGAAAATATTTTTTGGGAATTTTTCTAGTTCGTATGTGGCCCCAGTAAATTGAAATGCGCGTTCAAAATTCAATATATAGAGTTATATTTTGATTTTGACGAAAACTGATTGAAACGATCAAATCGGCCTACGATACATATACCAATGTGTTCGGAATGGGGGTAATTAGCTATGGTCGACAGACGGTGGGTCTCGTTTCGAGGTCAGAATAAAAAAATACCTTTTTGAAATAAATAATTAAATAAATAAAAAATAAAAACTCTCACTCCTCTACTCCTTACTTTCTCTCAGCCCCCCCCCCCCCCCCCGGTCGGTTTCATTTCAACAAAAAAAATCAAAAGAAAAAAAATAGAAGGAGGACGGAGGCGGAAGAACCACCATCGCGCCCGCCCTAGGCGGCGCCGCCCATGCCAGAGACCCCCCTCCCCGCGTCGCTCCCCTCTCCCTCCTCCTCTTCTCCTTCCCGCTTCCCTCCTGCTCGACGTGAACCCTAAAACACCCCCCCCCCCTCGACTGAAATCCACCGCACCGCCCCTCTGGGCCCACGCCCTGCCTGGCGCCACCTCCAAGATGGCATGCGCCCCTCTCCACCACCTCGACCCCCTAGTAAGCTTCCATCTTTATTTTTCTTCATTTATAATGTTAAAATTTTGATTTTTAATTTGTATAACATAGGAAATTAGTTTTTAAATGATGGGAAAATCAGATTTTGTATATTTAAATAGAAAAGTTTAGATTTTTGTAATAGGAAAATTTAGATTTTTATTATGAGAAAGAGATGATTTTTATTTGCAAAAAATTATGTTTTTATAATGGAAAGATTGTACTTTTATGATTATGAGGAGATGACTTTTATGATTATAAAGTTGGGATTCTTATACGAAAGTAGCAACATAAAAAGGTGATTTTTATCGTTTATATCATTATATAAAAAAAGTATGATTTTTATATAGTAGAGATATTAAAAATATGATTTTTATATAGTAGAGATAATAAAAATATGATTTTTATATTATTAGAGAACAGAAATATAATTTTTATATAATGCAAAGAATAAAAATATAATTTTTATATAATGTAGTGAATATAATTTTTATATAAGGAGAAGAATAAAAATGTGATTTCTCTTTATATGAAGTGCAAATAAAGAAGTGATTTATTAGCATTGAAATAAAAATGTGATTTTTAATCTGAACAGCATGAAAAGAAGTGCGATGGAATGGATTGAAATCAAAAAGGAATTCAAATGGTTCAGAAATTCAGAAATGAAATGGCGGAGTGGAACCCTCGGTGAGAACTCCTCACCTTTAATTTATTTCTAGTTTGAAATATATACTAGGATGCAGACGGTGCTTAGCAGCACCCGACACCCATCGTCCACAGACCATGGATGACTTGTTTATTTGGTTGCTGTGTTGTGAAATTTGATTGTGTGATGTGGAATGGAATAAAATATTTTATAGTGGAAAATATTTTATAGTTAAAAATATAATTTTTAACGTGTATACAAAATAAATATTTATAAACAAATCGGATGATTTGTTTATATACACCGATTTGACTGATATTGATTGGGACGATAAATTTTACACATCACCCAACCGCACAAATAAAAATTTGTGTTTGTTGATTTGAAACCCCACACGGGTATTGGGATGATATTTGACGTACACTAGTCCCGATTGTTTAGTTGTATGTCAATCGATGGGTTGACAGACTGTGTAAGCGTTAATTATTTATATTTAATTCTTATGCAGTTGTGTGGTGCACTCTGGATGATGGTTGATTATTTATCGTTGCTATTATATACATGTGTTGTAGAAAATCCATATAATTAACATTATATGGTAATTGATTGGGCCTCATTCCAATATAGAAAAAATATTCATGTGTTGAATAGAATAAACATTCATGTGTTGAATAAAAGCCGTTTTGATTAGATTGACGCCATTTTGACGTGAACGATATTTATATCGATTTTATTCATTTTTCAATGAATATTGAAAGTGATTTCAAAATTCAAATTAAATTGAAATGAATTGAAATTCGAATTAAATTGAATAGATTTGAAATTCGAATTAAATTGAAATTCAAATTAAATTGAAATTCGAATTAAATTGAAATGAATTGAAATTCAAATTAAATTGAAATGAATCGAAATTCGAATTAAATTGAAATTGAATTGAAATGAAATTAAAACGAATTTATATTGAAAAATTCAATCTTGATTTGAATTTGAAAAAGAAGTTGAAATTGTTTTGAAAATGAATTTAAACGGTTTATAAAATACGTTTGAAAGGAAATCGACAAAATATATATAATATATATATTATATATATGGAATGGCCTGAATAGAACGCAATGCGCCGCGACAGTTCGTGAATTTCAACTATTGACTTAGAGTGGACATTGAGGGAGATCCGACCGTCGGATTCTCCTAAAACCGGAACCGTTGGGTTCGTATCGAAAAGAGCTTTCTAATGAATATTGCAGATTTGAAATCTAATGGTGGATTTGGAATTATGTCCAAATCAAATTTGGAACAAGTCGCTGTAAGGGCAGTTCGATGGCCTATGATGGAAATCGACGGTACGGACCTTGATAAAATTATTAAAAATAGTAATAATTTGTGTGAAATCATAAGAAATGATTTGTGAAGAATTGGGATGAAAAACTCCAAATCTGAAAAGATAAAATTGATTTTTATCGAAATGAACTCGTTTTGAACTAGAATTATAATTCTATTTATTTTTAAAATAAATAAAGTGGATTTGAAATGGTTTTAAAAGTAACCAGAATTTCCAAAAAGTGAATTGGAATTGATTTGAATCGAAATTGTCTTTGGAATATTTCAATGTTGGACTTCATGATTATACAGATATTGTTATGGAAATTTGAAAGATATATTTATATCATTATTTCTAATATGATATTTGTTGGCCATAGAATTTAATATTGAATATAAGCCGATATATTTTCTATTCAGAGCCTTGTATTTAATATCAAATGGGATTTGGGTTTGTCGTGAATGGTGTCTTCATTAACATAGTTCTTAAACCTAGTTGAGAAAAAGATTAAATCTTTTTATTTTGATTTAATGAAGTGTACCAATTAAATGGTATTTAATTGGAATTGAATTTGAATTGAATTTTTGGTTTATCGTGAACGGTGTTTTAAATAACACTTGTTCTTTAACCCGATAATGAATGGAATGTGATTTTGGGTTTATATTGAACCTTGTTTTAAATGACATTGGTTCTTTAACCCAGTTAATGATAGGATATGGTTTCCCAAGTTAAACAATCATTGATATTGATTTTTGGGAATATTAAAACCAAGTGGAGTTTTAATAAATTTTTAATTAGATTGCAATGATCGAGAATGGAGTATAACTAGTTTTGCTCCAGGCGATGGTTAAATCTTTAATTAGATTTGAACGTGAAATGGTATTTGAATTTACCGATAACACCGTGGTGTTAGATTTGAAATATGACCAATTTTACTTCATGGGATGAATAGGTTGGGATTGGGAAATAACATAAATGATTACATTTGAGTGGTTCGCTAATCCCGACTAGTTTTGATTGATTAAAGAATAAATTTAAAGAATTTATCTTTGATAAAATTAACGGGAACCTTTCCCAATGTATAAGAATATTTGAATAAAAGAATATTCTGAATTGGAATGAGGTGTATGTTGTGTTTGTGTAACACTTGTTTATTATATACGCGAGTTATTCAGGAAGACCGGGTTTATCCCATTCTGAATAGCTGATTCGACGTGGTGTCGAGGATGAAGACGGTGGTAGAAGACCGAAGGTCTTCACATCGTTTGGGTGATTACTGATGATCTTGATTGGGATGTACACCCAAGAGGAGGGAATCATTTAGTGATCGTCTAAACATACTTGGAGATCGATGGATATGCGGGATACTAGGTGCCTCCTGTTTCGTTCAGACCCAGAACGAATTTGTAAATGGACTATGTGTCTGACATTGGATTTTGTTCTGTGTGATTGATTTCTATTGAATATATATTTGTTTTGCGGTGGAGAATTTATTCTCTTGCTTAACGCCCTTCTCTGAGACGTGCGAGCTCAGGGGTTATATATTGATGGATATCAAACGCATGGAGTGAATTGCCTGTGTGGCATGCCTAAGTGGCAAATGATCAAGACTTCTGTTGAAAAGTAGAGTCTTGTGGTTGATGATCAAAGCACGGCCTGTGTGGCATAGCTTTATGTAGCGTGAATTCGCGAGCCACACACCCCGGTTGTGAACCAGAAACGGGAGAGGACCTCAGGGAGGACATGCGATTCTTTCTAGCTAGAAGTGGCGTCAGTGGTTTTACACACCCTGACGAGTTTGACTTATATGGTTATTGCTGTTGCAAGGCGCCTCGGATATATCGGTGACTGTGTAGAGCCGATGGAGTCATTTGGCTCATTTACGCCCCAAAGGGCGGGGAAACGTAGTGTTCAGGCATAATAATCCACATCAGTGGACCGACCCTGACGATCCAAGGTCACTTGAGCTTTGACCTGAGACATGGGCTAGATTGTCTCGAATCGGCGAGGACTATCTTTTGCCTCAGTTCACAGATGGAAATCCAGTTTCCAATACGTGACTTTGTGATTTTGATTGTAGAGCCTAGTATGGCGACATAGTGGGTGTAACACCCCACATCCGTTAGTGTCACTCCCAAAGGGAATGCACTAAGTTCTGTGGAGCATTTAAGGTAAAAGATGCAAATAAATTACAAGACAGAAAAAAAAATTAAAACAGCGGAAAATAAATCTTTACTTTATTGATAAAATAATTTGTACAACAATTGCTTTCCAATACCAGAGTATTATCTATCTTACAAAATAAAGAAGCATAAAATAACATTTATATTCCCCAATGTAGCATAAGCCAGCCATAGCAACGGAAAGGAGAGTCTGAAGCGATATATCCAAGAGTCTTCAAGCTTGGAAAGAGTAACAGTCCAAACTAAGCAGAGCTATTCCCTCCCTGACTACCTTGGGGGGGGGGGGGGGGAGACAGAAGAAAAGAAGACGAAAGAAAAACAGAGTCAGACATAAAGCCTTAGTAAGTCTAGTGACTTTTAGCATGTGAACAGGATAAAGTTCATGACGGGAGTAAACTGGAAAATGGGACAGTACCAGAATAACAGACTAATATAAACCAAAGCAAGACAGTTTAAACCGGATATACTATCACACCCCATTCTATATCTCAACACCACCTAACTAGTATCCCAAATAGTAATCTGTATAAAGATGATAACATGATCCCAATCCCTGTAATTGCAGTTGCCTTTAGGTGTACATCTATTATTTATTACCTAGATCTAATCTAGGGTTTTCTTACCGGGCGCTTCCTAGATTCAACTAGGGTTTACACGACCTAGATCCAACTAGGGTTTATGTTACCTATTGAATGCTTCTCGGATTCAGGGTTTATGCCACCTAGGTCCAACTAGGGATTATGCTACCTGTCGAACGATGCCCCTAGTCTAGGAAACACTACCTAGAGTGGTATATGTTCCTAGACTTTCCCCACGTATGTGTCACGAATCGTTTATCGTTGTCTAAATGCACATGTACACTATATGTGCGGCCCGAGTCCCATAACAGGGCTAATCAAGAGATATGGAACTCGGTCGGGAGCTTTAAGTTATCTGCCGATGCAGATGCTAAGGTCTGTTTTTCTACCAGTGGTTATGGTCCCACGTGACCCCTCCCTCAACAAATGAAAGGCAATCCAAGAAAATCAAGCACGAGAACTATACTTCTGCCACCTATGCCCCACTTTCCTATTGGCCAGCCTCAACCATAACTAGATAGAAAGTATATGGTCTGTTGGGAGTTCTCTCCCTTTCCGCATGCATACTACGATTGACTGAAGATGGTAGGTAGACGACGAGTTGCTATAATAGGGCTACTGGTCTCGCCGAATCACGCCGGTCCATCCAAGTCTTTAGGTTGCCTTGTATTGCAACCAAGGCATACCCTTGGTTCTTCTAACGCAGCCCAGGAGGATCATCTTCAGCCTCACAGAGGGATACCAAGAGTACCCTCACGTCCCCTCGAAGCCTCAGGCTTCGTAACCCAATTCGTTGGAGCCTTCTTTAAAATCAGAGGGACGTTCGCTCCTTCTCGTGTTCTACTAAGGTTTACTACTTAGTTCTCTTCTTCATAAAGTTGGTAAAGTGCCATTAGTCAATTCAAGTTAACTCAACCCATTCCTTTGTCATATTAAGCTGGTTAAGTGTTATCAGTAGCTCATGTTGACTTAACCCTACCACAAACCAAGCTATATTGGTTAAGTATTTGTTATTACTTAACCCTACCCATTCATCTTGTATTGGTTAAGTGTTCCCCTTAGTTAACTTAACCTTAACATCCGTTTAATTAACATGTTCTAATGGTTAAGTATTGTCCCTTCATGTTTTAACTTAACCCTGTTCATTTATCACACTATGATGGTTAAGTGTTCTAAGTTTACTTAACCCTACCCTCTAGTCCAGCTAGCATATTAAATTGGCTAAGTGTATTTACTTAACCTCACCCACTTATCTAGCTAACGTGTTATAATGGTTAAGTATTCTAAATTTACTTAACCTCACCCACTTATCTAATTATCAGTTTAAAATGGTTAAGTGTCTCGAATTTACTTAACCTCACCCTCTAGTCTAGTTAATATGTTAAATTGGTTAAGTGTATTAACTTTACTTAACCCCACCCTCTAGTCTAGTTAACATGTTAAATTGGCTAAGTGTTTTCTTAGTTACTTAACCCCTACAAGTATTGTCTTGTTAACATGTTGAGTTGGTTAAGTGTTTTAGTTAACTTAACCCTACCAATCCTAACTTAGCTTTAATTGTCTTATTAAAGCACCAACCACTCACATTAGACAGGTATTGTTGTGGCTGCCTGTATGCCAGTTGGTTCCGGGCAGTCTTACGCCACAACTCAGTCTAACCTCGGGTCTTTATTGGGCTCAATGCCTTAACCTCTCACATTGGATAGGTATTGTTGTGATTACTGGACAGCCGGGCGGGTCCGGGAAGGTTTACATCACAACTCAATCCAACCTCAGGTTAAGCATATTCGTATTTTCTAATTTACATTTTAATTATGTAAATTATTCAAATTCAAGTTACTGCCAAATTTGTTTCCAATCAATCTCACTAGTTTAGGTATATAATTAATACCATTTAATGCCATAAATCACTTATGTGATTTTTAACCAATTTATGTCAAGTTTCATATAATTATGTTTTTACCCAACATTACCCCCGTCTAAATATTAGGCTAACAACTTAGCCTAATTTACCGTTCGCATGATTTCACATGAAGTATTAGGCTAATAACTTAGCCTAATGTAACGTTCACAAAATTGGAATGAAATCAACATTAACTATGAACTTGCAATTTTTGACAAAATCAACATAAACATAAACATATAGGTGTGAACTTGCAACTTTAATATAATCAACATAAACATGTACATAGGTGTGAACTTGCAACTTTAACATAATCAACATAAACATGTACATAGGTGTGAACTTGCAACTTTAACATAATCAACATAAACATGTACATAGGTGTGAACTTGCACCTTTAACATAATCAACATAAACATGTACATAGATCTAACAATAAACTTTTATAAATCATATGAATCATAACCGGATCTTTTAACATGGATCCAATTATAAGTTTTCACTTGCATAAGAATTTGTGAATATTGATCTATTCTAATCATGTAGGTACAATTGGTTTAACATAAACATATATACATAGAACCTACATGAATCATATACATATATGTGTAAATCTAACTTGCAACCTATAACTTACATAAGCACATATATCGATTTAATAGTATACATACAATTCGCATAATAGATAATGGATCCAATCACCACAAACATTCAAATTATCACGATAAACAAAACCAAAACAGCATCGTCTATATTTTACAATACTGATATAATTCCATATTACAATTTACATCAAATCATGTCTTAATCGTATTCTCATCTAAAGAGTCACTATACTTACAACGAACATAGAACTTGAATTCTGGATTCTGAGTTCTGAATTTGAAATGCTTTCCTTTAGGATGGCTAACGTTGTTTTGATTCTTGTTTTATCTTTAACTTTGTTCGTTTCTAAGCTTTCTCTAATTGGCGGCCATTCCTAGCTTCATTCCAGCAGCATGACGGCTCCAGTTCTAAATTATTTGTTTGAATTTAGGTGGAGATTAGAATTGTATTTTAATTTGAGCCGTCCGATGATGCTAGGGTTAATCAAGGCCATCAATTTCAAAAAGAGGCCAATTATGTTCACAATTAAGGATTGTAAATTACTCCTATTTTAAATTATGTCATAAGTACTATGCATGTAAATTACCCCCATTTTAAATTGTGTCATAATTACTATTCCAATTACATGCAATTTCACGTTTTAGCATATATATATATATTTTATACAACGTACACATTTCTCATTTAGGACAAATTCTATATATAAATAATTCCTAATTCACTTATGCCATAATTACTCTCTTAATGTACATTATCAACATTTATTATTTATTGCCAATCCATCAAACATAAATACGTATTTAATAGATACATCTTCCCTTTACCGTATACATATTCTTCCTTTTTTTTAAAAAAATCCCCATTTACTGTATGCATAAATCTTTCTTTTTACTGCATGCATCCCCACATATTTATTATATTTGTATGTTTTATGACATAAATGCACATATGTACTAATATGTTAAATATTTGTATGTTTTAATTAACATGTTCTAATGGTTAAGTATTGTCCCTTCATGTTTTAACTTAACCCTGTTCATTTATCACACTATGATGGTTAAGTGTTCTAAGTTTACTTAACCCTACCCTCTAGTCCAGCTAGCATATTAAATTGGCTAAGTGTATTTACTTAACCTCACCCACTTATTGTAACACCCCACGTCCATTAATGTCACTCACAAAGGGAATGCATTAACTTCCATGGAGGTTTTAAGTGAATATAGAACAGTAAAATTACAACAAGACAGATATAAAATAGTACTTGGAAATTCAAAAACTTTATTTCATTGTAGCAGAAGTCAAAACATGTTTGATTACATCATAACACCATATTCAATGTCAATTACAATATCTATCTTGATAAAACAAGTACATAATCCCATTACATGCATAGCCATTAAAAAGAAAGATAACAAGCTGGACTTTACTTCAGCAGTCCAAGCTTTCCAGTAGATAAGCGATCCAACTAGACTCCACTAGAACTTGGCCCAACCTGCGGACCTGAAGGGAGAAAAAGGATGGAAAAGAGGGGGTTAGACATAAAGTTTGGTGAATATGATAATTCTACAATACTATTACCAAAATAACTGGACTAAGGCATAAGCTGGAAAACAAGAAAATGTCTATGAAGAGCAGATTAAGGACATAGACAATCGCTAAAGGCAACGTTATAGGCGCTCCTAAATACTAAAGGATAAACACTATACTGCACCACACCAGTCACCCTAAAGATTCATCCCACTTAGCTTCACTTAGAAACTTTCCCAATGGCTTTACGTACCCCTAGCTGACTACATAGGTGCCGCCTGCCCCTATCTCCACTAGGTGTACCCTACTTCCCATTATTCGATCGGCTCCCTAACTCGTAGATACCCGTGCTGGCCCCACAGTGGGGTGTATCACTCCCCTAAAGTGGCAACCTGATACAACGGACATGCACGGCTTATACCTACACGATGCAACAACGTCTTACCTACCAGCCCGGGTCCACACACGCATATGAAACCCGTTGGACTTGCGTTGCCACCGCTCCCTGTTTTGGCCTCTTATAGTCAAACCCAGTATGCGTGTCCCGTCCTCGACTTGGGTCGAGCCCACAAAGATACGTTTTGGGATACTGGTTGAAATGGGCCCCCACTATTTACCACAAGCATTCCACCTAAGCTTGTCCCCATTAGTCCATCCCACTTAACCCACTTAGTCATGTTCATTTACATGTGTGTTTGGTTAAGTCTAATCGTATTTCAAATGCCTCTAAAGGCAACCACCAGATTCCTCATGCCACCCAAGGCACCTACTTAACCCCTATGTCCCACCTTACATGATTATCTGGTTAAGTATTTCTTAGTTCATTAAGGCCATAACCTCATAAAGACCTCTCACATTAGACTGGCATTTATGGCAGCTGGATTTGCCGGGCGGGTCCGGGCAGTCTTACACCATAAAAGAGTCTAACCTCGTGTCTTTACAACTGTTATGCTTTAGTTTGGGCCTAGGACCTCTCACATTAGGCCGACATTTGTGACTACTGGATTTGCCGGGCGGGTCCGGGCAGGTTTACATCACAAACGGGTCCAACCTCGTGTCCTAAGCATTGATTATTAATAATAATCCACTTTCCCCCAAATTTAATAATTCCCTACTTGAATTATTAATTACTTCCAATTTTTAACAATGTCCATAATTGACTCAATTATGGACATCCATTCATGGTATGCAAAATCTTACAAAATTGCACCCAATTTATTAATTCCTAATATTACCCCTACCCCACGTTTGAACGTTTATTCGCAAAATATATGTTAGACTCGAATAGCCTAACTCATAGCATAAAAGAGATTATCATAATAACAACATGTATATGTGACCAAATGAATCATAATAAGGGGTGAAACTTGCATATGTCCAACTTGCATAGATTATACATGTCATGGACCTAAAGGTGTCAACTTGTTCAAAATTCACCTAATATAATCTCAATCAATTTTCATAAACTTACATATGAACATGTGTGAATCAACATCATCTAATTTTTTAACAACATGGTTTTATATGGGTACACCTAACTCAATAGGCAAATTCCCATATTCAAGTTTTATTTAATTATAGTTTCAAGTTTATGGGTACACCTAACCTAATAGGCAAATTCCCATAAACAAGATCCATTTAAATTAAATAAAAAAAACATAACTTTAAGCATGTTCCAACAACATCATGATTTTACAACATAATATAGCATGATTTATAACATGGCATAGTATGATAGTATAACATAGCTTGACATGATTCTCAACATAGCACGACATAGCCTAAGAGAATTTACAACATAGCATGACATAGCATATATAATTTACATCATACGACAACATAATAACATAATAAGAGATCCACAATATATAGAATTTACAATTACAAATCACGTCACTTTCTTGTGATCCATTCATAACTGAGTCAAATTAGTTTGTAATAGTCTTGTAAGAATCATCATACTCACCAACAAAAGAAGAGAATTAGAGAGAGAGTTCTTTGGTTTGATTTGTTTTGTTGAGTAGAATTTAGTTGTAGTAGATTAGGCTTCCTCTTCTTAGTTTGTGACGGCTACGCTGAACTCCATGGCAGCAGCATGACGGTAGCTTCTCTAATTTTACAAGTGATTTAGGTCTAGGATCTACCCACTTATTTATAGATTTTAGAATTTCATTTAGGCCATTAGATTTAACCTAGAAATAACCGCAGCCGTTCAGACAAGATGGGGTTTATCTTGTTGACTCAGCAATGAGTCAGAAGTGACTCAGCAAACACTCAACAATATATATATATATATATATATATATATATATATATATATATTCTACAATGTACACATTAGATACATCCCCCCTTTTACACACTTATTATTGTTTTTATATACATATTAGATACATCCCCTCTCTTACACACTTATTAATATTTTTATATTCATATTAGATACATCCCCTCTCTTACACACTTATTAATATTATTATATTCATATTAGATACATCCCCTCTCTTACACACTTATTAATATTATTATATTCATATTAGATACATCCCCTCTCTTACACACTTATTAATATTATTATATTCATATTAGATACATCCCCTCTTCTACACACTTATTATTATTTTAGCAACTTTAGTGTTAATAGAAAATTCGGGGTGTTACATTCTCCCCTCCTTTTAGGATTTCGTCCCCGAAATCTTCAAGTCTGGAAGAATGTATATCCTACCATCCAAACGTCCATCTACTCATCCATCATACACAGGCATCCATTGTCCTTACAGACTTCTAATGCTTTCATGTTTAAATGCACAGTGTGTGTATATGTCCGTATCTAATGCAAAATCAGGCGGTCCACTGATTCAGTTGACCTCCTTAATGCAACTATGATCGTGCCATGCATCCATTATGTATGCAAAAGATTCTTAATGCTACATAATACTTCTATATGCGTGCACAACCATCATCTGAATGCAGCATCCACATGATAATACAACCATCGTTCATCCATTTTACTAAATACATCCATATATATATGCAATATGCAATATGTAGTGACTGAGCCGATCTAGTGCCTAAAGTGTGTGTATATATGCATCCACGAGCAACCACTAGCAAACACTTGTATCCATTTTGCATCCATCATACATAACATGTCTCAAACACATGTTTCAACCATAGGATTATCCTAACTAAAGGTCAAAGATACTAATGAGAGGACATACTAAAGATAAGATAAGATAAGCTAAGCGATAAAGGAGAAATTAAAAGACATACCCTCAAAAAGAAAAGGGTACAACGAACGCATCTTCTTTTCTGTCTCCCAAGTTGCGTTGCTCTCATCATCTCCCCATTGCACTTTAACCAGTCTGACCTCTCGATCCCTCAACTTTTTGATCTCCGACCCAAGAATGCATGTAGGAGCTCGTCTAATTGTTGCATCACGCTCTATTTCCACCTCTTTAAGCAAGCTCGGCTCTACCACCTCCGCGGTCTTGTGCAAACACTTCCTCAAATGTGATACATGGAATACGTCGTGTACTCCACTAAGTTTCTCAGGCAACTCCACCCTATATGCCATCTTCCCAATCCTGTCTTTTACAGGAAACGGCCCTACAAACCTTGGTGCTAATTTCCCCACGGACCCAAAGCGAACAACATTCTGTAACGGAGATACTTTGATAAAAACCATGTCCCCAATGTCAAACTCAAGATCTGTCCTCCTCTTATCAGCATACGATTTTTGCCTATCTTGTGCTGCTTTCATCCTCCTTCGAATCAACTTAATCTTCTCCGAGGTTTCCCTAACCATATCGGGCCCAAGTAGGATTTTATCAGTAGATTCCCACCAACATGTAGGCGAACGGCAAGGCCTTCCATAAAGAGCTTCGAAAGGTGCCATGCCAATACTAGACTGAAAGTTATTATTATATGCGAATTCTACTAACGGAAGGTTCTCTTCCCATGTACCCCCAAAGTCTAGGATACAAAGCCTTAAAAGATCCTCTAGAATGCGATTCACCCTCTCGGTCTGGCCGTCTGTCTGAGGATGATATGCGATGCTCAAACATAGCTGAGTCCCTACCGCCTCTTGTAAACTCTTCCAAAATTCGCTAGTAAAGATGGGGTCACGGTCGCTTACTATACTAGAAGGAATACCGTGCAAACGAACTATCTCCTAAATGTATACAGAAGCCAACCACGGAGCAGTCCTCTTACTTTTCACGGGAATAAAATGGGCGCTTTTAGTAAGTCTATCTACTATAACCCAAATCCCCGTGTTACCCTTCCCTGATCTTGGTAATCAATCCACAAAATCCATTGAGATGCTTTCCCATTTCCATAGTGGAACTTCTAATGGGTGAAGCAACCCACCGGGTTTCTTTTGTTCTGCTTTAACTCGTTGGCACACCAAGCATCTAGCGACGTACTCGGCCACATCCTTTTTCATACCGGCCCAAAAGAAAACCCGCTTCATATCTTTGTACATCTTATCCCCGCCGGGATGAATGGTCATTTTTGAGCGATGAGCATCATCAAGAATGGCCTTCCTTAAGTCTTCGTCTTGTGGTACACAAAGTCTATTATCCCTTCGTAACCAACCCTTATCGTCTAGGGTATACCTACGAAGATGGCTTGATGACTCCCCCCCTTTGAGCTTTTCTACTATCTCAACCAACTGTGGGTCGTCTCGCTGTGCCTCACCAACCCGTCCTAGAAGTGTAGGTCTAACCTCCAAGGATGCTAACAGACCGGGTACTAAGTCAACGGAGGGTCTAAAGTCAAACATAGAGATGAATTCTAAGCTTTGTCGTTCAACAAACAACGGACTCAAGGACAACCTTTTCCTACTTAAGGCGTCTGCCACCACGTTACCCTTGCCCGGGGTATATGCTATTTCAAAATCGTAGGAGGCTAAGAATTCCATCCACCGTTGCTGCCTTAAATTCAAATCCTTCTGAGAGAATAAGTATTTTAATGATTTGTGGTCAGTGAACAGTTCGAATTTTTCACCAAGAAGATAGTGACACCAAGACTTAAGCGCGAAAACAATTGCGGCTAGCTCTAAGTCATGCGTGGGGTAATTCTTTTCATGAACCCTCAACTGCCTTCCACCATAGGCTATTACTCTTCCCTCTTGCATGAGGACCGCGCCAAGTCCCGTCCCACAAGCATCAGTATAGATGGTAAACGGTTTATTCCCGTCTGGCAGCACTAAGACTGGGGCTGAAGTTAAGGCTCTCTTTAAACGTTGGAACGCATCATCGCAATCTTTGTCCCACGTAAAAACCAGGTTCTTCTTCGTTAACCGTGTTAATGGAGCTGATATTTTTGCGAAGTCTTTGATAAACTTCCTATAATAGCCAGCCAACCCCAAGAAACTTCTTACTTCGGTTGCATTTTTAGGGACCTTCCAATCTTGGATGGCCACCACCTTTGCGGGATCCACTGCTATCCCTTCTTTGGAAACCACGTGCCCTAAGAACCGTACTTCCTTCCTCCAGAAGTGACACTTAGAAAATTTTGCCTTAAGTTTATGCACTCGAAGGGTTTCCAACACTTCCCTAAGATGTAGGGAGTGCTCTTATTTATTCTTAGAAAAGACTAAGATGTCATCCACAAAGACTACCACGAATTTGTTAAGGTATTCCCTAAACACCCTACTCATCAAATCAACAAAATATGCAGGGGCGTTTGTCAAACCAAAGGGCATCACTAGCCATTCATAGAATCCGTCAGGAGTCCTAAAAGCAGTCTTATCTATACTATCCTCAGCCACTCTCAGTTGATGAAAGCCAGTGGCTAAGTCCAACTGCGAAAACACTGAGGCGCCAACTAACTGATCAAAGAGATCGTCAATCCTCGGCAGTGGGTGTCGGTTCTTTTTAGTAAGCTTGTTTAGTTCTCTATAGTCCATACAAAGTCTAAGAGACCCATCCGCCTTTGTGGCAAAAACTACTGGAGCACCCCACTCCGATATACTACGTCTTATGAACCCCTTCTCAAGCAACTACTTTACTTGCTTATTGAGTTCCCTCCTTTCACAAGGAGCCATGTGGCGCACTGGCAAAGATACGGGTTTAGCATTATCCCCAAGATAAATTCGAAAGTCTATCTCCCGCTTTGGAGGTAAGCCCTTCACCTCCTCAAACACATCCGGATATTCCCGGACCACTACTACCGATCGCAGGTTCTCTACAGACGCGTCAAGCGATTCAAGATAACTTAGCCTAACGGAATTTATGGGATTACAAAAGATGTCGAGAGCATTACCAAGGCGAGTCACAAGCCTAACTACTCTCCTTTCACAATCAAGAATGGCCCTATTTCTAGACAACCAATCCATTCCTAAAATTAGCCCATAGCCCGTGAAGCCCAATACATAAGCATCACATCTAAATTCAACGCTAAGTATAGAGATTTTCAAATCCAAACATATCATGGTCAAATGAGCCGAACCCCCAATTGGATTTGAAACGACCAAGGGATCTTCTACTAAACTGGTGTTCAAGTGCAGTGATTCAACTAATGATGCAGAGATAAACGAATGAGATGCGCCAGAATCGAATAAGGTACGGACAGGATGATCAAACAGAAAAACTAAGCTTTCAACAGAAATTGTTCTACCTCTTTCTTGCAGCGGTGGGGCCGCAATAGCCTGAACTTGCCCCCTTGCCTGCCCTGGTGCCATAAGAGCCTGCACCTGTCCTCCCGAGGTAGACCCTGCCCTCTGCCCCTTCTTTGGACAGTCCTTCACTAAATGTCCCGCATCTCCACAATGAAAACAACCAGTCTTCTTTTTCTTTCTACAATCTTTGCTGAGATGGCCAGGCGTCCCACAATTGAAGCATTTCTTCTTCCCTTTGCCATTATTGTTTTTACCACCCTTCTTATTTTGCTGTTGGGGTTTCTTCTGATCCCCTTTCTTTTCAACTGCCTTATCCTCATGCATAAGTGCCATTTCTACTAGCTTTTCAAAGGTGGCTCCCATAGGGATGTGGGTCATAGCCAACCCTTGCAACGGTTCATTCAAGCCTCTAACGAACCTCAAAGCTTTCTTCTCTGGCGTGTTCACCAACTCCAAGCCAAACCTTGCTAACTGATTAAATTTATTGACATATTCCTTTACTGATGAGCTCCCTTGCTTTAGTGCCAGGAATTTTTCCATATTTAAGTTCTCCTCTGCCCTTGAAAGAAACTTTGCCTCAAACCTTCGTCTGAAATCCGCCCATGAATCAACTGGACGTTCCCCGTTAGTGACCTCCCACCAAAACGAGGCCTCTCCCTTCATTAACCAAGCAGCTAAACGGACTTTCCTCCCATCTTCCACTTCAAAGATATCCAACAATTCCTTAGTCTCCTTAAGCCAATCTCTGGCCTCCACAAACGTCTCAGTCCCTTGAAAAGTTTTTCCTCCCATAGCCTTGAATTCCTTGCACGTCTTTGCAAAAGTGTCAACACGAGGAGGAGGAGGAGGAATGGGTGCAACTAGGGGTGGAGGAGTATCCGCTGGGCCTGCAGTGGTGGCCCTAGCCTCCAAGTATCTCCTAAACCACCCTGGAATCGTCACACCTTCTGGGAGATTAAGATCTTCAGCCATGCTGAAACGAAAAAGGAAAGATTCAAAATGGAGAATTCGAAAGATAAAGATAAGGATGTGGCTATTTGGGATTATGTTTTTCATAAAAACTCTCTTTAAATAACATGTTTTTTTTTAAAGCACTTCTTCCAAAAATACTTTAGAAAAAAATATTTTTCTAAAAAAAAATTTTATCTGTTCTGGTAACCTTATGCTCTGATACCACGTGTAACACCCCACGTCCATTAATGTCACTCACAAAGGGAATGCATTAACTTCCATGGAGGTTTTAAGTGAATATAGAACAGTAAAATTACAACAAGACAGATATAAAATAGTACTTGGAAATTCAAAAACTTTATTTCATTGTAGCAGAAGTCAAAACATGTTTGATTACATCATAACACCATATTCAATGTCAAGTACAATATCTATCTTGATAAAACAAGTACATAATCCCATTACATGCATAGCCATTAAAAAGAAAGATAACAAGCTGGACTTTACTTCAACAGTCCAAGCTTTCCAGTAGATAAGCGATCGAACTAGACTCCACTAGAACTTGGCCCAACCTGCGGACCTGAAGGGAGAAAAAGGATGGAAAAGAGGGGGTCAGACATAAAGTCTGGTGAATATGATAATTCTACAATACTATTACCAAAATAACTGGACTAAGGCATAAGCTGGAAAACAAGAAAATGTCTATGAAGAGCAGATTAAGGACATAGACAATCGCTAAAGGCAACGTTATAGGCGCTCCTAAATACTAAAGGATAAACACTATACTGCACCACACCAGTCACCCTAAAGATTCATCCCATTAGCTTCACTTAGAAACTTTCCCAATGGCTTTACGTACCCCTAGCTGACTACATAGGTGCCGCCTGCCCCTATCTCCACTAGGTGTACCCTACTTCCCATTATTCGATCGGCTCCCTAACTCGTAGATACCCGTGCTGGCCCCACAGTGGGGTGTATCACTCCCCTAAAGTGGCAACCTGATACAACGGACATGCACGGCTTATACCTACACGATGCAACAACGTCTTACCTACCAGCCCGGGTCCACACACGCATATGAAACCCGTTGGACTTGCGTTGCCACCGCTCCCTGTTTTGGCCTCTTATAGTCAAACCCAGTATGCGTGTCCCGTCCTCGACTTGGGTCGAGCCCACAAAGATACGTTTTGGGATACTAGTTGAAATGGGCCCCCACTATTTACCACAAGCATTCCACCTAAGCTTGTCCCCATTAGTCCATCCCACTTAACCCACTTAGTCATGTTCATTTACATGTGTGTTTGGTTAAGTCTAATCGTATTTCAAATGCCTCTAAAGGCAACCACCAGATTCCTCATGCCACCCAAGGCACCTACTTAACCCCCATGTCCCACCTTACATGATTATCTGGTTAAGTATTTCTTAGTTCATTAAGGCCATAACCTCATAAAGACCTCTCACATTAGACTGGCATTTATGGCAGCTGGATTTGCCGGGCGGGTCCGGGCAGTCTTACACCATAAAAGAGTCTAACCTCGTGTCTTTACAACTGTTATGCTTTAGTTTGGGCCTAGGACCTCTCACATTGGGCCGACATTTGTGACTACTGGATTTGCCGGGCGGGTCCGGGCAGGTTTACATCACAAACGGGTCCAACATCGTGTCCTAAGCATTGATTATTAATAATAATCCACTTTCCCCCAATTTTAATAATTCCCTACTTGAATTATTAATTACTTCCAATTTTTAACAATGTCCATAATTGACTCAATTATGGACATCCATTCATGGTATGCAAAATCTTACAAAATTGCACCCAATTTATTAATTCCTAATATTACCCCTACCCCACGTTTGAACGTTTATTCGCAAAATATATGTTAGACTCGAGTAGCCTAACTCATAGCATAAAAGAGATTATCATAATAACAACATGTATATGTGACCAAATGAATCATAATAAAGGGTGAAACTTGCATATGTCCAACTTGCATAGATTATACATGTCTTGGACCTAAAGGTGTCAACTTGTTCAAAATTCACCTAATATAATCTCAATCAATCTTCATAAACTTACATATGAACATGTGTGAATCAACATCATCTAATTTTTTAACAACATGGTTTTATATGGGTACACCTAACTCAATAGGCAAATTCCCAGATTCAAGTTTTATTTAATTATAGTTTCAAGTTTATGGGTACACCTAACCTAATAGGCAAATTCCCATAAACAAGATCCATTTAAATTAAATAAAAAAAACATAACTTTAAGCATGTTCCAACAACATCATGATTTTACAACATAATATAGCATGATTTATAACATGGCATAGTATGATAGTATAACATAGCTTGACATGATTCTCAACATAGCACGACATAGCATAAGAGAATTTACAACATAGCATGACATAGCATATATAATTTACATCATACGACAACATAATAACATAATAAGAGATCCACAATATATAGAATTTACAATTACAAATCACGTCACTTTCTTGTGATCCATTCATAACTGAGTCAAATTAGTTTGTAATAGTCTTGTAAGAATCATCATACTCACCAACAAAAGAAGAGAATTAGAGAGAGAGTTCTTTGGTTTGATTTGTTTTGTTGAGTAGAATTTAGTTGTAGTAGATTAGGCTTCCTCTTCTTAGTTTGTGACGGCTACGCTGAACTCCATGGCAGCAGCATGACGGTAGCTTCTCTAATTTTACAAGTGATTTAGGTCTAGGGTCTACCCACTTATTTATAGATTTTAGAATTTCATTTAGGCCATTAGATTTAACCTAGAAATAACCGCAGCCGTTCAGACAAGATGGGGTTTATCTTGTTGACTCAGCAATGAGTCAGAAGTGACTCAGCAAACACTCAGCAATATATATATATATATATATATATATATATATATTCTACAATGTACACATTAGATACATCCCCCCCTTTTACACACTTATTATTGTTTTTATATACATATTAGATACATCCCCTCTCTTACACACTTATTAATATTTTTATATTCATATTAGATACATCCCCTCTCTTACACACTTATTAATATTATTATATTCATATTAGATACATCCCCTCTCTTACACACTTATTAATATTATTATATTCATATTAGATACATCCCCTCTCTTACACACTTATTAATATTATTATATTCATATTAGATACATCCCCTCTTCTACACACTTATTATTATTTTAGCAACTTTAGTGTTAATAGAAAATTCGGGGTGTTACACTTATCTAGATAACGTGTTATAATGGTTAAGTATTCTAAATTTACTTAACCTCACCCACTTATCTAATTATCAGTTTAAAATGGTTAAGTGTCTTGAATTTACTTAACCTCACCCTCTAGTCTATTTAATATGTTAAATTGGTTAAGTGTATTAACTTTACTTAACCCCACCCTCTAGTCTAGTTAACATGTTAAATTGGCTAAGTGTTTTCTTAGTTACTTAACCCCTACAAGTCTTGTCTTGTTAACATGTTGAGTTAGTTAAGTGTTTTAGTTAACTTAACCCTACCAATCCTAACTTAGCTTTAATTGTCTTATTAAAGCACCAACCACTCACATTAGACAGGTATTGTTGTGGCTGCCTGTATGCCAGTTGGTTCCGGGCAGTCTTACGCCACAACTCAGTCTAACCTCGGGTCTTTATTGGGCTCAATGCCTTAACCTCTCACATTGGATAGGTATTGTTGTGATTACTGGACAGCCGGGCGGGTCCGGCAAGGTTTACATCACAACTCAATCCAACCTCAGGTTAAGCATATTCGTATTTTCTAATTTACATTTTAATTATGTAAATTATTCAAATTCAAGTTACTGCCAAATTTGTTTCCAATCAATCTCACTAGTTTAGGTATATAATTAATACCATTTTATGCCATAAATCACTTATGTGATTTTTAACCAATTTATGTCAAGTTTCCTATAATTATGTTTTTACCCTACGTTACCCCCGTCTAAATATTAGGCTAACAACTTAGCCTAATTTACCGTTCGCATGATTTCACATGAAGTATTAGGCTAATAACTTAGCCTAATGTAACGTTCACAAAATTGGAATGAAATCAACATTAACTATGAACTTGCAATTTTTGACAAAATCAACATAAACATAAACATATAGGTGTGAACTTGCAACTTTAACATAATCAACATAAACATGTACACAAGTGTGAACTTGCAACTTTGACATAATCAACATAAACATGTACATAGGTGTGAACTTGCAACTTTAACATAATCAACATAAACATGTACATAGGTGTGAACTTGCAACTTTAACATAATCAACATAAACATGTACATAGGTGTGAACTTGCAACTTTAACATAATCAACATAAACATGTACATAGGTGTGAACTTGCAACTTTAACATAATCAACATAAACATGTACATAGATCTAACAATAAACTTTTATAAATCATATGAACCATAAACGGATCTTTTAACATGGATCCAATTATAAGTTTTCACTTGCATAAGAATTTGTGAATATTGATCTATTCTAATCATGTAGGTACAATTGGTTTAACATAAACATATATACATAGAACCTACATGAATCATATACATATATGTGTAAATCTAACTTGCAACCTATAACTTACACAAGCACATATATCGATCTAACAGTATACATACAATTCGCATAATAGATAATGGATCCAATCACCACAAACATTCAAATTATCACGATAAACAAAACCAAAACAGCATCGTCTATATTTTACAATACCGATATAATTCCATATTACAATTTACATCAAATCATGTCTTAATCGTATTCTCATCTAAAGATTCACTTTATTTACAACGAACGTAGAACTTGAATTCTGGATTCTGAGTTCTGAATTTGAAATGCTTTCCTTTAGGATGGCTAACGTTGTTTTGATTCTTGTTTTATCTTTAACTTTGTTCATTTCTAAGCTTTCTCTAATTGGCGGCCATTCCTAGCTTCATTCCAGCAGCATGACGGCTCCAGTTCTAAATTATTTGTGTGAATTTAGGTGGAGATTAGAATTGTATTTTAATTTGAGCCGTCCGATGATGCTAGGGTTAATCAAGGCCATCAATTTCAAAAAGAGACCAATTATGTTCACAATTAAGGATTGTAAATTACTCCTATTTTAAATTATGTCATAAGTACTATGCATGTAAATTACCCCCATTTTAAATTGTGTCATAATTACTATTCCAATTACATGCAATTTCACGTTTTAGCATATATATATATATGTATGTATATATATATATATATATATATATATATATTCTACAATGTACACATTTCTCATTTAGGACAAATTCTATATATAAATAATTCCTAATTCACTTATTCCATAATTACTCTCTTAATGTACATTATCAACATTTATTATTTATTGCCAATCCATCAAACATAAATACGTATTTAATGGATACATCTTCCCTTTACCGTATACATATTCTTCCTTTTTTAAAAAAAATCCCCATTTACTGTATGCATAAACCTTTCTTTTTACTGCATGCATCCCCACATATTTATTATATTTCTATGTTTTATGACATAAATGCACATATGTACTAATATGTTAAATATTTGTCATAAATTCAATCAGAGAAGGCCTCTTAAAAAAAACAATTCTTGGCAACCAAAAATGCGCAACGTACGGCTCATGATGCGTACATGTCATATATATATATATATATATATATATATATGTATACGTATATGTGTGTATATAGATATTATATATATTCATTTCCTTTTTCTTTTTATATATCTTCCCAATTACCCTTTTTCACACTAAACCACTTTTTGAACCGCGTTCACACTAGGCTATTTTAAGCCATTTCCCTAAAACAAAAAAAATAGGGCGCTGGCGGGGATCGAACTCTGTACCTCTTGTATGCAAGTCATGTGTTCCAACCAAATGAGCTACTAAGTCTTTTGCTTACAAAAGTTAGAACAATGCTAAACATTATTTTTCTCATTCCCCTTTTTTTTCATGTTTTGCTGCAATATTTAATTTAAGGATATCTTTTTCATACGGAGTCCAATTTACGCAAACTCGGACTCTATCTCAAGAAGAATTTCGAGACGAACGCAATGGCGTAACCCATTTCCCTTAATTCTTCTTTTAAAATTTAATTATACTTTAATTTGTGAAACTTAATGTTACAGAATTACGGGGTGTTACAGTGGGATTGGGCACTTATGCCGTCTATGATTGATACTTATGATTGAATTTGATTTGACACTATGCACTTATAATAGTATCAAATGAAATTTAGCGTACTAAGCATTCTCGGCTATTATAAGGTAAAAACCCTATCCTCCGGCTTGCGTTGCATTGTGTGATGGGACCTGGGTCTTATAATAGCTTCATTTTTCTTTATTTAGCATTGCGCTGTTTGTTTTATGCACTAGTATTCTTGGAAGGAAACCCATTCTGTGTTATACGGCGTGGTCCCTTGATTTACCTAACTTTAAAATAAAGATTAATAACTGTTTTAGTTCTCACACCTGTCACATGACTGACCTGGAGTTTATTGTTTTAACCTAAACTCTGGGTGCCCTTATTTTGACACGGGAAGCTAGTAGTTTTGGTTTTGCAGATTTATATTCATAGGATCCTGATTTACAGCTGGAACGATACTCGTTAAGCTCTGTATCCGTGTATTACTTCTAGTTGTGTATTGTATTATTTTCCGCTGCTATGTAATGTATTGTAATCTCTGATATTTTCTGTGTAATATTTATTCATACTCTGTAATATTCTTGTATTCTGATGGAATTGTTGTAATATACAATGAAATGTTCTTCTGTTTGCGTTCAAATTTGTCGTGTTCTCAAAACATCAGGGGTTTCGAATGGTCTTGGTCGGTTTAGCGACTGATTCGGATCGAGCGAAATTCCTGGTCATTACAATCCATATGCTCTTCTGCATATCCATACCTATTCCAATTGATTTCAAATCCATTTATCAATTTCGTTATTCCACTTGAAATTTTATTAACCAATTCTACTTTTCTTATTTCAATTACAATTAATAAGTCAATTTTAAATAATCAAAAATTTCCTAAATATTTTCTAACTCTTTAAATTTTTGAAAAATTTCGCCAGCATCTCGTTTGCATCGCTTAATCGATACAACCACAACTCGCCTTTCTAAGCCTTTTCCAATTCAGAAGCAAATCAAAATGCCAAGCCCTATAGGCTCATAAAACCATCAAACCCAAGTAATATTGTAAACATATACCTTTTTGTCGGGAATAATTCTATCTCTTGCATTTGCTTCCATTCAATATCTGCTCAACATACTTATATCCATTTCTAGTTGGTTTCAAATCAATCCAACTTCCAGTTTTAACTCTCTAATTAACTTCTGATTGGTTCACTTCCATTCTATCAATTCAAATCTGATTTCTATTTAAGTCAATCCACTTATTACACTTGAATTCAAATTTATCACAATTCGGTTTAAATTAACAAAATCTAATATATACTCAACTTGCTTATTCATAAGTCGAATTCCCATGAATAATTCGAGTCTCAACATTTTGCTTTATTTAATTTCATTTGTAATTATTTCTATCCAATCTAATTTCCATTTAAGTTAAATTTCAATCCATTTGATTTACTTCAACCATTTCAATTTAGTCAACTTATACAAGTAAAATTTTAATTGCAGAATTCAAATTTCGGGGTTTTATTTCAAATCTTGAAATCATAATTATACACATATATTTATAATCAATTAAACTCGAACCATTTGAATTTCTAAAACAACTTTGCCTCTCTGGAACAAATTTCCATTAATAATTCTACTATGGCAGCAATCCATCACTTAGAAACTTGAAAATGAATACGAATAATGTCGCGATCCATTATCATAATTATTTTCTCGTGAAACACCCCACCTCCGTTAGGGTCACTCTCAAAGGGAATGCCCTAATTTTGGTGGAGGTTTATAAGTATAAGTCACAGATATACAAGACAGATATAAGAACACATATTTGTAAACAGCGGAAAATCAACAAACTTATATTTCATAAAAACAAATACGTGTTACAAAACATCACCATGATTGTCTTACATCCTTTCCAAAAACATAACATTTCCATAATCTGTCTTGAGTACATTATTTAAAGAAGCATAAATAAAACATAGTTAAACTGCAAAAGCCCCCATAGTGGATTGTCCAAAGCCATAGTTCAAAGCGAAAAAGTCCAAGCAATACATTTCTCTTCTTCAAGCTGGATGATAAGACTGGTCAAGCTGCTGTGTTCCCTCCCTGTGGACCTGGGGGGGGGGGGAACGGAAGAAAAGAAGACGAAAGAAAAGTAGAGTCAGACATAAAGCCTGAGTAAGTCTAGTACTATTCTGTCTATGAATAAAGAACTGGGTATGATAAGTATAAACAAGAAGTGGGCAAGCACTATAAACTTGGTTAAGTTGTCTAGGGTCGAATATACTATCGTACCCCGTGTTAATCTCTGAACCCATATAAACTAGTTTCCAACTGGCACCCCATAATCAGGGTGATGTGATCCATTCTATGATGATCGGCTCCTACTCGCATAGTTACATGTGTCTTACGGCCCCCGATGTTGTAGTTACCTATGCTGGTCCCACCATGGGGTGTATCAAGTCCCGTGGTGGCGGTCCGACACAACCTTAGAAATGCACAGGTATGCTACTGGTGTCCAGTGCCTTATTTTTCTGCGCCGGAGTGTGTGCACGCCCGCACCCCGTTAGAACCTACACTGCTACACCACCGCCGTCGCTTTGACCTCTTACAATCAGCCCAGTAATCGTGCCCCACCCTGCCTAGTTTCAGGGTATCCTGATACACCTTCTAGGGTTACTGCTGAAAAGGGTCCCCCGTTACTAGGTTTTCTATCTCTAGCCAACATGCTAAGTTGGTTAAGTGTTTTCTAACCTAACCCCCACCAGTCCGTTTAGTTTAGCATGTTCCATTTTGATTAAGTATTTAGTTCACTTAATCCTAACAATCCTGACTCAGCCTTAATTGTCTTATTAAGGCCCTGACCTCTCACATTAGACAGGTATTGTTGTGGCTGCCTGTTGCCGGTTGGTTCCGGGCAGTCTTACGCCACAACTCAGTCTAACCTCGGGTCCTTAATGGGCTCCATGTTTAACCTCCCACATTGGATAGGTATTGTTGTGACTACTGGACAGCCGGGCGGTTCCGGGCAGGTTTACATCACAACTCAATCCAACCTCGGGTTAAACACATCGTATGTTCTACATTTACATATTTTGTCTTTCTTCTTTATTTTCTTATATGTAAATATTTGCGGCCCATTATTAAGTTAATGGTGTAAAGGTTACACCAATCATGGGCCCAACCCATACTTGAATTTGGGCCCTTCTATTTTATATTTTCATTCATTAGTAATTTTAACCCAACGTTATTTTCCCCCGTTTTACACGTCCGTTTATTATATATATGTTGGGCTTAGACTTTTAAAGCCCAACTTAGCCATGCGACAAGGGGAGGCTTAAAGCGTGATTACATACACAAAGAGGGGAAGGTGAGCGCATGAACTTGCAACATGACGTTGGAACTACAAAATAGAAACTGGTGTACTTGCATAGTGGTAACACATACTTTGGTCATAAAGCATAGGTGACATGAATCAAAGCATGTGAACTTGTAATTGAGATAAGAACCTAAATTGGGTATCATTATTGACACATGAACCTATATTTTATTTAGGCATAATGTCAAACATAAGCATGGCATAAATATTTCTTAACATAAGCAAGGCATAATGTCAAACATAGGCATGGCATAATGTCAAACATAAGCATGGCATAAGTTTAGTTAAATTTGTTCACATAACCATGGCATAAATATTTCTAACATGAAATCATGATTTTTACTTTAGTCATGCAAACTTGCAAAAAAAGGGATTTTTGAACCTAACCTAGCTATGTACCACATATGTCATCATATAATTCTTATAAACAATATAGACTTAACATGGATTTCAATTATGCCAAATATCAATCATAGCCTAGCCATATTCATAAGTTTGCAAATAGGTTCTCTAATACAAAGCATGGCTTAATACATGATGCCAAATTTTCAACATAATTTCATATGGATTATGATAACCCAAACTTATTCCAATTACTTCACAAAAATGATGTTTGTATGAAAATACACATTATGATGGCATAATAGCAAAGGCCCAAACTTGCATAAATTTCAATCAACTACATACATGTAGCTTCAAACATAGATTACATAATTTGCGAATATTCCAAACGTATACTTGCATAGAACTACCGCATGTAGTTCTTTATAATGAATAACATAATTCGTGAATATCCAAACGTATACAATATTCCAAATCGATAAGAATCATAGTAACGCACAAATTATGAATTATTTATCACCACAACCAAGTATACAAATCAACACAGTTATTTGTTCATACCAAAGTAATACTCTACTTACAATGGTGTGACGAATTCTCCAATTAAGAGATTTGGAGATACGATTCCTTTGTTGAATTGATTTGCTTAGGTTGCTTTAGGCTTTAGAATTTTCCTCCTAATCCTCTCTCTAGTTGGCGGCTACTCTTAGTCGTTCCTCAGCAACATGGCGGCTATGTTCTTATTTTTGAATGAATAGATTAGGGTTTAGTCTAGGGTTGTTTTTATAGAGGTTATGAACTGATTAGGACCATTGATGTTGCCTGGATTGATCGTAGCCATTCATTAGGAAGAAAGACCAATTAGAGCCTGCCACCTAGCCCTAATGACAAAGCAGACCACAGAAAATCGACCAACATAGCATAGGCCAGCCAGGTTAGACTGGGTTCGACCTGGGTCTGGACCAGGTCGACATGCCTGTTGACAGCCCTGTCGACAGCCCTGTCGACCTGGTTAGACCAGGTCGACAGCCCAGTTGACTTGGTGCGTCAGGCGGGTGTTTTTTCCGCCCTGGCCCATTGGGCCCCATTTTCGAATTTAAACTGTTTTATTCTGTTTGAATTTTTAAACTTAATTCTCAAACTTCCGAAGGCCATATCTTCTTCGTACGGACTCCGTTTTTCGAAAACTCGGACTCTATTTCGCGTATTTTTCCGAGACGAACGCAATGGCGTATCCCGTTTCCCTTAGTTCTTTGATTTGAAATTAATTATACTTTAATTTGTGAATTTCACAGTTATAGAATTCGCGGGGTGTTACATTCTCCCCCACTTAAAAGGATTTCGTCCCCGAAATCTTCAAGTTAGGAGGAATGTATATCCTAACATCCAATCATCCATCTACTCATCCATCAAACACGAGCATCCATTGTCCTTAAAAGACTTCTAATGCTTCATGATCAAATGCGAAGTGTGTGTGTGTACATGAACTTATCTAATGCAAAAATCAGGCGGTCTACTGATTCAGTTGACCTCCTTAATGCGAATTATGAAAGTGCCATGAATCCATTATGTATGCAAATTTTCCTATTCTTGATTCTACATGAGTGCACAATCATTCATTACAAATGCAACATCCATATGACAACACATTAAAGTTCAACCATATACGAATGCAAACATATATGCATATGCAATATGAAGTGACTGAGCCGATCTAAAACCTAGATTGTGTGTGTGTATGCAACCACGAGCAACCACTAGCAATCACTTGCAACCACTTGCAAACATCATCCGTAACATGTTTCAATTACATGTTTCCATCCAAAAGGTTTCTACCCTAAAGATAAGGTCGAGGAAATATACCTAAAAAAAGATAGATAAAAGCGCAACTTAAGGAAAAGGAAAGATCAAGGATGTACCCTCGAACAGAAAAGGGTAGGCAGCGCGTATTCTAGCTTCAGTTTCCCAAGTCGCGTCTCCCTCGGCGTCGCTCCACTGAACTTTTACGAGTTTGACTTCGCGGTTGCGTAGCTTCTTCACTTCCATTCCTAGTATGCGGGTTGGAACTTTTCTTATGGTTGCTTCGCGTTCCACTTCGGCCTCTTCTAGGATATTTGGCTCTACCACTTCAGCAGACTCATGTAGACATTTTCGGAGATGTGAAACGTGAAAAACGTTGTGGACTCCGGCCAACTTCTCGGGTAGCTCTAATCTATAGGCCATTTTCCCAATTTTCTCGATGATAGGGAATGGCCCTACGAACCTTGGTGCTAGTTTTCCTGTGGTTCCAAAACGAACAACGTTTCTTAGCGGTGATACCTTGAGAAAAACTCTGTCTCCAACCTCAAATTCAAGGTCGGTCCTTCTCTTGTCGGCATAGGACTTTTGTCTGTCTTGGGCCGTCTTCATCCTTCTTCGTATTAAGTCTACTTTCTCTGAAGTTTCTCGGATCATATCTGGTCCAAGTATGAGCTTATCAGTAGACTCCCACCAACAAGTGGGCGATCGGCACGGTCTTCCATATAAAGCTTCGAAGGGCGCCATTCCGATGGTTGCTTGATAGCTGTTGTTGTAGGCAAATTCCACCAATGGAAGGTGGTCTTCCCATGTCCCTCCGAAGTCGAGGACGCATAGCCTTAAAAGGTCTTCCAAAACTCTGTTCACTCTCTCTGTTTGGCCGTCGGTTTGGGGATGATAGGCTGTGCTCAAGCATAATTGCGTTCCTACTGCTTCTTGCAGACTCCGCCAAAACTCACTGGTGAAGATGGGGTCTCGGTCACTAACAATGCTAGATGGTATTCCATGGAGTCGAACGATTTCCTTGAGGTAAAGTGATGCTAGGGATGAGGCAGTTCTTTTACTTTTGAAAGGTAAAAAGTGGGCGCTTTTAGTAAGCCTATCCACTATTACCCAAATGCTAGTGTTGCCTCTCCTAGACCTAGGCAGCCCATCGATGAAGTCCATTGATATGCTATCCCACTTCCACTGCGGGACCTCCAGAGGATGTAGTAGTCCGCCAGGCTTTTTCTGTTCCGCCTTAACCTGTTGGCACACCATACACTTAGAAACGAATTCTGCCACGTCCTTTTTCATGCCGTTCCAGAAGAAAGTCCTTTTCATATCCTTGTACATTTTATCTCCGCCTGGGTGTATCGTCATCTTGGAATGATGTGCTTCCTCGAGAACCTTCTTTACTAAATCTTTTGTCTGTGGGACGCATAGTCTTCCGTCTCGCCTTAGCAATCCTTTATCGTCGATGGAGTATCTATTGAGGTGACTTGAAGTCTCACCCCTAATTAGCCTATCAATCATTTCCACAAGCTGGGGGTCTTCGCGTTGTGCTGTCCCTACTAAATCCACTAAAGCTGGGCGTACTTCGAGAGATGCTAACAAGCCTGGTACGACATCGGAGGAAGGTCTAAAGTCGAAGCTGGCTATAAACTCTAGGCTTTGTCTTTCAACAAACAACGGGCTTAGGGTCAATTTCTTTTGGCTCAACGCGTCTGCCACTACGTTGCCTTTGCCCGGAGTGTAGGAGATTTCGAAATCGTACGAGGCAAGAAACTCCATCCATCTTTGTTGCCTCAAGTTAAGATCTTTCTACGAGAAAAGATATTTCAACGATTTATGGTCAGTGTAAAGTTCGAACTTCTCACCTAGGAGATAGTGTCGCCAAGACTTGAGTGCAAAGACGATGGCGGCTAACTCAAGATCGTGGGTTGGGTAGTTCTTTTCGTGCACTTTCAACTGCCTCCCGCCATAAGCTACTACCCTTCCTTCTTGCATTAAGACGGCGCCTAGCCCTGTCCCACATGCATCCGTATAAACAGTGAACATCTTGCTCCCATCTGGCAGCGTCAAAACTGGGGCTGTTGTAAGAGCCCTTTTTAGTCGTTGGAAAGCAAACTCGCAATCCAAGTCCCAATTGAACACTAGATTCTTCTTAGTCAGTTTCGTGAGTGGAGCTGAGATTTTCGCAAAATCCCTTATGAATTTTCGATAGAAACCTGCTAGTCCTAGAAAACTTCGGACCTCAGTCGCATTCCTTGGTGTCTTCCAATCCTGTACCGCCACTACCTTAGCAGGGTCCACTGCCAACCCTTGCTTGGATACTATGTGCCCAAGGAACCTCACCTCTTCTCTCCAAAAGTGGCATTTGGAGAATTTGGCTTTTAGTTGATGGACTCGCAAAGTTTCCATGATTGCCCTTAAGTGCTGAGCATGTTCCACTTCACTCTTTGAGAAGATAAGGATATCATCTACGAAGACCACTACGAATTTGTTGAGGAAATCTCTAAATAACCTACTCATCAGGTCCACGAAATAAGTAGGTGCATTTGTCAAGCCGAAAGGCATGACAAGCCATTCAAAGAAGCCGTCTAGGGTTCTGAATGCCGTTTTATCGATGCTGTCTTCAGCCACCCTTAGCTGATGAAAACCGGTTGCTAAATCGAGTTGGGAGAAAACAGACGCTCCTACTAGTTGGTCAAACAAATCGTCAATTCTAGGGAGAGGGTGCCTATTCTTTTTCGTTAGCTTGTTGAGCTCCCTATAGTCAACACATAGACGGAGTGAACCATCCGCCTTTGTAGCGAACACCACTGGAGCGCCCCATTCTAAAATGCTTCTCCTAATGAACCCCTTTTCTAGAAGCTCTTTAATCTGTTTACTGAGCTCTTTCCTTTCTCGTGGAGCCATGTGTCTAACGGGCAACGCAACGGGCTTTGCATTATCTACAAGATATATGCGGAAGCCTATTTCCCGCTTCGGAGGCAAGCCCTTCACCTCTTCGAAGACATCCGGATATTCCCGGACCACTCTAACTGATTGCAAATTTTCAACAGAGGCATCTAGCGATTCAAGATAACTAAGCATAACCGCATGCGAGGGATTACAAGAAATTTCCAAAGTATTACCGAGCTGGGTTAGGAGCCTAACAACCCTTTTCTCACAATCAAGGATGGCCCCATTACTGGATAGCCAATCCATACCCAAAATCAAACCATAACCCGAAAAGCCCAAAACAAAGGCACTACATTGAAATTCTACACTTAGAATAGAAATTTTCAATCCCAAAAAGATCATAGACAAATGAGCTGGGCCCCCAATTGGGTTTGAAACAATTAAGGGGTCCTCTACCATACTAGTTTTTAGGTGCAGAGATTCTACTAAAGCAGACGAGATAAAGGAGTGTGATGCGCCAGAATCAAATAAAGTGCGAACGGGGTGATCATAAAGATAAACTACACTTTCTACAGAAGTATTTATACCTCGCTGTTGCAGAGGTGGCGCTTCTAGCACATGAACCTGTGCCCCTGGGGTGGATCCAGTCCTCTGCCCCTGTCCTCGTTTCTTTGGGCAGTCCTTAGCCCTGTGGCCTGTCTCACCGCAAGAAAAGCACCCACCATTCTCCTTGGCCTTCTTTTTCCGGCAGTCCTTAACTAAGTGCCCCACTTTGCCACAGAAATTACACTTCCTCTTCTCTTTGTTGCCTTTCCCGCCTTTCTTAAAGTCTGTCTTCTTAGGCTGCAAACCCTCTTTCTTCTTGCCGTTATCCTCTTCATTCAGCAATGCCATTTGCACCAATCTTTCATACGTGGCTCCCATGGGTATATGGGTCATGGCCAAACTGTGTAATGGCTCATTTAACCCTTTGACGAAACGGAGAGCCTTCTTGTGCAGGGTGTTGACTAGGTCAAGCCCAAACCTAGCCAGCTCATCGAACTGATTCACATACTCTCTGACTGTCTTGTCCCCTTGCTTAAGAAATAAGAATTTTTCCAACTGCAAACTTCTTTCCGCATCTGAGAGAAATTTAGTCTCAAACCTTGCCCTAAAGTCCTCCCATGTTTCCACTGGTCTTTCAGCATTAGTGACTTCCCACCAGTAGGAAGCCTCGCCCTTCAATAGCCATACCGCCAATTGTACTTTTTGTCTATCTTCTACCTCAAAGATGATGAATAGGTCCTCCGCTTCTTTCAGCCAATTTCTAGCTGCCACGAAGGACTCAGTTCCATGGAAATCCCTTCCTCCCATCGCTTTAAAATCTTTACATATCTTAGCAAAAGTGTTTCCCCGAGGAGGAGGTGGAGGAAAAGGTGCCGCTGCAGCGGGATGGTTTCCTGCAGCTGGGGGAGGAGGAATGGTAGGACCTGGCTGAGTGGCCCTTGCTTCTAAGAACCGTCTAAACCAACCAGGTATTGGCACCCCTTCTGGCAAGTTAAGATCTTCGGACATGCTGAAACAAAAAGGATAGATTCAAAACGAAGGATAAGAGATAGTACCTATGGCTTTGGGGAGTGGACTTTGCCTTTTTAAAATAAAATAATATTTTTCTTTTAAAAATGCTTCTTTAAATTTCCTTTTTGAAAATAATTTTTCAAATCTTTTTATCTTATCTGGTAAACCTATGCTCTGATACCAAGTGAAACACCCCACCTCCGTTAGGGTCACTCTCAAAGGGAATGCCCTAATTTTGGTGGAGGTTTATAAGTATAAGTCACAGATATACAAGACAGATATAAGAACACATATTTGTAAACAGCGGAAAATCAACAAACTTATATTTCATAAAAACAAATACGTGTTACAAAACATCACCATGATTGTCTTACATCCTTTCCAAAAACATAACATTTCCATAATCTGTCTTGAGTACATTATTTAAAGAAGCATAAATAAAACATAGTTAGACTGCAAAAGCCCCCATAGTGGATTGTCCAAAGCCATAGTTCAAAGCGAAAAAGTCCAAGCAATACATTTCTCTTCTTCAAGCTGGATGATAAGACTGGTCAAGCTGCTGTGTTCCCTCCCCGTGGACCTGGGGGGGGGGGGACGGAAGAAAAGAAGACGAAAGAAAAGTAGAGTCAGACATAAAGCCTGAGTAAGTCTAGTACTATTCTGTCTATGAATAAAGAACTGGGTATGATAAGTATAAACAAGAAGTGGGCAAGCACTATAAACTTGGTTAAGTTGTCTAGGGTCGAATATACTATCGTACCCCGTGTTAATCTCTGAACCCATATAAACTAGTTTCCAACTGGCACCCCATAATCAGGGTGATGTGATCCATTCTATGATGATCGGCTCCTACTCGCATAGTTACATGTGTCTTACGGCCCCCGATGTTGTAGTTACCTATGCTGGTCCCACCATGGGGTGTATCAAGTCCCGTGGTGGCGGCCCGACACAACCTTAGAAATGCACAGGTATGCTACTGGTGTCCAGTGCCTTATTTTTCTGCGCCGGAGTGTGTGCACGCCCGCACCCCGTTAGAACCTACACTGCTACACCACCGCCGTCGCTTTGACCTCTTACAATCAGCCCAGTAATCGTGCCCCACCCTGCCTAGTTTCAGGGTATCCTGATATACCTTCTAGGGTTACTGCTGAAAAGGGTCCCCCGTTACTAGGTTTTCTATCTCTAGCCAACATGCTAAGTTGGTTAAGTGTTTTCTAACCTAGCCCCCACCAGTCCGTTTAGTTTAGCATGTTCCATTTTGATTAAGTCTTTAGTTCACTTAATTCTAACAATCCTGACTCAGCCTTAATTGTCTTATTAAGGCCCTGACCTCTCACATTAGACAGGTATTGTTGTGGCTGCCTGTTGCCGGTTGGTTCCGGGCAGTCTTACGCCACAACTCAGTCTAACCTCGGGTCCTTAATGGGCTCCATGTTTAACCTCCCACATTGGATAGGTATTGTTGTGACTACTGGACAGCCGGGCGGTTCCGGGCAGGTTTACATCACAACTCAATCCAACCTCGGGTTAAACACATCGTATGTTCTACATTTACATATTTTGTCTTTCTTCTTTATTTTCTTATATGTAAATATTTGCGGCCCATTATTAAGTTAATGGTGTAAAGGTTACACCAATCATGGGCCCAACCCATACTTGAATTTGGGCCCTTCTATTTTATATTTTCATTCATTAGTAATTTTAACCCAACGTTATTTTCCCCCGTTTTACACGTCCGTTTATTATATATATGTTGGGCTTAGCCTTTTAAAGCCCAACTTAGCCATGCGACAAGGGGAGGCTTAAAGCGTGATTACATACACAAAGAGGGGAAGGTGAGCGCATGAACTTGCAACATGACGTTGGAACTACAAAATAGAAACTGGTGTACTTGCATAGTGGTAACACATACTTTGGTCATAAAGCATAGGTGACATGAATCAAAGCATGTGAACTTGTAATTGAGATAAGAACCTAAATTGGGTATCATTATTGACACATGAACCTATATTTTATTTAGGCATAATGTCAAACATAAGCATGGCATAAATATTTCTTAACATAAGCAAGGCATAATGTCAAACATAGGCATGGCATAATGTCAAACATAAGCATGGCATAAGTTTAGTTAAATTTGTTCACATAACCATGGCATAAATATTTCTAACATGAAATCATGATTTTTACTTTAGTCATGCAAACTTGCAAAAAAAGGGATTTTTGAACCTAACCTAGCTATGTACCACATATGTCATCATATAATTCTTATAAACAATATAGACTTAACATGGATTTCAATTATGCCAAATATCAATCATAGCCTAGCCATATTCATAAGTTTGCAAATAGGTTCTCTAATACAAAGCATGGCTTAATACATGATGCCAAATTTTCAACATAATTTCATATGGATTATGATAACACAAACTTATTCCAATTACTTCACAAAAATGATGTTTGTATAAAAATACACATTATGATGGCATAATAGCAAAGGCCCAAACTTGCATAAATTTCAATCAACTACATACATGTAGCTTCAAACATAGATTACATAATTTGCGAATATTCCAAACGTATACTTGCATAGAACTACTGCATGTAGTTCTTTATAATGAATAACATAATTCGTGAATATCCAAACGTATACAATATTCCAAATCGATAAGAATCATAGTAACGCACAAATTATGAATTATTTATCACCACAACCAAGTATACAAATCAACACAGTTATTTGTTCATACCAAAGTAATACTCTACTTACAATGGTGTGACGAATTCTCCAATTAAGAGATTTGGAGATACGATTCCTTTGTTGAATTGATTTGCTTAGGTTGCTTTAGGCTTTAGAATTTTCCTCCTAATCCTCTCTCTAGTTGGCGGCTACTCTTAGTCGTTCCTCAGCAACATGGCGGCTATGTTCTTATTTTTGAATGAATAGATTAGGGTTTAGTCTAGGGTTGTTTTTATAGAGGTTATGAACTGATTAGGACCATTGATGTTGCCTGGATTGATCGTAGCCATTCATTAGGAAGAAAGACCAATTAGAGCCTGCCACCTAGCCCTAATGATAAAGCAGACCATAGAAAATCGACCAACATAGCATAGGCCAGCCAGGTTAGACTGGGTTCGACCTGGGTCTGGACCAGGTCGACATGCCTGTCGACAGCCCTGTCGACATCCCTGTCGACCTGGTTAGACCAGGTCGACAGCCCAGTCGACTTGGTGCGTCAGGCGGGTGTTTTTTCCGCCCTGGCCCATTGGGCCCCATTTTCGTATTTAAACTGTTTTATTCTGTTTGAATTTTTAAACTTAATTCTCAAACTTCCGAAGGCCATATCTTCTTCGTACGGACTCCGTTTTTCGAAAACTCGGACTCTATTTCGCGTATTTTTCCGAGACGAACGCAATGGCGTATCCCGTTTCCCTTAGTTCTTTGATTTGAAATTAATTATACTTTAATTTGTGAATTTTACAGTTATAGAATTCGCGGGGTGTTACATCTCGCCACTGAAGTGATTTCAGTGCCTAATCCCTTTAAAAATCCATTTAAACCATTCTTACCCAAAAATAATTTAAAGTAATGTTATATTACTTTATAATATTTCAGAAAATATTTTCTAAATGCCCTGAATTTAAATTCCAATTCTGGTTTGAATTTAATCTTGGTTTATCTCATATGTATACATTATCCATATACAAATTATATAACCATTTCAATATTTCATAATTCCATTTGATTGTAATAACAATCAACACATTCATATATAATAATTTAGAAATTATTCCTTTTATATCAAAATAATTTTTGGGCAAAATTACTTCATTTACCCATTTTAAAACAATACTGTATCGAATTGCTTTGTTCAAGAGTTTAGAAACACCTAGCGATACAGTTGTACATTCTGTATCGACCAGAATTCATAAACCACTCAACAAACCAGTCAACACAATATAAAACAATTTTATATCAAATATACAAATACACGCTCATATATATACACTCAAACTCAATCTAGGTTATTACTTACCCCATTTCTATTGAGTCACGCCATAGAGCCAAGGTTACTACTCAACCTTCAGCTCTGATACCACCGTAATGGCCCAAATTTCTGTACTCTTTGAGTCGACAAATAACACCACATGTCCAACCCAAATTGCACAGAAATACGAATCACGATTAGAAAGAGGATGAGAAATAGAAAGAAAGAAATATTAGAATAGAAGATAACGAAGAACACAAACTCACAGCGGAACGAATAAAATATATTAGATAACATAAACGTTGAAATACAAACCAATAACTTTATATACATACCATCATCAGAGCACAACAGCTAACTCTGGAACAGTTATAGACACCTGTTTCTAGATACAAACAATTACATAGCGGAAAATATGATAGTCCATAGCTAACTGGTGCAGCCTCCTGCTTTAAGCTCCTCCAAGTGAATCTGAAAAAAATTCCGACTACTTGACTTCCCGTACAAATTTGGACACCCAAGAGTTTAGGCAAAACAAAATAAACTCTAGGTCAGTCATGGGACTAGTGTGAGTAAACTCCAACCACTTGTTTTATTTTCAAAATCCCTTTGAAAGAAATGATAATCGTAAGACCAATCCACACATAAACATGGATGGTTTTTACCTAATAATAACCAAAAATATTTTTGATATCAAATCCAGTGATATTATAATAATGTCTACATCAAATAAATAGAATATAATGGAACGCTTGCATCTCATGCTCCATATATAATATTAAATCAAAAACCACAGAGCGCTTATTGGAAATTGGATTTCCAAAATGACAAGGTATGGAACCACCTTCCGATAGTGTATCTCTAGAGGGGAATACACTGGGTTCAACAAGAACGTCTTGCAACTCGACCCACACATGGAAGGCCACTCATTTAACTTGAGTGTACCAAGCATATTATCACCAACGGTTGTGATCAGCAACCGTTACCGAAAGCATACAGCAGCGAATAGAATAAGAAGCAAATAAAATTTCTCTAGATCAGGTGATAATACCCTTAATCGGAATGACCCACATGGCCATGTTGCCTGCTCGATTTTTTTCATTTCCCAGGTGATGAGGCTTGAGGTCACGATTATCTTTCAGCACACTTGCCATCATTTACTTTGAATATCCCATCGTTAGACATTCGTCCATATACATTGTCCTAGGACTAGACAACACAAAGGCACTATACCATCAATCCATCTTGGGCAATTTCTACCTAGGATTAACAGAACAGCCTTTGCACTTTACTCCGTTTTCAATTTTCTTTAGCATAAGTTGATTCGTAACACTTAGGCCAATACGGAGTGGTTTTCAGATATTTGGTCCGATCCCGGTCACTCCGTATTGACAACGGAGGTACAAAATAAAATAAAACTTTGATAGTCGGTGATTTAACTATCAAAGAAAACATCCGTACAACCAACGATCCTATTTCCAAATGGAAATTCTATCGATCATTCATCAAACAACACTGGCCCCTTTTTAAATCAATTCCTTATTTTATTATCATTTCCAATTCCCATTTCCCCTCTTTCGTATCCTTTAAAAGCTCGATTTCCTTTCTCGATTCCTGGAAAAATATTTCCAATATTATAATTTCTTTATTCGAGAAAATCTCTCTTATCCCAGTAAGAAAACAATTCTATATATTCACGAATCCTTATTTTCTATATTCAGAAAATATACCTTATTAATATCGAAAAATATTTCCATATTCCATTTCTTAATTCCACGTTGACCAATTCATTTCATTTTCTAAATGTATAAAATATCCCTCATTTTATTTGGGTAAACATATCAAAATCCTTTAAATTAGTCTGATGTTATAAAAACATAGTTATTATAACTCAAACCTTTTATCATTTATTAACTAACCATATCGCTAGCCAATCTTCACTATCAAACATTAACCATTCCTCCATCAATCATGAAGTCAATCAAGTTAGGGTATAATTACCTCTCAGACCTTAATTGAACAACATTCTCAATTTTGAAATAGTCAAAACTCACAACTTCAAATCTTCAATCAAAACATCACTTATGCGACTCTCAGATTCAATCTAAGGATCCATTTCTTTTACCGAAAAACATTTGATTATAACGGTAGCGTTATAATCGTTGTTTCCCAATATTTGATTTATAAATATTTATTATAATGCTTACATTAAAATTGCTGTTTAGATTTACAAAACATTTATAATAACAACAGCGTTATAATCATTGTTTAGATTTACAAAACATTTATAATAACAACAGCGTTATAATCGCTGTTTAGATTTGCAAAACATTTATAATAACGATAACGTTATAATCGTTGTTTCCAAGTATTTAGTTTATAAAAATATAACTTGAAGTTATTAATTTCAATGAATAAATTAATAAGTAAATAAATAAATAATTACATAATTAAATTTGATTCAGAACGGAAATTTAAAATAACTACTTTTTAAATTCGATATGATCGAATTCCAATAAATAATTCTCTCTCGAATAATCTATATTCGATTTATATTCTGAGCTTTGGAATTTATCTACCATTTTAGGTTAATTCAATTTCCAAATTCACTTTTGAAATTATCCTTTCCAAATCATTACCAACTTCTTTTACAACCATTCCAATCTACAAAACATTATCACATTTTATTTTATATTCCGAATCTTGAACTAAAACTCATCGTTTCTTTTAAAACGATTACCCATTTCCCTTTCCATTCAATTACAATCCGGATTCATATTTCAAATCTAAATTTCCTTCAGAGATATTTCATCTGCAAAATATTTTCTTTAAACCATTCACTTAAATCGTGAATATATTTCTTTTATATACAGTTTGATTTCATACTTATAAACATGTCTTAAACCCAAAATTTATTTATACCTTCTATTCATAATTATTCATACAAGCCTCATCTCTTTTTATTTCAATCATTCAAAACCTCGTTTAAATTTCCTTAGCAATAGCTATGTTTAAATCTCATTTCAAATATTGGGTTAAAAATCGATTTCCACTTCTCTATATAAATTCAAATTTTAATTTATATTTCAATATATCCAATGGTAAATAATTCAATTAATTTATATTATCATTTATAAACAAATTCTTGATTAATCCATTTGAACTGGTTTTCTATTCTCAACTCTATTCAAAAATTAAATTTCTATTTTTGAAATAAATTTCCTTTTTAAATCCCAAATTCCTTCTCTATATCTGAAAATATTTTGTGATATTTAAATACCAAAATTCTAGCCCAGGGTAGCTCAAACACAACAAAGTCAATCACTGATTATATATATCACATCATATATCACAATCAAGGAAAAACAGTAATATAAATATTGAGGAACCCAGTTGGGTCCCTCCAACCTATTTCCTTGCATCCACATATATTAATGAACATCAATAACTTTAATTTCATTGAAATACCATGGTGAACAGAATTAATAAGTGATTAATGATATAACTATATCAACCAATTTTATCAACCATGCAACCAAACTACCATCACACAGTATGAAATTACTATAAATAAATTTAAAACTCTATTATATGAAAATATAAAGGAGTCAGAGTTTGTGATTTTACTCACATTGTTTGCAGTTGACGGTTCTGCGTTATTTCATATAATTTCAAGCATACGTTTGAAATCACATGAAATTCCAGTTGTCTCTAATTCTTTCCGTACCAATCTGTACTTGTAGTATTTTCCGCCAAGATCCAAATTCTTCTGTTCTGTTGAATTCTGATAGCATTTGTAAATATTATATCATTTATAATTAACACTTAAATTTAAACTCTTTTAAACTATTAGTATTTTTTAATTCATTTTGAATCAGAATTTACCCTTAAGTCAGTGATTAACAATTAACCGTGAACGCCCCTTTTTTCCTATTAGTTACTTTGTTAGAAAAGCACATGGGCACGTCTTCTTTATTTCCAGTTGCAGGAGTTATCTTGCTGCCATGAGTTAAGTTGCCCAACTTCATACATCCCCTTGTACTTAATTACCATTATTAATAATCATCAACAACCTCTAATCATGTCACTTACTTTCCTTCTTCCTCGCTCATCTTTTTTCTTCCAATCATAAAAAAAAACCACTTATTAACCCCCACTAATAATGCTCCACACCCGTAATCCTTCATCCCTACTATCAATGACCCGCTTCATCATCTGCCGTGACTTTCATGGCCTAAAGTCCTTCTCGACCTCTTCCCCAAAACCAAATTATAAAACCTGTATCAGTTGTTTTCTTCCCATAAACACAACAGTACTTCTTCTTCACATAACACATAACTACATCGCATGCCAATAACCCTTTTTCCTTTTTAGCCTAACTCCTTCAATCTCCCATAACCAAACAATCGTGAGGTAATTAACTTCCATTCACCACTTACGCACTATAACAACACATCCCAGAAACTCCATCGCCCAGCATTTAGAAACTGGAAACCTGGAGCTCCATTTGCCAAGACCGTTGCTTCTACCCTCTTGAACTTCTCACATCCAAGCATTGATCCAATATTTAACTTCACCATGCTGCTTTACCCTTATTAAAATGTTTAAACCTTCTTCCTCCCAATCTCCTTCACAAAACTGATGTACTACAACCATTGTTCTTCCCTTCACCTCACAGCACACATAAACACAATCTTTTTCCTATAGTTCCAGCATCTCCAATCCTCACTGCTTTCAAGAACACTTCGAACCTTAACATATCTCCACTGCTCGAAGCTCACACCCACCTCACAACCTTCGATCCTCATCCCATCGTTCAACGCCCACTGCGTCACCTAACCACCGTCGGACCCAACTGTACCTTCATCACCAGTCACATCTCCCTTCGAGCTTCCCACTGCGTCCATCACTAAGATCTCGAACGCCTAAAGCTTCTAAACAACACAGTAAAACCAAATATACCTAATTTCCTAGAGACAAATGCCATCCCCAACTTCACCTTTCCACCATGTCAACCTTGAGATCCTCTGGTAGCCTGCAGACCCCGTATGCATCCAAAACTTAGCCTCATCGAGAACCCGTTCCAGTGTTTGGCGTTCAGCAAAAATAGAATTGGGCATTGCGAATGGCTTTGGATTTTGAGTGAATCATTTTGGTTTCATTTTTTCTTTTTGTTCTCGTGTTTTACTTTGTTTTTGAGAGCGAGAGTGAGATGCCAGTCTTTAAGGAAGATGAAGCTTGGCTAGCACGGAAAGGGTAGCTTGATACACACGGTTTCACTTTGCTTTGCAGGCACGGAACAAAACGTGAAGCACACGGTTCTGGAAAAACTTGGAGAGGACGGTTTCGATTTTTTTTTTTGCAGATAAAACAACTGAGAAGAATGGTAGCATATGCCCTTTTACAGTGACATTTACTATTAGCTACAAGACTTGACCAATCATACCATACTCACATGCGAGAAATATTTTATTCAAGACGTGGCCATAATTTGGTTTCAGAAGTATGTAAATAAAGTTGGGTTTCTTTCTTTGGTAGTATGTTAGCTTCATAAATGTTGCTGATATGTTCGGCTCCACCAAGATTTTGAGTACATGTATTGGAGATTTGGATAAGACTTGAGATTAGAAAAGAGATTTTCTGAATTATTGGACCCGTGAAACATATATGACAATGGAATGGTACTCTCTAGTGATATGTCCTTTCTTAATAATAATAGTGTGTAAGTTAGCAGCATACGGACCATTTCCTGGCACTGTTTGTCTGAAGTTGAAGAAAATCAAATAATGATAAAGCCATTGGTCTTGTAGAACATAGAAAATCTTGAAGATGGTTTCATAATATTTATTATATATTGGTAAAATTGATCAAAAGCAGGTCTTCATTCCATAACATAAACTACCAGAGTATTTCCCTTTATTTTTAGCAAATACTTGGTCAGACATCAGAACAGAATGTTATTGAATCTGTAATAACCCGGAAATCCGAGCCAATTTAAAAAATTTATTTTGGTTATTTTAATGAATTTTGAATATTTAAAATGGTTTATTTTAAATAATAATGACAAAAAGTTTATTTTCGATGAAGTTAGAATGAATATTTTTATTTTAATTATATAACGAGCCTAAAAAGGCGTGGCAGTTCGAAAATTCGATTTCGAATTTCAAATGAATATACAGAATTCAATATAACTCAGAATTGAACGAAACAAGAAATATTTGAATTTGTTTAATCATATCTTTCTAACGGATCTAAGGAACTAAGATTTCATTTTATAGAGTGTAAGATATGTCCAGTTTAAAATTCAGAAAAGTCGTTGTGGAATTTATATATATTCTAATATATATATAAAGGCCCTTAAAAATGGAAATTTTGTAAACGACATCGGTTTTCAACGAAACCACTTTTGTTGGATCCGGGATGTCAAATTATTGCTAGGTTCCAAAATTCATAATTTTCTGAATCAACATGTGAGCGTGGCGAAGTTAAACGTGTTTTGACAGTTTCAGTCAATTTCGATCGACCAGAAAATGGCCATTTTTCAAACGGTCTTGGAATTTGATGAAATTAGTTTTTTAGGACCGTATTGTCAATACGAAGCTAGAAAATATTTTTCGGGGATTTTTAGAGTCTGTATGTGACCTCAGTAAATTGAAATGTACGTTTAAAATTCAATATAATGATTTAAATGTTAATCTAAGTGAAAAATGATCGAAACGATGGAATTGGCTTATGAAACATATCCCATTATGTTCGAAATGGGGGTAATTAGTTAGGGGCGACAGTCGTTGGGTTTGATTTAGAGTTCAGATGAATAAACTGGTATAAGTGGAGTAAAATAATAATTAAATAAATTATAAAACCCTAACTAAATTCATCATTGGTCAAACCCTTTTCACTCGTGGTCAACCGTTATCAGGCCGCCACCCCCAACGATTAATGGCCATAAATACCTGAAAATAAATCCCAAAATTATCTCCAATCCAATTGAATTAAAACCCGGTTTCTAAACAAAAATTGAAGATCAAGATTTGATCTTCAAATCCCAAAAGGTCTGATCGCTTCTCGTGTCGCGTGGAGAGAGGAAACCCAGCACGAAGCGGTGCCATATCGAGTCAATTTCCGCCACCGTCGTCTCATCGAGTGGCCTCGAACCCTGCGCGTGGAAAGCCCTCGGGTAGCCGCTTCAGGTGGCACCTCAGATGGTCCTCCGACGGCTTGTGGTGGCCCAGAAATCCAGCCCTAGTTCTGGAGCTTTGTTCGATCATGGTTTGTGCGTGTTCGAGGATGTTATGGGAAGAAGTTGATAAATTTTTTTTCTATAAATAACCTTGTTTAAAATTCTGTTTTTTTTTATTTTTTTTATTTATTTACATTGTTTTGAAAATAAAATTTACATTGTTTTTGAAATTAGAAATATACATATGTTTTTGAAAATAAAAATAGCTATGTTTGAAATAGAAATTAGCATTGTTATATTTATATATATATATATATATATATATATATATATATCAGCAAAATAAAAATATGATTTTTATTTTAGTAAAAGAATATGATTTTGTTTATATAAAAGATACGATTTGTTTATATAAAAAACATGATATTTAAAGTAAAATGATTAGATTTTTAAATAGATGATTATAATATAAAAATTCGTTTTTTATATATAAGTAGTAGAAATAAAAATACGATTTTTATAGGTATAGATTAGAAATAAAAATTTGATTTTTATTTTAGTAGCGATATAAAAATATAATCTTTTATACACGGGTAGAGAGATAAAAATATGATTTTTACATAGTATAGATAATAAAAATATGATTTTTATATAGTATAGATAATAAAAATACGATTTTTATTATATGAGAAGTGAAATAAAAATATAATCTTTACAGTATATGAAGTGAAATAAAAATATGAACTTTATTTTTATCATGAAGTAGTGAGGATAAAGATTAGATTTCTATATGAGTAGCGGATTAAAAATAGAAATTTTATATAATAGAAAATATAAAATATATGATTTTTATATATATAGCGGCGAAATAAAAATATGATTTCTAATATCTAGAAAATGAAATAAAAATGTGATTTATATATATATAATCGCCGAAAGAAAATGTGACTTTTATAAAGATCGTTGTTTAAAAATAGGATTTTTAACGTAAACCGTGTGAAACAGATTGTGATGGAACTGACTGGAAGCAAAACAGAATCCAGACCATTCAGAAATAAAGAATGGAGGAGTGGAACCCTCGGTGAGAACTCCTCACTTTTAATTTGTTTTCTAGTTGAAATATATACTAGGATGCAGACAGTGCTTAGCAGCACCCGACACCCATCGTCCATAGACCATGTACGACTTGTTTGATTTTGTTGTGTTGTGAAAATTGATTGTGATGTGGAATGTATGGATATATATTCATGTGTTGAAATAAATTATTTATCATTAAAAATATAATTTTTAACGTGAATGTGAATAAATAAATATTCATTTACAAATCAGACGATTTGTTTATGTACATCCATTTGAAGGATATTGATTGGGACGATAAATTTTACACATCGCCCAACTGCACAAATAAAACCTGTGTTTGATTGTTTGAAAACCCCACATGGGTGTTGGGATGAAATTGGCCATACACTAGTCCCAATAATTAGCTGTATGTCGATCGATTGATTGACAGGCTGTTATAAGCGTTAAATATTTATATTTGATGCTTATGCAGTGTAGAATGCACTTTGGTTGACGGTTGACGGTGTTTGATTGTTGTAGTGTACGTGTGTGTATGAAATCCATATAATTAACACTATATGGTAATTGATTGGGCCTCATTCCAAGTTGGAAAATATAGAAAATTCATGTGTTGAATAAAATATATATATATTCATGTCTTGAATAAAAAAATATTCATGTGTTGAATAAAAGAAAATTCATGTGTTGAATAAAAGAATATTCAAGTGTTGAATAAAATATATATATTCATGTGTTGAATAAAAGAATATTCATGTGTTAAATAAAAGAAAATTCATGTGTTGAATAAAATATATATATTCATGTGTTGAATAAAAGAATATTCATGTGTTGAATAAAAGAAAATTCATGTGTTGAATAAAATATATATATTCAAGTGTTGAATAAAAGAAAATTCATGTGTTGAATAAAATATATATTTTCATGTGTTGAATAAAAGAAAATTCATGTGTTGAAGAAAATATTCATTTGTTGAATAGAATAACGAAGTTATTAAAATATATAAAGCCGTGTTGATTAGATATTCGCCATTTTGACGTGAACGATATTTATATCGATTTTATTCATTTTTATAATGAATATAGAAAAGGAAGTGATTTCAAAATATAATGTTTTGAAAATATTATCATTTATATATCGATGATATGGAATATTCAATTTTGATTAGAAATTGAATATGAGGTTGAAATCGTTTGGAAAACGAATTTAAAACGATTTATAAAATACATTTTGAAAAGAAATTGACGAAATATATATAATATATATATATATTATATATATATATAATGGCCGGAATAGAATGCGCCGCGCCGCGGCAGTTCACGAATTTCGACTATTGACTTCGAATGGGTATTACGGGAGATCCAACCGTCGGATCCTCCTTAAATTGGAACCGTTGGGTTTGTATCGAAAAGAGCTTTCTAACGAATACAAGAAATTAGAAATCTAACGGTTGGATTTGGAATTATGTCCAAATCAAAATTGGAAAAGGTTGCTGTAAGTGCATTTCGATGGCCGTTTGTGGAAATCGAATGTACGGGCCTTGATAAAATTATTAAAAATAGTAATAATTTGTGTAAAATCATAAGAAATGATTTGGAAAGAATTGGGATGAAAAACTCCATATTTGAAAAGATAAAAATAGATTTTTTTTCGAAATGAACTAGTTTTGAACTAGAATTATAATTCATTTATTTTCGAAAAAAATTGGATTTGAAAGGGTTTTAAAAGTAATCAGAATTTCCAATAAGTGAATTGGAATGGATTTGAATCGAAATTGTCTTTGGAATATTTCGATGTTGGATTTCGTGATTATACAGATATTGTTATGGAAATTTGAAAGACATATTTATATCATTATTTCTAATACGATATTTGTTGGCCGTAGAATTTAATATTGAATATAAGCCGATATATTTTCTATTCAGAGCCTTGTATTTAATATCAAATGGGATTTGGGTTTGTCGTGAATGGTGTCTTCATTAACACTGTTCTTAAACCCAGTTGAGAAGAAGATTAAATCTTTTTATTTAGATTTAATGAAGTGTACCAATTAAATGGTATTTAATTGGAATTGAATTTTGGGTTTATCGTGAACAGTGTTTTAAATAACATTTGTTCTTTAACTCGATAATGAATGGAATGTGATTTTGGGTTTATATTGAAACGTGTTTTAAATGGCATTGGCTCTTTAACCCAGTTAAAGACAGGATATGGTTTCCTAAGTTAAACAATCATTGATATTGAGTTTTGGGAATATTAAAATCAAGTGGAGTTTTAATGAATCTTTAATTAGATTGAAATGATCGAGAATGGAGTATCACAAGTTTTGCTCCAGGCGATAGATAAATCTTTAATTAGATTTGAACGTGAAATGGTAATTGAATTTACCGATAACACCGTGGTGTTAGATATGAAGTATTACCAGTTTTACTTCATAGGATGAATGGGTTGGGATTGGGAAATTAAAACAAATGATTACTTCGGTAAGGTTCGTTAATCCCGACTAGTTTGGATAAACCATAATTTGGTTTGAATTGATATTCAGAGGAAGATTAAAGAATAAATTTAAGGAATTTATCTTTGATAAAATTAATGGGAACCTTTCCTAAAGTGTAAGAATATTTGAATAAAATAATATTCTGAATTGGAATGAGGCGTATGTTGTGTTTGTGTAAAACTTGTTTATTATATACGCGAGTTATTCAGAAAGACCGGGTTTATCCCATTCTGAATAACTAATTCGACGATGTGTCGAGGATGAAGATGGTGGTCGAAGGCCGGAGGTCTTCACATCGTTTGGGTGATTACTGATGATCTTGATTGGGCTATACACCCAAGAGGAGGGAATCAGTTGGTGATCGTCCAGACGTACTTGGAGATCGCTGGATATGCGAGGTACAAGGTGCCTCCGGTTTCGTTCAGACCCAGAACAAACTTGTAAATGGACTGTGTGTCTGATATTGGATTTTATTCTATGTGATTGATTTCTATTAAATATATATCTGTTTTGTGGCGGAAAATTTATTCTCTTGCTCAACGCCCTTCTCTGAGACGTAGGAGCTCAGGGGTTATATATTGACGGAATTCAATCGTATGGAGTGAATTGCCTGTGTGGCATGCCTAAGTGGCAAATGATCAAGGCTTCTGTTGAAAAGCAAAGTCTTGTGGTAGATGATCAAAGCACGGCCTGTGTGGCATAGCTTTGTGTAGCATTGATTCGCGAGCCACACACCCCGGTTGTGAACCAGAAATGGGAGAAGGACCTCAGTGAGGACATGTGTTTTTTTCTAGCTAGAAGTGGCGTCAGTGGTTTTACACGCCCTGATGAGTTTGACTTATGTGGTTGTTGGATTGCGAGGCACCTCGGATATATCGGTGACTATGTGTAGCTGATGGAGTCATTGGACTCATTTACGCCCCAAAGGGCGGGGAAACGCAGTGTTCAGGCATTTTAATCTACATCGGTGGACCGACCATGACGATCCAAAGGCTTGACTGAGTACTTTCCTGAGATGTGGGCTAGAGGCTCTCGAATTCGGTAGAGGACGATCCCTTGCCTCGGTTCACATATGGAAACCCAACTTCCAATACGTGACTTTGCGGTTTTTTATTGTAGAGCCTAGTATGGCGACATAGTGGTATGGGGCACTTATGCCGTCTATGATTTATACTTATGATTGAAATTGTTTTGACACTATACACTTATTGTAATAATAAAACATGAAATTTCACGTACCAAGCATTCTTGGCTATCATAAGGCAAAAACCATATCCTCCGGCTTGCGTTGCATTATGTGATGGGACCTGGGTCTTATAATAGCTACATTGTCCTTTATTTAGCATTGCGCTGTTGTTTTATGAACTGGTACTCTTGGGAGAAAACCCATTCTGTGTTATACGGCGTGGTCCCTTGATTTACCTCACTTTAAAATAAAGATTAATAACTGTTTTAGTTCTCACACCAGTCACATGACTGACCTGGAGTTTATTGTTTTAACCTAAACTCTAGGTGCCCTTATTTTGACACGGGCAGCTAGTATTTTTGGGTTTGCAGATTTATATTCACAGGATCCTGATTTATAGCTGAGGCGATATGTAACGACCTGAAATCCCCCTTACGAGAAATCGCGGATTGTACTGAGGACAAGACAAATCATAACACAAACAGAAGAACATTTCATTGTTTATTTAAACAATTCCATCAGAATACAAGAATATACAGAGTACGAGTAAATATTATACATCAGAAAAATATTAGAGACTTAAATACATTATTGCAGCGGAAAAATAATACAATACACAACTGAAAGAGATATACGAATACAGAGCTTTCCGGATATCATTCCTGCTGTTAACCAGGTTCCTGTGAATATTAATCCGCAAAACCAAAACTACTAGCTGCCCGTGTCGAAAATAAGGGCACCCAGAGTTTAGGTTAAAATAATAAACTCCAGGTCAGTCATGTGACTGGTGTGAGAACTAAAACAGTTATTAATCTTTATTTTAAAGTTAGGTAAATCAAGGGACCACGCCGTATAACATGGAACGGGTTTCCTCCCAAGAACACCAGTGCATAAAACAACAACGCAATGCTAAATAAAGAAAAATGAAGCTACCCAGGTCCCATCACACAATGCAACACAAGCCAGAGGATAGGGTTTTACCTTGTAATAGCCAAAGAATGCTTGATACGCTAAATTTCATCTTTTATTATTACTATAAGTGTATAGTGTCAAAACAATTTCAATCATAAGTATCAATCATAGACGGCATAAGTGCCCCATACTACTATGTTGCCATATATAGGCATACAATCAAAACCGCAAAGTCACGTATTGGAAGTTGGATTTCCATCTGTGAACCGAGGCAAGGGATCGTCCTCACCGAATTTGAAACTGCCTAGCCCGAGCCTCAGGAATAGCCGCAACTGCCCCATTGATCTTCAGGGCCGGTCCACCGATGTGGATTATAATGCCTGAACACTGTGTTTCCCCGCCCTTTGGGGCGTAAATGAGCCAAATGACTCCATCGACTCCACATAGTCACTGATCTATCCGAGGCGCCTCGCAATCCAACAACCACACAGGTGAAAATAATATAAATGTCAGGGCCGGTAGATCAATGACACCACCCTAGCTAGAAGAAAACGCATGTCCTCCCTGAGGTCCTCTTCCATTTTTGGTTCACAACCGGGGTGTGAGGCTCGCGAATCAACGCTACACAATGCTATGCCATACAGGCCGTGCTTTGATCATCAACCACAAGACTTTGCTTTTCAACAGAAGCCTTTATCATTTGCCACTTAGGCATGCCACACAGGCAATTCACTCCATGCGATTGATATCCATCAATATATAACCCCTGAGCTCGTATGTCTCAGAGAAGGGCGTTAAGCAAGAGAATAAATTCTCCGCCGCCAATAAGATATGTATTTAATAGAAATCAGTCACACAGAATAAAATCCAATGTCAGACACACATTCCATTTACAAGTTCATTCTGGGTCTGAACGAAACCGGAGGCACCTTGTACCTCGCATATCCATCGATCTCCAAGTACGTACGGACGATCACCAACTGATTCCCTCCTCTTGGGTGTACAGCCCAATCAAGATCATCAGTAATCACCCAAACGATGTGAAGAACTCCGGTCTTCGACCACCGTCATCATCCTCGACACATCGTCGAATCAGTTATCCAGAATGGGATAAACCCGGTTTTTCTGAATAACTCGTGTATATAATAAACAAGTGTTACACAAACACAACATACGCCTCATTCCAATTAAGAATATTCTTTTATTCAAATATTCTTATACTTTGGGAAAGGTTCCCGTTAATTTTATTCTTTAATCTTCATTTGAACATCAATTCAAACCAAATAATGGTATATCCAAACTAGTCGGGATTAGCGAACCTTACCAAAGTAATCACTTGTTAAATTTCCCAATCCCAGCCTATTCATTCCATGAAGTAAAACTGGTAATACTTCATATCTAACACCACGGTGTTATCGGTAAATTCAATTACCATTTCACGTTCAAATCTAATTAAAGATTTAACTATCGCCAGGAGCAAAACTGGTGATACTCCATTCTCGATCATCTCAATCTAATTAAAGATTCATTAAAACTCCACTTGGTTTTAATCTTCCCAAAAATCATATCAATGATTGTTTAACTTGGGAAACCATATCTTTTCTTTAACTGGGTTAAAGAACAAATGTCATTTAAACCACGGTTCACGATAAACCTAAAAATCGATTCAAATTCAATTTCAATTAAATATTAATTGGTACTTCATTAAATCTAAATAAAAAGATTTAATCTTTTTCTCCACTGGGTTAAAGAACAGTGTTAATGAAGACACCATTCGCGATAAACCCAAATCCCATTTGATATTAAATACAAGGCTCTGAATAGAAAATATATCGGCTTATATTCAATATCAAATTCTACGTCCAACAAATATCGTATTGGAAATAACAATATAAATATATCTTTCAAATTTCCATAACAATATCTGTATAATCACGAAATCCAACATCGAAATATGCCAAAGACAATTTCGATTCAAATCCATTCCAATTCAATTATTGGAAATTCTGGTTACTTTTAAAACACCTTCCAAATCCAATTTATTTATTTCAAAAATAAATGGATTATAATTCTAATTCAAAACTAGTTTATTTTGATAAAAAACTATTTTTATCTTTTCAAATATGGAGTTTTTCATCCCAATTCTTTCCACATCATTTCTTATGATTTTACACAAATTATTACTATTTTTAATAATTTTATCAAGGCCCGTACAGTCGATTTCCATCAACGGCCATCGAACTGCACTTACATCGACCTTTTCCAAATTTGATTTGAACATAATTCCAAATCCAACTATTATATTTCAAATCTCTAATATTCGTTAGAAAGCTCTTTTCGATACGAACCCAACGGTTCCAGTTTTAGGAGAATCCGACGGTCAGATCTCCCATAATGTCCATTTGAAGTCAATGGTCGAAATTCACAAACTGCCACGGCGCGTTCTATTTCGGCCATTATATATATATATATATATATATATATATATATATATATATATATTATTTTGTCGATTTCCTTTTAAAATATATTTTATAAATCATTTTAAATTCGTTTTCAAAACGATTACAACTTCCTATTCAATTTCTGATCAAAATTGAATATTCCACATCATCGATATACAAATGATAATATTTTCAAAACGTTATATTTTGAAATCACTTCCTTTTCTATAATCATTATAAAAACGAATATAATTGATATAAATATCGTTCGCGTCAAAATGGCGCATATCTAACCAATACGGCTTTATATATTTCAATAACTTCGTTATTCTATTCAACAAATAAATATTTTCTTCAACACATGAATATATATTTTTATTCAACACATGAATATATATTTTATTCAACCCATGAATATTTATTCTATTCAACACAGAATCTTTATTCTATTCAACACGTGAATTTTCTTTTCTATTCAACATATGAATTTTTATTCTATTCAACACATGAATTTTTATTTATAATATTCCTTATTTTCCAAATTGGAATGAGGCCCAATCAATTACCATATAACGTTAATTATATGGATTCCCTACAACACATGTATATAATAGCAATGACAAATCATCTACCATCATCCAGAGTGCACCACACAACTGTATAAGAACTAAATATAAATAATTAACGCTTACGTAGTCTATCAACCCATTGATTGACATACAACTAAATAATCGGGATTAGTGTACGTCAAATATCATCCCAATACCCGTTTGGGGTTTCAAATCAACAAATATAGATTTTTATTTGTGCAGTTGGGCGATGTGTAAAATTACCGTCCCAACCAATATCAGTCAAATAGGTGTACATAAACAAATCGTCCGATTTGTTTATAAATATTTATTTTATATACACGTTAAAAAATTATATTTTTAACTATAAAATATTTATTTTCAATCCGCATCACACAATCACTTTTCACAACACATCAATCAAACAAACAAGCAGTCCATGGTCTGTGGACGACGGGTGTCAGGTGCTGCTGAGCACCGTCTGCATCCTAGTATATATTTCAAACTAGAAATTAAAATAAAAGTGAGAAGTTCTCACCAAGAGCTAAATCAAACGCCGCGACTCTTCATATGTATAAAATCTTCGATGTGCTCACCTTTTGTCTCTTTTGTCGTCCGTACTCGCTACATATATAAAAATCACATTTTTATATTCTCTATTATATAAAAATTATATTTTTAATTCGCTAATGAATATATAAAAATCGAATTTTTACTTTGCTTTCACGATAATAAAACCTCATTTTTATCTGCTAGTCATATAAATAAAAATCAAATCTTTTTACATAAGAAATTCAAATCTTTTTATATGGAAAATCATATCTTTGCTACAATAAAAATCTAATCTTTATGTTATAAAAATCTAAACTTTATTAACATAAAAATCTTAACTTCACACAAATAAAAATATAAGCTTTCCTACTATAAAGATCATACCTTTTCTAATTTAAAAATTAAATCTTTATGTAACTAATAACTTAATCTTTCTATGAATAAAAATTATATCTTTATCTACTTAAAAATCGTATTTTATATAAACAAAAATCATATCTTTTTGTTCATAAAAATTAAAGCGTTTCATGAATCAAACCCTAAACGCTTCTCTAATTAAAAATCATAACCTTTCCTAGGCAAAAATCACGCCTTTATAAGTATGCTATAAATTTTAAAACTGAAAATAAAATTGATAACATAGATAAAATAAAATAAATAAAAATTAAAAATTACTTATTTTCGGTTTTAAGTGATGCAGTCGATCGGAGGGGGGCTCTCGGGGCGCGCAGGGTCTGACATGACCAGGGGGAAGGCAACGCCTGTGGTGGTGGGCCGATACAATGGCGGCGGTTTTTAAAGGGGTTCAGGGTCTTGGGGAAGCGGATTCCATCGGAGAAAAGGGGTAGGGGCGTTGGAGGGGACTGGAGGGGGAGGCGTTGGGTTGGGCGGCGGTGATGTACGGCGCTGTCGGAGGGCAACTGAAGGAGGGAGCGACGGGTGTAGTTCGGTTTTTTTTCTTATTTTTCATTTCGATTTTGAACGGTAGGGGGGGCGTTGACCGGGTAATGAGAGAGGAGGGGTGAGAGAGAAAGGTTTTATAATATTTATTATATTATATTTAATTATCCAAAAAGTTGGCTTTTAATTTCGAACCCCAAACAGGACCCACTGATTGTCGTCCCTAACTAATTACCCCATTCCGAACACAATGGAGTATGTTCCGTAAGACAATTCGGCCATTACGATCAGTTTTCATCAAAATCAAAATATAAATCTATATATTGAATTTGAACGTACATTTCAATTTACTCGAGTCACATACGGACTCTAAAAATTCTAGAAAAATTATTTCTATCTTCGTATTGACGATACGGTCCTAAAAAAACTAAATTCGTCAATTTTGAAGACCGTTTGAAAAATGACCATTTTCTGGTGGATCCAAATTGACTGAAACTGTTAAAACACGTTTTACTTCGCCACGCCCACATATTGATTCAAAAAATTACGAATTTTGGAATCTAGCAATCACTTGACACCCCGGATCCAACAAAACTGGTTTCGTCGAAAACGAAGGTCGTTTGCAAAATTCCCATTTTTAAGGGCCAAATATCCATAGCGACCATTCTGAATTTTCAACTGGGCATAACTTTTTATCACCGCTATGAAATTTCAATTTTCCGGATTCGTTGGAAAGATATTTTCAAATAGATTCTAATATTTTTGGTTTCGCCAAAATCCGGTTATTTTGAATCATGTACATTCATTTGAACTTTGAAATCGAAATTTCGAACTACCGCGCCATTTTCAATTCCTTTTATAATTATAAATAATTATTTATTTTCTAACGTCGATTCAAATTAATATATACGTTCTAATTCTATTCAAAATAAATTTCTCGTCATTATTATTTAAAATAAATCATTTTAAATACTCAAAATTCATCAAAATTGCCAAAATAAAAATTTTTAATTGGCTCGAATTTCCGGGTCATTACAATCTCCCCCACTTAAAACATTTCATCCCCGAAAAGGAAGGAAGCTGGAAGTTGTTTAACTAATCAACTCAACTTCCAATATTTTCATTATGGCTTAAGTTCTTCAACCTTTCAGTTTCTAAGAACTTTTCAAATTTTTCAAAAATTTGGCTAACACCCTAAATTTTTGAAAAATTTCGCTATAACCTCCCCTGCACCGGGAGCTTGGGGATATTTTAAATAGCCTCCCATGGCCCTCACCAATCAAAAAGAAAAAGAAACAGCCAAGCGGCTAGCCAATCGGCTCATAAAATCATCCAAACCCAATAAATTTGAAAACATGTACCTATTTGTCGGGCAAACAATTTTATTCTTCTGCTCAAGCCTCCTTGCTATGACATGTTCAATGTAAGTACATGTATATGCATGCAATTTCAAACAATTTTCAATTCAGTCAAACATTTGATATAATTGGGCTAAATGGTTCAAATTCTAATTAATCACAACAATAATCAAACAACACAACCAGCAATCAATTAGTTGATTTTCCTTTCAATTACATAATTTTAATACATATCCAAAAATCAGATTTTTGATGCCAAATCACAACTATAAGCCCTATCTGGCTTTGGTTCTCACACCGGTCAATTGGAATCATACAGAAATCCCACTTTTGAAACACAAAAATAAATTCCGATGATGACGCGTCAATCATCAGAATCATGTCCGAGCAACTAGAGTGTGATTCTATATCTATCCAGTATATTAAAACTTCGAATACACGTGGATCAGACATATACGCAAAATCTTTATATACTGGACTGTCCAAATTCAATAAATATAAATATTCAAATACAAATAATTGATTTAAATTTTCAAAACAAAAATTGTTTTCAATTTAAAAACATACTATTCACACTTGTTCTAGGATACTACTGATCCTATCTCTAACGAGTCATTCCCATTGGATATTACTAATCCAATCTCTGATGAATTATTTCGTATGGTTCTAATGTGAGCTCTGTAAACTAAAGCTCTGATACCAAGCTGTAATGACCCGAAATCCCCCTTACGGGAAATCGCGGATTGTACTGAGGACAAGACAAATCAGAACACAAATAGAAGAACATTTCATTATTTATTACAACAATTCCATCAGAATACAAGAATATACAGAGTACGAATAAATATTATACATCATAAAAATATTAGAGATTTAAATACATTACTGCAGCGAAAAAATAATACAATAAACAACTGAAAGATATATACAGATACAGAGCTTTCCGGATATCATTCCTGCTGTTAACCAGGTTCCTGTAAATATTAATCCGCAAAACCAAAACTACTAGCTACCCGAGTTGAAAATAAGGGCACCCAGAGTTTAGGTAAAAACAATAAACTCCAGGTCAGTCATGTGACTGGTGTGAGAACTAAAACAGTTATTAATCTTTATTTTAAAGTTAGGTAAATCAAGGGACCACGCCGTATAACACGGAACGGGTTTCCTCCCAAGAACACCAGTGCATAAAACAACAACACAATGCTAAATAAAGAAAAATGAAGCTATTATAAGACCCAGGTGCCATCACACAATGCAACACAAGCCGAAGGATAGGGTTTTACCTTATAATAGCCAAAGAGCGCATGATACGCTAAATTTCATCTTTTATTATTACTATAAGTGTGTAGTGTCAAAACAATTTCAATCATAAGTATCAATCATAAACGGCATAAGTGCCCCATACCACTATGTCGCCATATATAGGTATACAATCAAAACCTCAAAGTCACGTACTGGAAGTTGGATTTCCATCTGTGAACCGAGGCAAGGGATCGTCCTCACTGAATTCGAGACTGTCTAGACCGAGCATCAAGAACAGCCGCATTTGCCCCATGGATTGTCAGGGCCGGTCCACCGATGTGGATTATAATGCCTGAACATTGCGTTTCCCCGCCCTTTGGGGCGTAAATGAGCCAAATGACACCATCGACTCCACATAGCCACCGATCTATCCGAGGCGCCTCGCAATCCAACAACCACACAGGTGAAAACAATATAAATGTCAGGTCCGGTAGGTCACTAACACCACCCTAGCTAGAAGAAAACGCATGTCCTCCCTGAGGTCCTCTCCCGTTTTTGGTTTACAACCGGGGTGTGAGGCTCGCGAATAAAAGCTACACAAAGCTATGCCACATAGGCCGTGCTTTGATCATCAACCACAAGACTTTGCTTTTCAACAGAAGCCTTGATCATTTGCCACTTAGGCATGCCACACAGGCAATTCACTCCATGCGATTGATATCCATCAATATATAACCCCTGAGCTCGTACGTCTCAGAGAAGGGCGTTAAGAAAGAGAATGAATTCTCCGCCGCCAAACAGATATATATTTAATAGAAATAAATCACACAGAATAAAATCCAATGTCAGACAGATAGTCCATTTACAAGTTCATTTTGGGTCTGAACGAAACCGGAGGCACCTTGTACCTCGCATATCCATCGATCTCCAAGTACGTCTGGACGATCACTAACTGATTCCCTCCTCTTGGGTGTACAGCCCAATCAAGATCATCGGTAATCACCGAAACAATGTGAAGACCTCCGGTCTTCGACCACCGTCTTCATCCTCATCACATCGTCGAATCAGTTATCCAGAATGGGATAAACCCGGTCTTTCTGAATAACTCGCGTATATAATAAACAAGTGTTACACAAACACAACATACGCCTCATGCCAATTCAGAATATTCTTTTATTCAAATATTCTTATACTTTGGGAAATGTTCCCATTAATTTTATCAAAGACAAATTCTTTAAATTTATTCTTTAATCTTCGTTTGAATATCAATTAAAACCAAATTATGGTTTATCCAAACTAGTCGGGATTAGCGAACCTTACCGAAGTAATCACTTGTTAAATTTCCCAATCCTAACCTATTCATTCCATGAAGTAAAACTGGTAATACTTCATATCTAACACCACAGTGTTATCGGTAAATTCAATTACCATTTCACGTTCAAATCTAATTAAAGATTTAACTATCGCCTGGAGCAAAACTAGTGATACTCCATTCTCAGTCATCTCAATCTAATTAAAGATTCATTAAAACTCCACTTGGTTTTAATCTTCCCAAAAATCATATCAATGATTTTTTAACTTGGGAAACCATATCTTGTCTTTAACTGGGTTAAAGAACCAATGTCATTTAAACCACGGTTCACGATAAACCCAAAAATCAATTCAAATGCAATTCCAATTAAATATTAATTAATTGGTACTTCATTAAATCTAAATAAAAAGATTTAATCTTTTCCTCCACTGGGTTATAGAACAGTGTTAATGAAGACACCATTCACGACAAACCCAAATCCCTTTTGATATTAAATACAAGGCTCTAAATAGAAAATATATCGGCTTATATTCAATATCAAATTCTACGACCAACAAATATCGTATTAGAAATAACGATATAAATATATCTTTCAAATTTCTATAACAATATCTGTATAATCACGAAATCCAACATCGAAATATTCCAAAGACAATTTCAATTCAAATCCATTCCAATTCAATTATTGGAAATTTTGGTTACTTTAAAACCCCTTCCAAATCCAATTTATTTAATTCAAAAATAAATGGATTATAATTCTAGTTCAAAACTAGTTCATTTTGATAAAAATCTATTTTTATCTTTTCAAATATGGAGTTTTTCATCCCAATTCTTTCCAAATCATTTCTTATGATTTTACACAAATTATTACTATTTTTAATAATTTTATAAAGGCCCGTACAGTCAATTTTCGTCAACGGCCATCGAACTGCACTTACAGCGACCTTTTCCAAATTTGATTTGAACATAATTCCAAATCCAACCATTAGATTTAAAATCTATAATATTCTTTAGAAAGCTCTTTTCGATACAAACCCAACGGTTCCGGTTTTAAGAGAATCCGACGGTCAGATCTCCCGTAATGTCCATTCGAAGTCAATGGTCGAAATTCGCGAACTGCTGCGGCGCGACGCGTTCTATTCCGGCCATTGTATATATATATATATATATATAATATTATATATATTTCGTCGATTTCCTTTTAAAACGTATTTTATTAATCGTTTTAAATTCGTTTTCAAAACGATTTCAACTTCCTATTCAATTTCTAATCAAAATTGAATATTCCACATCATCGATATACAAGTGATAATATTTTCAAAACATTATATTTTGAAATCACTTCCTTTTCTCTAATCATTGTAAAAACGAATATAATCGATATAAATATCGTTTGCGTCAAAATGGCGCATGTCTAACCAACACGGCTTTATGTATTTCAATAACTTCGTTATTCTATTCAACAAATAATTATTTTCTTCAACACATGAATATATATTTTTATTCAACACATGAATATATATTTTGTTCAACCCATGAATATTTATTCTATTCAACACAAGAATTTTTATTCTATTCAACACATGAATTTTCTTTTCTATTCAACACATGAATTTTTATTCTATTCAACACATGAATTTTTATTTATAATATTCCTTATTTTCCAAATTGGAATGAGGCCTAATCAATTACCATATAACGTTAATTATATAGATTCCCTACAACACATGTATATAGTAGCAACGATAAATCATCAACCATCATCCAGAGTGCACTACACAACTGCATAAGCATTAAATATAAATAATTAACGCTTACACAGTCAGTTAACCCATCGATTGACATACAACTAAATAATCGGGATTAGTGTACGTCAAATATCATCTCAATACCTGTGTGGGGTTTCAAATCAACAAACACAGATTTTTATTTGTGCAATTGGTCAATGTGTAAAATTAACCGTTCCAACCAATACCGTTCAAATATGTGTACATAAACAAATCGTCCGATTTGTTTATAAATATTTATTTTATATACACGTTAAAAATTCTATTTTTAACTATAAAATATTTATTTTCATTCCGCATCACACAATCACTTTTCACAACTAATCAATCAAACAAACAAGCCGTCCATGGTCTGTGGACGACGGGTGTCAGGTGCTGCTAAGCACCGTCTGCATCCTAGTATATATTTCAAACTAGAAATTAAAATAAAAGTGAGAAGTTCTCACCAAGAGCTAAACCAAATGCCGCGACTCTTCATATGTAGAAAATCCTCACCGTGCTCGCCTTTTGTCTCTTTCGTCGTCCGTACTCGCTACATATATAAAAATCACATTTTTATATTCCCTATTATATAAAAAACCATATTTTTACTTTGCTTTCACGATAATAAAACCTCATTTTTATCTGCTAGTCATATAAATAAAAACCAAATCTTTTTACATAAGAAATTCAAACCTTTTTATATGGAAAATCATATCTTTGCTATAATAAAAATCTAATCTTTATGTTATAAAAATCTAAACTTTATTAACATAAAAATCTTAACTTTACATGAATAAAAATCTAAGCTTTCCTACTATAAAGATCATACCTTTTCTAATTTAAAAATTAAATCTTTATGTAACTAATAACTTAATCTTTCTATGAATAAAAATTATATCTTTATCTACTTAAAAATCCTATTTTATATAAACAAAAATCATAGCTTTTTGTTCATAAAAATTAAAGCCTTTCATGAATCAAACCCTAAACGCTTCTCTAATTAAAAATCATAACCTTTCCTAGGCAAAAATCACGCCTTTATAAGTATGCTACAAATTTTAAAAATGAAAATAAAATCGATAAAATAGACAAAATAAAATAAATAAAAATTAAAACTTACTTATTTTCGGTTTTAAGTGATGCAGTCGATCGGAGGGGGGCTCTCGGGGCACGCAGGACCTAACATGACCGGGGGGGTGGGGGGGGAGGCAGCGCCTGTGGTGGTGGGCCAATACAATGGCGGCGGTTTTTAAAGGGGTTCAGGGTCTTGGGGAAGCAGATTCCATCGGAGAAAAGGGGTAGGGGCATTGGAGGGAACTGTAGGGGGAGGCGGAGGCGTTGGATTGGGCGGTGATGATGCACAGCGCTGGCGGATGGCGACTGAAGGAGGGAGCGACGTGTGTAGTTCGGGTTTTTTTTTCTTTTTCATTTCGATTTTGAATCGTAGGGGGGCGTTGAACGGGTAATGAGAGAGGAGGGGTGAGAGAGAAAGGTTTTATAATATTTATTATATTATATTTAATTATCCAAAAAGTTGGCTTTTAATTTCGAACCCCAAACGGGATCCACCGATTGTCGCCCCTAACTAATTACCCCCATTTCGAACACAATGGGGTATGTTACGTAAGCCAATTCGGCCATTACGATCAGTTTTCATCAAAATCAAAATATAAATCTATATATTGAATTTGAACGTACATTTCAATTTACTCGTGTCACATACGGATTCTAAAAATTCCATAAAAATTATTTCTAGCATTGTATTGATGATACGGTCCTAACAAAACTAATTTGGTCAAATTTGAAGACCGTTTGAAAAATGGCCCTGGTCGATCCAAATTGACTAAAACCGTTAAAACACGTTTTACTTCGCCACGCTCACATATTGATTCAGAAAATTACGAATTCTGGAATCTAGCAATCACTTGACACCTCGGATCCAACAAAAGTGGTTTCGTTGAAAACGAAGGTCGTTTGCAAAATTCCCATTTTTGAGAGCCAAATATCCATAGCGACCATTCTGAATTTTCAACTAGGCATAACTTTTAATCCCCGCTATGAAATTTCAATTTTCCGGATTCGTTGGAAAGATATTTTCAAATAGATTCTAATATTTTTGGTTTCGCCAAAATCCGGTTTATTTTGGATCCTGTACATTCATTTGAACTTTGAAATCGAAATTTCATACTACCGCGCCATTTTCAATTCCTTTTATAATTATAAATAATTATTTATTTTCTAACGTTGATTCAAATTAATATATACGTTCTAATTCTATTCAAAATAAATTTCTCATCGTTATTATTTAAAATAAATCATTTTAAATATTCAAAATTCATCAAAATTGCCAAAATAAAAATCTTATATTGGCTCGGATTTCCGGGTTATTACACGATATTCGGAAAGCTCTATATCCGTGTATTACTTTTAGTTGTGTATTGTATTATTTTCCGCTGCTATGTTATTGTAATCTCTGATATTTATCAAATGTATTTTATTCATTCATACTCTATAATATTCTTGTATTCTAATGGAATTGTTATAATTAACAATGAAATGTTCTTCTGTTTTCGTTCCGATGTGGCTTGTTCTCAGTACAATCCGCGATTTCCCATAAGGGGGATTTCAGGTCATCTCAGAATCTTTCTTCATTGGCTCGTAATATATTAGATCACAACAGTCTTCATCCACCGGTCAGCACACACATAGCAAACATATATTATTGAAATTGAATGCTGAGATTTTGAGAAGATTAGATAGGTATATTGCAGAGACCACAAAAGATTTAAATTTGAGAGCGAACCCAATTTTATAATTTAACGCACGCTCAACATTCGTTTTTAATAATAAATTCCTTATAAAAATCAATTTATATTTCAAATAAAATATTTAAAACAAATTTAAATATTCAGAATTAAGTGGCCCAAAAGTCGGGTCGTTACATTCCTTCCCCATTAAAATAATTTCGTCCTCGAAATTGCTAAGAAGTAATGTTACAACTCTAACTCCTCATAACCTGCTCAGTTGAAATCTTATATTCCGTACCTTCATCAACCAGTCCTTACCCGACCTTTAAATTCTCATACCAATACTCGACCATTCATAATTCTTTCCAAATTTTATATCCACCATTTTTGGACAATCCATCGTCACATTCTTTTCTTCAATCCATATGCTCTTCTGCATATCGACACCTATTCCAATTGATTTTAAATCCATTTATCAATTTTTTTATTCCACTTGAAATTTTATTAACCAATTCTAGTTTTCTTATTTAATTTACAATTAATAACTCAATTTTAAATAATCAAAAATTTCCTAAAAATTTTCTAACTCTTTAAATTTTCAAAAAATTTCACCAGCATCTCCTTTGCGCGACTTAATCGGTACAACCACAACTCGCCTTTCTAGGCCTTTTACAATTCAAAAGAAAATCAAAATGCCAAGCGGCGTGCCCCATAGGCTCATAAAACCATCAAACCCAAGTAATATTGTAAACATGTACCTTTTTGTCGGGTATAATTTTACCTCTTGCATTTGCTTCCATTCAATATCTGCTCAACATAAATATATCCATTTCTAGTTGGTTTCAGATAAATCCAGCTTCCAGTTTTAACTCTCTAATCAACTTTTGATTAGTTCACTTCCGTTCTATCAATTCAAATCTGATTTCTATTTAAGTCAATCCACTTATTACACTTGAATCCAAATTTATCACAATTCGGTTTAAATTAACAAAATCTAATATATATTCAACTTGCTTATTCATAAGTCGAATTCCCATTAATAATTCGAGTCTCAACATTTCTCTTTATTTAATTTCATTCGGAATTATTTCTATCCAATCTAATTTCCATTTAACTTAAGTTAAATTTCAATCCATTTGATTTACTTCCACCATTTCAATTTATTCAACTTATACGAGTAAAATTTTAATTGCAGAATTCAAATTCCCGGATTTTATTTCAAATTCTTGAAATCATAATTATACACATATATTTATAATCAGTTCAACTCGAACCATTTGAATTTCTAGAACAACTTTGCCTATCTCGAACAAATTTCAATTAATAATTCTACTATGGCAGCAATCCATCACTTAGAAACTTGAAAATGAATACCAATAATGTCGCGATCCATTATCAGAATTATTTTCTCGCCACTGAAGTGATTTCAGTGCTTAATCCCTTTAAAAATCCATTTAAACCATTCTTACTCAAAAAATACTTTAAAGTAATGTTATATTACTTTATAATATTTCAGAAAATATTTTCTAAACGCCCGGAATTTAAATTCCAATTCTGGTTTGAACTTAATCTTGGTTTATCTCATATGTATACATTATCCATATACAAATTATATAACCATTTCAATATTTCATAATTCCATTTGATTGTAATAACAATCAACACATTCATATATAATAATTCAGAAATTATTCCTTTTATATCAAAATAATTTTTGGGCAAAATTACTTCATTTACCCATTTTAAAACAATACTGTATCGAATTGCTTTGTCCGAGAGTTCAGAAACACTTATTGATACAGTTGTACATTTTGTATCGACAAGAATTCATTAACCACTCAACAAACTAGTCAACACAATATAAAACAATTTTATATCAAATATACAAATACACGCTCATATATATATACGCTCAAACTCAATCTAAGGTATTACTAACCCCATCTCTATTGAGTCACGCCACAGAGCCTAGGTTACTACTCAACCTTCAGCTCTGATACCACAGTAATGGCCCGAATTTTCGTACTCTTTGAATCGAGGAATAACACCAAATGTCCAACCCAAATTGCACAGAAATACGAGTTATTATTAGAAAGAAGTTAGAGGATGAGAAATAGAAAGAAAGAAATATTAGAATAAAAGAAAACGAAGAACACAAACTCACAGCGAAACGAATAAAATATATTAGATAACATAAACGTTGAAATACAAACCAGTAACTTTATATACATACCATCATCAGAGCACAATAACTAACTCTGGAACAGTTATAGACACTTGTTTCCAGATATGAACAATTACACAGCGGAAAATATGATAGTCCATAGCTAACTTGTGAAGCCTCTTGCTTCAAGCTCCTCCAAGTGAATCTGAAAAAAATCCCGACTACTTGACTGCCCGTACAAATTTGGACACCCAAGAGTTTAGGGAAAACAAAATAAACTCTTGGTCAGTCATGGGACTGGTGTGAGTAAACTCCAACCATTTGTTTAACTATCAAAATCCCTTTGAAAGAAATGATAATCGTAAGACCGATCCACACTTAAACACGGATGGTTTTTTACCTTATGATAACCAAAAATGTTTTTGATATCAAATCCAGTGATATTATAATAATGTCTACATCAAATAAATAGAATCTAACGGAACGCTTGCATCTCATGCTCCATATATAATATTAAATCAAAAACGACAGGGCACTTATTGGAGATTGGATTTCCAACATGACAAGGTATGGAACCACCTTCCAATAGTGTATCTCTATAGGGGAATACACTGGGTTCAACAAAAACATCTTGCAACCCAGCCACACATGGCAAGCCACTCATTTAACTTGAGTTTACCAAGCATATTATCACCAACGGTTGTGATCAGCGACCATTACCGAAAGCATACAGTGGCGAATAGAATAAGAAGTAAATAAAATTTCTCTAGATTAGGTGATAATACCCCTAATGGGAATGAACCACATGGCCATGCTGCCTCCCGATTTTTTTCATTTCCCGGGTGATGAGGCTTGAGGTCACGATTATCTTTCAGCACATCTTGCCATCATTTACTTTGAAAATTACGTCGTCAGGCATTCATCCATGTACATTGTCTTAGGACTAGACAACCCGAAGGCACTATCCATCAATCCATCTTGGGAAATTTCTATCTAGGATTAACAGAATAGCCCTTGCACTTTACTCCATCTTCAATTATCTTCAGCATAAGTTGATTCATAATGCTTAGGCCAATACAGAGTGGTTTTCAGATTTTAGGTCCGATCCCGGTCTCTCCGTATTGACAACGGAGGTACAAAATAAAATAAAAATGTGATAGTCGGTGATTTAACTATCAAAGAAAACATCCATACAACCAACGATCCTATTTCCAAATGGAAATTCTATCGATCATTCATCAAACAACACTAGCCCCTTTTTAAATCAATTCCTTATTATATTATCATATCCAATTCCCATTTCCCCTCTTTCGTATCCTTCAAAGCTCGATTTCCTTTCTCGATTCTTGGAAAAATATTTCCAATATTATAATTTCTTTATTCGAGAAAATATCTCTTTTCCTAGTAAGAAAACAATTCTATATATTCACGAATCCTTATTTTCTATATTCAGAAAATATACCTTATTAATATCGGAAAATATTTCCATATTCCATTTCTTAATTCCTCGTTGACCAATTCATTTCATTTTCTACATGTAGAAAATATCCCTCATTTTATTTGGGGAAACATTTCAGAATCCTTTAAATTAATCTGATGTTATAAAAACATAGTTATTATAACTCAAACCTTTTATCATTTATTAACTAACCATATCGCTAGCCAATCTTCACTATCGAGCCTTAACCATTCCTCCATCAATCATGAAGCCAAACAAGTTGGGGTATTGTGAAAATTTGGAATTTCGCTCGATCCGAATCGATCGCTAAACCGACCAAGACCGTTCGAAACCCCTGATTGTTTTGAGAACACGACAAATTGGAACACAAACAGAAGAACATTTCATTGTTTATTACAACAATTGCATCAGAATGCAAGAATATACAGAGTATGAATAAATATTACACAACAGAAAAATATCAGAGATTACAATACATTACATAGCAACGGGAAAATAATAAAAAACATAACTGAAAGAGATATACGGATACAGAGCTTTACGGATATCATTCCAGCTGTAAACCAGGTTCCTGTGAATATAAATCTGCAAAACCAAAACTACTAGCTGCCCATGTCAAAATAAGGGCACCCAGAGTTTTGGTTAAAACAATAAACTCCAGGTCAGTCATGTGACTGGTGTGAGAACTAAAACAGTTATTTAAAACTTTATTTTAAAATAAAGTAAATCAAGGGACCACGCCGTATAACACGGAACAGGTTTCCGCCCAAGAATACCAGTGCATACAACAAAACAACACAATTCTTTTTTTGGAAAAATGAAGCTATTATAAGACCCAGGTCCCATCGCATAATGCAACACAAGCCAGTGGATAGGGTTTTCCATTATAATAGCCAAACATGCTTGGTACGTTAAAAACAAATCATTTGATACTATATAAGTGTATAGTGTCAAAACAATTTCAATCATAAATATCAATCATAGACGGCATGGGTACCATATATCATGTCGCCATACTAGGCTCTACAATCAAAACCGCAAATGTCACGTATTGGAAGTTGGGTTTCCATCTGTGAACCGAGGCAAAAGATAGTCCTCTACCGATTCGAGACTCTCTAGCCCGAGCCTCAGGATCAGAGCTCGAGTGACCCTTGGATCGTCATGGCCGGTCCACCGATGTGGATTAAATAGCCTGAACACTGCATTTCCCCACCCTTTGGGGCGTAAATGAGCCAAATGACTCCATCGGCTCCACACAGTCACTGATATATCCGAGGCACCTGGCAACAGCAACAACCACACAGGTGAAAATAATATAAATGTCAGGGTTGGTAGGTCACAGATACCACCCTAGCTAGAAGCAAACGCATGCCCTCCCCGAGGTCCTCTCCCGTTTCTGGTTCGCAACCGGGGTGCGAGGCTCGCGAATCAACGTTACACAAAGCTAAACCACACAGGCCGTGCTTTGATCATCAACCACAAGACTCTGCTTTTCAAAAAAAGCCTTGATTAATTTCCACTTAGGCATGCCACATAGGAAATTCACTCCATACGATTGATATCCATCAATATATAACCCCTGAGCTCGTACGTCTCAGAGAAGGGCGTTAAGCAAGAGAAAATATTCTCCGCCGCCAAACAAATATATATTTAATAGAAATCAATCACACAGAATAAAATCCAATGTCAGACACACAGTCCATTTACAAGTTCATTATGGGTCTGAACGAAACCGGAGGCACCTTGTACCTCGTATATCTATCGATCTCCAAGTACGTCTGGACGATCACCAATTGATTCCCTCCTCTTGGGTGTACAGCCCAATCAAGATCTTCAGTAATCACCCAAACAATGTGAAGACCTCCGGTCTTCGACCACCGTCTTCATCCTCGACACATCGTCGAATCAGTTATTCAGAATGGGTTAAACACGGTCTTTCTGAAAACTCGCGTATATAATAAACAAGTGTTACACAAACACAACATACGCCTCATTCCAATTCAGAATATTCTTTTATTCAAATATTCTTATAACTTGGGAAAGGTTCCCATTAATTTTATCAAAGATAAATTCCTTAAATTTATTCTTTAATCTTCCTTTGAATATCAATTCAAATTAGTCGGGATTAGCGAACCACACCGAAGTAATCATTTATTTTATTTCCCAATCCCAATATATTCATCCCATGAAGTAAAACTGGTAACACTTCATATCTAACACCATAGTGTTATCGGTAAATTCAATTACCATTTCACGTTCAAATATAATTAAAGATTTAACTATCGCATGGAACAAAACTGGTGATACTCCATTCTCAATTATTTCAATCTAGTTAAAGATTCATTGAAACTCCACTGGGTTTTAATCTTCCCAATAATCACTATCAATGATTATTTAACTGGGGAAATCATATCCTGTCTTTAAATGGGTTAGAGAACCAATGTCATTTAAAACACGGTTCACTATAAACCCAAAATCACATTCCATTAATTATCGGGTTAAAGAACAAGTGTTATTTATAACACCGTTCACGATAAACCCAAAAATCAATTCAAATTCAATTCCAATTAAATACCATTTAATTGGTACACTTCATTAAATCTAAATAAAAATATTTAATCTTTTTCTCAACTGGGTTTAAGAACAGTGTTAATGAAGACACCATTCACGACAAACCCAAATCCCATTTGATATTAAATACAAGGCTCTGAATAGAAAATATATCGGCTTATATTCAATATCAAATTCTACGACCAACAAATATCGTATTGGAAATAACGATATAAATATATCTTTCAAATTTCCATAACAATATCTGTATAATCACGAAATCCAACATCGAAATATTCCAAAGACAATTTCGATTCAAATCCATTCCAATTCAATTATTGGAATTTCTGGTTATTTTCAAAACCATTTCAAATCCAATTTATTTAATTAAAAATAAATGGATTTTAATTCTCGTTCAAAACTAGTTCATTTCGATAAAAATCTATTTTTATCTTTTCAAATTTGGAATTTTTCATACCAATTCTTCACAAATCATTTCTTATGATTTTACACAAATTATTACTATTTTTAATAATTTCATCAAGGCCCATACAGTCGATTTCCATGAACGGCCATCGAACTGCACTTACAACGACCTTTTCCAAATTTGATTTGGACATAATTCCAAATCCAACTGTTAGATTTCAAATCTCTAATATTTGTTAGAAAGCTCTTTTCGATACGAACCCAACGGTTTCGGTTTTAGGAGAATCCGACGGTCGGATCTCCTGTAATATCCATTCGAAGTCAATGGTCGAAATTCGCGAACTGCCGCAGCGCGGCGCATTCTATTTAGGCCATTATATAAATATAGTATATACTTCGTCGATTTCCTTTTAAAACGTATTTTATAAATTGTTTTAAATTCGTTTTCAAAACGATTTCAACTTCATATTCAATTTCTAATCAAAATTGAATATTCCACATCGTCGATATACAAATGATAATATTTTCAAAATATTATATTTTGAAATCACTTCTTTTTCTATAATCATTATAAAAACGAATATAATCGATATAAATATCGTTCACGTCAAAATGGCGCATATCTAACCAACACGGCTTTATATGTTTCAATAACTTCGTTATTCTATTCAACAAATGAATATTTTCTTCAACACATGAATATATGTTTTTATTCAACACATGAATAAATATTTGTATTCAACACATGAATATTTATTGTATACAACACATGAATTTTTTTTCCATTCAACACATGAATTTTCTTTTATTCAACACATGAATTTTTATTCTATTCAACACATGAATTTTTATTCTATTCAACTCATGAATATTTATTCTATTCAACACATGAATTTTTATTCTATTCAACACATGAATATTTATTCTATTCAACACATGAATTTTTCTTCTATTCAACACATGAATATACATTTTATTCAACACATGAATTTTCTATTATAATATTCCTTATTTTCCAAATTGGAATGAGGCCCAATCAATTACCATATAATGTTAATTATATGGATTTTCTACAATACATGTATATAACAGCAACGATAAATCATCAACCATCATCCAGAGTGCACCACACAATTGAATAAGCATTAAATATGAATATTTAACGCTTATAACAGCCTGTCAATCAATTGATTGACATACAACTAATTATTGGGACTAGTGTATAGCCAATTTCATCCCAACACCCGTGTGGGGTTTTCAAACAATCAAACATAGGTTTTATTTGTGTAGTTGGGCGATGTGTAAAATTTATCGTCCCAATCAATATCAGTCAAATCAGTGTATATAAACAAATCGTCCGATTTGTTTATAAATATTTATTTTATATACACGTTAAAAATTATATTTTTAACTATAAAATATTTATAACGATAATATATTTTATTTCATTCCACATCACACAATCAAATTTCACAACACAGCAGTCAAACAAACAAGCCGTCCATGGTCTGTGGACAACGGGTGTCGGGTGCTACTAAGCACCGTCTGCATCCTAGTATATATTTTAACTAGAAAATAAATAAAAGTGAGGAGTTCTCACCGAGGGTTCCACTCCTCCATTCTCTATTTCTGAACGGTTTGGATTTCGTTTTGATTTCAGTCAGATCCATCGCCATCTGTTTCACACAGTTTATATTAAAAATCATATTTTTAATTCGCTAACTTCATAATAAAAATCACATTTTTATATCGATGTATTCATTATAAAAATCATATTTTTACCTCGCCAATATATATATATATATATAAATCATATTTTTTATTTTCACTTCATATATATATATATATAAATCAAATTTTTATCGCTACTTCATACATATAAAAATAGAATTTTTATCTTCACTTCATATATATAAAAATCTCACCTTTCTCTTATTAAAAATGAAATCTTTCTCTAATTAAAAATGAAACCTTTCTCTAATTAAAAATGAAATCCTCATGTTAATCAAAATCATATCTTTCATATATTTAAAATCATTCCCTTTCTCTAATTAAAAACCAAACCTTTTCTTCGCTTAAAGACCATATTTTTAATTAAATAAAAATCTGAACTTTCTTCATATAAAAATCAAATCTTTATGGTTCTAAAAATCAAATCTTTGAACAAAAAAAATCCTGACTTTTCTATGTTAAAAATATAAACTTCCTACGATTAAAAATCTAATCTTTTCTCTAAATAAAAATCACGTTTTTATATGATTAAGATCTCATAAAAATCACAACTTTACTGTAACGACCCTCAGTCCGGCCCGGCCTAAACCGAACTAGAATGAAGATTGTTTTGAGAACAGAACACATCAGAACACAAACAAGAGAACATTTCCATTGCTTATTACAACAATTACATCAGAGTACAAGAATATGAGTACATGAATAAATACTTTACAACTTGAAAATATAAAATCTGAGTTATTACATAATACATTGCAGCGGAAAGATAATAATACAAAATAATACAGCGGGAGACTAATATGCTCTGGACACAGCTTTAAGCTTCAACCCAGAATCCTGTTATAAATGAAAATCTGCAAAAACCAAAACTCCAACTGCCCGTGTGGAAAATAAGGGCACCCAGAGTTTAGGTTAAAACAATAAACTCCAGGTCAGTCATGGGACTGGTATGAGAACTCAAAAACCGTTATTAATATTTTATTTTAAAGTCGGGTAAATCAAGGGACCACGCTGCTAATGCGGAACGGGTTTCCTCCCAAGAATACCAGTGCATAAAACATCGCAATGCTTTTAAAAAAATGAAGCTATTATAAGACTCAGGTCCCATCACACAATGCAAGCGCAAACCGGAGGATAGAGTTTTACCTTATAATAGCCAAACATGCTTGGTACGCTAAAGTTCTCTTTAATACTATATAAGTGCATAGTGTAGAAATCAATTTCGAAAATAAATGTATAAATCATAGACGGCATAGTACCCCATCCTACTATGTCGCCATACTAGGCTATACAACTAAAATCGTAAAAGCTCGTATTGGAAAGTTGGATTTCCATCATGATGGCTCCTGATTCGAAAGATCTATCACGTAGTGCAATACTTCACGGCTTACCGTGATACACATACGCACATTTGGGATATCACGTAACCCGCGGCTTACGTCCCAGCGAGAGAAAACACCGCTTACTCTATCCCTCTGGAAATCGAGGGTATATACCCACTTCCCAGCTCATCCCGGTCGACCGAATCCATCCTAATATCGAAAGTATACTAACCTAACCATCAGTTCACCATCATACCGGGGTGTGAGGCTCGCGAAGTCACGTCATACCACAAGGCTCTGCTTTTCAACAAAAGCCTTGATCATTTTTATCTTAGCATGCCACATTGTCCATCATTGTCATATCGTTGATCAATCTACCAATATATATACCCTCTAAGCTCGTACGTCTCAGAGAAGGGTGTTGTGCAAGAGAATAAATTCTCTGCCACCAAACAGATATATATATTTAGTAGAGTTCAACAAACACAACAAAAGGAATACAACGTCAGACATACAATCCATTTAAAACTTATGCTCTGGGTCTGAGCGAAAGTCAAATCCGGTAATCTATCCAAGTTCGTTTAGATGATTACAAATTATTCCATCGTCTTGGGTGTACAGCCCAATCAAGATATCAATAATCATCTGCACGACTCGAATATTTCACGGTCTTCAACCGTAGTCTTCGTCTTCTATCTTTAATCGTCGTATGGATTAATCGGAATGGGTTAAACCGGTCTTTCCGAATAATTCGCGCAATTTAAAAACATGTGCTATAGGGAACACACACAAAAACGCCTCATTCCAAATCAAGAATATTCTTTTGATTAAATGATCTTTTCTCTAGGAAATTTTCCCCTTAATTTTATCAAAGATAACATTCCTTTAAAACATATAGTTAAATAATCCTTTGGATATCGTTTCAAAAGATTTAATCTTTTCTCAACTACATTAAGCCCTATCCATCTAGTCGGAATTTACGTCTTACCGAATAAATCATTTATTTCATTAGCCCAGTCCCAACCTATTTAACCCATGGAGTAAAACTGGTGGTACTCCATATCTAGACCCAATATGTTACGGTAAATTTTAATTACTGTTTATCCTTTAAATCTAATTAAAGATTTAACTAACGCATGGAGCAAAACTGGTGGTACTCCATTCTCGATCACTTATTGAATTTAGTAAATTCAATTCCTTTATTCCTCTTTAATTCTGATTAAAGGTTCGTTAAAACTCTATTTGGTATTAGCCTTCCATAAATTATTATTTAATGATTTTTCAACTTTAAGAAATTAATCTTATCTTGATTGAGTTAAAGAACAAATGTTGCTTAAAACATTGTTCACGACAAACCCCAAAATCCAATTTCTTTAAATTTCAATTTAATGTATTAAATTGGAAACTTCGCACTAGAAAATTTCATTAAATCTTTAATTAAAAGATTAATGAATGAAAAATCATAATTTCACTATTGATTTGGGTTTCAAGACCTAATGTCATTTAAAACATTATTCACAATCAACCCACCATCAATTTCCAAATAAATTTTCAATTTTGTTTAATAATTGAAAAACCTCTTCTTTAAATCTTTATTAAAAGATTTATTCTTTCTTAAGTAGGATTCAAGAACAGTGTTATTTAAGACACCATTCATGACAAACCCAACATCTTATTTAATATTAAATATAAAACTTTGAATAAAATATATCGACCTATATTCAATATTAAATTCTAAACCAACATATTTTAGCGTTCCTAACTTTAATAAAAGATAATAAGGGTGTTGTGCAAGAGAATAAATTCTCTGCCACCAAACAGATATATATATTTAGTAGAGTTCAACAAACACAACAAAAGGAATACAACGTCAGACATACAATCCATTTAAAACTTATGCTCTGGGTCTGAGCGAAAGTCAAATCCGGTAATCTATCCAAGTTCGTTTAGATGATTACAAATTATTCCATCGTCTTGGGTGTACAGCCCAATCAAGATATCAATAATCATCTGCACGACTCGAATATTTCACGGTCTTCAACCGTAGTCTTCGTCTTCTATCTTTAATCGTCGTATGGATTAATCGGAATGGGTTAAACCGGTCTTTCTCGCCACACCGTTGACCTGCACCGCCGCCGCCACCCACCATCGGAACCGCCTCGACGAGGCGAAGCTTCGCCGGAAGTGGGCCCCCCCCAGGCCGCCGCCGATGGCCGGAAATCGCCGATTTTCGTTCGTCAGGTTGCGGGCCCCACAGGCCACATCCTTGCTCTGTTCTACCTGAAATTTTTACAGCACCTTCCTCTCGCGCATACGAACAACTTTCATGTTGGTGACTTCGTCCAGTTCTTCTCTGATTTGCGGGAAAAAATTCATTTGTGTTTGCTGCTCCGTTTTATCAGTTTTGCCGTTGATCTGAGATTCCGGCGAATCCGTGCGACATTAGACGCTGAATTTTTCGTGGAAGGTAGATAATAAGATGATGATCAATACCCAGAAGGGGTTTGATTTATTTTGCTTTGGTTTGGGAGAAATAAAATTTTCAGTTTGAGGGTTCTTTTTGCAAAGAAGATTTTAGGTGGAGAAGCCACTGAAATTGAAATGAGGAAGAAGGTGGTTATGGTTTGTTTCTCTAGGTTATGGCTGAAATAAGATAATATATAGGCTGGTGTAATTGGGTTTTAAAACCCTTGTTTATTTTCACTTATTGGATAATAGGCCCATGTTCATTTTTTTAATTCAATTTCTTGCATTTTTGACCGTTTAAAAATTACTACGCTCACATACTAATTTCGAAATTAATGAAAATTTAAACATAAATAATATTTGACATTACAAACCCAACAAAACTGGTTTCGTTAAATTTCGAGTCCATATGAATATTTGGTGAATTTTTTTATTTATTAAAATTGACCGTTTCTAGAAAAAAAATCAATAACTGCCACAAAATGACTCCAAAAATTATGGAATTTGGAATTTAACTATATTTAAATATTCCTGATCCATGGAAACTGGTTTCGCCGGATTCGGAGGCTGTTTGCAAAATTTCCATTTTTGGCGCATATATTTTAATATTAAAAATACATAAAATAATGAAAATTTTCCGAAACTCAAAATATCTTGATGCTTATACTTTTTCTTTATGTAAACGTCATTCTGGACTCAATGGAAGTAGTTTCGAGTCCAAATTCGGTCATATGCAAAAAGTAACTTTTTGGGCCTTTAAATAATATTATATTATTAAACTCTATAGCGTTTTTCTAAAACTTGAATTTTTCATAACTTACAAAATAAAAACTAGAATTTTAATTTCTAAAATTCTTTGGATAAATATTTTCAATACGGTCCCAATGTGTCCAGTTTTATCCAATTCCAATTTAATATTGATTTTATATGATTTTCCAAAGCTCAAAGTTGAAAACTGAAATTACCGCGCTATTTAAAGTTCAGTATAGAATTATTATAATTTATAATTTGCAACGTCGTATTAAATAGATTTTAATCGTTATTATTTAAAATATATCATTTTAAATATCAAAATCCATTAAAATAACCAAAAACAATATATTCTTTTTGTTCCAAAAATCCGGGTTGTTACAATCTCCCCCACTTAAAATCTTTTCGTCCTCGAAAAGGAATAGAGTTAAAAAAAAAAAATTATTTTATAAATCATCTCAACTTCCAATAATTTTAATATGGCTTAAGTTCATCAAAATTTCAACTTATAATAATTTATTAATTTTCCTAAAATTTGGCTAACACCCTAAATTCTAGAAAAATTTCGCCAGAGTCTCCTTTGTACGGAGAGTATTGGAAAAACGCAAACTGCCTCATAGGGCTCTCATCATCCCAAAAAGAAAAAGAAAACAGAAGGGGGGGGAGAAGAAAGAGAATGCCAATCGGCTCATAAAATCAAAACCCACAAAAATAAAGTAAATATGTACCTATTTGTCGGGCATACAATTTTATTCCTCTGCTCTAGCCTTGCCATGACCTGTTCAACGCATATGTATATATTTGCATGCAATTTCAATATTTTATTGGTTCAATCGACAAGCAATCAGCACAGCCAGCAATCAATTAGTGGATTAATTTTTCAAATGCATAACTTTCATATATATATTCAAAAAATCATGTTTTTGATGCCATGTCACACAATAGCTATGTTTTGGTTCTCATACCAGTCAATGTGGAAATATATAGAAATCCCACTTTCGAAACACGAACATGAACTAATGATGCTGACATGTCAATCACTAGTGTCATCAGGGTCATCTCCGGGCTACTAGAGTGTGATTCTATATCTACCCAGTATATTGAGATTTCAAATACACGTTGATCAGACGCATATGCAAAACTTACTAATACCTGATAGTCCAAAATATAATAATCAATTACGTATAGTAAGTTATAGATTTTCAAAACTAATTTTGGTTTTAAGAAAATGGCACTCTTTAGACTCATCCTAGGATACTGCTGATCCCATCTCTAACGAGTCATTCTTATAGGATATTACTAATCCTATCTCTGATGAATTCTTTTGTTTGGTTCTAATATGTTTTGTTCTCGAGCTTTGTAAAACCAAAGCTCTGATACCAACTGTAACGACCCTCAGTCCGGCCCGGCCTAAACCGAACTAGAATGAAGATTGTTTTGAGAACAGAACACATCAGAACACAAACAAGAGAACATTTCCATTGCTTATTACAACAATTACATCAGAGTACAAGAATATGAGTACATGAATAAATACTTTACAACTTGAAAATATAAAATCTGAGTTATTACATAATACATTGCAGCGGAAAGATAATAATACAAAATAATACAGCGGGAGACTAATATGCTCTGGACACAGCTTTAAGCTTCAACCCAGAATCCTGTTATAAATGAAAATCTGCAAAAACCAAAACTCCAACTGCCCGTGTGGAAAATAAGGGCACCCAGAGTTTAGGTTAAAACAATAAACTCCAGGTCAGTCATGGGACTGGTATGAGAACTCAAAAACCGTTATTAATATTTTATTTTAAAGTCGGGTAAATCAAGGGACCACGCTGCTAATGCGGAACGGGTTTCCTCCCAAGAATACCAGTGCATAAAACATCGCAATGCTTTTAAAAAAATGAAGCTATTATAAGACTCAGGTCCCATCACACAATGCAAGCGCAAACCGGAGGATAGAGTTTTACCTTATAATAGCCAAACATGCTTGGTACGCTAAAGTTCTCTTTAATACTATATAAGTGCATAGTGTAGAAATCAATTTCGAAAATAAATGTATAAATCATAGACGGCATAGTACCCCATCCTACTATGTCGCCATACTAGGCTATACAACTAAAATCGTAAAAGCTCGTATTGGAAAGTTGGATTTCCATCATGATGGCTCCTGATTCGAAAGATCTATCACGTAGTGCAATACTTCACGGCTTACCGTGATACACATACGCACATTTGGGATATCAAGTAACCCACGGCTTACGTCCCAGCGAGAGAAAACACCGCTTACTCTATCCCTCTGGAAATCGAGGGTATATACCCACTTCCCAGCTCATCCCGGTCGACCGAATCCATCCTAATATCGAAAGTATACTAACCTAACCATCAGTTCACCATCATACCGGGGTGTGAGGCTCGCGAAGTCACGTCATACCACAAGGCTCTGCTTTTCAACAAAAGCCTTGATCATTTTTATCTTAGCATGCCACATTGTCCATCATTGTCATATCGTTGATCAATCTACCAATATATATACCCTCTAAGCTCGTACGTCTCAGAGAAGGGTGTTGTGCAAGAGAATAAATTCTCTGCCACCAAACAGATATATATATTTAGTAGAGTTCAACAAACACAACAAAAGGAATACAACGTCAGACATACAATCCATTTAAAACTTATGCTCTGGGTCTGAGCGAAAGTCAAATCCGGTAATCTATCCAAGTTCGTTTAGATGATTACAAATTATTCCATCGTCTTGGGTGTACAGCCCAATCAAGATATCAATAATCATCTGCACGACTCGAATATTTCACGGTCTTCAACCGTAGTCTTCGTCTTCTATCTTTAATCGTCGTATGGATTAATCGGAATGGGTTAAACCGGTCTTTCCGAATAATTCGCGCAATTTAAAAACATGTGCTATAGGGAACACACACAAAAACGCCTCATTCCAAATCAAGAATATTCTTTTGATTAAATGATCTTTTCTCTAGGAAATTTTCCCCTTAATTTTATCAAAGATAACATTCCTTTAAAACATATAGTTAAATAATCCTTTGGATATCGTTTCAAAAGATTTAATCTTTTCTCAACTACATTAAGCCCTATCCATCTAGTCGGAATTTACGTCTTACCGAATAAATCATTTATTTCATTAGCCCAGTCCCAACCTATTTAACCCATGGAGTAAAACTGGTGGTACTCCATATCTAGACCCAATATGTTACGGTAAATTTTAATTACTGTTTATCCTTTAAATCTAATTAAAGATTTAACTAACGCATGGAGCAAAACTGGTGGTACTCCATTCTCGATCACTTATTGAATTTAGTAAATTCAATTCCTTTATTCCTCTTTAATTCTGATTAAAGGTTCGTTAAAACTCTATTTGGTATTAGCCTTCCATAAATTATTATTTAATGATTTTTCAACTTTAAGAAATTAATCTTATCTTGATTGGGTTAAAGAACAAATGTTGCTTAAAACATTGTTCACGACAAACCCCAAAATCCAATTTCTTTAAATTTCAATTTAATGTATTAAATTGGAAACTTCGCACTAGAAAATTTCATTAAATCTTTAATTAAAAGATTAATGAATGAAAAATCATAATTTCACTATTGATTTGGGTTTCAAGACCTAATGTCATTTAAAACATTATTCACAATCAACCCACCATCAATTTCCAAATAAATTTTCAATTTTGTTTAATAATTGAAAAACCTCTTCTTTAAATCTTTATTAAAAGATTTATTCTTTCTTAAGTAGGATTCAAGAACAGTGTTATTTAAGACACCATTCACGACAAACCCAACATCTTATTTAATATTAAATATAAAACTTTGAATAAAATATATCGACCTATATTCAATATTAAATTCTAAACCAACATATTTTAGCGTTCCTAACTTTAATAAAAGATAATAAGGGTGTTGTGCAAGAGAATAAATTCTCTGCCACCAAACAGATATATATATTTAGTAGAGTTCAACAAACACAACAAAAGGAATACAACGTCAGACATACAATCCATTTAAAACTTATGCTCTGGGTCTGAGCGAAAGTCAAATCCGGTAATCTATCCAAGTTCGTTTAGATGATTACAAATTATTCCATCGTCTTGGGTGTACAGCCCAATCAAGATATCAATAATCATCTGCACGACTCGAATATTTCACGGTCTTCAACCGTAGTCATCGTCTTCTATCTTTAATCGTCGTATGGATTAATCGGAATGGGTTAAACCGGTCTTTCCCGCCACACCGTTGACCTGCACCGCCGCCGCCACCCACCATCGGAACCGCCTCGACGAGGCGAAGCTTCGCCGGAAGTGGGCCCCCCCAGGCCGCCGCCGATGGCCGGAAATCGCCGATTTCCGTTCGTCAGGTTGCGGGCCCCACAGGCCACATCCTTGCTCTGTTCTACCTGAAATTTTTACAGCACCTTCCTCTCGCGCATACGAACAACTTTCGTGTTGGTGACTTCGTCCAGTTCTTCTCTGATTTGCGGGAAAAAATTCATTTGTGTTTGCTGCTCCGTTTTATCAGTTTTGCCGTTGATCTGAGATTCCGGCGAATCCGTGCGACATTAGACGCTGAATTTTTCGTGGAAGGTAGATAATAAGATGATGATCAATACCCAGAAGGGGTTTGATTTATTTTGCTTTGGTTTGGGAGAAATAAAATTTTCAGTTTGAGGGTTCTTTTTGCAAAGAAGATTTTAGGTGGAGAAGCCATTGAAATTGAAATGAGGAAGAAGGTGGTTATGGTTTGTTTCTCTAGGTTATGGCTGAAATAAGATAATATATAGGCTGGTGTAATTGGGTTTTAAAACCCTTGTTTATTTTCACTTATTGGATAATAGGCCCATGTTCATTTTTTTAATTCAATTTCTTGCATTTTTGACCGTTTAAAAATTACTACGCTCACATACTAATTTCGAAATTAATGAAAATTTAAACATAAATAATATTTGACATTACAAACCCAACAAAACTGGTTTCGTTAAATTTCGAGTCCATATGAATATTTGGTGAATTTTTTTATTTATTAAAATTGACCGTTTCTAGAAAAAAAATCAATAACTGCCACAAAATGACTCCAAAAATTATGGAATTTGGAATTTAACTATATTTAAATATTCCTGATCCATGAAAACTGGTTTCGCCGGATTCGGAGGCTGTTTGCAAAATTTCCATTTTTGGCGCATATATTTTAATATTAAAAATACATAAAATAATGAAAATTTTCCGAAACTCAAAATATCTTGATGCTTATACTTTTTCTTTATGTAAACGTCATTCTGGACTCAATGGAAGTAGTTTCGAGTCCAAATTCGGTCATATGCAAAAAGTAACTTTTTGGGCCTTTAAATAATATTATATTATTAAACTCTATAGCGTTTTTCTAAAACTTGAATTTTTCATAACTTACAAAATAAAAACTGGAATTTTAATTTCTAAAATTCTTTGGATAAATATTTTCAATACGGTCCCAATGTGTCCAGTTTTATCCAATTCCAATTTAATATTGATTTTATATGATTTTCCAAAGCTCAAAGTTGAAAACTGAAATTACCGCGCTATTTAAAGTTCAGTATAGAATTATTATAATTTATAATTTGCAACGTCGTATTAAATAGATTTTAATCGTTATTATTTAAAATATATCATTTTAAATATCAAAATCCATTAAAATAACCAAAAACAATATATTCTTTTTGTTCCAAAAATCCGGGTTGTTACATTTACTATCCTAAAAACCATAGCTTCAAGGAGTTAAAATCGAAAAGAAAACTCACATTCTTTTATATAGTTTCGATCAGCTCCCAATCGATCGAACAAGCAACACAAGGCGTCGGAGAATTCAGCGAACCCACATCATTAATCCATCAAGAATCGAAGAGGAAGAGGGGTTTTCCGCGAACTGTAATGGATAGGGGCTGCTGTGCTTTGGATTGGAGGGGGACGGGGGAATGCGCGCCGGAGGTGGTCAGGCGGAGGCGGCCCCTGACGGTGGGGAGAGGTGGAAAGCGGCAGATTTCTGGCGTGGCAACGGGTTTGGGCTTGTGGGAACTCACGGTTTTAGGAGGAGAGAGGGGGAGCAACGGGAGGAGGGGGTCCAACCACCGGAGCGGTGCAGCGCCGGAGGTCCGCCTGCGGTAGCGCGTTGAAGGCCGCGATAGATCGTGGTTTTGTTTTTTTTTTCTTTTCTATTTTTCTGTTTGTTGACTAATGAAAGAGGAGAGAGAGGAGGGAAAGGTTATATAATTTATATATATTATTATTTTATTTTATTCTGAAAAGTTACCTTTTTATTTGAACCCCAAATCGAACCCACCGACTGTCGTCCCTAGCTAAATACCCCCATTCCGAACACAGTGGGATATGTATCGTAAGCCAGTTCGACAGTTACGATCAGTTTTCGTCAAATTCAAAATATAAATATATATATATTGAATTTGAACGCACAGTTCAATTTACCGAGGACACATATGGACTCTAAAAATTCCCGAAAAATATTTTCTAACTTTGTATTTACAATACGGTTCTAACAAAACTAATTTCGTCAAATTCTGAGACCGTTTGAGAAATGACCAATTTCTGGTCGATCAAAATTGACTGAAACTAGTTGAACTCGTTTTCCTTTGCCACGCTCACATATTGATTAAGAAAATTATGAATTTTGAAACCTAGCAATAATTTGACATCCCGGATCCAATAAAAGTGGTTTCGTCGAAAACCCAGGTCATTTGCAAAATTCCTATTTTTAAGGGCCAGAATTCCATAGCGACTATTCTAAATTTTCAACTGGGCATACCTTTTGATTCCCGCTATGAAATTTTGATTTTTCGGATTCGTTGGAAAGATATTTTCAAATAGATTCTAATATTTTTGGTTTCGCTAAAATCCGATTTATTTTGAATCCTATACATTCATTTGAATTTTGAAATTGAAATTTCAAACTACCGTGCCATTTTCAATTTCTTTTATATTTAAAATAAAATATTTATATTCTAACGTCGATTCAAATAAATATATACGTTTTATTTCTATTCAAAATAAATTCCTCATCATTATTATTTAAAATAATTAATTTTAAATATTCAAAATTCACTAAAATAGCTAAAATAAAAAAATTAAATTGGCTCGGATTTCCGGGTTATTACAATCTCCCCTTCTTAAAGCTTTTCATCCCCGAAAAGGAACGAAGTCGAAAGTTGTTTTACAAATCAACTCGACTTTCATTATTTTCTTTATGGCTTAAGTTCTTCAACTTTTCAGTTTCTAAGAACTTTTCAAATTTTTCAAAAATTTGGTTAACACCCTAAATTTCCGATTTTTTTTGCCATAACCTTCCCGGCACTGGGAGCTTCGGAATATTTCAAATCGCCTCCCATGGCCCTCACCAATCCAAAAAGAAAGAGAAACAGTCAAGCGGCTAGCCAATCGGCTCATAAAATCATCAAAACCCAAGAAATACAATAAACATGTACCTATTTGTCGGGCAAACAATTTTATTCCTCTTCTCTAGCCTCCTTGCTATGACCTGTTCAATGTAAGTACATGTATAAGTATGCAAATGCGACAAATTTTCAATACAATTCACTATTTGACTAATTTGGCTAAATGGCCCAAATTTTAATTAATCAACAAATAATCAAACAACACAATCAGCAATCAATTAGTTGATTAACTTTTCAAATTCATAATTTTGATACATAGTCCAAAAATCAGATTTTTAATACCAAATCACAACAATAGGCCCTATCTAGCTTTGGTTCTCACACCAGTTAATTGGAATCATATAGAAATCCCACTTTCGAAACCCGAACATAAATGCTGATGATGTTCGAGCAATCATCAGAATCATCTCCGAGCGTCTAGAGTGTGATTCTATATCTATCCAATATATTAAAACTTCAAATACACGTGGATTAAACGTACACACAAAATCTTTATATATTGGACTATCCAAATCAATACAAATAAATATTCAAATACGTTGAATAAGGTTTAAATTTTCAAAACAAAAATTGTTTTCATTTTGATTTTCAAAACACTACTCTTCACACTCATTCTAGGATACTACTGATCCCATCTCTAACGAGTCATTCCCGTTGGATATTACTAATCCAATCTCTGATGAATTCTTTCATTTGGTTCTAACGTGTCTTGTTCTCCGAGCTCTGTAAACCAAAGCGCTGATACCACATGTGACAATTTGGAATTTCGCTCGATCTGAATCGATCGCTAAACCGACAAAGACCGTTCGAAACCCCTGATTGTTTTGAGAACATGACAAATTGGAACGCAAACAGAAGAACATTTCATTGTTTATTACAACAATTACATCAGAATGCAAGAATATATAGAGTATGAATAAATATTACACAACAGAAAAAATATCAGAGATTACAATACATTACATAGCAGCGGAAAAATAATACAAAACACAACTGAAAGAGATATACGGATACAGATCTTTCCGGATATCATTCCAGCTGTAAACTAGGTTCCCGTGAATATAAATCTGCAAAACCAAAATTACTAGCTGCCCGTGTCAAAATAAGGGCACCCAGAGTTTAGGTTAAAACAATAAACTCCAGGTCAGTCATGTGACTGGTGTGAGAACTAAAACAGTTATTTAAAACTTTATTTTAAAATAAAGTAAATCAAGGGACCACGCCGTATAACACGGAACAGGTTTCCTCCCAAGAATACCAGTGCATACAACAAAACATAGCAATGCTTTTTTTGGAAAAATGAAGCTATTATAAGACCCAGGTCCCATCACATAATGCAACACAAGCCGGAGGATAGGGTTTTCCCTTATAATAGCCAAACATGCTTGGTACGTTAAAAACAAATCATTTGATACTATATAAGTGTATAGTGTCAAAACAATTTCAATCATAGATGGCATGGGTACCATATATCATGTCGCCATACTAGGCTCTACAATCAAAACCGCAAATATCACGTATTAGAAGTTGGGTTTCCATCTGTGAACCGAGGCAAAAGATAGTCCTCTACCGATTCGAGACTCTCTAGCCCGAGCCTCAGGATCAGAGCTTGAGTCACCCTTGGATCGTCAGGGCCTGCCCACCGATGTGGATTAAAATGCCTGAACACTGCGTTTCCCCACCCTTTGGGGGCGTAAATGAGCCAAGTGACTCCATCGGCTCCACATAGTCACCGATATATCTGAGGCGCCTCGCAACGGCAGCAACCGCACAGGTGAAAATAATATAAATGTCAGGGCAGGTAGGTCACTGTGACACCACCCAAGCTAGAAGGAAACGCATGCCCTCCCTGAGGTCCTCTCCCGTTTCTGGTTCACAACCGGGGTGTGAGGCTCGCGAATCAACGTTACACAAAGCTATGCCACATAGGTCGTGCTTTGATCAGCAACCACAAGACACTTCTTTTCAACAAAAGCCTTGATCAATTGCCACTTAGGCATGCCACACAGGAAATTCACTCCATGCGATTGATATCCATCGATATATAACCCCTGAGCTCGTACGTCTCAGAGAAGGGCGTTAAGCAAGAGAATAAATTCTCCGCCGCCAAACAGATATATACTTAATAGAAATCAATCACACAGAATAAAATCCAATGTCAGACACACAGTCCATTTACAAGTTCATTCTCGGTCTGAACGAAACCGGAGGCACCTTGTACCTCGCATATCCATCGATCTCCAAGTACGTATGGACGATCACCAACTGATTCCCTCCTCTTGGGTGTACAGCCCAATCAAGATCTTCAGTAATCACCCAAACAATGTGAAGACCTCCGGTCTTCATCCTCGACACATCGTCGAATCAGTTATTCAGAATGGGTTAAACACGGTCTTTCTGAATAACTCGCGTATATAATAAACAAGTGTTACACAAACACAACATACGCCTCATTCCAATTCAGAATATTCTTTTATTCAAATATTCTTATAACTTGGGAAAGGTTCCCATTAATTTTATCAAAGATAAATTCCTTAAATTTATTCTTTAATCTTCCTTAAAATATCAATTCAAATTAGACGGGATTAGCGAACCACACCGAAGTAATCATTTATTTTATTTCCCAATCCCAACCTATTCATCCCATGAAGTAAAACTGGTAATACTTCATATCTAACACCACAGTGTTATCAGTAAATTCAATTACCATTTCACGTTCAAATATAATTAAAGATTTAACTATCGCCTGGAACAAAACTGGTGATATTCCATTCTCAATTATTTCAATCTAATTAAAGATTCATTAAAACTCCACTGGGTTTTAATCTTCCCAATAATCACTATCAATGATTATTTAACTGGGGAAATCATATCCTGTCTTTAAATGGTTTAGAGAACCAATGTCATTTAAAACACGGTTCACTTTAAACCCAAAATCACATTCCATTAATTATCGGGTTAAAGAACAAGTGTTATTTAAAACACCGTTCACGATAAACCCAAAAATCAATTCAAATTCAATTCCAATTAAATACCATTTAATTGGTACACTTCATTAAATCTAAATAAAAAGATTTAATCTTTTTCTCAACTGGGTTTAAGAACAGTGTTAATGAAGACACCATTCACGAAAAACCCAAATCCCATTTGATATTAAATACAAGGCTCTGAATAGAAAATATATCGGCTTATATTCAATATCAAATTCTACGACCAACAAATATCGTATTGGAAATAACGATATAAATATATCTTTCAAATTTCCATAACAATATCTGTATAACCACGAAATCCAACATCGAAATATTCCAAAGACAATTTCGATTCAAATCCATTCCAATTCAATTATTGGAATTTCTGGTTATTTTCAAAACCATTTCAAATCCAATTTATTTAATTAAAAATAAATGGATTTTAATTCTAGTTCAAAACTAGTTCATTTCGATAAAAATCTATTTTTATCTTTTCAAATTTGGAATTTTTCATCCCAATTCTTCACAAATCATTTCTTATGATTTTACACAAATTATTACTATTTTTAATAATTTCATCAAAGCCCGTACAGTCGATTTCCATGAACGGCCATCGAACTGCACTTACAACGACCTTTTCCAAATTTGATTTGGACATAATTCCAAATCCAACCATTAGATTTCAAATCTATAATATTTGTTAGAAAGCTCTTTTCGATACGAACCCAACGGTTCTAGTTTTAGGAGAATCCGATGGTCGGATCTCCTGTAATATCCATTCGAAGTCAATGGTCGAAATTCGCAAACTGCCGCAGCGCGGCGCATTTTATTTAGGCCATTATATTATATATATAGTATATACTTCGTCGATTTCCTTTTAAAACGTATTTTATAAATCGTTTTAAATTCGTTTTCAAAATGATTTCAACTTCATATTCAATTTCTAATCAAAATTGAATATTCCACATCGTCGATATACAAATGATAATATTTTCAAAATATTATATTTTGAAATCACTTCTTTTTCTATAATCATTATAAAAACGAATATAGTCGATATAAATGTCGTTCACAATGTGGAGACCTCCGGTCTTCGACTACCATCTTCATCCTCGACACATCGTCGAATATGTTATTCAGAATGGGTTAAACCCGGTCTTTCTAAATAACTCGCATATATAATAAACAAGTGTTACACAAACATAACATACTCCTCATTCCAATTCAGAATATTCTTTTATTCAAATATTATTATACTTTGGGAAAGGTTCCCATTAATTTTATCAAAGATAAATTCCTTAAATTTATTCTTTAATCTTCCTTTGAATATCAATTCAAATTAGTCGGGATTAGCGAACCACACCGAAGTGATCATTTATTTTATTTTTCAATCCCAACCTATTCATCCCATGAAGTAAAATTGGTAATACTTCATATCTAACACCACAGTGTTATCGGTAAATTCAATTACCATTTCACGTTCAAATCTAATTAAAGATTTAACTATCGCCTGGAGCAAAACTAGTGATAATCCATTCTCGATTATTTCAATCTAATTAAAGATTCATTAAAACTCCACTGGGTTTTAATCTTCCCAATAATCACTATTAATGATTATTTAACTGGGGAAATCATATCCTGTCTTTAACTGGGTTAGAGAACCAATGCCATTTAAAACACGGTTCAACATAAACCCAAAATCACATTCCATTAATTATCGGGTTAAAGAACAAGTGTTATTTAAAACACCGTTCATGATAAACCCAAAAATCAATTCAAATTCGAATCCAATTAAATACCATTTAATTGGTACACTTCATTAAATCTAAATAAAAAGATTTAATCTTTTTCTCAACTGGGTTTAAGAACAGTGTTAATGAAGACAGCATTCACGAAAAACCCAAATCCCATTTGATATTAAATACAAGGCTCTGAATAGAAAATATATCGGCTTATATTCAATATCAAATTCTACGACCAACAAATATCGTATTGGAAATAACGATATAAATATATCTTTCAAATTTCCATAACAATGTCTGTATAATCACGAAATCCAACATTGAAATATTCCAAAGACAATTTCGATTCAAATCCATTCTAATTCAATTATTGGAATTTCTGGTTATTTTCAAGACCATTTCAAATCCAATTTATTTATTTAAAAATAAATGGATTTTAATTCTAGTTCAAAACTAGTTCTTTTCGATAAAAATCTATTTTTATCTTTTCAAATTTGGATTTTTTCATCCCAATTCTTCACAAATCATTTCTTATGATTTTACACAAATTATTACTATTTTTAATAATTTTATCAAAGCCCGTACAGTCGATTTCCATGAACGGCCATCGAACTGCACTTACAGCGATACGAACCCAACGGTTACAGTTTTAGGAGAATACGACGGTCAGATCTCCCGTAATATCCATTCGAAGTCAATGGTCGAAATTTGCGAACTGCCGCAGCGCGGCGTGTTCTATTCAGGCCATTATATTATATATATAATATATACTTTGTCGATTTCCTTTTAAAACGTATTTTATAAATTGTTTTAAATTCTTTTTCAAAATGATTTCAACTTCATATTCAATTTCTAATCAAAATTGAATATTCCACATCATCGATATATAAATGATAATATTTTCAAAATATTATATTTTGAAATCACTTCTTTTTCTATAATCATTATAAAAACGAATATAATCGATATAAATATTATTCGCGTCAAAATGGCGCATATCTAACCAACGCGACTTTATATATTTCAATAACTTAGTTATTCTATTCAACAAATGAATATTTTCTTCAACACATGAATATATGTTTTTATTCAACACATGAATATATATTTTTATTCAACACATGAATATTTATTCTATTCAACACATGATTTTTCTTTTATTCAACACATGAATTTTTATTCTATTCAACACATGAATTTTTATTCTATTCAACACATGAATATTTATTCTATTCAACACATGAATTTTTCTTCTATTCAACACATGAATATATATTTTATTCAACAAATGAATTTTCTATTATAATATTCCTTATTTTCCAAATTGGAATGAGGCCCAATCAATTACCATATAATGTTAATTATATGGATTTTCTACAACACATGTATATAACAGCAACGATAAATCATCAACCATCATCCATCATCCAGAGTGCACCACACAACTGCATAAGCATTAAATATGAATATTTAACGCTTATAATAGCCTGTCAATCAATCGATCGACATACAGCTAATTATTGGGTAGTGTATGGCCTATTTCAATCCAACATCCGTGTGGGGTTTTCAAACAATCGAACACAGGTTTTATTTGTGCAGTTGGGCGATGTGTAAAATTTGTCATCCCAATCAATATCAGTCAAATAAGTGTATATAAACAAATCGTCCGATTTGTTTATAAATATTTATTTTATATACACATTAAAAATTATATTTTTAACTATAAAATATTTATAACGATAAAATATTTTATTTCATTCCACATCACGCAATCAAATTTCACAACACAATAGTCAAACAAACAAGCCGTCCAAGGTCTGTGGACGACGGGTGTCGGGTGCTACTAAGCACCGTCTGCATCCTAGTATATATTTCAACTAGAAAATAAATAAAAGTGAGGAGTTCTCACCGAGGGTTCCACTCCTCCATTCACTATTTCTGAACGGTTTGGATTTCGTTTTGATTTCAGTCAAATCCATCGCCATCTGTTTCACACAGTTTATATTAAAAATCATATTTTTAATTCGCTAACTTCATAATAAAAATCACATTTTTATATCAATGTATTCATTATAAAAATCATATTTTTACCTCGCCAATATATATATATATATATATATCATATTTTTATTTCCACTTCATATATATAAAAATCGAATTTTTATCGCTACTTTATATATATAAAAATCGAATTTTTATCGCTACTTTATATATATAAAAATCGAATTTTTATCTTCACTTCGTATATATAAAAATTTCACCTTTCTCTAATTAAAAATGAAATCTTTCTCTAACTGAAAATGAAACCTTTCTCTAATTAAAAATGAAATCCTCAAGTTAATCAAAACCATAACTTTCATATATTTAAAATCATTCCCTTTCTCTAATTAAAAACCAAACCTTTTCTTTGCTTAAAGACCATATTTTTAATTAAATAAAAATCTAAACTTTCTTCATATAAAAATCAAATCTTTTTGGTTCTAAAAATCAAATCTTTGAACAATAAAAATCCTAGCTTTTCTATATTAAAAATATAAACTTCCTACGATTAAAAATCTAATCTTTTCTCTAAATAAAAATCATGTTTTTATATGATTAAGATCTCATAAAAATCACAACTTTACTATCCTAAAAACATAGCTTCAAGGAGTTAAAATCGAAAAGAAAACTCACATTCTTTTATATAGTTTCGATCATCTCCCAATCGATCGAACAAGCAACACAAGGTGTCGGAGAATTTAGCGAAACCACATCATTAATCCATCAAGAATCGAAGGGGAAGAGGGGTTTTCCGTGAACTGTAATGGAGAGGGTCTGCCGTGCTCTGGATTGGAGGAGGGGCGGGGGATTGCGCACCGGAGGTGGTCAGGCGGAGGCGGCCGCTGACGGTGGGGAGAGGTGGAAAGCGGCGGATTTCTGGCGTGGCAACGGGTTTGGGCTTAAGGGAACTCGCGGTTTTAGGAGGAGAGAGGGGGAGCAACGGGAGGAGGGGGTCCAGTCACCGGAGCGGCGCATCGCCGGAGGTCCGCCTGTGGCGGCGCGTTGAAGGCCGCGATAGATCGTGATTTTGTTTTTTTCTTTTCTATTTTTCTGTTCGTTGACTAATGAAAGAGGAGAGAGAGGAGGGAAAGGTTATATAATATATATATTATTATTTTATTTTTTTCCTAAAAGTTACTTTTTCATTTGAACCCCAAATCGAACCCACCGACTGTCATCCCTAGCTAAGTACCCCCATTCCGAATACAGTGGGATATGTATCGTAAGCCAGTTCGGCAGTTACGATCTGTTTTCGTCAAATTCAAAATATAAACATATATATTGAATTTGAACGCATATTTCAATTTACCGGGGACACATAAGGACTCTAAAAATTCCCGAAAAATATTTTATAACTTCGTATTGACAATACGGTTCTAATAAAACTAATTTCGTCAAATTCTGAGACCGTTTGAAAAATGGCTATTTTCTGGTCGATCAAAATTGACTGAAACTAGTCAAACGCGTTTTCCTTTGCCACGCTCACATATTGATTCCGAAAATTATGAATTTTAAAACCTAGCAATAATTTGACATCCCGGATCTAACAAAAGTGGTTTCGTCGAAAACCCAGGTCGTTTGCAAAATTCCCATTTTTAAGGGCCTGAATTCCATAGCAACTATTCTGAATTTTCAACTGGGCATACCTTTTGATTCCCGCTATGAAATTTTGATTTTTCGGATTAATTGGAAAGATATTTTCAAATAGATTCTAATATTTTTGGTTTCTCTAAAATCCGTTTTATTTTGAATCTTGTACATTCATTTGAACTTTGAAATCAAAATTTCAAACTACCGCGCCATTTTCAATTCCTTTTATATTTAAAATAATTTGTATTCTAATGTTGATTCAAATAAATATATATGTTTTATTTCTATTCAAAATAAATTTCTCGTCATTATTATTTAAATTAATTCATTTTAAATATTCAAAATTCACTAAAATAGCCAAAATAAAAATTTTAAATTGGCTCAGATTTCCGGGTTGTTACAGGTATAATTACCTCTCAGACCTTAGTTGAACAACATTCTCAATTTTGAAATAGTCAAAACTCAAAACTTCAAATCTTCAATCAAAACATCGCTTATGCAACTCTCTGATTCAATCTAAGGATCCATTTCTTTTACGGAAAAACATTTGATTATAACGATAGTGCTATAATCGTTGTTTCCCAATATTTGATTTATAAACATTTATTATAATGGTAACATTAAAATTGCTGTTTAGATTTACAAAACATTTATAATAACAACAACATTATAATCGTTGTTTAAATTTACAAGACATTTATAATAACAACAGTGTTATAATCGTTGTTTAGATTTACAAAACATTTATAATAACGTTAGCGTTATAATCATTGTTTCCAAGTTTTTGGTTTATAAAAATATAACTTATACTTATTAATTTCAATAAATAAATAATTACATAATTAAATTTGATTCAAAACGGAAATTTAAAATAACTACTTCTCTAAATTCCATAAGATCGAATTCCAATAAATAACTCTCTCTCGAATAATCTATATTCGATTTATATTCTAAGCTTTGGAGTTTATCTACCATTTTAGGTTAATTCAATTTCCAAATTCACTGTTGAGATTATCCTTTCCAAATCATTACCAAATTCTTTTACAACCATTCCAATCTACAAAACATTATCACACTTTATTTCATATTCCGAATCTTGAACTAAAACTCATCGTTTCTTTTAAAACGATTACCCATTTCCCTTTCCATTCAATTCCAATCTGGATTCATATTTCAAATCTAAGTTTCCTTTAGAGAAATTTCATTTGCAAAATATTTTCTTTAAACCATTCACTTAAATTGTGAATATATTTCTTTTATATACAGTTTGATTTCATACTTATAAACATATCTTAAACCCAAAATTTATTTATAACTTCTATTCAGAATTATTCATACAAGCCTCATCTCTTTTAATTTCAATCATTCAAAACCTCGTTTAAATTTCCTTAGTAATAGCTATGTTTAAATCTCATTTCAAATATTGGTTCAAAAATCGATTTCCACTTCTCCATATAAATTCAAAATTTTAATTTACATTTCAATATATCCTATGGTAAATAATTCAGTTAATTTACATTATCATTTATAAACAAATTCTTTATTCATCCATTTGAACCAGTTCTCTATTCTCAACTCTATTCAAAAATTAAATTTCTATTTTTGGAAATAAATTTCCCTTTTAAATCCCAAATTCCTTCTCTATATCTGAAAATATTTTGCGGTATTTAAATACTAAAATTCTAGGCCAGGGTAGCTCAAGCACAACAAAGTCAATCACTGATTATATATATCACATCATATATCACAGTCAAGGAAAAACAGTAATATAAATATTGAGGAACCCAGTTGGTCCCTCCAACCTGTTTCGTTGCATCCACTGATGTTAATGAACATCAATAACTTTAATTTCACATCAATATGAAATACCATGGTGAACAGAATTAATAATTGATTAATGATGTAACTATATCAACCAATTTTATCAACCATGCAACCAAACTACCATCACACAGTATAAAATTACTATAAATAAATTTAAAACTCTATTATATAGAAATACAAAGGAGTCAGAGTTAGTGAGTTTACTCACATTGTTTGCAGTTGACGGTTCTGCGTTATTTCATATAATTTCAAGCATATGTTTGAAATCACATGAAATTCCAGTTGTCTCTAATTCTTACTGAACCAATCTGTACTTGTAGTATTTTCAGCCAAGATCCAAATGCTTTCTTTTCTGTTGAATTCTGATAGCATTTGTAAATATTATATCATTTATAATTAACACTTAAATTTAAACACTTTTAAACTATTAGTATTTTTAATTCATTTTAAATCAGAATAAACCCTTTAGTCAGTGGTTAACCGTGAACGCCCCTTTTTTTCCTGTTAGTTACTTTGTTAGAAAAGAATATGGGCACGTCTTCTTCATTTCACGTTGCAGGAGTTATCTTGCTGCCATGAGTTAAGCTTCATAATTTCATACATCCCCTTGTACGTAATTACCGTTATTAATAGTCGTTAACAACCTCTAATCACGTCACTTGCTTCCCTTCTTCCCCGCTCATCTTTGTTCTTCCGATCATAAAAATAAAGCCATTTATTAACCCTTACTAATGATGCTTCACACCCGTAATCCTTCATCCCTACCGTCAATGACTCGCTTCATCATCTACCGTGAATTTCATGGCCCAAAGTCCTTCACGTCCTCTTCCCCAAAACCAAATTATAAAACCTGTATCAGTTGTTTTCTTCCCATAAACACAACAATACTTCTTCTTCACATAACACATAACTACAGCGCATGCCAACAACCCTTTTTCCTTTTTAGCCTAACTCCTTCCATCTCCCATAACCAAACAATCATAAGGAACTTAACTTCCATTCACCACTTACGCACCATAACAACACATCCCAAAAACTCCATCGCCCAGCATTTAGAAACTGGCAACCTGGAGCTCCGTCTGCCAAGACCGTTGCTTTTACCCTCTTGAACTCCTCACGTCCAAGCATTGATCCAATATTTCACTTTACGCTGCTGCTTTACCCTTATTAAAATGTTTAAACCTTCTTCCTCCTAATCTCCTTCACAAAACTAACATACTACAACCACTATTCTTCCCTTCACCTCACAGCACACATAAACACAATCTTTTTCCTATAGTTCCTGCATCTCCAATCCTCACTGCTTTCAAGAACACTTCGAACATTAACATCTCTCCATTGCTCGAAGCTCACACCCACCTCACAACCTTCGATCCTTAGCCCATCGTTCAACTCTGACTGCATCACCTAACCACCATCGGACCCGACTGTACCTTCACCGCCAGTCACATCTCCCTTTGGGCTTCCCCCTCCGATCATCACTAAGAACTCCGACGCCTAAAGCTTCTTAACAACACAGTAAAACCAAATATACCAAATTTCCTAAAGACAAATCCCATCCCCAAACTTCACCTTTCCACCTTGTTAACCTTGAGATCATCCGATAGCCTGCAGACCCCGTACGCATCCAAAACATAGCCTCATCGAGAACCTGTTCCAGTGTTTGGCATTCTGCAAAAATAGAACTGGGCACTGTGAATGGCTTTTGGTTTTGAGTGAATCATTTTGTTTTCATTTTTTTTCTTTTTATTCTCGTGTTTTAATTTGTTTTTGAGAGCGAGAGTGAGATGCCAGTATTAAGGAAGATGAAGCTTGGCTAGCACGGAATGGGTAGCTTGATACACACGGTTTCACTTAACTTTGCAGGCACGGAACAAAACGTAAAGCACACGGTTCTGGAAAAACTTGGAGAGGACGGTTTTGATTTTATTTTGTTTGCAGATAAAAAAACTGAGAAGAATGGTAGCATATGCCCTTTCGCAGTGACATGTACTCTTAGCTACAAGACTTGACCAATCATACCATACTCACATGCGAGAAATATTTTATTCAAGACGTGGCCACGGTTTTTTTTCAGAAGTATGTAAATAAAGTTGGGTTTCATTCTTTGGTAGTATGCTGGCTTTCAGTTGCACCAAGATTTTGAGTACATGTATTGGAGATTTGGATAAGACTTAAGATTAGAAAAGAGATTTTCTGAAATATTGGACCTGTGAAACATATATGACAGTGGAATGGTACTCTCTAGTGATATGTCCTTTCTTAATAATAATAGTGTGTAAGTTAGCAGCATACAGATCATTTCCCGGCACTGTTTGTCTGAAGTCGAAGAAAATCAAATAATGATAAAGCCATCGGTCTTGTAGAACATAGAAAATCCTGAAGATGATTTCATAATATTTCTTATATATTGGTAAAATTGATCAAAACCAGGTCTTTATTCCATAACATAAACTACCAGAGTATTTCCCATTATTTTTAGCAAATACTTGGTCAGGCATTAGCACAGAAAGTTATTGAATCTTCCTTTATTGGCTGGTAATATATTAGATCACAACAGTCTTCATCCGTCGGTCAACACACACATTGCAAGCATATATTATTCAAATTGAATGCTGAGATTTTGAGAAGATTAGATAGGTATATTGCAGGGACCACAAAAGATTTAAATTTGAGAGCGTCCCCAATTTTATAATTTAACGTAGTCTTAACATTCACTTTTTAATAATAAATTCCTTATAAAAAATCAATTTATATTTCAAATAAAATATTTAAAACAAATTTAAATATTCAGAATTAAGTGGCCCAAAAGCCGGGTCGTTACAATTTCCCAATATTAGATAATAATGTGGCTAATGTTTTGAAAGTAAAAATAGAAACTGGATATGATATAGGATTTTCCTAAGTAATCAAATGAATTTGTTGTAAAGAGTAATTTTATGTTAAATAAGAAGCGAAAAGATATATTCTTAATATCGAAATATTTAAGAGTTTTAAATTTATATTTGTTTTAATTAAAAGGCCAAGTGATGCTGAATACTGAACCAGTGAACTCATTGGATTTTCATGATTGAACCACTGTTTATTTTGATAGTTAAATAACCGATTATCAAATTTGTCCAATACGATTGTTGGTACAGAAAGATCGGGATCGAATTTATATTCGAAAACCATTCTGACCAACAAATAAGTGAAGATATCAGAAGATGATCGAGATGGAGCATTGAAGACCGTGGATTTTCATAAACAGAAAAACCATTAATATTCTCTGCCTGGTAAGCAGAGATAACCTGTGATTCTGTCGTGGTTGGAATCTACTGGTTGCAAGGACTTATCGCTACTGATCCATGGGGTGATTCCTATATTGGATGCAGTAGGAGAGTACCTTCGGTTCATCCTGTTCCTGGATGACTTGTATGGACGAATGTCTGACAGAGTATTTCCAAAGGGATCATGTACGTTGATTTCTTCAAACGTATCATAGTTAGTGGCAAATAATGGTCGTTCCCTTAGCTTCCAACTAGAGTATTTTTGTGGAAGTCAATTAGTGGTATCTGGCGGATCTGATGATGTGGCATTCAAAGTGAATGATGACCAAATGTTCAAAAGATAATTTAAACCTCAAGCCTCATCAACCGGGAAATGAAAAAATCGGGTAGGCAGCATGGCTATGTGGGTCGCTCCCATTAGGGTGTATAATCCCCTATCTAGAGAAATTTCATTTCCTTCTTTAATTTATTTTGATGTTGTCCCTTTCGGGAAACGGTGGTTTGAGCCCAACCGTTGGTGATATACATTCGATACACTCATGCGAAATGAGTGGTCGGTCATGTGTGGGCCGGGTTGCAAGAAGTTCTTGCTGGACCTAGTGTATTCCCCTCTAGAGATACACTATCGGCAGGTGGTCAATACATTGTCATAGTCAAAATCCAATCTCCAATAAGCGCCCGCGGTTTTGATTGTATACTATATATGTGGAGCATGAGATGAAAGCGTTCCACTAGATTGATATTTACTTGTATTTAGACATTATTATAATATCAGAAAAGATATTGGTTTCAAAATGTTTTGGCTTATCGTAAGGTAAAAATCGTTTGTATTTATGTGTGGATTTGGTATTACGATTATCCTTTTCTTTCGAAAAGATTTTTGAACTTTAAAATCAAGTTGGATGATCCCCCTTAATACTGTGCGAGTTTTTCTCACTCTGGTTCACCAAACTGACCCGGTGTTTTGTAAATGCTCGGGTTAAACCGAGGTGTACATGTCCAGGTTATCCGATGCTGCGAAGTCCAGAGACGAGCTGGTGGTGTTCAGACTTATGATATTATATAGCTACTATTCCGCTGTGTGTTGTATATGAGGACAGGTTATTATAACTGTCCAGATGTGTGATGTACTCCGATGACTAAAAGTATTTTTAAAGCTCTCAATAAAGATTTATTTCTGTATTATATTTTGTTCCGCTGCGATGTGAGACTCTGATTCTATGTTGTGTTGGTTCTTCTTCTTCTATTCTACTATTTCTTTCTTTCTTATCTCACCCTCTAATTTCTTTCCACTAACGTTCCTGTGTTTTCAGTGCTTGGAAGCTCGGCATGGAATACAGAATTGTATTTATGTTGATTTTCCGGGCCGAAAATCCCTGGGTCATTACAAAAATATTAACTATAAATTACTAATTATAATATAATTAATAAATATTAACTATAATTACTAAAAAATCTAATGAATAAATATTAGCTATAATTTACTAATTATTAATCATTAACAATAATACATTTAACAAGTGATGTAATAGGCAACAACATCACTTTAAAAAGTCGTCGTTCAACAAGTGATGTAATAGCCAAGCGGTCTAAGTTCAATTTTTTAAAAGTGTATTTAAGACTTCGGTCATTCAATAAATCGATGTATGAGAAACCAACAACATCAGTTTAAAAATTAGCAATGTTAAAAATATGTTTTGACATTCGCTGAATTTACGACAATATTAAAATTATGATGTCTATTCTACTTTTTCTTGTTGGGACTGCAGTTAATTTCATCTTGAGGTTTGTTTATCAAAAATTCACATCCACCTTCTTGAGCCACCAACAAAAAAGTGACTGCACCTATTGAACTATATAGAAAATAAGCATGCACGTAGTAACCACTAATATTTCCCTATAGTAATTAATATAAACTACAATTCCATTTTGAAATGAAAATTCAAAAATATACTAAAAATACTTACGTAACAAACAATAAAATATAATAAAGTATGCCTACAATGAAATGTTTAATAACTGGAAGATGAGAAAAACTAACCAAATAAGAAAAGCCAATGTAGCAAGTAATATTATGTATGGACTAGAAAGAATCATACTATAACATCAGGAGACTATCGTAACAACCTGCTCGGAATAGGCCCTAAATTCCAACCTATAAAAGGTCCAACGGAACTTAGAGCCATTCTAAACGGATCGCTAGTTCCTATAAGGAATTACTTAAAACAAAAATAACAAAATAGACTAGCGAAATTGAAATCTCACACAGTGGAAGGAATAAAATATAATATCAGGAAATAGATGTACCATTAAAAGAAAGCACCATGATGTCGCTTACATAAATGTATCAACAGTCATAAAAAGGAACGTCATAATAGTATTGGTAACTATCTCATGAATACAAAAGTATTGCCAACATAAAATAATAATAACTATGGATCCTTCATCGTCAGGCTCTATGACTCAATTGATCAAGCAAGTAAACCCACCTACTAACTTTTTATCATGTTAAGATGAGGGAGGTCAGAACAAAATGTTTTGGTGAAAGAAAATCGCATAATTTTTAAGGAATAACTATTTCCTATATTTGGCAGTTTAAATTCTTCACATTATGTCTACGTAGTTCAACACACAATCAATCATATACCTTTACGAGGCAGACTACCCTATAGTTACATAAGGACTACACAGCTTATTTAAGGGAAAAATTTCTTTAAGGCGGACTACACACTGGTCACTTGAGGCCATGACTTTATATTTATTCTTGGACGGATTCCCACTATCACTTAATACTTATAGCAAACCTTAGTCACTTAATACCCCGTCTTAAAATCGTCAAAGCAATTAAATATTCTCTCCATTGTAATACAAGAAATAGTAATCTGCCATTTAACAACGGGCTAACGTAGACACTCATCGTCACTTAAGACCCATCTAATAGACCCATGCGTTACTATTTGACAGGCATTACGAGTGAACTCTGAGCCACTTAATACTTCCTTTAGACAGGTGGTCCTCCGTACATGATTGGCAGAATTCTTAATAGCCCATCCTTAGGTCAGCCTTCACTTAGCCCTTAGATAAGAAGCGGACACTTCCAGAGAGCTAACCTACTCATATGCCATTGTTTTACTTGTACCATTTAATAACATGTAAGAGAAAGGCAGACCCAATGACCATTTAAGACATAATTAGGGTTGGTCCCGTGACTATGGTCCAAAACTAAGGAGTGAACCTTAGGAATGGACCTAGTCCTAACTACTTAATACCCAACAAGGTAGGTAAGCCACTTAATACCTTCTCAAGGCAGGCCTACTTCACGCACACACGCTATATATATATATATATACATATATATACATATATATACATATACATATATAGACACACAACACTTGACATCTCACATTAAACCTACCACTTGTAGATGCTGGACCGGGTGGTTCAGGACAGACTTCTACTATAAGTTGGGCTTAGCCTTGTGTAACACCCCGTAATTTTCAATATTAATGTTCACAAATTAAAGAATAACTAATCTCATATGTGAGAATTGAGGGAAACAGGTTGCGCCATTGTGTTCGTCTCGGAATTCTGGTTGATATAGAGTCCGAGTTTGCATGAATTGGACTTCGTTTGAAGAAGTTAAGGCCATCAGAAGTTTCAGAAAAATTTAAACAGATTTCAAAATTTCAAATTTCAGAGTCAGAAAGGGCTAGGCGGGAAATTTCCCGCCAGGGCCAGGTCGACCAGGGGGTCGACCTAGTGGTCAACCTACCCTCACCAGGTCGACCAGGGGGTCGACCTTCCCCCCACACCCCGGGCAAATTTGATTGATGACCTATTTATGAATGTATGCTGAGTCATTAGGGTTTCTGATCTGGTCTGATTGGCTGGGATTAATTCTGGGTTAATCGGATGGCCTAAATTAATTCTAAACTCTATAAAAACTTATGTAGACTCAAACCCTAAAATCAAATTAAAATTAGAGTCATAGCCTCCATGCCGTTTGCAACTCAGAATAGCCGCCAACAATTAGAGAGGAAGAAAAGCTAATCAAATTCAATTCTAATCTAAACCGCAACAAATTGTCTTCTTCAAAGGAAAGCTAAATCAATTTCAGAACTCAAGACCTTCTTTGAGTTGTGAGTTCGATTTCTTTAATAAATTAATTAACAATTTAATTGGATTAAGCTATGATGTGGATTATATGGTTATGTTGTGAATTATTGATCGCATGTTATTATCTATGTTGTAAATTCTATGATGTTATCATCTATGTTGTAAAATTGTGATGTTATCATCTATGTTGTAATTCTATGATTGGCTTATGTATAATCAATTTATAATGTTGTTTTATATGCTAGTTTGGTTATGTTGTTGGAACTAATTCATATAATAAATCATATGTATGTATGCAAGTTAGGATGTTAATTGAGGCATGGATTATATGCAAGTTAGTGAAAATTTTATACAACCTTACATGTTTCATGACATCTATTTTATGTGTAAATTGGATCTAAAATTAGGTTATGACAAGTGTGAGTTTTATGCTAGTATACAAAATTCTATATGCTACTTTACATGTTTAGATGTAAGTTTACACCATCGTTATGTTGCATGAATCACATATGCAAGAATATATATATATATATGTGTGTGTGTGTGTGTGTGTATGTGTGTGTGTGTGTGTTTGGAGTATGAATCATGTAATGTAAGTTTGTGGTTATTGCCTATGCAAGTTTACACCTTATGATTAGATCTATGACATACATGGTTTATGCAAGTTTGTGATTATTACCTAAACAAGTTTACACCTTTAGATTTAGATCTATGACATATGTAGTTTTATGCAAGTTTGTGACTTTGGCCTATGCAAGTTTTAGATGAAGAACCTCATTCACACATGCAAGTTCACCCCTTATGTTTAGATCTAGTTTTATCTATATGTATGTTGTGATGTTTTCTATTTATTCCATAAGTTAGACTATTCGAGTCTAACGTATCTTTTACGTTAAACGAATGAACGTACAACGTAGGGCAATAGGATAATATTAAAAGATTTAATATTGAGAATTGGCATAAATGCCTTAAATGGCATAGAATTAAGTGATGAAATTTGGTATGATTTTACACACCATAAATAGATGGACATAATTGAGTCAATTATGGACATAGTTAAATTTGGAATTGATTGATAATTTGAATAGGGAAATTAATTCAAATTGGGGGATAATTAATTATGTGTAATAAATCGCCTAAGACACGAGGTTCGGCTCTTTTGTGGTGTAAGACTGCCCGGACCCGCCCGGCAAATCCAGCTGCCATAAATGCCAGTCCAATGTGGGAGGTCTTAGGCATAAATTAAATGCGTAACAGTCGTAAAGACACGAGGTTAGGCTCGTTTGTGGTGTAAGACTGCCCGGACCCGCCCGACAAATCCAGCTGCCATAAATGCCAGTCTAATGTGGGAGGTCTTCACGAGGTTACAGTCTTAATGAATTAAGAAACACTTAACCAAGATAAACATGTAGTGGGACATGAGGGGGTTAATTGGGTGGCATGTGGAATTAAGTAGGTGCCTTAGGTGGCATTTGAAATACGATTAGAAATACTTAACCAAAATTGAAACATGTAAGTGAACATGAATAAGAAGAGGGTTAAGTGGGATGTACTAGAGGGGACCAAGCTTAGGTGGATAGCTTGTGTCAAGTAATGGGGGGCCCGTTTCAACCAGTAACCCATAAGTATCTTTGTGGGCTCGACCCAAGTCGAGGACGGGACACGCATACTGGGCTTGACTGTAAGAGGCCAAAACGGGTTAGCGGTGGCAACGCAAGTCTAACGGGTTCATATGCGTGTGTGGGCCCGGGCTGGCAGGTAAGACGTTGTTGCATTGTGTAGGTATAAGCCGTGCATTGTTGGTGGTATCGGGTTGCCACTTTGGGGAGTGATACACCCCACTGTGGGGCCAACACGGGTATCTACGAGTTAGGGAGCCGATCGCATGGGGTAGTGGGTATACCTAGTGGAGATAGGGGCAGGCGGCACCTATGAAGGCAACTAGGGGTACACGAAACTACCATTATCATTATTAAAGTCTTGTAGGAGGGATCAACCTTAGGGTGACTAGTGGTTTTGCAGTATAGTAATTATCTTATAGTGGTTTAGGTGCGCCTTTACGTTATCTTTGTTCATCTTATTTCCTTGTTTACTCTGTCATACTCAATTGTTCACAGTCGTTTCCTTATTTTCCAACTTATGCCTTAGCCTATTAATTTTTGGTAATTATATTGTTAAAGTTATTGCACCCGCCAGACTTTATTTCTGACCCCCTTTGTTTCCACCCCTTTTCTTCCTTTCCCCAAGGTGCTCAGGGTGGAACTAGCACCAGTGGAGCTTGATTTTGGACAGTTGTTTCTCTTGCTTTTAGAAGTTGCTTGGATCGCTGAAGTAAAAGTTCAGCCTATCTTATTTATGGCTATTTTGTGTTGGGGTTATGTCTTTCAATTTATGTACTCTGATTTAGTCAAGATGGATATTATGTACTTTGACTCTGGTTTTTGATGATGTAATCAAACCTATGTGTTTACCGCTACAATGAATAAAATTTTGAATTATTAAGTACTATTTATAACTGTATTGTTGTTAAGTTTCTGTTCTATACACACTTAAAACGCTCCATAGAAGTTAATGCATTCCCTTTGTGAGTGACATTAATGGATGTGGGGTGTTACATGTGGTATCAGAGCTGAAGGTTACCAGAACAGATATGAATTTTGAAAAACTGTTTTTCAAAAACACTTTTATAAAGAAGTACCTTCAAAAGTATATTTTAAGGAAAGTATTTTCAAGAGAAAAGCTTATTTTAGAAAGCATAACCCCAAGAGCCATATATCTTTCCTTCGGTTCTTTTGTATTGAATCTTTCCTTTTTCGTTTCAGCATGTCTGGAATTCCCGAGATACCCAAGGGGATACCGATACCAGGATGGTTTAGGAGGTATTTGGAGACTAGGGCCAACACTGCAGTCCCAGCAAATGCTCCTCCTCGTCCCCCTCCTCGTGTCGATACTTTTGCAAAGATATGTAAGGCTTTTGGGCAATGGGTGGAAAACCTTTTCACGGGACGGAGACATTTGTTGAAGCTCGAAATTGGCTAAAGGAGGTGGAAGAATTGTTTGGGATCTTTGAAGTAGAAGATGGAAGAAAGGTCCAGTTAGCTGCCTAGCTAATGAAGGATGAGGCCTCGTTTTGGTGGGAGGTCACTAATGGAGAGCGTCCAGTTGATACATGGCTAGATTTTATGCGTAGTTTTGAGGCAAAGTTTCTCTCATGAGCTGAAGAGAATTTATACATGGAAAGGTTTTTGGCATTGAAGCAGGAGAATCTGTCAGTGAAAGAATACGTCAACAAATTCAATCAGTTGGCGAGATTTGGCTTGGATTTGGTGAATACACCAGAAAAGAAGGCCCTGAGATTTGTTAAGGGTTTGAATGAGCCGCTTCATGGGTTAGCTATGACCCACATCCCTATGGGGGCTACCTTTAAGAGACTAGTTGACATGATGCTTATGCATGAAGAAGAGAAGGGCGCCAATGCTAATAAGGCACCCGAGAAGAAAGGGGATCAAAAGAAACCGCAATAGCAACAATAGAACAAGAAAGGTGGTAAAGGAAACAATGGTAAGGGAATGAAAAGATGCTTTAATTGTGGGACACCAGGCCATCTAAGCAAAGATTGTAGGAAGAAAAAGAAGACTGGCTGTTTCCACTGTGGCGAAGTGCGACATCTGATTAAGGACTGCCCAAGGAAAGGGCAGAGGGCAGGGTCTACCTCGGGAGGACAGGTGCAGGCTCTTATGGCACCAGGGCAGGCAAGGGGGTAAGTTCAGGCTCTCGTTGTCCCACCGCTGCAAGAACGAGGTAGAGCAATTTCCGTTGAAAGTTTAGTTTTTCTCTTTGATCATCCTGTCCGTACTTTATTCGATTCTGGCGCATCACATTCGTTTATCTCTACATCATTAGTTGAAACACTGCACCTAAATACTATTCTAGTTCCAGATCCCTTAGTAGTCTCAAATCCTATTAGTGGTTCGGCTCATCTTTCTATGATCTGTCAGGATTTGAGAGTGTCTATCTTGGGCGTTGGGTTTGAATGCAACGCCTTTGTTCTTAGCTTCATAGGCTACGGCTTGATTCTAGATATGGATTGGCTAACTAGATATGGGGCCATCCTATATTGTGAAAGAAGGATAGTTAGATTGTTGACTCAATGTGGAAAGACCCTTGATATTTCTTGTGACCCTAGAGGTCCAGTAATGCTTAGCTACCTAGAATCCCTTGACGCATCCAATGATGATTTACATTCTGTTCATATAGTCCGTGAATATGTTGATGTCTACGATGAGGTGAGGGGTCTACCCCCAAAACATGAGATAGACTTTCGAATATATCTAGTAGATAATGCAAAGCCAGTTGCATTGCCTGTGCGCCACATGGCTCCAAGAGAGAGAAGAGAACTAAGTAAGCAAGTGAAAGAATTGCTTGAGAAGGGGTTCATCAGACGTAGTATATTGGAGTGGGGTGCTCCAGTAGTATTTGCCATGAAGGAAGATGGGTCCCTTAGACTTTGTGTGGACTATAGAGAACTTAATAAGCTTACTAAGAAGAATAGGCACCCACTGCCGAGGATTGACGATCTCTTCGATCAGTTAGTTGGCGCCTCAGTGTTCTCGCAGTTGGACTTAGCCATGGGTTTCCATCAGTTGAGAGTGGCTGAGGATAACATAGACAAGACTGCCTTTAGGACTCTGGACGGCTTCTTCAAGTGGCTTGTGATGCCCTTCGGTTTGACAAACGCCGCCGCATACTTTGTTGACTTAATGAGTAGGGTGTTTAGGGAGTACCTTAATAAATTCATGGTAGTCCTTGTGGACGACATCTTGATCTTTTCTAAAAGCGAGGAAGAGCATGCCCTACATCTTAGGGAAGTGTTGGAGACCCTTCGAGTGCATAGCCTTAAAGCTAAATTTTCTAAATGTCACTTTTGGAGGAAGGAAGTGCGATTATTAGGGCACGTGGTTTCCAAAGAAGGGATAGCTGTGGATACCGCAAAGGTAGTGGCCATCCAAGATTAGAAGGTCCCTAAAAATGCTACCGAGGTGAGGAGTTTCTTAGGGTTGGCTGGCTACTATAGGAAGTTTATCAAAGACTTCGCAAAAATATCAGCCCCATTAACACGCTTGACCAAAAAGAACCTAGTTTTCACATGGGACGTAGATTGTGATGATGCATTCCAATGTTTAAAGAGAGCTTTGATCACAACCCCAGTCTTAGTGTTGCCAGATGGGAGTAAGCCATTTACCATTTATACTGATGCTTGTGGGACAGGACTAGGCACAGTCTTAATGCAAGAGGGAAGGGTAATAGCCTATGGAGGAAGGCATTTGAGAGTCCATGAGAAAAATTACCCTACACATAACCTAGAGTTGGCCGCTATTGTTTTCGCGCTTAAGTCTTGGCGCCATTATCTTCTTGGCGAGAAATTCGAATTGTTCACTAACCACAAATCGCTAAAATACCTATTCTCTCAGAAGGATTTGAACTTAAGGCAGCAAAGGTGGATGGAATTCTTAGCGTCCTACGATTTCGAGATAGCATATACCCCTGGCAAGGGTAACGTGGTGGCAGACGCCTTAAGTAGGAAAAGGTTGTCCTTGAGTCCATTGTTTGTTGAGCGGCGAATCTTAGAGTTCATCTCTACGTTTGACTTTAGACCTTCCATTGACTTTGTACCCGGTTTGCTAGCATCCTTAGAGGTCAGACCTACTCTTTTGGGACGGATCGGTGAGGCACAGCGAGATGACCCACAGTTAGTTGAGTTAGTAGAGAAGCTCAAAAGGGGGGAGTCATCGAGCCATCTCAGTAGGTTTACCCTAGATGATAAGGGTTGGTTACGTAGGGACGGTAGACTTTGTGTACCACGGGATGAGAATTCAAGGAAAACCATTCTTGATGATGCACATCGTTCGAAGATGACCATCCATCCCGACGGGGACAAGATTTACATGGACATGAGACGAGTTTACTTTTGGGCTAGTATGAAGAGGGATGTGGCTGAGTTTGTCGAAAGATGCTTGGTGTGCCAAAAAGTGAAAGCAGAGCAAAAGAAGCCCGGTGGGTTGCTTTACCCATTGGAGGTCCCACAATGGAAGTGGGAAAGTGTCTCGATGGACTTTATTGATGGGTTACCGAGATCGAGGAAGGGTAATACGTGGATTTGGGTCGTGGTAGACAGACTTACTAAGAGCACCCATTTCATTCCCGTGAAGAGTAAGAGGACTGCTCCATGGTTAGCCTCCGTATACATTCGAGAGATAGTCCGTTTGCACGGTGTTCCTTCAAGCATAGTGAGCGACCGCGATCCTATCTTTACTAGCGAGTTTTGGAAGAGCTTGCAAGAGGCGGTAGGGACTCAGTTATGTTTGAGCACCGCATATCATCCTCAGACGGACGGCCAGACTAAGAGGGTGAATCGTATTCTAGAGGACCTATTGAGGTTGTGTGTCTTAGACTTCGGAGGTACATGGGAGGAACATCTTCCTTTGGTGGAGTTCGCGTATAATAATAGCTTTCAGTCTAGCATTGGCATGGCACCGTTCGAGGCTCTTTATGGACGGCCGTGTTGTTCGCCTACATGTTGGTGGGAATCTACAGATAAGATCTTGCTTGGGCACGATATGATTATAGAGACTTCAGAAAAGATTGATTTGATTCGAAGGAGGATGAAGACGGCGCAAGATAGGCAGAAATCTTATGCGGACAAGAGGAGGACGGATCTTGAGTTCGATATTGGGGACATGGTCTTTGTCAAGGTGTCTCCATTACGGAATGTTGTTCGCTTTGGGTCCATTGGAATGTTAGCACCAAGGTTCATAGGGCCATTTCCTATTAAGGAGACGATTTGAAAGATGGCGTATACAGTGGAGTTGCCCGAGAGACTTAGTGGTGTACATGATGTATTCCACGTATCACATTTGAGGAAGTGCTTGCATGAGACCGCGGAAGTGGTAGAGCCGAGCTTGCTTAGAGAGTTGGAGATTGAGCGTGATGCGACGATTCGACGAGCTCCAACGTGCATTCTTGGGTCGGAGATTAAGAAGTTGAGGAGTCGAGAGGTCAGGCTAGTCAAAGTGCAATGAGGAGATGATGAGAGCAACGCTACTTGGGAGACGGAAGAGAAGATGCGTTCACTGTACCCTTTTCTTTTCGAGGGTATGTCTTTTAATTTCTCCTTTATTGCTTAGCTTGTACTTGTTTTATCTTTAGTGTGTCCTCTCGCTAGTATCTTTGACCTTTAGATAGGGTAGTCCTATGGTTGAAACATGTGTTTGAGACATGTTATGTATGATGGATGCATGTGGATGCAAGTGTTTGCTAATGGTTGCTCATGGATGCATATACACACACTTTAGGCACTAGATCGGGTCAGTCACTTCCTATTGCATATTGCATATAAATGTGTGTACATATTTAAGTTAATGGATGTATATTGATTGTACTATCATATGGATGTTGCATTTTGGTGAATGGTTGTGCACACATTTAGAAATAATATGTATCGATAAGATTCTTTTGCATACATAATGGACGCATGGCACTATCATGGTTGGCATTAAGGGGGTCAACTGAATCAATAGACCGCCTGATTTTTCATTAGATAAAGAACATATACACACACTTCTTGCATATGTTCATACAGCATTAGGAATTTTATAAGGACAATGAATGTCTGTGTTTGATGGTTGAGTAGATGGTTGTTTGGATGTTAGGATATGCATTCTCCTCAACTTGAAGATTTCGGGGGCAAAATCCTTTAAGGAGGGGAGAATGTAACACCCCGTAATTTTCAATATTAATGTTCACAAATGAAAGAATAACTAATCTCAGATGTGAGAATTAAGGGAAACGGGTTGCGCCATTGTGTTCGTCTCGGAATTATGGTTGAGATAGAGTCCGAGTTTGCGTGAATTGGACTGCGTATGAAGAAGTTATGGCCATCGGAAGTTTCAAAAAAATTTAACCAGATTTCAAAAATTCAAATTTCAGAGTCAGAATGGGCTAGGCGTGAATTTTCCAGCCAGGGCCAGGTCGACCTACCCTCACCAGTTCGACCAGGGGGGCGACCTGCCACCCCCCCCAGGCAGATTTGATTGATGACCTATTTATGACTGTAAGATTGCCCGGACCCGCCCAGCAAATCCATTTGCCACAAATGCTAGTCTAATGTGGGAGGTCTTAGGCATAAATTAAATGCGTAATAGTCGTAAAGACACGAGGTTAGGCTCGTTTGTGGTGTAAGACTGCCCGGACCCGCCCGGCAAATCCAGCTGCCACAAATGCCAGTCTAATGTGGGAGGTCTTTACGAGGTTACGGTCTTAATGAATTAAGAAACACTTAACCAAGATAAACATGTAGTGGGACATGAGGTGGTTAAGTGGGTGCCTTGGGTGACATTTGAAATACGATTAGAAACACTTAACCAAAATTGAAACATGTAAGTGAACATGAATAAGAAGAGGTTTAAGTGGGATGTACTAGAGGGGACCAAGCTTAGGTGGATAGCTTGTGTTAGGTAATGGGGGGTCGTTTCAACCAGTAACCCATAAGTATCTTTGTGGGCTCGACCCAAGTCGAGGACAGGACACGCATACTGGGCTTGACTATAAGAGGCCAAAATGGGTTAGCGATGACAACGCAAGTCCAACGTGTTCATATGCGTGTGTGGGCCCGGGCTCGTAAGTAAGACGTTGTTGCATCGTGTAGGTATAAGCCGTGCATTGTTGGTGGTATCGAGTTGCCACGTTGGGCAGTGATACACCCCACTATGGGGACAGCACGGGTATCTACGAGTTAGGGAGCCGATCGCATGGGGGTAGTGGGTATACCTATTGGAGATAGGGGCAGGCAGCACCTATGAAGGCAACTAGGGGAACACGAAACTACCATTATCATTATTAAAGTCTTGTAGGTGGGATCAACCTTAGGGTGACTAGTGGTTGTGCAGTATAGTAATTATCTTATAGTGGTTTAGGTGCGCCTTTAACGTTATCTTTGTTCATCTTATTTCCTTGTTTACTATGTCATACTCAATTGTTCATAGTCATTTCCTTATTTTCCAACTTATGCCTTAGCCTAGTTATTTTGGGTAATTATATTGTTAAAGTTATCGCACTCGCCAGACTTTATGTCTGACCCCCTTTGTTTCCACCCCTTTTCTTCCTTTTCCCCCAGGTGCTCAGGGTGGAACTAGGACCAGTGGAGCTTGATTTTGTACAGCTATATCTCTTGCTTTTAGAAGTTGCTTGGATCGCTGAAGTAAAAGTTCAGCCTATCTTATTTATGGCTATTTTGTGCTGGGGTTATGTCTTTCAATTTATGTACTCTGATTTAGTCAAGATGGATATTATGTACTTTGACTCTGGTTTTTGATGATGTTATCAAACCTATGTGTTTACCGTTGCAATGAATAAAATTTTGAATTTTTAAGTACTGTTTATATCTGTCTTGTTGTTAAGTTTCTGTTCTATACACACTTAAAACGCTCCATAGAAGTTAATGCATTCCCTTTGTGAGTGACATTAATGGATGTGGGGTATTACACCTTGCGTCTTAGTATAATAATTGTAATGGCCCATAACACCTAGACCTTTTATATTAACCTGTCTTACTTGTAGATGTTGGATATTCCAGTAGGTTTCAGACAGGTTTCTACTTCCTGTAATGGTTAATCTCTTGTCAATGTGTCATTAGTTATAATTAAATCCATTAACTCACGCACATACAATTTCCTATAGGGACATTTAATTTCTAATTACCAAATTTAAATGTATTTAGTACACATTAATATTATGTTTAGTTACGTTAGAAATATATAGTAATAAATGAGCGTAAATCGAGCGTACGTAAAGAATCATCCTATATCATTTGAAATGTCAATCCTAACAACATAACAAAGTTATATAAGTTTATTTCCCTAACTTCTCCAATCATAACATAAAATGTACATTTATATTTAAGTAATAAGTAAATAACAAACATTCATAACATAACTTGTACAAAGGTTTGAGTGATTATTTCAATAACAAAGTAAAGATAAGGTACAATATTTCTAAGTACATATGTAAAATCCCCTTTTTGATACTAATTCACTTTTTATATAATTTTCATATACAAAATCTTAATACTTTACTGTCTTGCAAATAATACATTCAAACAATCTATTTTGAAAATAGATGCTTAAACCTATTCAATTTACAATACTCAGGTTCTTGCTTTTACAACAAAAACACATATATACGAATTCACATATTTACAATGAATTGAATTAGACCATTTTCAAGAATCGTACAAACACCCAAATGCGTTTTTTTCATTACGTCAATAATCCAAACCCAAATACAATTATTTGTCCACTTCTACAAACAAATACAAATAATACGGGATTTGGAGGATTTTATATTGCATCATACAAATCAAATCTCTTTTAAGAGCAATAATCCTTATTTTACACTATCGGAATATGGTAAGTAGAAAATTTATGAAAATTCCACTCATGGGGATTAAAAGAGGATATTTGTGGAATATAGTGTAGAATCAACTAAAAATATGGATTCTTGCCATGGAACAACCGTATTTCAACTCTCCCTAATATATATAAGATAATAAATGTTTAGAATCTCTCACATGTATGTGTATGTGTATATATATATATAACTTATTTCCATAGTTTATACATATAAGAATTTAGATCTAGAATGATAGAATATAGGTTAGAAGAGAGAAGAGAAACCTAACCTAAATTATGGAATTACAAAATGGAGAGATAAAGTAGAGGCACAAAATAGAATTAGGTGTAGGGTTTAGGGAGTGGCTAAGGGGTCTTATTTATAGTAGGAAGTGTGTATACAGACCGTCAGATTAGTTAGATTTAATCTGGTTGGTCCATTGTTGCAAAATTATAAATAAACCAAAAAAACAAAGCCATCCTCACCCAAGACATGAAGGGCGGTCGACCCCTATGTAGAAGGGTGATCGACCAACTTCTGTAGGAGCGGTCGACTACCCTTCTAGGGTCGAGCCAGGGAATTTGTTTCCCTGCATGTTATTTTTTATATATTAATTATTCGATCAATGAGATTGATTATTTTTCATTTGCTGATTATTCTTGTGCTCCTCTACATATAAATAAATATATATATATATATATATATATACACACACACACATACACTCATAAATTCAAATCCTTATGGAATGTTCCTTTATGCCAATTTATAATTAATTATATTCCAAATTTATATTTAATCAGTTTTAATTTCAAATCTTGTGTGTAAACAATTCTCGTATAACTTGTTTCATTAATATCTTTTGCATACAGATTTCATTTTCAACAAATAATATATGGAAATGGATCAGAGTCTTGCCACAAATATAATCCGTGGCCTAATTCTCAATTGTCTGAAATTCTATTTTTCAGTCTATTAATTTATTACTGATTATTATTATTTATTTTAAATTTAGTTATCCTATGTCTATTTAAGGAACGTTTTACAGGGTGTTACAACTATTAACTCTAATAGCATATTTGTAATCACATGCAATTTGTATCAGTCTTCTTTTACAGAAGCTTATCTCGATTATCGTAAATTCGAATTCCATCCAATTCCAATTTAATATATTAAATTGGGAAACTTTATAAACCACCAAAATATAAATTACAAACAAAGACTAAAATAAATTTTATTATTGTACCAAAGGTATTAAATTTATTCCAATACACCCAATTGTATTAATCATCAATTCTTTATTTTCACATCTTGAATTGTCATACGAGTTAGGCTTCCGAATGGAGTAATTTGAATATAAACAATTATGACATGTAATTCAAATTGTTGGATAAAATAGGTATTGACACCTATGAAGGGAAAGGTTTTAATTAATTGATTAATTAATTAAAAATGGACATGGTAAATGAAATGGACTACTTAACCAAATCTGGGCATTCTCTCTTTATAAATAATGCCTTTTGGTTTAATATGAATTCAGGTATCTCATGGAGTTAAATTTCTCTTCGTTGGGCCTTAATCGGGTCATACGGACTCCATTTTCGAAAACTCAGACTCTATTTCGCGTATTTTTCCGAGACGAACGCAATGGCATAGCCCGTTTCCCTTGATTCAGATTTTAGAATTAAATTCTGCCTCGGTTTACGTTACCTCTTTTAGGCCCAAAAACATCAATTACGGAGCTATGCTCTGTTAACTTGTAGTCCTCTGAATTAGAATCAGGTAGAGCTTTTGTTTGGGCAAAACGGACATACGGATTGGGAGTTACGCCCATTTCTAAATCTTAGTCGCTTTAAAACCTATAGTTAGGCCCAAGACTACTCATCATCGAAATAATTTAAAATCGAGTTAAGAAAGATGAAAAAAAATCGAATACGTTCTCTATTTCCTTAACACCCAGAATTTCATCAGGAGCTCGATCATCCTCATCTTCAAGGGATGTGCTCTCAGATGTCGTTGACACTATATCGGTATCCGTCTTGTAATCAGGATCGGATTTTTCCTTATCTGAATCTGAAGAAAGCATGTCAGGGTCATTTTTTTAAGTATTCTAATGACAAATAAAAGAATAATTTATTTGTATACATTTTCTATTCAACATAACAAATAAAAATGATAATTTTATTTGTTTACAGTTTCTATTTAACAAAAATGATATTATTGTTTTAACACAAATCTATTTAAAGAAGGCATCCGAAGTTAGACAAAATCAAATATATTCATAGTTTGTAAATTAGTGTGAGGTTGTGAGCGTTGTACTACGTTTTTATTTTCCTCAATCATAAATAAAAAGTTTGTTAAGTGTGAGCATGTATTTGTGGTTCTGAAAAGAGATGGATGAAAGCACCAGCATATGTCATCCCAAGTGGAAAGAAGAGTTGAAAATTTATACGGATGCCTATGGTGCTAGTCCGGATGTAATGTTGATGCATAAAGTGAAGGTTGTAGATTCTACGATGAAATGCAATTTGTGGGCTAAGGAAAGGGTGATGAAATCCCTCACCTTATGTGAATTGGGGTATTGCCCTTAACAGAATGAATAAAAGATGCAGAAATAACAGCAATCACACAAAATAATTGCATGCAGTATCTGTTAAAGGATAATTGACTGACAATGGCTCAATAACTACTAACACAAACAACCGACCACCTTGAGTTAAGCCAGTTCAAAATGAATAATTTTTTTTGATTTTATAACCATATTGCACTATAACACAACCACTATAAGTAAATGATAAAACCGTATGATAGGTATTACAATCTAAGATGCATTGAAATAGGATATTCATGCTACTTTTATTCATTACCATGTATACTAATGCAAATATTTAAATATCACAGGATGGAACATTAAATTTATATTACTATAACTTAAATTATCTCTAATCATATTCAAATAGAAAAATATAAGTGGTAAGTATTGAGAGGGAAGTTGTATCATAAAAAATGAAAGATAAATGGTTGTAGAATTCATAACATGTGAACTTAGTTACCTGATAAGTTCATGTGGATTATGCACAGTACTTCAACTTCATTTCAACATCTATTGGTGATATGCGCATAAATGTGCGTATTTATACTCGCATACTTAATCTATTTAATTAAATAAATGAATATATTATGGTATATTTATACTCGCACACTCAGTGCATCTACCACTACATTTCCCTTCCCCGGGGTATATTCTATCTCAAAGTCATATGATGCAAGAAACTCAGTGCATCTAATACACGATTCGCCCTCTCTGTTTGACCGTCGGTTTGAGGATGGTAAGCGGTACTGAGATGTAATTCTAACCCTAAGGCCTCTTGTAAGCTCTTCCAAAACCCACTAGTAAATAATGGATCTCAGTCACTCACAATACCTTTAGGTACAACACGAAATCTCACTACCCACTTCATATACAGTTTTTCTAACTTAGTTGTCGTTCTATTCGACTTGACCGGTATAAACCTTGCACTTTTGGTCAATCGATCCACAATCACCCAAATACCATCATGACACGATCTAGTCCTTAGTAAGCCATCAATGAAATCCATTAAGACTTATTCCTATTTCCATTCAGGAATTTCCCACGGTTGTAACAAACCACTAGGCTTCTTTTGCTTGGCTTTAACAAAATGGCAGTTGCACTTGGATATAAACTTCCCAACGTCTCTCTTCATCCCTTCCCAGTAGTATGTCTTCTTCATGTCTCGATACATTTTGTTACCATCGGGATTTATAGTCAGTTTCGAGTGATGACACTCTCTATGCACATCATCTCCCAACCCATTAACATTGGGCACAACTAGTCTCCCATTCTTTCGAAGCCATCCTTCTCGATCAAGTCCATATTAGTTCATCCCGTCACCATCGATAGCCATCTCTATCTTGGAGATGATTTCCAATAGGTTAGGATCGTCCCTCTGACTAGAACTAATCTTCTCAATCAAAGTCGGTCTGATCGTCAAACTGGCTAACATCTCTGGGCCTAATTCGCCTAATTCACAATTAGGTCTAAAATCATATCCTGCGACATACTCCAGTTGCTTCCATTCAAGAAACATAGCCCCCAAACTGGCAATTTCCTACTCAATGCATCAGCCACTGCATTTCCCTTCCCGAGTGTGTATGCGATATTGAAATCATATGAAGCCAAGAACTCTAACCATCGCTGTTGATGAAGATTTAAATCCTTTTGAAAGAAAAAGATACTTTAATGACTTAAGATCGGTAAACAACTGGAATCTTTCTCCCAAGAGATAGCGTCTCCACATCTTTAACGCTAACATGATCACTGCCAATTCCAAATCATGGGTAGGATATATTTTCTCATGTGCTTTCAATTGTCGACTAGCATTAGCTACAACCCTCCGTCCTTGCACCAGTACTGCACCCAGTCCGATACTACAGGCATCTGTGTATACCATCATCTCTTCGTTCCCCGTAGGGATAACTAATATTGGTGCACACGTTAACTTATCCTTTAGGGTTTTAAATGCATTCTCATACCTTTCATCCTAAACAAAAACTTGATTCTTCTTGGTCAACCGAGTTAACGGTGGCGCTATCTTGGAGAAGTCTTGAATAAACTTACGATAATATCCAGCTAATCCCAAGACCTCCTTATCACTAGGTAGGCAACCCAATACCACCCTTCACCCATCATCAGCTCTAATGTTCATCGAAGTCCGCTCACAGTCTACCACCACCTCATATCTTTGGAGCCAATCGACTCCCAAAATAATGCCAAACCCAGTAAAGCCCAAAACAAAGCAATCACATGAAAACGTACATCCATGACTCGATAAGACCAAATTACGACAAATCGTACAAAGGCTAGTCGAACCACTAATCGGATTCGTCACAACTAAAGGTTTATCGACAATCTCGAGTTCCAATTCCTACCTATTTACCAGGTCACTAGATACGAAGGAATGGGAATCCCTAGTATCAAACAATACTCGAACAGGAACATAATAAATAGAAAGCATACCTTGAATAAGGACACCCTTTCCCTTCTCCGCCACAGTTGGGGCATTCGACGAAGAGGGAACAACGTTGAAAGCATGTGCTTTCACGATCTGCTTCACCTTAGGGGTTGTGGACATTCAATCTTGAAATGTCCTACCTGGTCATAATTGAAGCACTTCTTCTCCCCTAGCTTTGCTTGACAATCTTTGATATAGTGGCCCTTCTTGCCACATCCAAAGCACTCAATATCTTTCTTATTCTTCTTTTTCTAACCATCCTTGGTTTGGTTCTGTTTTCTCTTAATCTGGAACTCCTTGTTGCCTTCACTTTTTGCCTGTGGTTTAGGCTCCTCTACAGATGTAATAACAACCTCTATCTTCATCTTAGGGTAGAGGCTCTCCGATCTCAATGCCTTCCCCACAATAGATTCGAAAATCTCATCGATATGGTTTATAAGTCTTACCCCCAAGTACTCGTCTAGGCCAATTATGAACTTCTCGTTCTTCTTCTTGGCAGTATCGATAAGAGATAATCCATATTTCGATAAGTTATCGAATTCAGCAATATATTCCGAGAATTCTCTACCATTCTTCTTAAGCTCCAAAAACTTCCTAAACAATTTTGATTTCTGAGCAACTGGAATAAACTTATCACTGAAGCTAGCCTTAAACTGATTCCAAGTAACTTGATCTTCGGGAGTAGTCGCTTTAATAGAATTCACCAATTCATTGCCTGCTCTTGAAGCTGGCGCGATGCTAGCTTTCTCTTCGTTGCATCATCGATGACCAAATCTTCGAAGATGCACTCACAACTATCAAGCCAATCCTGAACCTCTGTAGCCGATTCCGTTCCATAGAACGTTTTCCCATCAAGACTAGTATAACCCTTGTTAAGCTTGGCGAAATCGTCTCTAGGCACCTACACTACTTCACCACCATCGTTAGCAACATTAGAAACTGCTCTCAGAGCATCCCTAAGCATCTCTTACATGAAGGCAGTAAACATCGTCCTTATATCAGGGACATTCCTATTGTTGGCCCCTGAAACCGCTCCCTGTTCAACTCCCGATGTAGGGTTCCTCACCGTGCTCCTCGTATTTCGGCTCATCGTTTAGTCTGTAAAGAGAAAACGATTAACCATCTCCTTAGTGGTGCCAGTGCAGTGCAACTTCATCCTTAAATATACTAATAATATACATATATAATTTTTGAAAACTAAAATATCACAATTACACGCTCTCATATACGTATACTATCTCTCCCTGATGTCTTCCCCTAGGTTAAACTACGCAACCAAGGCTCTTATACCAAGTGTGACGGTCGCTTCGTACCATCAGACATTTCCCCGAAATGCGCTGTGCCAATGCCCGACTAGCATGAGATAATCGTCAAAACGGTTGAAACGATGAATTGCCAAAAAACCTATAGTATATCTCACAGCGCATGGAATGAAATATAATAATAACATAAATGATATAAAGTAGGCGAGACATTACATAAGCTGAAAACTAAACCTTATCCATCAGAGTAGCAGAATCCAAAATACAGCTTCATATCCAATTATTACAATTTTAAAATACTGTCGCAAAAGGAAATAAAAGAGTACACAACTAATGCCCAAAGCAGTGACCAGCAACAATACAGGGAGAGTATATATATAGAGTACGTGGAAGCCTCCTGCTCGTCTCCCGACAGCTACTCATGCATAACCACCTAATTTGCCTCTAGTCTGCTCGTTTATGAGCACCCAGAGTAATAAGAAGAGACATAAAACTCTGGGTCAGACGAAAGTCTGGTATGAGTGACAGAAAATCTATGTAACTGAATAAAGCAATAACAAGTATAAATAATCATACCTGACCTGGACCTACAACAAAAGAGTTAGCACAATAAGATGTACAATACTCTAAGGTAACACAAACATAGTGTAAAATGGGAGTATGCGTGTCATGATGATAGCAAATATCAAACATAGCAATCATCCTTACATCTCTCACTCAGTGCGTAAAGCATATGATATCCACTGCTTTGAACGCCAAATTCATTGGGGCCATGATGGGTCTACGCCGCCCTGGACTTCGTACAGCTATTGTTATGGAAACACTGCCCAAGTCAGTAGTCAATAACCCTACCAAGTCCACACCACTCTGGCTCTGGGGTACGGGCCAACCATTCCATACATCCCTGGCTCTGGTTCTTCTACATGCCCCCACTCTCAATGGTGAACCAAACTTAAAGATATCGATAACTCCTTTGTACACGTCCCGTAACAAAGCCCAACTCTTTAAGTTAACTCGTTGGTTACCGTATGGATCTAGAGCGATAACTCACCACTTGGACTTCCTTTGCATCTCGGGGTTTGGTTAAATTGGTGTTCAGTTCGGTTCGTCATCTCCTATCCGGTTCGGGTCTCCTCCTCCTATCCTGTTCGGTTCGGATCTCCTCCTCCTATCCGGTTCGGTTCAGGTCTCTTCCTCCTTTCCGGTTCAGTTCAGGTCTCCTCCTCTTATCTGTTGACCCGTCTGGTCTCTTACTCCTATTCGGTTCGGTTCGGTTCGGGTCTCCTCCTCTTATCCGGTCCGGCTCGGGCCTCTTCCTCCAATCAGTTTCGGTTTGGGTCTCCTCCTCCTATCCACTTCGAATCGGTTCCTCTCCACTTATCCGGTTCGGATCGGGTCTCCTCCTCCTATCCGATTCGGATCGGGGTCCTAACCGAAACCCTGCAATTTTTCCAGCGAGCTAATTTCGTTAAACGACAGCGTTTTCAACCATTCTAACTTTCCTATGCGATCATAAAACTTACCAAACGGCAGTAGTAACATGTAGAAGCAACTGAATTCATATATGTGACATAAATATGATTTTTCATATTTTTCATGTTTTTATGAGTCAATAATTCGCTAACTATCACTAATCACCCCTAATTTGCTATAATTAGTGAATAAACATGCTAATCTCTCACCTTAGCCAATAATAAATGATAGATATGAAACTTATACTGATTTGGCTCGGATTCCAATGTGGTGCAACAGCTCGACCTCGAATTTGGTGTTAATCCATCTTGATTTGATGTAGATTTGATTAATTTGTGATTATGGGGTGATTAGAGAGAGATTTAGAAGATGGAAACCATGATTAGGGTTTGAGAAAGGTTTGTTGCAGCTAGAAAATTAAAAGGAGATGATTCTCCAATTGCTTTCAGCCCTCTCATAACCCTTATCCCGAATTGGGTTGTGAGCTTAGCTGCTAATCATTTAATTATGCCCAATTAGGCTTTTTTCCATCTTCAAATCTTATTTCAGCCATATCTCCCAAACGATAAGTCCGTTTGATTAATGTAACCACGTAAAGGGAAACCATCATCCGAATCCAATCAAAATAGTTTTATGTCAAAACTCCTTATCAATCAAAAGTTATAGGCGAAACAAGATTTGCGAAGGGTAAAACAGTCATTTTAAATCTGGAAAAATTGTGAATGTGGGAAATGACCACCGTATTCGTTTACCAAAGTTACACCACCATATGACTTCGTATGAAAATAAAACAAATATTCTACGATCCTCTGATACATGGAATATGGGTCGCTACACAAATTGATGCAATGCCTCATTTGCATTGCAACACAAAATGAGGGGCATGCATGCCTCAGTTGCATTTCGGCACAAACTATGGCCATTGTATAACTGAGTTGAATTTCAGTACAAAGACATTTTAGCACAATCTATGGCCTGCATACCTCAGTTGCATAACTGCCTGATTGAAGAGACATGCCACGACACGTTCAAGTACAAACTCAACCATTGTTTCAATTACGAACTGACACGATCATTACTGGTTGAAGAGAAAATAAAATTCTTAAAATTCTGTGGTTCAATACTGAAGCATCAGTCTTGTAAACGATCAGTTACATTTTCACATTTCCTAAAACTTATGTGAAGCCATGATCATCACACTATGTCATAGCAAGTGGCAAAACAATTAACAAATAACATAAGAATTAGATAGATGCTTCATCAAGCGGAAATTATAAGAATTTTGCAGTTCATTACTGTAGTTCATTACTAGCAAATCATAAAAATAAGCAAAAATACATACCAGTAGTGTGTGTCGGTATACGACCTCCTATTTGTAGAATTTGTAAGGGCCTTGGACTACAAAAACATGATGTAAAGATGTTTATCTGCCACATCTTCCCGATTTAAATGTGATAAAACATTTATACCAGAATTTTTTCATCTCCCCAAAACATCAAGAGTGTTTACACCAAAAACGGTACAGACGCCCCTGAAGTGGATTTCACATTTCACAAAGAATTAGATCTAGGAGTTGGAACCACAATCACTAAAGGAAAAAAAGAAAAAGTATAGAACAAAGAATTTTAGAGTGATTCGGCATAGAGATAGCCTACATCCACTATGGAAGCACTTTTCATTATCATCATGGAGATTACAAAATACATGGTTCTCTCAACTTTATACATTTCACTCTAATCTCTTTAATATCTCAAACTTGATGGGAAAAGTCTTATTGGATCTTTGAAATTATGGAGATTAATGGAATGCACCTGCACAACTTTACATTCGGATGATCTTGTCGATTCCATTTTGAAAGAGAATGTAGATTGGAGATTAGATGGATTCTAACGGAGGTTAGAATGGCTTAGAACAGTGGAGAAAACAAATGGGCAACACTTCGTGCAGTTAGGAATCGATCTCCCAAAATATGGAAGCCATGGGGTATTTATAGATGGAGCCCAAATGAAGTGGTGAGCTGAAACTCATATATGCAGGCTATGGGTCATTCATGTTATAATTACGAAAATGCCACTGCCAGTTGTTCCAGTTGTTGCCAGTTGTCTAACCAAGTTGCTCGACCGACCCTTATGATGCTCGACCGACCAACATGATGCACGACCGACCCACATGATGCACGGCTGACCTTGTGACGCTTGACCGTAAGAATGCTTGACCATGCTTGTGCTCGACCATAGGCTGCTCGACCTCTCATGTTTCTTGGATGCACGACTAACTAGAGATAATGCACGAGCTCTGTAGTGTTTGACCATGCTAGTGCACGAGCCACTATGGTGCTCGACCCATGTTAATGCATGACTGAACGACCAGAGGACTAAATGACGACCGACCCATACATGCTCCTAGTGATCGACCCATTGTTTAAATTCAATCTATCGATATGTATATGATTTTGTTGGATAAAAATTTTCCCCTCGAAGTTTGTAATTTTGATTTGTTAAAATTACAAGCTTCGAAATGAACGAATATGGCACAATTTGGTAGATTGATATTTGATTTTTCATAGGACGGTTGCACTTATTAAATTAAGGGTCGAGCCTTTACACCATCATGGATCGGCTGAACATAAGTACGAGCGGGTTGGGCATGTTCACATCACTATGATTTAGTTGCACGCAAGTATGAATGACCAAGCCTATAAGTGCTCCCACGGGTCGAGCGAGCCAACCTGGTCGAGCTAGCCTATTGTGTCAAGCCAGACCGTTCATCTTCCTTGCCTTATATTGCTTCTTGCCCATAATTTCTGCACTCCATTTTCCTTTTTTCAGAAGAAAGCAATTTATTTGCGGCTGCCTCGTTTCTCAGAAGAATTCTGCACCATCATCTACCCTTCTGCAATCGATTCCCTTCAAAGTCCTGCTAAATTAGCTTATCGATCATCACAAACTCCAAGTTTGTTGGTCACGTTCGATCTCTACAACAAAACTCAATCGACTTCAAATCAAATTGGATCAATCTTCTCGGATCTGAAGAGCCTTGTTTGTCGTAGTTGATTTTCTTTTCAATTTCATATTGGTTTCATCGATTTGCTATGTAGACATCTAGGGTTTTGGATCAGATATGATATTCGGGTACGGTTTGGATTTGAACTGATTTTCTGTAGGTTGTAATTGTTGGGATTTGGAATGGGTTTAATTGGACTGGGTTTGGAGTTGTGTATGTAAGTGATTGAGGAACTCGAATTATACGGGATCCCCTAAATTTTGATTTGAATCGGATGTACATAAGGTGTTCAATGAAATGCCTGAAACGTGTAACCTTGCATACTTTGTTGATTATTATTTAAGCTTGAGGAACACAATCTTGACTGAACTAGGCAGTGCAGATTCTTTTACTTTGTAGCTATAAGTTGTTTGTTGAATAATCTTGAGGCTGGACATATACATTGATTTTGATGACGTCTGGAGTCTCATATATAAATTGATTTAGGATTTGTCTATAAGACCAGTATTTGATTCATGCACAATGAGTTATTAACGATGTATTTTACTCATTGAAACAATCTTTGGTCTTTGTGCTAACTCACGCTTCGACTTCCTTTTGATGCTACTTCAATATAAGCACTTTAATTTTAAAAGCAGAACTTGCATGTTGCTTGTGTAATGATTCTGGTAGTGTTTGGATTTTGATCATTGACATGAAAACCTTTTGCCTTGATCAGTATTTAGATTCGCATCTGCTTTTGCTATGTTGAAACTTCGAGTTGAACTTTGGCTATATTGTGCATAGTTGGATAAGTTTGATCATTTGAAAGCCTTCGAGCTGTAACACAAATCTACAATGCCTTTAATATGCTTTCTCGAGCTAATATGGGTCGTTCATGCTCGGCCTAGCACAGGTCGTTCCTACTCGACTCTTGTCCGGGTCGGTCATGCACGACCTTGCTCAGGTCGATCATGCATGACCCCTCCCGGGTCAATCATGCACAACCCTTACCTGGGTCTGTAATGCTCCACCCAGACTTGGGGTCAGTCATGTTCGACCCGAGTTTAGGGTCAGTCATGCTCGAACCAAGCTTGGATCAGTCATGCTCGACCCAGGCTTGGGTCGTTCATGCTCGACCCAGGCTTAGGTCGGTAATATTTGACCTATTTTGAGATTTTCTTGTGTTAGGGTTCTTCTTACAATGCTGAACTTGTAATATCTAAAGTACTCGCATGTTTTCGAGTTATTATTTTGCTGTTGATTGCTCACATTAACAGCAGATTAGTGTAAAAGTTAAGAATAAACATGCAATGTAATTTATAATTCAAATTGAATGATATGTTTGTGTAGGACTATTTTTATTACATCATTTGTAGTTAGGTTGAAAATTTCCTGTACAGATATGACCATTCTAAAATCATCTTTCAACAAGACCTGAAATCAATTAATCAGTTCATGCTGATTATAGTTCTTGAGCCTTGATCTTATGATAACACATATAATTATGCACACCATTTCCTTTGAATTAGGAAGTGCGTACCTATGATTCATTTTTCAAACACAATTACCTGTGTAGAAATGGTAACTAGGCAACAGTTACGCCAAAATCCTGAGGAAGCAACTATGTCTAGCAAAGTTGGAACATCCGTTCAGGTTTCTGAGACTATGTCAGCTATTGTTCCTAGAGTGAATGTCAGTAAATATTTTCCCCGACCCCGGCCTCTTGTCAATGCACTTCTCGAAAGACGTGAAACAACACTATCTTTTCGGTCATATCAGCAAATGTGTGTACAATTTGGAATCTCAGAGAAGGATAAGGCTAATTTCCTGGGGAAGGATAACTTTACTGACCTTCCACCCACTGGGTATGTTATGGTTAATCATCATATGCTATTAAGAGGAGTAGTTCCTCCCTTCAATCCCTACTTAGAATCAATCCTTCGGCGCTTAGCTATTGCACAGTATCAATTGCACCTGAATGGTTATTTTGTTTTAATGGGGTTTTATGTACTTTTTATGAGGGACAAGCAGCGCGTGCCTACCTTTAAGGAGATTTGTTCCTTGTATTCTTTTAAAAGGAGGAAGAAGGATCATCCATCAATTATTTTTGTTGAGACGCGGAACTCCAGGATTATTACTGATCTGGTTGAAAGTGTTCGAGGATTCCCAAACCAATATTTCTATGTCTGGTGCCCTGAAAACTTTTATGGCCAATGGAAGGAAGGAGGCAAACATATTTACTTACAGTATTTTGTTTCTTTTTTCCTTCAGAGTTTTTATTCTCAAATCATTCTTTATTTTATAGAAGTTCCTTCCGATCAAGATACTACCCTCGATCAAGCTCTTCTTGATTCTTTAAAATATGTCAATAAGAATAAGCGGTGCAGAAAATTCTTGATTACAGAGGAATTCCTTTGCCAGTATCACTTGCTTCATCCTTCGTGATCTCTTGTGGTAGACCCTGCTAATAAGAAAGACACTGTTGGCAAATCCCCGGCTAAGAAAACCTCTTTAAAGAAGTGTATAGACCCAGTAGGTAGTAGTAACACACCTCCTAAGACTAAGTTGGCTCCTATTGAGGAGCGAGAGTTCAAACAACGTGAGGGTAAGAGTCTTGTGATTTCATCTGAACAGATTGAGAAGGAAGGTACTACCCTAGATCTTATGAAGGTAACTGAGCGGGTTGAGGGGGATGAAACCACTTTGGAAACCATTTCGGACTCGATGAAGGGGATTGAACAATCTAAAGATGCTGGAGTTACTTCTAAGGATAATTTAGATGTTGAGAAGGTTGACGACAACCCAATTATTCAAGATACTCAAGGGGATATCTCAACACTTATAAGAATCTCAGTGACTTTAGCTCAGCTAGATATCTTATCCAGGGTGATATTATGACTTCGGATCTGGCAGTATCAGTTAGTTACAACGACCAGAACTAAGACATATTCATCTCGAGATCCTCCACCTGGGAAAACGCCCGCGGACATAAGGCTTAACTTAGATTTACTACCCATGGGTTCATTACTAGATGCATATAAACATTTTACTAATACTATAAGTTTGTGATACATTGCATCAATTTTTGAATTTGCCCCAGTGTTTTCCAATCTAAGTACTGAAATTCTGCTTTACCTTTTTCTAGGTCTAGAAATGAGTCGTTCATTAGCGAAGAGCTTTAAACAACACACTAAATATTACAATCCAAAGCACCTCTTGAAACCCCGTCATCCACCACACTCAAAGCATTCTCACCCATCTCATCATTTCCAGAATCCGCAACCTTCTCATTAGCCTCAGCAAACTCTTGAGCTCCCAGGAACTGACGAGGAAAGGAGGTGGAGGAAAGATCACCTAGATATGCTAGAAGCAAAGAAGAGGAAAGAAAGGGAAAAACAGAAAAGGAAAGGACAGAAAAAGAGGGATAGGGGTGATAAAGGCAAGGATGACTCTCGGAAGCGTTATATGTCGGATATACTTCCAATACCAGACATTCATAGTACTTCTAATCACTTGTCGCTAGCTTTTCCATCTGTTACTCCAACTCCTGCTGATATTCAGGCGATTATAAATAGGCCTCGCTATATTCCTGGACCATCCATTTTTGGTCTCGTCGACTGATTCTAGGGTTGGTGTTTAAGAGGGATGTAACTTTACTTAGACATATACCCCTCTGACAAGCGGGACATCCTCGAAGCACTCGATACCTTGTAGGGTCGCATGTTTACACAGCTTGATACAACTAAGAGTCAACTTAAGGTTCAGTTAGATGCAGTCAGAAGCCATGCCGAGTAGCAACTGAGCTTATGGTATACCTTTGCACCCAAACTTCAGAGACTTAGTGGAGTCAACATTGATCGAATCTCCACATTAGAGAATGATAAAGCTAGGCTGGTCAAGGTCCTTGAATTCCAGGACAAAACCATTGCATCTTCCACAGAAAGAAAAACAGAGCTGGTGGGTTTAGAGGCTGAGAATAAAAGGCTCAAATAAGAGCTTGCCGCCACAAAACGAAGGGAGAATATGTTGATAGCACAAGTCCAAGAGGCTTAATCATCCCGACAACTTGCTGAGTCTCAATTAACTGTGGAGAAGAATGCTTCTGCAGCATATCAACAAGAGAATGTTGTCCTTCATGAAAAGATTACTTCTCAGAGTATGGCTCTTTCTGTGCTAGATTCCAGGGATGAACTTCATGAGGCGGATAGACTAAAAGCTATAACTGACTATAAGAAAGCTAAGGCGGCCACCGATGCTATTCTATTCAAATTCGATGTCTTCAGTTTCATGAGCCATGGGAGATTACGCTATTCGGGAGATGACTTTGCATTGACCTCAACCCTAGTATGGGAACATGTAGTTAAACATGCTAAGGGAGCTCATGATGAAGATTACCTCTTGGAAACTCTCCTGGATGAAGAGGATCGAGCAGATCTGGTCGAATGGAAAATTCAGTTAATGAAAAAGCGAGGATTGTTAAGTGACGAGGCCATGCCTTCTAGGGAACAAATTCAGAACATAACCAATATCGATGCCCCTATCGATCCTGCCAACGTTGAGTCCTCTAACTCTCAAACTCCTATTAATCCTCCAATTGATCCTCATGTTGTTCCTAAAGAGAAAGTACAACCACTAAAGAGCATACGGCCATAGTGGATGTTGTTGAGGAGCTTAACAGAGACGGGGAAGGTGATGACGACGATAATGTAGACAAATACAAAGTAGAGTACATAAATCTTCCAGCTCTAGGTAAAACGGAGATTGAACAAACTGTGTCATACTTGGATTCTCTTTTTAGTTCCCTTGAAACTCTTGCATTCCATGCTCACTATACCTTTGCATTAGACTTAATCTCATCTCAGCTTTCTCACGATGTAGGCAACACGACGACTACTGAGGCTATCATTACTGATTCGACCTTAAAGTTGATTCCTCCTGCCCCAGTTATTACTCCTCCTTCGGGTGGTGCCTCCTTACTTGCTGCTACGAGTCCAGGGTCACAAGACACGCAGATTGATGCACTTGTTAATTTGAACGATGCTGCTGACTACATCCCCAGTGACGAAGATTCTGACAATGCCGATGAGATCCTAGAAAACGATGCCAAGGATCCGGAGAAGTAGAAAACTAAGCCTTCATCGTCTTCGAGGTGCAGAGGAGGAAAGTGCACCATTAAGAAGAAGGGAGTTATCAATTTATCTTCCCAGGAAAGTCCTAGTGGCCCGATGGTCAAAGATGGGAATCAACCAGACGGTACTCCTCCTCCTTCCTCCACCAAATTATCTCTAAGGTACGGTGATTCAAAGAATGGGAAGAAGAAGAAATAGTGCTTGTGACTAGCTTTCTTTACTTTCTGTTATTTCCTTTTACGTGTTGCATTTAGACCGATTTTATATGCGAGTGTCGGTCCTTGCTTATCACTTTATGCACATTTATGTTTGAAACTCTTGTATTTGACTTGTTTTGAAACTATTCTAAGTTTGTTATACTTAAGCTTTTTTATTTTAGCTTTATCGTACTTTTCTGTTTGCATTCTGTACCTGTTTCCCTTCACATTTATAATATGAGTTATTTTTGCTTAGTATGAAGTTGTGGCGAGCTTATGGTATGTTTTGTGAATATTATTGATTTTCCTTAATGCGGTGGTGATGCCCCCATACCAAAGTTTGTCACAAACTTTCATAGGCTGGGTGTGATCAACTATACTAGAGTTCCTTGATTATGGCTAAAACATCGGAATCTCCTATTTTAATGGATAAGATTGTTGTTTTCGCCATTTGTACTTTGGAGCTTCTTATTTTGCTCATTATTCAAGAATTTTTTTAAGCTTAGTTTACCAAACTCATGCCTTTTAGTTGAAGGAAATTTCTCGCTTTTGTTCCCTTGCTTGAGAGGTCTTACATTTTTGGCCCGTTGTTTATCTATTTTCTGACAAGTTAATTCAAACATAGGAGACTGCCATCTGCACTTGGCTAATGTATTCTAGTGTCGGTTATTTCATTGGGTGCCTCCGGAGAGGTCTTTGATTGAAAGCTAACATTCGTCGCGACCCGAACGGATCAGGTGCTAATTGAATTAATTGGGCACCTCCGAAAAGGGTTTTTTAGTCTGTTGATCGCCAAGTCTGAGATGATCAAACTCTATTTTAGTTAGATGCACCCGTAGAGGTCTGTGGTTTGGTCCCCCGGAGTCAGATGCACCAAGAGTCAGATGCACCCATAGAGGGCTTTTGTCCCCCGGAGGTGTCTTTTGAAGCCTGTTAGTCGTTGAGTTTGTGATCAGTAGACACTAACGAATTAATTAGGTGCATCCATAGAGGTCTTTTTAGCCCACCGATCGCCAAGTCTATGATCAGCAGATCCAAACAATCTGATCGGGTGCCTCGAAGAGGTCCTTGACTGGCTTCATTATGAGAGGCTTGATTATTGCGTAGTTTCACGAGGCAGATGCTAGTTCCATTACCAGATGCTTGTCGTAACAAGCTATCCTAGTAGCAAGGCTAGGGTTGTGGGTCTCCCTTTTCAAGAGTTGCCCCTTTGATGAAACTTGCAATGTTCTTATCTTTAGATTTGATGTTGCACCCTTGACCATCTGACTCTTGGTGGCCTTCATTTTTCTTTACAAGGTGGCACTTTACACCTTCGTATTTGCTGCGAATGGTGTTTATGGCACTCATTGCTTGAGCTGTCCCAACTGAGATTTGTTGTAAGAAAAGGTCACCAAGTCTTGTTTGAGTTTTTAGTGGACAATCATTTGATGGCCTGTAATCAAAAATCGATTTTTTATCAACTTTGAATAATTAAGAAAAAGTTTGCAAATAATGATTCAGGCAAGCAATTTTACTCCTTCATTCATATGTACAAAGTTTGACAACAATGCTTGCATAGTATTTACAATTTTTTGCAAAAGACTTGAATGAAAAAATAGGTAAAATGGCGGCGGAGATGGTCAGCATTCCAAGTCCTAAGAATCTGAAGTTCGTCCATCGTTTTTAATTTGAAGGTGCTATCTAAGAGCTTTTGGCTTTTAATGAAATGTCCTTCCCAATTGGGTCCGAAAACACCGGTTCCAATCATTATCCTTTTCAGTACAAGGTCCCCAATCTCGTAGGTCCTATGTTTAACTCTTGAATTGAAATTCCTTGCGATCCTTCTCTGGTGAGCAGCAACTCTGAGTTCTGCTTCATTTCTTTTTTCCTCGAGTTGATCAAGTGCTTCACATTGTAGCTTCTCATTCTCTTCTTGATTGAAGTGAATCTTTCGGTGAGTGGGAACTTCCTTCTCTAGTAGAATCATGGTCTCGAATCCAAATGCTAAAGAAAATGGAGTATGCCCAGTTGCAGTTTTATGAGTGGCGCGGTAAGCCCATAGTGCAAGTGGAAGCTTGTCTACCCAACCAACTTTGGATTTTTCAAGACGCTTTTTGATGGTTGACTTTATGATACTGTTTACGTCTTTGACCTGCCCATTGTCCTGCGGATGGGCCACTACTGCAAAACTCTTTCGAATCTTATACTTGTCGCAGAATTCCTTAAACTCATCTCTTTCAAATTGTGTCCCATTGTCGGTGATTATTTTCTGTGGCACACCAAACCTGCAAATAATGTTCTTGAAGACAAAGTTGATAACTTTCTTTGAGGTGATTGTGGTCAGTGGATCTGCTTCAGCCCACTTGGTGAAGTAATCGACAGCGACAATGACATATTTGAAACTCGATTTAGCTATAGGTAATGCCCTAATTAGATCAACTCCCCAGACAGCGAATGGCCATGGGCTGATCATTTGAGTCAATTCTGTAGATAGTACTCTTGGAATCTTTGCAAATTGTTGACATTTGTCACATTTCTTAGTATAGGTCATCGAGTCTAAGTTCACATCTGGCCATAAATAACTGTATCACAGGATTATCTTGGCTAGTGTCTGTCCGCCGGTGTATTCTCCACACTCTCCCTCATGCAATTCTGCTAGGATTTCTCTTGATTCCTCTTTAGTGACACAACGAAGTAATGGCGTAGGGAAACCACGTCTGTATAACTGAGCATCTTGAATAAGATACAAAGGAGCTTTTCTGTGTAGCTTTGTTCTCTTCTTCCGATCATCTGGGAGCACACCTCTAAGGAGATAGTCTCTAACTGGAGTCATCCACAAATATGATTTTGTGATAGCTTCATTGATCCAATCTATATCTCGATCTTCAATGCTGGGGTTTGAGAGAACTTCGACTGGAACTATTCCCAACAACTGTGCATCCCCCGTGCTGGCGAGCTTTGCGAGTGAGTCATCCTTTAAATTCTCTTCCCAAGGAATATGTGAAATAGTGTAGTAGTTGAAGTAATTGAGCAGCTCCCAAGCTTTGGATAGGTAGGCTGGTAGGTTTCCCCCTTTATCCTAGAACTCTCTCTTGACTTTACTGACCACTAACTGCGAATCACTGAAAATGTGTATGGCTTTCAACTATAATTCTTCGGCAATTCCCAATCCAACAATAAGGGCCTCATATTCTTATTTGTTATTTGTTGATGTAAACTCTAATCTCAAGGCGTAACATAGCGAGCATTCCTCAGGAGTCTCAAGAACAATCCCTAGCCTAGAGCAGTATTCGTTCGTAGGGCTATCAACAAATAACTTCCACCAAGTGACCACTTCAGTAATTTCTTTCTTGTCATCTCCCATATCCATGAATTTAGCTACAAAGTCTGCCAAAGCATGTCCGTTAATTGCCCTTCGCAGATGGTAAGTGATGTCGAATTGACTGAACTCAATGTTCCACTTTAGTAACCTCCCAGAAGTCTCTGGTCGAAACAAGACTTGCTTCAACGGCTAATCTGTGAGAACCTTGATAGGGTGAGACTGGAAATATGGCCTTAGTTTTTTGAGGCAATGAGTAGGTAGTATACAAGCATTGATAAATTGGGGTAGTTTAATTCTTCCCCTGATAGCTTCTTGCTGATGTAATACACTGGGCTTTGAACTTTTGACTCCTCTCTAACCAAAGCAACACTTAATGCATGGGATGATACTACAAAATATAAGAATAAATCTTCTCCGTCTTTAGGTTTGGATAGCATTGATGGTGATTTCATATGTTTGATTAACTTTTCTGAAGCAGCTTGACATTCTGGAGTGCACTGCAAATATTTCCTTCCTTTTCTTAGAGCATCCAAGAGAGGAATACACCGATCCATTGCCTTAGAAACGAAACTTTAAGCAGTAACTTTCCCATTTTGACTTTATAGTTCTTTCTTCGTTCTGAGGGCTCACCTTTCTCTCAAAGCGGTAATCTATGAAGGGTTGGCTTTGATGCATCGGGCATTAACCACAAACCCAAGAAACATTCCCGATGCGACCCTAAACGAGCACTTGAGAGGATTGAGTTTCATGCCGTATTTTCTCAAGATATTGAACATCTCGGCCAAATTTTCCAAATGACCTTCAACTATTTTGGACTTTACCAACATGTCGTCAACATAGACCTCCGTAGTTTTGCCTATTTGGAATTTGAACGTGGAATTGACAAGATGTTGGTAAGTTTCCCCAGCGTTCTTCAACCCGAACGACATCACTTTATAACAATACAAACCGACATCTGTAATAAAGCTCGTATTTTCTTGGTCACGGTCATGCATCAAGATTTGATTATAGCCAGAGTATGCATCCATAAAAGATAGGAGTTCATGCCCCGCTGTTGCATCAACAAGCTGGTCAATTCTAGGCAGTGGAAAACTGTCTTTGGGACACACTTAGTTAAGATTAGAGCAATCGATGCATACTCGCCATTTTCCGTTGGGCTTCTTGACAAGAACGGGATTTGAAACCGAAGCGGGATATGTGGACTCTCAAATAAAATGATTTTCCATGAGTTTGTTTACTTCTTCTTTGAGAGCAGCCGACCTTTCCGGGACCGGAATCCTTCTTTTATGCTTGATTGTAGTGATGCTTGGGTCGATGTTGAGTGCATGAACCGCCACTTCGGGGGTTATGTCGCACATGTCTGAGTGCCTCCAAGCGAACACATCAAGATTAGCTTTTAAAAACATAATCAACTCTTTTTGCAATTTCTGGCCTAGTTGAGAGCCTATCTTCAATACTCTATCCGGATCTTTATCATGAACTAGAATTGGAATTGTGACTTCAGCTGGTGCCGCTCTCTCCTCCCCAGTACTGGCCTTCCTCAGATCCATTTCCTTTTGGGCTCCACCGCTCACCAGTACAGGGGGCATGCCATAATTGCTATAAGGCAGGATTACGAGTATGGAGTGGGATCTCCACATTCCACCCTTTGTCCTTTTTGATAGCTTCTCGTAGCTCATTAGTATAACATTCTCTAGCGATGTCTTGATCAGCTTGAATTATACGGACCCCCTTGTCCATCGGAAACTTCATTGTTAAGCACCAAGGGGCTAGCACAATTCTGAAAGCCGCTAAAGCTGGCCTTCCTTGAAAAGCATTGTAGGCCGATGGTTCATCTGCCAGAACAAAATACTGAACCAAGGTAACCTTTCTCTCACCTTTTCCAAGTTCCACAGGTAGATCAATAACCCCAATATGTTGTTTTGGTTCCCCTGTGAACCCTAGAAGTTTCTTTTGACAAGCTCAAACACCCTACATAGAAAGCTTCATTCTATTGAAAGTGTCTTTGAATAGTACATTCACTGAAGCTCCACAATCAACTACGACCCGCTTCACAGTTACCAAGCATATCCCAACAGTTACCACCATAGGGTATTGGGTTGGAGCAACTATCCCTTCTTCATCCTTTCCGTTGAACATGATGTCCCCAAACAAAGTTTTCTGTTGTTTTACGGAATATAGCATTGCTGAGGACCAAACACCTTTAATCTCTTGGATAGTTCTTGAGTACATGAGCATACTTCTCGCTGTCTCCCCAAGTTACCCATGTTTGGTGAGGACCCCCGGAAATGGTATTTATTACAAGCCTTTGAACAACCAGTGTCAGGGCTTTCTCCCCTGATGCAGACGCATTCTGTTCTTGAGTAATTTGGGGAGGATTGGTAGTTTTTTTTTCTTTGTTACATATTATTGTAGACGGTTCTTCCTAATCAGTTCTTCGATCAAAATGTTAAGATGTTTGCACTCATTAGTATTATGGTCGGGCTGATTGTGGAAGCGACAGAATCTTCCTGAATTTGCTTGATTATCAGTCACCTTTTGATTCTTTGGTTTGGAATAGTCCTCGGTATCCTTTGTAGCCATAAAGATATTCTCTAGTTACTCGGTCAATGGGGTAAATTCAGCAGCCTTGAAGAAGTGGAACTTCTTTCCATTTTGATTGTCTTTGGCATCATTTCCTCGCTTTTGGCCCCCATTCCCCTTTTGGGGACTTAGAGCATCATCTTATTTTTTTGAAGGAGGCTTACTACTCTCGGGAGCATTAGTAGTGAAGGTCGGATCATATTCCATATCAATGTATTTTTAGGCCTTTGCATAGAACCTCTCTAGGGTGTTAGACTTCTTCATCTTCAGACACCTTCCAAACTTTAACTTTTTAATGATAGCGCGCTTTAATGCCATTAGAACCAGCCGAGGCTCTGGATCTGTAACCTCTACTGCTACAGCATTGAACTGAGTTAGGAAGGCTTTGATCGACTCACATGTTCTTTGCTCCATGTCATTCAGTGACATCACATCCTTGACCTTTGTTGAGGCAGCCTGAACTTCTCCCTGAACTTCTTAGCAAGAGAAGAAAAGTTATCCACCGACCATGGCGGAAGCTTTGTGAACCAGAGTGAAGCCACACCCTCCAAATATACTGGGAAGTACAGACATTTGAGTACATCGGTGGCCTTAGCACCGTCCATATGTTGATCGTATTTGTATAGGAAAAAATTAGGATCACCAGTCCCATTGTAAGCTTGTATCATCGGTGGATTGAACTTCCATGGGAATTTGGTTAGCTTGATCCTTTTGGTGAGTGGGGTTTTAGATGGAGCGAACTCCCACTCTTTCTCATCATCATCCCTCTTGGAACTTTCCTTCGTAATTTGCCAGAGCATGTCCTCAATACGCTCTTTCTCGTCGCGGTGATCCGCGGGGTGGACGCCGTCTCCCTTACCGGATGTTTGCTTATGCAAACGGTCGTGGCTAAGGATCTAGGGCCCTGGGCTTCCCTCATCAGGTAGTGCCCCTTTGGCGGAACTTGTCGCTTTACGAGAAGTTGGTCTTTCCGCATGGTTCCTAGTAGGTGGTTTAGATTCTGCATGATCAGCTTTATATAACCCTCGATCTCCTGAACAGATCTGTCATGATTTGGACTAGTGGCAGAAGAATGAGCACCTTCCATGCGGGTGGCATTATTGGTAACTTTTGTTGTCGTGGCTTGAAGAGAAAATAGATTTTCTAGCCTCTTCATCATTGCATTTGTTGAAATTTCCATCTAATGTGTCAAACCAGCGACGACTTTATCCAACTCTTATATAGTCACACCGACTCTGGCTCTGGAGGATTCACTAACCTCAAAATAAGTCTGCGGAGTGATATGATCATTTGCTACATTCCCAGAAGTTGTAGCTACTACAGTCTTGCTAGTTGGTGGCTTTTTCGGCGGCATTATGTTAGACAAATTTCTATATTTCAGAGAGAATTCGTCAATCGGCCCAGATCTCAGATTTGAATGATTTATCGTAGGAACGGGCTTCAAACACTATCAATAAAGCACTTAAGCTTGAGAAGGTGAACGTGGCCGCATGGTAGGCACCAAAAAGTGTTTACACCAAAAACGGTACAAACACCTCCGAATAGGATTTCACAATTCACAAAGAACCAGATCTAGGAGATGGAACCACACTCACAAAAGAAAAAAAAGAAAAAAAAGTAAAGAACAGAAAATTTTAGAGTGGTTTGGCTTAGAGATAGTCTACATCCACTATGGAAGCGCTTTTCATTACCATCACAGAGATTACAAAATACATGGTTCTCTCAACTTTATACATTTCACTCTAATCTCTTTAATATCTCAAACTTGATGGGAAAAGTCTTCTTGGATCTTTGAAATTATGGAGATTAATGGAATGAACCTTCACAACTTTACATTCGAATGATTCTTGTCAGTTCCATGTTGAATGAGATTGTAGACTGGAGCTTAGATGGATTCTAATGGAGGTTAGAATGTCTTAGAACAGTGGAGAAAACAAATGGGAAGCACTTCGCGGAATTAGGAATCGATCCCCCAAATTATTGAAGTCATAGGGTATATATTGGTGGAGTCCAAATGAAGTGGTGAGCTGAAACTCATATATGCAAGCTATGGGTCGTTCATGTTATAATTATGAAAATGCCACTGCCAGTTGTTGCTAGTTGTCTAACCAAGATGCTCGACCGACCCTGTGATGCTTAACCATAAGAATGCTTGTGCTCGACCATAAGTTGCTCAACCTCTCATGTTGCTTGGATGCACGACCGACCAGAGATGATGCACGAGCCCTATAGTGTTTGACCATGCTAGTGCACGAGCCACTATGGTGCTCGACCCATGTTAATGCATGACCGACCGACCAGAAGACTATATGACGACTGACCCATACATGCTCCTAGTGACCAACCCATATTTTGTTTAAATTCAATCTATCGATATGTACATGCTTTTGATCGATAAACAAAGAGTACTTTGAAATCCTCAACTAGAATTTTGTCTGGCCTACACAAAATGGAGGAATTAATGTTAAAATGACATTAGTTATGAAAAGAAGCCATGAATATGATACATTAGTTACTTCTAAAATAAAACAGTCACTTCACTAAAATGTAATCAAGGAAGAAACAACTTTTTCTTACTTAAATTGTGTAGAACAGTTAATTGAATAAATATGATAGTGATACACAAAAATTAAGAAGCATTGTCTTTCACTTTGCTATGTGGAAGGCGGATTCATCTTATCCAAACATCATCTCTACACCAATGAACATCAAAATCTTGATTTCCCATTCCATAAGCAGGCTGGATATCATTCAAATCTTCATTTTCATATACGCTTTTGTTTTCACACCAGTCACTCGACAATCTCTTGATAACATTGTGGCACATATTATCAATCGGATCATCTATATAAAACACCTGTTGTACTTGTTAAGCCACAACATAAGGATCAGATTTCTAGCACAATCGATTAAAATTGACATGAGTCAGCCGATATAAATCTTTCTCTTCTTGGTACCAACAACGCTTAAATAATACCACACTAAATTCTCCCTAATAATCAAGTTCTAATATTTCTTCACCTGATCCATAGTAATTAACCTCACCAACAAATGGATTTTGATCTTTCAAACTTGCAAAGCTAGTAGTCAAGGCTGTCAAAAATGCTTTACTATTTTGTGTTGTACATTTGGCATCTCTGATCCTTGTATAAAATCTGTATCCATTGATAACATATCCAGTAAACCTCTTAGCTGTTCGAAGAGGGCCCATTGAAGCAGTTGTACTTCTTTTGAAATGTCCTCTTTTTTCCCAACCTCTTCCTTTGACCACTTCCAAAATTCTTCTATGTGTTCTCTCTCTTTTATATTTTTTGATGATGCATGACCATCAATTAAAGCTCGATGTTCCCTAGAATAAAATCCTGGTTAATAAAATATAGAAACAAATTTTCTAATTCTTCAATACTTACTAAAATAAAAATGAAACTTAAAACTTACTCAAGTAAACTCTTTATTTCCTCGTTACCACAATTGAATAAAACGTAACGGTGACATTCCTTCCATCGAGAATTTTTAAGATGGATAACTTTTCCATCTTTGTTTCTTTTTGTGCCAATAGGATATTCCAGATTCAGTGGACATGTTTCAAATTGCATTTACCCTACTACATCGCCACCTAAAACCTTGAACAGAATATCGAACATTCTTCTACAAGATAACTTTTCAGCAATGAACGCCTCAGGTTTACTTTTGTTGCAAACATATGATTTCAGTTTACAAAGATAACACTCAATAGAAAACATACAATGAACATGTGCATATCCACCATATTCAAGTTCCTTGCATAAATGAACTAGCAAGTGAACCATTGTATTGAAAAAAGCATTTGGGAATATTACCTCAAATTGACAAAGAATTTCCACAATTTTCTTTTGTAGCCTCTTGAGATCAGACAAATTGATAGTTTTACTCCAAAGACTTCTTAGAAATGCACCTAATCTTATCATAGGTATTGCAGCTTCAGGTTTTACAGATTTCTTCACAGCAAACTGCAGCAAGTAGTGGAGAAGAAGATGAGCATCGTGGCTCTTATACCCTGAAATTTTCCTCTCTTTCTTGTTTACATACTGGCCGATATTAGTTGCACAACCATAAGGCAGTTTAGCATTCTCTAGCACCGAGAAAAATAATTCTTTCTCCTTGTTCGTCATTTCAAATATGACAGCCCTCATCTTAAGGTAATTCCCATCAGCTGATAGGACCGGATAAAGGACCTCCTTGATGTCTATCTCTTGTAAATCATATAGAGCATTTAAATTGTCTTTCGACTTCCCATCAATATTTAGTAAAGTACCAAATATGTTATCACAAATGTATTTCTCTATGTGCATAACATCAAGGTTATGTCGACATACATTTTGACTCCAGTATGGTAAATTAAAAAATATTGGCTTTTTTTTAAAAGGATGCTTCTCGACCTCTTTCTTCCCAAAAATATTTTCATAACCAGCTAACAATTCTTCAATGTCAGTCCCGGATAAAATTCTGGGAGGTGTTCCCATTTCATTTTCACCATTGAACCTTCTTATCAAACCTCCATTTGTTTCCCGGTCTAAAAAATTCATATGATTCATATAGCACATTTTTTTACTATGTTTCAAGTAAGTTGAAGAAGTCTCAAAATGGCATACAAGACAAGCTAAATAACCCTTTGTGGTCCAGCCGGATAACATTGCATAGCCCGGAAAGTCGCTGATCGTCCATAACACGCTTGCACGTAATGTGAAATTATCACCATTGAAGGCATCATAAGTTTCTATGCCAAGATCCCATAATTCTTTCAATTCTGCAATAAAAGGCAGAATGTAGACATCAATATAATTGTTAGGAGACTCTGGACTAGGGATAAGGGTTGAAAGTATCAAATTTTCTGTCTCCATGCATAACCAAGGTGGAAGGTTATAATTTACCAATACGGCTGGCCATGTGCTGTGTTGTGTAGTCATTGTACGAAAAGGGCTGAATCCGTCAGATGCTACTCCTAACCTGATATTTCTTTTTACAAATGAAAAATGAGATAACTAGCATCCATCATCTTCCAATCCTCGCTATCCGCTGGATGTCGAAGTTTGTCATCATTTTTTCGTCCTACTGAATGCCATAACATAAGTTCTGCGTACTTCTTGGATATGAACATCCTTTGCAGCCTTGGTTTTAGTGGAAAATAATGCATCACTTTTGCTAGTATATTGTGAATCTGCTTCTCTGGATTATTGTCAATATCCACTTTCTTTTCCAGTATAACCCACCTTGAAAAACCACAAGTTTTGCAGTAATTTTCCTTTTCATTTTCTGCCCAATATAGCATGCAGTCATTTGGACATGCATGTATTCTTTGGTAATCGAGTCCTAAATCTTTAATGGTATTTTTGGTAGCATTGAAAGATAAAGGGATGTGGGATTCGTGGAAAAGCTTCTTTTATCAACTCTAATAAATTCCTGAATGCAGACTTGGTAATTCTATGTAGGCATTTTAAAGAATAAAGCCTGACAATGAAACTTAATCGCGAAAATTTAGTACACCCGAGATATAATGGTTGCTTTTCCTCTTCAACACATTGATGAAATTTTCAAGCATCGACATCTGTTCCATTTGATCCATCAGAAGATCCACATTCATTGTTCTACATATTTCCACAAGTACATTGCAACATCTCATCGAGATTATCTCCAAAATTTATTCTTGCTTCACACTCCATATCGTTATCGCTCCTTTCAGGATCTAAACAGGAAACCTCACAAATCCATTTCATGTACAATTCAGTTGGACCATTCTGAATTATATGGTCATAGACTACCTCTTGAAGATGCCACTTGCTATTATGATACTTTTTGCAAGGGCATGTAATTTCATCACCTACCGCGAATCTAGAAAAAGTTTTTCGAATAAAAAGTTTCACTCCACTGATGTATCCTTCACTGAATTTAGGAAGTTCTGCCTATAGTTTTTCCTCATCGTTCATCACTAATTGACAAACAAATAACATAAACAAATATCATTTAGCCATGACTATAAGGACAAAGACAAACACAATAATAAAATCAGGAATATGATTACACTTGAACGCACAAGTAAATAAGTAAATTAGGCAACACAACAATAAATCAAAAAAATTGAAATATATATTGAGTGATATCTTAAGCAGCAAATTAAATCGAAACCCTAACTGAAAATTTGAAACCCAAACGAAACCCAATTGAAGAACTAATTGAAACACTGAATCCCTAATTGAACTTGAACTCGAAATTGCCCTAATCGAACCCCAATTAAGCTTGTAAACTTGAACTTTTAGCCCTAACTGAACCTGAGAGTGAGTACTTGGGAGGTTGAGCAGTGAAATATTTTGTTTGAGAGTGAGTGTTTGAGAGGTTGAGTGTATATTTCGTTAAGTGTTTTGACGGATTTTTTTTTGTTTCCCGCCTTAAACATTATTTCTTGCGGATTGCTAACCTGGATCGTTGGATCGTGTTGATGTGGATTGATAATTTTATTCACCCGGCTACTGCAACACATGGTTGATATCTATGCTAACACATTGAAGCATGCATTGCAATAGACAGAAAAACAGCATAGCTATGACAACATTGTATCTAGCAACACCATGGATTTTTGTTGCAGTACGCCATCTATGGCGTAGTGTCTTCTTTGTGAGCTTGTTCAATTCTCTTTTATCCACACGTAGATGGAGAGAGCCGTTCGACTTAGTCGCAAAGATGACCAGTGCTCCCCACTTAGAAGTACTCCATCTGATAAACCATTTCTCGAACAACTCACCCACTTGCTTACTAAACTCCTTCCTTTCCCTCGAAGCCACGTGGTGCACTAGCAATGCAACAGACTTAGCATTCTCCACCAAGTATATCAGGGAATCAATTTCACGTCTCATAGGAATCCCTCTCACCTCCCCAAACACGTCCGAAAAATATCTAACTACAGACACCAAACTGTGATCGTCTATAGAAGCATATAGAGAATCCAAGAAACTGAGCATGAATGACCCCCGCGGGTCGAAAAAAATCTCGAGTCCTACCACAACACGTCAAAAGTCTAACAACTCTCCTCTCGCGGTCAAGGATGGCACCATACATGGCCACCCGATCCATACCTAGAATAAGCTCATACTACACGAAACCAAGTACATATGTGTCACACTCAAACTCGACGCCAATAATAGAAATCCTCAAACCACTACACATCATAGATAGGTGAGTTGTACCTCCTATGGGGTTTGAAATAACTATTTGATCAGGAATTATAGAAGCATATAGGTGCATACTATCAACAACAGAATTGCATATGAAAAAAATGAGAAGCACAAAAATCGAACAAGGTCCAAATGAGAATGTCAAAAGGAGAAGTGAAACCTTTTACAGTAACCTTCCTAACTTTGTCTTGATTGCTTCCACTGGTTTGAGTCACCTCAAGCGCATGAACTTGTGCTCCAGATGAACCTGCTCCTCGCCCCTCCCTTTGAGGGCACTGTCTGCTATAATGTCCGGTCTATTCTCACTGAAATCAAGCACCCTTCTTAGCTGTCTTATTACTATCTCTGACGAAGTGTCCTATCATACCAATCTATGTCACTTTACTTCATTCTTAATATATACTTTATCTCATTTCTCTCCCTTTTTCTTTCCACCTTTCTTGGGCCACCACTTTTTCTTCCCGAAATCTGTATTGGCCACCTTAGTCTTAGCCTCCTGTGTACTCTACTTCTATCACCGTGCATAAGAGCCATCTCCACTAGAGACTCAAAAGTCGTACCCATCGGAATATGTACTAAAGCAAGTCCTTGGAGGGGTTAGTTCATCCCCCTTGCAAACCTCAATGCCTTCTTATGCACAGTATTAACCAGATCCAAACCAAATCTTGCCAACTCATTAGTGTTATTCACATACTCCTTAACAATATATCACCCTGTCTCAAACTCAAGAGTCTCGCCAACTACATCGCTTCTTCAGCTTTCAATAAGAAATCTTCTCAAACTTATCCTTGAACTCATCCCATGTCCTCACGGCCTGTTCTGCCTTGGCCACTTCCCACCAATACGAAGCATCTCCTTTCATTTTCCAGGTGGCCAACTGAATCCTCCTCCTGATGTCAAACTCTAATAATCCAAATACATGATCGGTCTCTCTAAGCCAATTACGAGCATCAACAAAACTTTCTGATCTAAGAAATGGCTTGTCAAACATAGCAAAAATAATCCTTGTAGAGCATAGAGAAATTATCCGTTGGATTCGGTGGACCTACCGCGACTACAGCTGGAGGTGGGGAATTTCCTTGCCCTATGGCAGGTGTCACATCTTCAACGTATCTACGGAACCATGCCGAAATGGGAACACCCTCTGGAAAGTTAGGATCCCCAGACATGTTGAAAGAAAAGGGACAAGAAATAAAAAGAAATCAAAGGAATATTATAGTTGACTTAAGGGGATATTGCTCAAAAACAGGCGTTACTTAAAAATACTTTACTTCTGAAAGCACTTTTAAAAAACTTATCTTTAATCTTGTAACTTTAGGCTCTGATACTAAATGAAACACCCCCACACCCCTTATGTCACCTGTATAAGGATGCGTTAAGGTTTTTGAAGTGCTTAGATATAAGTAACAACACATAGACTAAAATTCATAAGACATAAATATAAAACACAATGAAAATTTCAAAACATCATTTAATACAGAGAATCAAGTCACAATGCTTATTACATTTCATAAATGCCAAGTAGTCATCAACATAAAACCAAATATACTATGTAGTGGAAAACGATAATATCATAGTACATACGTAAGACCATCCCTCTCAAATGTCAATAATAACACTAGAAAAAGAAAAATAAACCAATACACGAGTATGAAATGAGTCTGAATCCAAGCTGAATAGAAAATCAAGAATCACTACTGATACCCTCCATCCTGCGAACCTAGGCGAGAAAGGAACAGAGAAGGAGCAAACAAACTAGGTCAGACATACATCTGGTGAGTTTTAGTAATTTCTAGCGTGAGCATAAAGTAAGATAGCATTAGATATATGAACAGTTTTAAGGACATAAAACATAAGGGTATAAAAACAGTAAACAAGGTTAAGCATGAATAAAGATTGGCTTCTCATTCATATCTAAGATTTATGCACCAATTTACCAAGACATAATATTTAGGCTTTACCTAATTTCTTCTCATCAATCGGCTCCTATAACCACAATGTGATAACCTACGCCAGCTATGGAATTCAGGGTTATCAAACCTAAACCCATCAACTAAAAGGACATAGTCATTAATCACAGGCGTTAAAACGACTTATTTTCCCCCAATCGGCACATTGCATGCTCATCGTCCCGCTGAAACGCTCTCGTACCCACCTCGTTTGGACCTCTTACTATGCAGCACAGTAAAGCGTGCCCTCGCCTCTACCTAAGTGTGAGATCTCCATAGATGATAAAAGGGATACTGCCTGATATGGGTCCCTAATCAATTATGCAATTGACACAAGTCACCACCTAGAATTGGTCCCCAATTATTTTCTATTAATACACTTAGTTTCCACAATATGACCCATGCTGCCAGAATGGACCAAAACTACAGTTTCATTATTTATTAGGCCTCTTATTTTCCCCAATCATCCCCACGCTGCCGGAGCGGACCTATGAGCCACTTATTTTCCCCAGTCACCCCCCGTGCGGCCAGAACGGACTCCCACTACAATTTTATTGTTTTATTAAGCCTCTTATTGTTCTCAATCAGCTTCATGCTACCGTAACGGACCTATGAGCCGCTTATTTTCCCCAATCAGCGCCACACTGTCGGAATAAACTCCCACTACTTAGCTTATAAATTTTATCTTCAGTTTAACTTAACATAATTTAAGTTTATTAATTAGCCCAATATAACCTCATGTTATAATTCTAGGTTGTATTAAACGTTCCTAATAATGTTTATATTTTTGTACAACCCAACTCCATGTTACTTAACATCCAACTAAGTTAGTCCAATTCCAGTTTATATGTTTGCATGTTCTCTAGTTACATGTTAAGCTTTATCCCCAATTTACAGTCCAATTCTGATTATAGTATTTAATCAGATCAAACATGCCCAATAATCCCTTCATATTCAATTCTAACATTATTCCAATTTTAATGCAAAAATAACGATAAAGGCCTAAGCTCTCTTCAGGCCTAGGCTCAGTGCTAAAATAAAACGGAAATAGTCTAGGCTACTCGTTATGCCTAGACTCAAGAATAATCAAATCAAATAAGGAATAAGCATAACTGTAAATAAAACTACAACAAAGAAGGGGATAAAAGAAGAATTACTTATAAATGGCAAATATTTGGAAAGAAATATGCATAGGTATTAAATATATTATAGTAACTTTACAGAAAAACTAAACATATAAATATTGCAAATAATTGGAAGCATTAAACTTACAAAATTAAAAGTATTTAACTGTCTAAATTTTTCGTACACAATTTTACTAATCTAAAAGTTACATAAATAGTCACAGATCTGATGAAAAAAGCTTCCCCCCTGACCTTTCTGTATTCTAGCAAAACCTCCGCCTTCTATGTACTTATAAAAATAAATATTTAAAAGTATAGAACTTCTTAATCCTTGTAAAAAGTTTAAGCATTTGCTCCTTCGTAATTTTGAGGATAGGTCTGTGGAAGAAGAAGAAGAGAGAAAGAATGGATATGAAGAAATGATAGGGGCTCTGCTAGTCTATTTATAGGGTTTACAGAGTGTACTCAGCCGTCCAAATTTAGGATTAAATCTGGTTTATCCGTGTCATTGGACTAATCAAAAAGCAACTAGTCAGCCTTTGGTTCAAAATTAAACCAACAAAATAAAGCCACATCAGCCAAAATGATGTTTGAACAAAATAAAATGATCGCTGCAAATGTGTGCCCCAGGGTACAGCCTATAGGCGCCCTGGGTCGACACACTTGTGCCTTGGGTCGACTCAGGGTCGACATAGTGTCATTCCAGGTGCCTTGTTATATAATTATTATATATATATATATATATTTACTTTTGGTTTTTAGTTTAACTTCTCTAGTTCATAACTTAGTTATATTAAATCTGATTTCAGCAAACCAAGTGTCCATTTTAATCATAAAATCCCAACGGCCCCAATGGTGCTAGTCCCGTTATCAAATTCTAAAATTTATTTTAATTAATATTTAATTTATTACCCTTTTCTATTTAATTATTGTTCATTAAAATTCAGGGTTTTACACATTAACTCCACTGCATACCATACAACCATCCGGTCACTTCACCACCTGCTAATACCCATATCCGAACACCCTCAACTCCATTCAGAAACCACTTCAACATCACGTAAGAGCTCTTACTTCCAAGCCTTCTCGTCATACTTCCACTTTACCATACTGCCTTCCTCACCATACTACAACCCAACATGCAACCTCGACAACTTGAAACGCGAGCTCTCCCTTCACCCTAATCCTCCAAGGTAACTTAAGAGCCAAGAAACCGCTAGTACGCAATATTCTCCCTCTCCTACATCATATAACAAACTATAGCCCAATTGAACACTTCAACCATGTAACTATTCCCCAGTTCGAATACTCCACCCAAATCGACAACCGAAAATTACCCAATCATGACCGAAACCTGAACCTCCCCAACCGCAAACACATCCACTTCATCTTGCAAATAATCCAAGCTACCTCCCGAAATCCCGACAAAAAATTAGGAGCAACCCTAAATCGCACCCTTTTCAAGACCAAACTACACCCGAGCTCCTCTTCCAATCGAACTGCATCCACCCAAGCTCCTCTTCCAACTGAACCGCCTCCACCCGATAACCTCAGTTGCAAATTGCCTTCGAATTTTTTCCTATTTAGTATTTTGTGTTTGATTTTGGAATATTCGTCCATTTTAGTGTTCTGTAGAAGAGGAGTCACGTATAGAATTTGCTATTGTAAGTGGCTTCCCTATGGAGTCGAATTCATAAAATGTAGTTAGTTTGTTTATGTTTTATTTTATTTTTGCTTGAGATAATTTTAGTTAAAAATACCCTTAGAAACTAAAAAGAAAAAAGGTTTTGTTGCACTTATTTTTTTCCCTTTTCTAGTTAGATTATGAATGTTTTATTTTGGCTTTTTATTTTTTCTGTGTCTTTACTATAAAAAAGAGAGGTTATGTTGTCCTTTTTTCTATCCTTTAGAATTTCCAAACTTGGGAAAACCCAGAGAAGGATTGCTCAAGCTCTGGTTGCCTAGGCTTATAAAAAAATACCATTAAATAAGTTGCTAATAACTAGCATGCTCGGGTATAATGTTTTAACTCCTTTTATTTTAATTGCATTTTTGATTGCTTACATCTGCATTAAAAAATCCAAAAACAAAATAAAAATTCATTCATATTTTAATTATTAATACACATTTAATTTCTGTTTTGTATCCATTTCCTCTTATTTATTTTTCTTAGGGACACAACCAAATTCACATAAGGTGGGAAGTTCCTAACCCTTCCTTAGCCCAGAAAATTGCATTTCATCGTAGAATTTGACTAATGGTAATTGTTAGACATTGCAATTGAGAGAGTCACAAGTTCATTTATGGCTTAATAATATTTTGATAATGTGGTTTCAAAAAAAATTCTTTGTGTCTAGGCTACGACAGAAAAATAATCATTTATAAATATTATGGTGATTTGTAAATATTATAGCAGTTGTTCCTCTAAAGGTATTTAAACTTTCGGCTATAGTGCAATCGTGATTCTTGATGCGCCAAAACTCATGTTTGTTACCAGACTGAGAAATTCTGTTGAAATTAATCAAAAATGTCATTATATATTTTTGGGTTACGAGCCAGTAAGGGAAAAAATTGTAATTAAGTCCGTGCATTCATTTAGTTGCATTGGTTCATGCATATACAAAAAACAAAAACAAAAAAAATAGCCATTTTCTGTTTGTAAAAGAAACCTATTTCCTTTAATATAAAAAAAAGATTTTCATTTGAACTATTTCCTTTTAGGTAAAAATAAAACTTTGAGCGTTTCATCTATTCAAAAAAAGTCCAAAACCAAAAGAAAATATTTTCCTTTTGTATTTTTTTCCTTTTTCTTCTTTGTTTAAAAAAACTCAAAAGCCAAAAACAAAAATTTCAAAGCAATTCTCGTTTTGTAAAAAAATCACATCAATTCTTTCTAAGCCTTGCTTTTCGGTCATTAATTTCCCCTCCTCCCTTATTGTTGCTAGTGCATGTGTATTTGGACTCGCGACACTTCAATGAATCATTGGACTCATAACTCTTACATGAATCATTTAGTTTGAACAAATCTTCCTTCAACCATGACCGATGGAAATCCCCATCAAACTTTTATGGATAGAATCTACCCTGATTGAGTTTCTATTTTATCTAGCATCACTTTACCCACCTCAATGGATAATCACTTTGAAATTCATTATAATAACATAAATACTCTTCCAAAATTCAATAATTTTGAACGTGATGACTCATTCATCTTTTTAACTAAATTTGAACAAGTTTGTGCAACCATAAAACTTTAACAATTAAGTGATGATGGAATCAAAGTTAGGTTAATTCGATTTACACTTACAAATTACACTAAAAATGAGTTGTACAGCTTGTCTTCAAATTCGATTGGAACGTGAGACGGATTCGTAAAAGTTTTTCTAAAGAAATTTTACTCCTTGGAAAAACCTCCAAAATTCGAAATGAAATCATTAAATTTCATCAATTTGAGGATGAATCCTTTACAAAATATTTCGAGAGATTTAAGAAATTTTAGTCAAATGCCCACATCAGAAATTCAAAAAATGGACACTTTGACAAATTTTATACGATGGACTCGAAACAACTTCGAACCATGCTCGAATCTATGTTACAAGGGAACTTTCTAGCCCAACATCACGATGCCGCTTGGCAATTTCTTGAAAACTTGGCTGAAAAATCCTCTTAATGGGAACGATCTAACGAGAAATCTATTTATTCTCGTCAAATGCTCATTCGGTAGGATCTTCTTTAGTCTTAGAAGTGAAAATCGACGTGATGTTAACCAAATTTGATAATTTCCTTTTGTCAAATCAAGTTTCTCAAGTTGCGTGTTACAAATGAAATATCCAAATCAAATTGTCAATCATTGTCCTCACTCGTTAGAACAAATCAATGCTTTTAATAAATTTAGGAACGATACGTTTTCTCCAACGTACAACCCTATTTGGAGGAACCATCCTAACTTCTCTAGGAATCAATTTTTTTAATAAAGTCACACTTAATTTGATGGATACTTTTACTTTAAGAATTTGATCTTACAATCAAAGATAACAAAAGTGTCTGATAACGTCATACCAGTTACTTGTCTCATCTTCTGAATGCACCATTTTTTTTGCCGATCAATAAAAATTTTCCCGATGTACAACTCCTTTCTGTTTCAATCGATCCTTGGTTCGCCGACATAGCAAACTATCTAGTCTCCTGCTTTTTGGTCCAAACAAGACAAATACAGATTTCTTTCCTAAGTGATACAATTCTATTGGGATGACATACTTGTTTAAGTTTTGTCTTGAACAAATCATTCATCGATGCGTTTCTGATAAAGAAATTAGGAGTGTTCTCTCGTTTTTCCATGGTCATGCATGCTATGGACATTTTGAACCCAAGAAAACCGCGGAAAAAGTGCTTCAATATGGTTTTTATTAGCATATTCTCTTCAAAGACTCGTTCGAATATTGTAAAACTTACAGTCGTTTCCAAATGCAAGTGAAGATTTCTCAACAAATACGATGCCTTTGACGTAACACCCCACATCCGTTAGTGTCATTCACAAAGGGAATCCACTAAGTTCTGTGGAGCATTATAGGTAAAAGAAGCAGATAAATTACAAGACCGACATAATTTAAAACAGCGGAAAAATAAAACTTTGCTTTATTGATAGAATAGTTTGTACAACAATAGTTTTCCAATATCAGAGTATCATCCGTCTTACAAAATAAAGAAGAATAAAATAACATTTTTATTCCCCAATATAGCATGAGCCAGCCATAGCAATGGAAAAGAGAATCCAAGCAAAACTTCAACTAATCTTCGAGCTTGGAAAGAGTAGTGGCCCAATCTAACCTGAGCTGTATTATTCCCTCCTCAACTACCTTGGGGTGGGGGGAACGGAAGAAAAGAAGACGAAAGAAAAGTAGAGTTAGACATAAAGCCTAAGTAAGTCTAGTGACTATTCAATCTATGGATAAGAAAAAGAGCATGATAAGTATAAATTGGAAATGGGAAAGCACCATAAACTAAGTTAAGTTGTCTAGGACCGAATATACTATCGTACCCCATACTAATCTCTGCACCACCTAACTAGTGTCCCAACTAGTAATGATAACGTGATCCCAATCCCTGTAATTTTGGTTTCCATCAGGCGTACATTTATTATTTATTACCTAGATTTAATCTAGAGTTTTCTATCACGTGCTTTCTAGATTCAACAAGAGTTTACGCTATCCGCTGAATGCTTCTCGGATTCAGGGTTTATGCCACCTAAGTCCAACTAGGGATTATGCTACCTGTCGAATGATGCCCCTTAGTCTAGGACACATTACCTAGAACGGTATATGTTCCTAGACTTTCCCCACGTATTGGTCGCGAACCGTCATCGCTGTCTAGATGCACATGTCCTGTATATGTGCGGCCCGAGTCCTGTGGCAGGGCTGCTTTAGAAAAACGGAACTCGGTCGGGAGCTTTTCAGATATCTATCGATGCAGATGCTAAGGTTTGTTTTTCTACCAGTGGTTATGGTCCTACGTGACCCCTCCCCCAACTAATGAAAGGCAATCCAAGAAAATTAAGCTCGAGAATTGTACTCCTGCCACCCTATGCCATACTTTCCTATTGGCCAGCCTCACCCATAACTAGATAGCGAGTATATGGTCTGTTAGGAGTTCTCTGCCTTTCCGCATGCGTACTACGATTGACTGAAGATGTTAGGTAGACGACGAGTTGCTATCACAGGGCTACTGGTCTCGCCGAATCACGCTGGTCCATCCTAGTCTTTAGGTTGCCTTATATTGCAACCAAGGCATACCCTTGGCTCTTCTAAAGAAGACCTTAACCTCTGTGAGCCCAGGAGGATCATCTTCCACCTCACAGAGGGATACCAAGAGTATCCTCACGTCCCCTCGAAGCCTCAGGCTTCGTAACCCAATTCGTTGGAGCACTCTCTAAGATCAGATGGACGTTCGCGCCTACTTATGATATACTAAGGATTACTACTTAGTTTTCTAACTAAGGTTTACCACTTAGTTTGTTGAATCATCGTTTTCTTAACTAAGGTTTACAACTTAGTTCATATTAACTAAGGTTTACTACTTAGTTCTTGTTCTTGTCAAGTTGGGTTGGTTAAGTGTCATTAGTCAATTAGAGTCAACTTAACCCCTTTCGCTTGTCACATTAAACTGGTTAAGTGTTATCAGTAGTTCATGTTGACTTAACCCCTACCACAAACCGAGTTATATTGGTTAAGCATTTTCTTATTACTTAACCTTACCCATTCACCTTGTATTGGTTAAACGTTCCCTTTAACCTAACCTTGCCCACCTGTTTTAACTGTCATGTTATAGTGGTTAAGTGTTCCCTTAGCTAACTTAACCCTAACATCTGTTTAATTAACATGTTCTAATGGTTAAGTATTGTCCCTTCATGTTTTTAACTTAACCCTATTCATTTATCACACTCTGATGGTTAAGTGTTCAAGCTTACTTAACCCTACAGTCTAGTCCAGTTAACATATTAAATTGGCTAAGTGTATTAAATTTACTTAACCCTAACCTCTAGTCTAGTTAGCATGTTAAATTGGCTTAACATGTTAAATTGGGTAAGTGTATTGAACTTACTTAACCCCCACTTTCTAGTCTGGTTAACATATTAAATTGGCTAAGTGTTTTTCTTAGTTACTTAACCCCTACAAATCTTGTCTTGTTACCATGTTAAGTTGGTTAAGTGTTTTGGTTAACTTAACCCTATCGTTCTAACTTACTGTGTTAAGTTGGTTAAGTGTTCCTATGGACTTAACCCTCCCATTCTAGATTAACTGTGTTAAGTTGGTTAAGTGTTCTTATGGACTTAACCCTCCCATTCTAGCTTAACTTTAATTGTCTTATTAAAGCACCAGCCACTCACATTAGTTAGGTATTGTTGTGGCTGCCGGTATGCCGGTTGGTTCCGGGCAGTCTTACGCCACAACTCAGTCTAACCTCGGGCCTTTATCGGGCTCAATGCCTTAACCTCCCACATTGGATAGGCATTGTTGTGACTACTTGACAGCCGGGCGGGTCCGGGCAGGTTTACATCACAACTCAATCCAACCTCGGGTTAAGCATATTCGTATTGTCTAAATTTACATATTTTGTCTCTTTCCATTTTATATGTAAATATTTGCGGCCCATTATTCTTATTGGGTATAATAATTTATACCACTTAAATGTTCTCAAGTCGTTGGCATGTGTCAAACATGCCAACACATATGTTTTATTTTTAACCCAACGTCACTACCCTCGTCTTATACGTTTGCTATATGATACCATATGTTTGGACTTAACATTTAAGCCCAACTTAGCCACGTGAAAAAGGGGAGGCTTAGAACATGATGTATATATTCTAAGTAACATAAAAGGGGTGTGTGAACGCATGAACTTGCAACATAGCGATTTAATCACAAATTAGAGGCTAGTGTACTTGCATTGTAATAGCATATACTTTGGACATAAAGCATAAACTTAAACATGGATCCTAGGTTTCAATCCAATCATGTAAACTTGCATTTTAAAATAAGGATCTAACTTAATTAGACATCACTATTATTAGCATATGATCTTGACTACAACATAAGCCTATATTTTTATTTAGGCATAATTTCAAACATAAGCTAGTCATCTTCGTAAAGTCACTATATGTTCACAAAGGTGCTTACTTTTGTTACTCATACAAAAGTATGGTTCAACTAGAATTATGAGGCCTATTCCTATATGAATCAAAATACCCAAATGGATCCAACTACACTAGAGATGGTCATAGGAATATACATATAAGGGTCTAAATCATGTAGTCATTATAGTGGACCATACTTGCATAAGTCTCAACTTTGTTGTAACAAAATATGTATACAACTTTTATTAACCAAAATCATGTAAGAGTCAATTTCCAACATGAATCACATACTTGTAAGGTGGTTACTTTTCATTTCAAACGCACAATTAATCATGGTAATTATATTACAACATCCCAAATCCATTTATAATAAAATCGTAGCAACATACAATTATAAACTAGCATCATTACAATTAAAGTACAATTCCACTTTCATTCTACACAAATCAAGTCCCAATTGTTATTCATATCAGAATAGCACTCTACTTACAACGTATGACGAATCTTGTATTCAGGATTCTGAATTCTGAATTTGGTGATGCTATCCTTTGTTGTAGACGTTGTTTTGATTTATTTTTTGTAGCTTTAAGCTTTTGAACCAACTCCTAATCGTCTCTCAACCTGACGGCTACTCCTAGTCTCTCTTTAGCAGCATGACGGCTCCATTCTTATTTTATTTGTGTGAATTAGGTTGAGTCTTAGGTCCTTTTTATAGAGTTGTAAATGTATTTGAGCCGTCGATGAAGCCAAGATTAATTCTAGCCGATCGTTCTAAAGAGAAACCAATCAAGAGTTGACACGTAAGCCCTAGTGACACTCCAAAGCTCAGAAATTCGACCAACACTGACTAGGCCAGCCAAAAGGGGGTTGGGTTCGACCTGGCTCAGGGGCCAGGTCGACTAACCAGTCGACACCCAGGTCGACTACCTAGTCGACACCCAGGTCGACTACCCAATCGACACCCAGGTCGACTACCCAGTCGACCTGGGTCCTGGGCGGGAACTTTCCTGCCCAGCCCAGTTTGGGCCCGATTTTGAATTTTGAACTTCATTTTCTAAACTGTTCCTGGCTGTTTGAATTTTAAACTGAATTCTGAAACTTCTGGAGGTCATATCTCCTTCATACGAGTCCGTTTTACACAAACTCGGACTCTATCTCAAGCGGAATTCCGAGACGAACGCAATGGCATAACCCGTTTCCATTAATTCTTTGATTTGAAATTAATTATACTTTAATTCATTAATTTACTGTTAATGGAAAATCCGGGGTGTTACATTTGAACTCCATCCTTACGGTCAAAATCTTTATGGTTTGGGGAATCAATTTCATGGGCGCATTCCCGAACTCCATTGGAAACCTATATATTCTTCTTCCTGTCAACTATGTTTTAAAATGGGTCGAAGCTGTTCCGTCTAAAATCAATGATCATAAAATTGTTATGAAATTTCTTAAATAAAACATCTTTCCGAGGTTTGGCATATCTCGCACAATAATAAGCAATAATGGAACACAATTTTAAAATCGGTATTCAGAAATTTTGATGAAAAACTACTCGATGTCCCATAAGTTATCCACTATATATCATCCACAAACTTGTAGTTAAGTTGATGTTTCAAATTGACGCACAAAATAAATCTTAGAGAAAACTTAAAAAAAATGTAGAGATTGATCACAGAAATTAACTAATGCACTTTTGACTTACCGTACTGCTTTTATAAGTAATCCACGAATGTCCATTTCCGATTAGTCTAAGGTAAAGCCTGTCACTTACCCATTGAACTTGAAAATAAAGCACTTTGGGCAATAAAAAAACATAAACTCTGATCTTGAATAAGTTGGTGAAAATCAAAAATTGCAGCCCAATAAGTTAGAAGAACTTAGGCACGATGCGTATGAAAATGCGAAAATTTACAAGGAAAAAACCAAAGTGTTTCATGACAAGTCAATCCTAAGAAAATCATTTTTACCAAATCAAAATGTTACATTATATAACTCATGACTTCATCTATTCCCAAAGAAGTTAAAAATGAGATGGACCAGACCGTATGTTGTTCGAACTGTTTTTTCACACGGTTCCATCGAAATAGAGAACTTTAGGGGCTAATCGATTTTCAAAGTCAACGGCAGCGCCTAAAACCATTTTTGGAATTGCCCTATGATCGAGAGGAGGAGCTCATGATTCTTCGTGACCTTTTTTATGTCTAGTAAGAAATTTTAACCCTCCTTTGTAAAGATACAAATATTTTTCTCTTATTCGTCCATTATGTCGAGCTGTGACCATGGGAGACCATCGAAATCAAGTGTGGAGGAGTCTCGTTTTCATTTTATTTTGCATTGCTTAGGCTTGCACTTTATTTCCTTTAAAAAAAGGAAATAAAATTGCATTTTAATTTACTTTTAAATAAACAAGATGAAGTAAGCATACAATTTTGATCGTAAAATTAAAATTGTGTAAAATTACTACTTTTAATGGATAACAAAAGAAAAAATTAAAGTAAGGGGAACTTTAGCGTAACTGGTATATAGGGAGATATTTCAGTTATGATTATGAAGGTTTTTATAAATTGTAGTCTTCAATTAAAAGAGTTATTGATTTAAAGTACTCGTGATGACATTTTCGATCTTTTAAGTTATGCTAACATATTCTTGATTAACTCTATCTTATCAGAAAAATATGTGTATATACATTTTTAAAGGTTTAATAAAGCTTAGAGTCTTCATGATTATGTATTCAATCTCATTTAAAATTCCTCGCGATTATCCATGAGTGAATAACATTAATCTCATTTATATGTGCTTTCATTCTCATTTAAAAGTCCTCATGGTCATGCATGAATGGAATTCGTACAAAAGAAGAATAAGAGTCTAATTATTCTTTTAATCTCATTTATAAGTCCTAACAGTTAAGCATGGTAAGAAAATACAGGAGATTTTCCTCAGTTAATCTGAGCTTGGCTTGTATATATAATGTTAATGTTAATAATTTTTGTAAATAATAATAAGAGGGAATAAGCAACTGAAATCTAAGAACTATCTTTGCGTATTGGACCTAACTTGTTATTCAAAAAGAAATAAAAATGTCACTTTGCAAACGTTGATAATCGATTATAAAATTAACTTCATAATTGCACTACGTTTTCAACCGAAACAATTAACTAAACTAGAGGAGATTGTATTGATAACTTAGCTTTTGTTTGAAGTTTTGAAATTTCATGATAATGACCCAAAACATGTATTTAACTTACTCGTATCAATTTTAAAAGTAAATTCTCCCTTTGAAATATTTTTTCCCAAAATGTGCATTCATTTTGTAAATAAAACTTGCATTTAGGAACTTTTTTGCTTTACATTTGGATTTTGTGGGTAGTATCCGCTAAAACCTCACGAGGCATCACTCGTCCTACTACGGAGACCCAAAGGTTTAACATCTTGTTGCATACGCCCAGTGCAATTGTGCTTTAGTGTTTCTCCTTTATTCGATGATGAATAAAAAGATAAATGTGTGGGCATTTGATATGCACGTAAAGTGCGTACTTATAGTTGCATAATTAATTAATTTAATTTAATAAATGAACACATTAGGGTATTTTACATGACTAAATTGTAATGACCCGCCTTTTTGATAGATTCTCGCCGGTAGTTAAACCAACTTAAATCGTTCATAAAGACGGATGGTTATAGGTACTAACATACTTGAACACAAATAACAGAACTTTTATTTCATTACAAAAAATTTACATCAGAATTACAAGGAATCAGAGAATACCATAAGCTCGGCGGAAACAAAACGAATGCTCTCAGCGGAAGAAGTATCATCCAAACCCTAAACTCTTAGCTCTAAATTTGAAAACAGCTCGTAAACTAACCTGCAAATTAAACTACTAGCTGCCCATGCAAAATATAGGACTTAGAGTTTAGGTGTGGAAAATAATAAACTTCAGGTCAGTCATTGGACTGGTGTGAGAACTCAAAACTGTTTTTTATATGCATATGGTTTATCTTAAAGTTGGTAATTTCAACGAACCACGCCGCTATCGCGAAACGGGTTTACTCCACGTGAAATCCCATGCACAAAAATTTGCAATGACTTTGGAAAATGAATCTATCATAAGCTTGTCCCACATCACACAATGTAAGCGCACACCAAATGGGTGAATTTGCTTTATGATAACCAAATATGCTTTAATACATGAAAATCCTCTTTTAATATTATCATTAGTGCGTAGTGTTGAAAACCATTTTGCAAATAAATATATAAATCTTAGCAAGCATAGTAACTATGCCCACGTATATAGTTTACAAACAAATCGAATGGCTCATATTAGTTATTGGGGTTTCCAACATGATGGTTCCTGGCATGAAAGATCAATCGAGGACACGAAGCTAAGTATCTCCCTGTTAACATTCAGACAATGGACACCTAATACATAGCGTGAAAGTATACTTCGGTTAACATCCAGACTCGGACACCGTATATACTTTATTCCCTCAGGTTTCGAAAATGGATCCATTCGCCGAAGCTTTCGAGTTTCAAAAGAGATTATTTATATTTATACAACCTAACCGCCAGTTCACCATCATTCCGGTGTGTGAGGTTCATTGAGGTCATGATACAGGCAAAGCTACGCTTAATAAGCCATGCTTTGGTCATTACTAGCTCATTTCATAACTCGAGTATGCCACATTTTCCATTCACCACATGTCACTAATTTCGATTAATACATAACCTCTAAGTTCATATGACTTAGAGTCAAGAATACTTCCATTGCCACAAATTCGATATGTATTAACATAAATCAGTGCTACGTAGTTTATTACAATGTCAGACACACAATCCATATAATTCCGATCTGGGTTTGAACGGAACAAAATCTGAAAAATCTCCAAATATATTCAGATCTCGTGCCACTTTAACCTCGTATTGGGTGATCGGCCCAACCGAGACATTGGCAATCAATCCAAGCAATTCGAAGATAATCGGTCTTCACTTATCGATTTCCAAGTCTTTGATTATTTATAGCGTCGTATTATTACTTGGAATGGTTTTCGAACATATATTCGATCCCAGTCTTTCCAAGCAATAAGCGTATTTAAAACGATAGTTATGGATTATACATGACTTCGATTCAAACCTTCTTCCACAACATTATTAATTTATTTACAAAACAAAGTTGGATTCGTTTAAATTTCAAAAAATCCCTTACCATTTTAATTCTTCTTTTTGGATCAAGTATTCGTATTCTCCAACCTTATATTTCAAACATGATTCTTTATTCGTCGTTATCATTCTATAAATCTTCTTAATTTATAAAGCTTAATTCAGATTTAAGTTTCAATTCACGATAATTTAACAATTTTGATATTTCCAATATAAGTTTAAGTTAGGTTAAATCGACTTATACTAGATATCAATTCGTAGACCTGGCGAAACACTATCAGAATCTTAATGAAAATGTTTTAATGATTTCTGATAATATTCGTCCAGCCCTGGAAAATTTATATCGAATATTCGAAGATTAACTCTACCTATACTCGTTTTTTTTAAATTCAAATTTCCAATATCTTATTTAAAATAAAAATCTTTAAATTAAACTCCATACTGAATAACTTTAGTTCTTTAAAATCCTTCAAAATGTTTAACAAAACCATTTTTCAAAAGTTTACGATTTATAAACCTAAAACTCAGTTGTTTCAAAGAATGTTAACCTTTACACTGAATAACATTACAAATATGCTATCTACTGGCCATTTAAATAAAATTGATCCGAAATCATTCGAAATTCAAATATTTTATCTTTAACCACTTTTAATTAATAAAATAAGTTTTATCGTAATTTCTCCAAATTTTTAATAATTTATATAAACCTGTTTTATTTGATTTCCTATTGCGGTCGTCAAACTACACGTATAGCGACCTTTTCAAATTTTGTTTCAAACATAACTTGAAAACCGTATGTCGAAATTTGAAAATTTAATTTCTAATCAGAAGTTGTTATTATTAATAGAAATCCAACGTTTTTTTGTTTTGCGTTAATCCGATTTGAAATGTTCAAGTTATAGTCGTTTGAAATTCAATATCAATATTATTGAACTGTCACTACGCAACTCTTCAATTCAACCATAAAATGATATGATGTAAATCGTCCCATTTCTTCTCAAAATAAACTTAACTTTCAAACCTTAAATTTTTAAACCATATTCCAAATATTATTTTATCTTCACGTTGAGTTCCAAAATCACCTTACTTCGAAATCATTGCTTCAAACTTCCATATATTTATTTCAAAAATAACTCAGAACTTAAAATAATATTTTCCAAATCTACTTTTCAAATTGATATAACTTAATAATTAATTTCTCAAAACTCGTTTAATTGCATTCGAATTTACCGCTAGTCGTTATACCGTCAATTATTTGAATAAAACTCATTTCAAATCATTTTCCGATATTAACTTAAAAATTTAATTCAAAGTGTAATAGCATATAATAATAGGAAAAATATTTCCATTTCAATTTTAATAGAAAATCAATAAAATATTTTCCAATGTTTAATTATTACAAGGCGTATCATCAAATAATGAAATCAAAATATATATAATTTTCAATATCACTTTATTGTTTAAATTCAAATCTTATTTCAACTTCGATAATCCAAAATTAGTTTAGAACCCTTTTCTTTCGAATCTGTCTTTGACAACAATCGTTAATCATTCACAATTTAGATTTTCAACCTGCTTGACACTAAATTCGAATAACTTTTCAACTATTTTAATATTTAAATAGTCGTTCACGGGAAGGAAATAAAATCGATTATTCGCATAATTCCATAACCGCAGTGTGTGATGCAACCATCAACAAACAATCATATGAACATTAATCCATCCATTGCAAACACAACAATTGGAACAACCAATTTCCTTTGTGTGCCAGCGCGTTATGTTCGATAATGCGTAGTGTTCAGTGCGCTTAACTGTAACACCCCACCTCCGCCAATGTCACTCTTGCAAGCGCACTAGCTTTGGAGGGGCGTTGAACGAGGTAAACACGCATGCAGATATCACAAGACAGAACATATAAGTAAAAGCAGAGTAAATAAAGCAGCGGGTAAAAACTAACATTTCAAAACCATAGTCAAGTTACATCAAAGTACTTGGTCATTATTTTTCCACAAAACAAAGTCTAGAAACATAAACTGAAAACTGGAAAAAAAACATAAAGTAACTATCCCCAAAGTAGAATAAAGCCATAGCATGCTCAAGTCCAAACCGTACATGAGCTATCCAGAAAAGCAGCTAAGGATCCAAGCTAGGTGCTAGTATTCCCACCCTGAGAACCTGGTGGGGGGGGGAACGGAAGAAAAGAGGCGAAAGAAAACGGGTCAGTCAAAAAGACTGGTAAGTCCTACCTACTATTAGTACAAAAACTAATAAAGTTTACTGGACATGTAAAACAGAGATGAAACATAGGGTGATAACTGGCATGGTGAAAAGTTAACAAGATAGATCAAATGTGGCATCGCATATACAAGGTTAAGTTGCACCAGGTGTACTAGTATTCTAATCCATGTCAAGTATAAACAAGAAATGATCCCTTGGCCCAAAGCTGGCCCAAACTCATGAGATGACCTAAATCAAGGTCCAACTACTCGGTCTAGTCGATCGGCTCCCTATAAGCCTAACTCGTGGTGTATCGGTGTCATACGACTTAATCATGGAATGTAGTTAACTGTGCAAGGTCCACCCTAGGGTGTATCCAGCCCTAGGGTGTAAACCACAGACACAATTCAAGCACGCACAATCTAAACCTACTGGTGCCCATGTTCAACTCCGGACTTAATGTGCACGACCATGGTCCGCCTGAACAACCGGTGCACCATTCAGCCGTCTCTTTTGGTCTCTTACAATCAGTCCAGTAATCATGCCCAACCCTAGCCTAGTCTAGGGTATCCAGATACTCCCAAGTGGGTTACTGCTGAAAAGGACCACGTAACTAGGATTTCAAGCGGGTTAAGTGTGGTTAACCCTATCCTAACCATGTATTGAGTTGGTCAAGTGTATCCAAGCAGTTCATGTCTTATCCCTATCAATACATCGTGTTTAATTGGTTAAGTATTCAAGTAGTCCATGACTTAACCCTACCAACCCATCGTGTTTAATTGGTTAAGTATTCAAGTGGTCCATGACTTAACCCTATCATGTGGCATTAATTAATTTAATGCACCCAACCTCTCACATTAGACCTTGTTGTGGTTACTAGTTAATCCTGGCGGGTCCGGGTAGCTTTACACCACAACTTCGTCTAACCTCGGGTTTCAAGTGCGACATGTCCAACTACTCACATTAGGTCCTATTGCTTGTAGCCACTAGTTAAGCCAGTCGGTTCCGGGTAGATTTATGCTACAAACTCAACCCAACCCCGAGTTGGCCATTCTCATGTTTTCTAGAAGTCATGTCCAAGTTCATGTTCATGTTCCAAGCATAATCACATGCCATATTTCGTGTCATTTTTCAAGTCATGATTTTGTGTCATTTTAGTTTACCCATAACGTAACCCCATCGCATGTAAGTTCGCATAAATGCAAATAGATCTCAAAGAGGGAACTTTAGAAGCATGACATAACTAATAAGGTTTGGCCACAAGTTAAACATGGTGGCATATGAGGCAAATGTGTTCATAAACTTGCATATTACATTATAAGCCTCAAAACATGCATGATACCAAACTTTAGCAAAATAGGTGAAACATGGTCATAAATGACATAGGATGATAGCTAGTGATTCACATATAACATCATATGCAAGATAACATAAGGGTTATGAGAGTTTCTATGTTGCTTTATGCAACATTTCAAATCAAAGCTCATAGCTTTCTATGCACAAAGTCAAGGTGATAGCTTTACAAACATGCATAGAATAAATCTATGCATAACATGATAGAATCAAAGCTCAAATCAGACTTAGGCCCAAACTCAAACTTGCAACATGTCATATTTAACTTCATAGTTAGAATCTAAGAGTAGAATAGGGCTTACAATGCTACGAAGACCTATAAAATAAAATAAGATTGAGACGAAGCCACTAGCAACTCTAAAAACCCCCAAATGAATACAAGCTCCAAGTTGTCTTGAGAAACAAGAGGCTCCTTTGATTTGTATGAAGAAAGATCCTTGTTTTAATGAAGAAAGATTGAACTTTGGCCTTGAATCAAACTTTGAAACTCTCAAACAAGCTTAGAAACTCTCATATGAATGAAGATGGAGGCTATAACAAGAGGGTGGAGGCCATGATTAAACATTTTGGCATAATCTAGTTGTAGGATTGATTTATGATGGTTTAGGCTAGGTATTAGGCTCCTTTTATAGAAGTTTAGGTTAGTTTAGGCCGTAGGATTAACCCTAATTCAGATCTGAGCCTTTAAAATCCGTCACAAGCCTCCAAACATGTCTTGAGAAACAAGTCAGGTGCACCCAGGCCAAACTGGCCGACCACCCAAGTCGACAGGGGTGTCGACTGGGCAGTCGACACCACCTGGGGTGTGTCGACTCCCCAGTCGACTTGGGGGTGGCGGGAATTTTTCCCGCCTGTTCTGCTTGGCTGAATTTGAATTCTGAATTCAAATTTGAACTGTTTTTGAACTTGAAATTTTCTGAAAACTTCGACGGGCCATAACTTGGTCATACAGACTCCGATTTTCGAAAACTCGGACTCTATTTCGCGTATTTTTCCGAGATGAACGTTATGGCACAGCCCGTTTCCCTTGATTCAGATTTTATCATTTAATTCTGCCTTGGTTTATGTTATAACATGTTATTTAAAAATACGGGTTGTTACATTCTCCCCTCCTTACAGGATTTCGTCCCCGAAATCTTCAAGTTAGGAAGAACATATCCTACCATCGATCATCCATCTACTCAAAACATCATCCACGAGCAGTCATTGTCCTTAAAAGATTTATAACGTTGTACGAACATATGCGAAAAGTGTGTGTATATGTACTTATCTAATGCGAAAATCAGGCGGTTACTGATTCAGTAAACCTCCTTAATGCAAAGTATGTTAGTGAAATGATTCCATATGTATGCAAATTCCTAACATAATTCATAATCTCTATATGATTGCACATAACATTCATCCATATGCAACATCCACGTGATAGCATAACAAGTTTCATCCATGGATAGGTATAAGCACTCATGCATATGCAATATGAAAGTGTGTGAGCTGATCTTAGTGCCTAATGTGTATCATGCATCCACGAGTATCCGCTTGCAAACACTTGCAACCACTTGTAAACATCAAGCATAACATGTTTCAAATACATGTTTCATCCAAAGGGTTTCAACCTAAGGTTCTCATGACAAGGTTAACGAGATAACAAGATAAACATGGATAGCAAAAGAAAGATATGCTAACTAGGAAAAGAGATTGAAAATGTACCGTCAAAAAGAAATGGATAAAGCCCATGCATCTTCTCCTCGGTTTCCCAAGTTGCATCCTCTTCAGCCTCACTCCACTGAACCTTCACCAATTTGACTTCTCAATTTCTTAGCTTCTTGATCTCCGTTCCCAAGATACGAATCGGTGCTCTCCTCAAGGTTGCATCTTTCTCTATCTCCACGTCTTCAAGAATGCTAGGTTCAACCACCTCAGCGGACTCATGTAGGCACTTTCGGAGATGCGAGACATGAAAGACATTATGCACTCCGGCCAGCTTCTCGGGCAATTCCACCTTATAAGCCATCTTCCCAATTCTCTCTATGATAGGGAAGGGTCCTACGAACCTTGGTGCCAGCTTCCCAACTACTCCAAAACGAACCACATTACGCAATGGAGAAACCTTCACGAAAACCATATCTCCAACTTCGAATTCCAAATCTGTCCTTCGCTTGTCAACATAGGATTTCTGCCTATCTTGGGCCGTTTTCATCCTTCTTCTCACCAATTCAACTTTCTCGGAGGTGTCTTGTATTATATCGGGCCCAAGCATAAGTTTATCCGTTGTCTCCCACCAACAAGATGGTGACCTACACGGCCTCCCATACAAAGCTTCAAATGGTGCCATCCCTATGCTAGCTTGATAGCTATTATTATAAGCAAACTCTACAAGAGGAAGGTGGTCTTCCCAAGTAACACCAAAGTCAAGCACACAAAGCCTCAAAAGATCTTCTAGCACTCTATTCACCCTTTCGGTTTGGCCATCCGTCTGGGGGTGATAGGCTGTACTTAAATTCAGTCGCGTACCCATCGCTTCTTGCAAACTATTCCAGAACTAGCTAGTGAAGATTGGGTCACGATCGCTAACTATGCTAGAAGGAACTCCATGCAATCGCACTATCTCTCGAAGATAAACAGATGCTAGCCATGATGCGGTCCTCTTGCTCTTCATTGGAATGAAATGAGCACTCTTCGTAAGTCTGTCAACTATGACCCACATGCTCGTATTCCCTTTCCTTGACCTAGGTAATCCATCCACAAAATCTATAGAGATACTTTCCCACTTCCATTACGGGACCTCCAATGGATGTAATAGCCCACCGGGTTTCTTCGACTCGGCTTTCACTTGTTGGCACACCATGCACTTTGAAACATACTCTGCCACATCCTTCTTCATTCCAGCCCAAAAGAAAATGCGCTTCATATCCCTATACATCTTATCTCCTCCAGGATGTATAGTCATCTTTGAGTGATGCGCTTCTTCGAAAATTTTATGCACCAAGTCTCCCACTTGTGGAACGCATAGCCTTCCATCACGCCTTAGCCAACCCTTGTCATCAATAGTATATCTCGCAAGGTGACTAGACGTCTCACCACGAATCAACTTGTCCATGACCTTGACTATTTGCGGGTCTTCCTTCTGCGAAGTCCCTACTTGATCAAGAAGTGTAGGTCTAAGCTCAAGAGATGCTAACGAACCCGTCATCGACTCAACAGCCGTTGTGAAATCAAAGGTTGCCAAGAACTCTAGGCTCTTCATCTCTACAAACAAGGGATTCAAAGTCAACCTTCTTCTGCTTGACGCATCTGCCACAACATTGCCCTTGCCAGGGGTATAAGCTAGTCATATGATGCCAAGAATTCCATCCACCTTTGCTGCCTTAGATTCAAATCTTTCTGCGAGAAGAGGTACTTGAGCGACTTGTGATCAGTATATAACTCAAACCTTTCGCCTAGAAGATAGTGGCGCCAGGATTTGAGTGCAAAGACGATCGCCGCCAATTCCAAATCATGAGTGGGATAGTTCTTCTCATGAACTTTAAGTTGCCTACCCCCGTAACATATCACTCTTACTTCTTGCATCAGAACAGCACCTAACCCCGTGCCACATGCATCGGTGTATACGGTAAACATCTTACCGCCATCGGGTAATGCCAAAACTGGAGTTGTAGTAAGGGTCCTCTTGAGCCTTTGAAAAGCAAGCTCACACTCTAAGTCCCATGCAAAGACTATGTTCTTCTTCGTCAACTTAGTAAGAGGAGCTGAAATCCTAGCGAAGTCCTTAATGAACTTCCTATAATATCCTGCCAGACCGAGAAAGCTTCTTACTTCAGTTGCATTCTTCGGAACTTTCCAGTCTTGTACCGCTACCACTTTAGCGGGATCCACAGCTATGCCTTGCTTAGAAACTATATGCCCAAGGAACCGAACTTCCCTTCTCCAAAAATGGCATTTGGAGAACTTGGCTTTCAACTGATGGGCTCTAAGCGTATCCATCACTTCCTTGAGATGTCTAGCATGTTCTTCCTCATCCTTTGAGAAGATCAGAATATCATCCACGAAGACAACCACAAACTTGTTAAGGGACTCCCTGAACACCCTACTCATCAAATCTACGAAGTAGGCGGGTGCATTAGTCAAACCGAATGGCATGACAAGACATTCAACGAATCCATCTGGAGTCCTAAACGCAGTCTTATCAATACTATCCTCAGCCACTCTAAGCTGATGGAATCCGGAGCCTAAATCGAGCTGAGAGAAAATAGAAGCACCAACAAGCTGGTCAAAGAGGTCATCAATCCTCGGTAACGGGTGCCTATTCTTCTTTGTCAGCTTGTTCAACTCTCGATAATCAACACATAGACGAAGCGAACCATCCACCTTAGTAGCGAACACCACAGGAGCACCCCATTCAGAAATGCTTCACCTAATAAAATTCTTCTCAAGCAACTCCTTGATTTGCTTACTGAGCTCTCTTCTTTCTCGCGGGGCCATGTGCCTAACGGGCAATGAAACTGGCTTGGCATTATCAACAAGATAAATGCGAAAATCTATCTCTCGTTTAGGGGGTAACCCCTTAACCTCTTCAAAGACATCAGGATATTCTCGGACCACCCTTATAGATTGCAGATCATCGATGGACGAGTCAAGAGATTCAAGATAACATAACATGACGGGATCCAGCGGGTTGCAAGAAATCTCTAGGGTATTACCGAGGCGAGTCATGAGCCTCACCACCCTATGCTCACAATCGAGAATGGCTCCATAACTGGACAACCAATCCATGCCCAAAATAAACCCGTATCCCGTGAACTCGAGAACATAAGCATTACACGTGAATTCTACGGTCAAGATAGAAATCCTCAAATCCATACAAATCATAGATAGATGGGCGGAACCCCCAATTGGATTTGAAACACTAACGGGATCCTCAACTAGACTAGTACTTAGGTGCAACCTTTCAACAATGTCAGAAGAAATAAAAGTATGCGATGCACCAGAATCAAATAAAGTGCGAACAGGAAAATCAGAAATGTAAACAAGGCTTTCTACATAAATACTACCTCGGTCCTAAACTGGAATAGTGTTGAGAGCATGCACTTGCCCTCCAGAAGGTCCTACACGCTGAGTCTGCCCTTGCCCTTGTCCTTGCTTCTTGGGGCAATCTTTGCTAAGGTGTCCAGTCTCTCCACAATGGAAGCATTCGCCCAACTTCCTCTTCTTCTTCCTACAATCTTTGGCTATGTGCCCAACGATCCCACAGTAGTTGCACTTCCTTGTGTCCCTTGCCTTGTTGTTGTTGTTGGCCTTGTTACCCTTGTTGTTCTTGTTGTTCTTGTTGCTCTGGTTGCTCTGATTGCCTCCCCACTTGGAGTCCGCCTTCTTGGTTTGAGTCTCATTCGGCTTGACTTCTTTCTTGCCATTCTTATCATCTACCTGAAGCAATGCCATGTCTACTAGGTTTTCAAAAGTGGCCCCCATGGGTATATGAGACATGACTAAACCTTGTAATGGCTCATTCAACACTCGTGCAAAGCGTAAAGCCTTCTTCTGGGGAGTATTAACCATGTCCAAACCGAATCGAGCAAGCTGGTTAAACTTATTCACATACTCCCTCATTGTCATGTCCCCTTGCTTCAAAGATATAAACTTCTCCAATTGCAGATTCACCTCAGCAGATGATAGAAACTTAAGCCCAAACCTCGTCCTAAAGTCGGCCCAAGTCTCTATAGGCCTAGTAGCGTTGGTGACCTCCCACCAATAAGCAGCTTCCTCTTTCAATAGCCATACTGCCAACAGAACTTTTCTACGGTCTTCCACATCAAAGATGGAGAAGAGATCTTCAGTTTCTTTCAACCAATTTCTTGCCTCAACAAAAGTCTCCGTCCTAATAAAATTCTTGCCACCCATCGCCTTGAAGTCTTTGCAAACCTTTGTGAAATCTGCTTGTGGATGCTGAGGAGGAGGAGGAGGAGGAACCTCAGTTACGATGGGAGTGTTTGCTGGTCCTACATCGTTGGCACTAGCTTCCAAGTACCTCCGGAACCATCCGGGAATGGTTACTCCCTTGGGAAGGTTAAGATCGGCCATGCTGAAAAAAGGGAAAAGATAGATTTAGAACGAGGAAACAAAGGATAGTGCTAATGGCTTTTGGTGAATAGCCTTTTAAAATAAAATAGACTTTTCTTGGAAAATACTTAATTTGTTTTGAAAATAGTTTTTCAAAAGGTAAGTTTTAAAAACCTTTTGCTCAGATCTTGTAAACCTTATGCTCTGATACCAAATGTAACACCCCACCTCCGCCAATATCACTCTTGCAAGTGCACTAGCTTTGGAGGGGTGTTGAACGAGGTAAACATGCATGCAGATATCACAAGACAGAACATATAAGTAAAAGCAGAGTAAATAAACAGCGGGTAAAAACTAACATTTCAAAACCATAGTCAAGTTACATCAAAGTACTTGGTCATTATTTTTCCACAAAACAAAGTCTAGAAACATAAACTGAAAACTGGAAAAAAAACATAAAGTAACTATCCCCAAAGTAGAATAAAGCCATAACATGCTCAAGTCCAAACCGTATATGAGCTATCCAGAAAAGAATCTAAAGATCCAAGCTAGGTGCTAGTATTCCCACCCTGAGAACCTGGAGGGGGGGGGGGGGGAACGGAAGAAAAGAGGCGAAAGAAAACGGGTTAGTCAAAAAGACTGGTAAGTCCTACCTACTATTAGTATAAAAACTAATAAAGTTAACTGGACATGTAAAATAGAGATGAAACATAGGGTGATAACTGGCATGGTGAAAAGTTAACAAGATAGATCAAATGTGGTATCGCATATACAAGGTTAAGTTGCACTAGGTGTACTAGTATTCTAATCCATGTCAAGTATAAACAAGAAATGATCCCTTGGCCCAAAACTGGCCCAAACTCATGAGATGACCTAAATTAAGGTCCAACTACTCGGTCTAGTCGATCGGCTCCCTATAAGCCTAGCTCGTGGTGTATCGGTGTCATACGGCTTAATCATGGAATGTAGTTAACTGTGCAAGGTCCACCCTAGGGTGTATCCAGCCCTAGGGTGTAAACCACAGACACAATTCAAGCACGCACAGTCTAAACCTACTGGTGCCCATGTTCAACTCCGGACTTAATGTGCACGACCATGGTCCGCCTGAACAACCGGTGCACCATTCAGCCGTCTCTTTTGGTCTCTTACAATCAGTACAGTAATCGTGCCCCACCTTAGCCTAGTCCAGGGTATCCAGATACTCCCAAGTGGGTTACTGCTGAAAAGGACCACGTAACTAGGATTTCAAGCGGGTTAAGTGTGGTTAACCCTATCCTAACCATGTATTGAGTTGGTCAAGTGTATCAAAGCAGTTCATGACTTAACCCTATCAATACATTGTGTTTAATTGGTTAAGTATTCAAGTAGTCCATGACTTAACCCTACCAACCCATCGTGTTTAATTGGTTAAGTATTCAAGTGGTCCATGACTTAACCCTATCATGTGGCATTAATTAATTTAATGCACCCAACCTCTCACATTAGACCTTGTTGTGGTTACTAGTTAAGCCGGGCGGGTCCGGGTAGCTTTACACCACAACTTAGTCTAACCTCGGGTTTCAAGTGCGACATGACCAACTACTCACATTGGGTCCTATTGCTTGTAGCCACTAGTTAAGTCGGTCGGTTCCGGGTAGATTTATGCTACAAACTCAACCCAACCTCGAGTTGGCCATTCTCATGTTTTCTAGAAGTCATGTCCAAGTTCATGTTCATGTTCCAAGCATAATCACATGCCATATTTCGTGTCATTTTTCAAGTCATGAATTTGTGTTATTTTAGTTTACCCATAACGTAACCCTATCGCATGTAAGTTCGCATAAACGCAAATAGATCTCAAAGAGGGAACTTTAGAAGCATGACATAACTAATAAGGTTTGGCCACAAGTTAAACATGGTGGCATATGAGGCAAATGTGTTCATAAACTTGCTTATTACATTATAAGCCTCAAAACATGCATGATACCAAACTTTAGCAAAATAGGTGAAACATGGTCATAAATGACATAGGATGATAGCTAGTGATTCGCATATAACATCATACGCAAGATAACATAAGGGTTATGAGAGTTTCTATGTTGCTTTATGCAACATTTCAAATCAAAGCTCATAGCTTTCTATGCACAAAGTCAAGGTGATAGCTTTACAAACATGCATAGAATAAATCTATGCATAACATGATAGAATCAAAGCACTAAACATACTTAGGCCCAAACTCAAACTTGCAACATGTCATATTTAACTTCATGGTTAGAATCTCAGAGTAGAATAGGGCTTACAATGCTATGAAGACCTATAAAACAAAATAAGATTGAGACGAAGCCATTAGTAACTCTAAAAACCCCCAAATGAATACAAGCTCCAAGTTGTCTTGAGAAATAAGAGGCTCCTTCGATTTGTATGAAGAAATATCCTTGTTTTAATGAAGAAAGATTGAACTTTGGCCTTGAATCAAACTTAGAAACTCTCAAACAAGCTTAGAAACTCTCATATGAATGAAGATGGAGGCTATGACAAGAGGGTGGAGGCCATGATTATACATTTTGGCATAATCTAGTTGTAGGATTGATTTATGATGGTTTTTGCTAGGTATTAGGGTCCTTTTATAGAAGTTTAGGTTAGTTTAGGCCATAGGATTAACGCTAATTCAGATCTGAGCCTTTAAAATCCTTCACAAGCCTCCAAACATGTCTTGAGGAACAAGTCAGGTGCACCCAGGCCAGACTGGCCGACCACCCAAGTCGACAGGGGTGTCGACTGGGCAGTTGACACCACCTGGGGTGTGTCGACTCCCAAGTCGACTCCCCAGTCGACTTGGGGGTGGCGGGAATTTTTCCCGCCTGTTCTGCTCAGCTGAATTTGAATTCTGAATTCAAATTTGAACTGTTTTTGAACTTGAAATTTTCTGAAAACTTCGACGGGCCATAACTTGGTCATACGGACTCCGATTTTCGAATCTCGGACTCTATTTCGCGTATTTTTCCGAGACGAACGCAATGGCATAGCCCGTTTCCCTTGATTCAGATTTTATCATTTAATTCTGCCTTGGTTTATGTTATAACATGTTATTTATAAATAGGGATTGTTACATTAACTATATGAACATTCATCCAACAATACATAATACAACCACTAACATCCATAACAATCAAATGATGTTAACCATTATAATCAACCAATTAAAATCTACTGTTTATACTAATTTAAAATAATTTTAAATTAGATGTTCTCACGTTCATGCCTCCTATTTCTTCACCGATGAGCTTCTGCTCAATGGTAAACAACCATGTACAAGCTTACGGACAACTCTAACTTTTTCGTGTATAACGTCCAACTCGTATTAACCGTGAACCAATCCTTGAATGAATTACGGACTCTGCAATCGCATGTTGTCCCTTTTCATTAACATACATATATAAATATATAGTATATACTTAAATTTAAACACGTTGATACCAACATATCTTAATTTCTTAAAACTAGAGGAGGTCTGGGCTACCATGCTGGGACCGAGGAAGCTGGCTAGTGGACCTGGATGGTCGGACGGGTTCTGAGCGAGCTTAACGTGGGTGGAGATATACAAAAAGTGGCGGAAAAGTTTTTCTTCTTTTACTATGGCGTAGGGTGTAAATGGAAGCGCTTCAGCTAAATGAAGAGGAGAGAGAAGAGCTGAGTGGGTGACTGCTGTAGCTGGGCAGAATTGGGTGGCGGTCGGTAGCGCAGGTGAACTGGCGGCGGAGTGGTCGGAGCCATGGAGGCTGAGAGGTTGTTTTTAAGTAGGAAAGCTTGTAATTTTTTTTGCTGGATAGGTGTCAGAGGCGACTGTTAGGAGAGGAGGCGGACTGAGAGCTCAGAGGGGCGGCGGCTTGGCTGAGGTGTTCGGCGGCGGTGGCACTGATTGGAGGCGCGAGGCGGTGCAGATGGGAGCGGAGGTGGTGGAATGAGGAAGTTCAACAGAAAAGGTGGTGGGATGATTATTTCCTTTTTGCGGAGGTACGAAAGTATATGGTGGAAGGAACAATACGATGGAGGGAGAAACAGTGTACGGGAAGAAGGAATTTCGTAAAATCAGATGAGTTCTTTCACGAGGAAGGTAATTATGAAATGGGGAGAGAGGACCGAAAAATGAGGTGTTGAACGTTTCCATTTCCTCCTTTTAAAATTTTAATTTCCATATATTTTTCAGTCTAATTAAGACACTTGGCATACAAGGCTCATGCAAAAGGACACATGTTTCTTTATTAAAAATTCAACCAATGCATGTTGACCAAATGTACTTATCTATTTATTTGTTAAATTTTTATTTTTAGCTACACCTTTGTAACAAACTTATATGTAACCAGTTTCAAACATCTTTATGCACCATAATATTACAACATACAATTTCAAAACATTATTTAAAAATATATATACTACTTCGAAAATTTATTAACAAAAATAATTATACGTTTTTAAATACTTAACAATCTTATTAAAACATATATAAACATCATATGTTGTAAAATTCTATATTTCACCAATTTTCATCAGTAAATGAAATACTATTACTTTATATATATATATATACACACACACACACACACACATATATATATATATATATATATATATATAACTTACCCAATATAAATCAAAATAAAAATATAAAATTCATATCTTATAATAAAATCATCATAAATCTTAAATTTTGAAATATAATACTTTTATTACTTTACAATCATATTCTTACACTAATAATACTATAGGCCATCAAAATTAGATAATATCAAGATAAAATAAATTCTTATAAATCAAACATATCCTTAAATAAAATTTAATTTTACAAAATCGTATTTATAAAACAAAACAAGATATTTATCAAACCAAAATATAAAAGCTTATTAAATAAATAATTTGTATCTTGTTAGCCTACTTTGTGAGCTAGGCTACACAAAGAGGAAACAACGAAAAGGTCATCAATCGGTTCGGATCGGATGAAGATAGCGCAAGAGGTAAGTAAAGATCAAGAATGCAGAGATTATATCGGATCGGATCGGAAGAGTATGGCATCAACATCATAAATCAGGTGGCTTCGGCGGTTCGGATCGGAGGAACAATTCAGCGGCATCAGAAGAAAGCAAGCAATCCCAACGGTTCAGATCGGATGAGTACGTCAGCAGCATTAAGGGACAGCAAGTTGCATCACCGGATCGGATCGGAGGCCCCGATCCGAACCTCTTTTTCCCTTTAAATCTTTAACCGTTACTACGCATATCCCCTGAATACTCGGACAAGATCTGACCATTTCTCCCACAATCTCCTACTGAATCGATGCGCTATAGCCATCTTGGAGCCTTCGAACCCGACTCTCAAGGGATGGATGCCACGTAATTCCGAACGGGAGCCACTTCGAGGAGATTTTTCACCTATAAATACACCATCTAGAGGCATTTGAAAGGATCTTTTGGAAAATTCTCAGTCCATACTTCCTCCATAGCCGAATTCTACAATCATATTCAGATCAAAGTCATCTCTTAAAGCCCATTTTTGAGAGATTTGAGTGAGTTTATGCATTGTAATTGTGAAGTTGAGTGAGAATCATTGCTATATTTGTATTCAAATCATCAATCAAAAGAAAACAAAGTGGACGTAGGCTCGTTAACGCCGAACCACTATAAATCGTGTGTTCTTTACTGCTTTTTGATTCTATTTCATTGAAATTATAACTAGTTTGGGTACTAGAACCAATTTTTGGTCTAACATTTTGGTGCTTTCACTAAGAAACTTCGAATTCTTAGCTTTCTCGGGATTATCATTCTACTATTTGGGCTCTCAAGTTCAAAGAAGTTAATCCCTTCTCTTTGACATCCTTCAGTATTTGTTGAATAAGCGTTGAAGAATCAAGTGTTATGGCTAAGACCAAAGGAAAGGAAGTGCAAGGAGCAAGGGGAAATGATGCTAGAGAAAATCAGCAAGCTATTGTGTTAACAAGGTCACGCGCTCAAAGCTTTGGAGCAGATCACTCCAACCAGGAGGATCCGAACCGGATCGGAGGTGCCGATCTGAACCGAGAGGAAACAAATCGGATCGTGTTAACACCGATCCGAACCGATGATGTTGGGGGCTCTCACTCACTCCATCCGAACCGCACTGACCAGGCTGCTGTGGACCGATCCGATCCGAACCAGAGTAAGGCTGGAAATTCTACTCGAGCTCCCTCCAACGCTCTGATTCCAGCCACGATGACTAATGTTCTGCCTGATCCACCTGCACCAATTACTCAGGGAGATTTTTCACGTTTTCTTGACATGCTTCAGAGCAATAAGGAAGCAATGGAAGCCCAAAGGCGTGACAACCTTCGCATGCAGGAAAATATGATCGCCATGGGTAGAGAATTACAAGAGCTCCGGAGACAGAGAACTCCTTCCCCACCACACCGTATTCCTACAGACGACTCGTGGGATCCGCGCATCGTCTGTAGGAATACGGTGTGGGGAATACCGTATTCCTACTCGGTCGATCGGGAGCGCAGAGAGCAACGTAGAGCGGCTGCCGCCAGAAACAGAAGGTTATCCCCTGATCAGGAACCCAGGGGTAATGCAAACATCAGATCTAGAGAGCCAGTGCAGAGATTAACCAACGTCGATGTATGGGCAATGGTGCGCCAGATTATGTTTGAGAGCCGGCGATATACTAATGAAGATTGGGGCATCGAGTGAAGTCATACCCCTTTCACAGATGACATCCTGAATTTCCAGTTTCCCCGATGATTTAACTTGCCTAAGATGGATCGATAATCAGGAAGAACAGACCCAAGGCAGCATCTGATGAGATATGCATGGTTCATGAACGCGGCAGCGGCTCCGGATGCCATAAAATGCAAAGCTTTTCCCATTTATCTTGAAGATGTAGCGTTAATGTGGTTCACTCGACTTCCTCCTCGGTCAGTGTCAAATTTCATAGAATTGAGCGAGCGTTTCATGAATTAGTTCCGACTCCATGCCCAAAAGTCCAAGACCGTCCCAGAATTGTCACGAGTTAAACAGGGTCCAGGAGAATCTTTGAAGTCATATTTGGATCGCTTCAACCTGGCTATCACCAAAGTCACTGATCCCCATGAGTCCACTATCCTGATGGCCTTGATTGAAGGAGTAGATCCCGACACAGAGTTCGGGGATTACTTGGCTGGAAAACCACCTCCTACAAGAGAATTATTCTATGAAAAGGCTAATGTCCGTTTAAGGCGAGAAGAAGCTAAGGCAAACCGGAAGAGAAAGTCCGAAGGGGCCTCGAAGGAAGGAGTCCAGAGTAATGTCGCCGTGAAACAGTCTGGTGACAGTTCAGGAAAAGTGGAAGTAATTGTTGGCAACCAGAGTGGTGGTAATAGAAACAGAAATGGGAACGGCAATAGAAGGAACGGAAACCGTGGGATAGCTCTAATAAAAGACCCAGATTCCAGAGTTTTGAAAATTACACGCTGTTAAATGATATGTTGGAGAACATTTATCTAGACACATACAGCATACTGCAATATAAAAGCCACCACCCAGAGATTATACTGAGAAGGAAATTGAAACAGGAAAGTTTTGTTTGTTTCATGGTACACACGGTCATTCCACAAATGAGCGTCGTCATTTGAGGGATATCGTTGAAAAATTGCTGCAGGAAGGGAAGTTGGATGAGTACAAGGCAGCCCCGAGGGACAGGGGGCAAGGGGGACAAGCCCCGAACCAAGAACAGCCTGCTTCAAAACCCACGGCTCAGCAAAAAGGTAAGAGGATCGTCATTAACTCCATTATAGGCGGGCCTCACTTAGTTGGTCGTAGTTTTAAAGCATTGGACCAGTATGTCAACGCCTCCAAGCATTATGAAGTAGGAGAGTGCAGCAGCCTTGAAGACGTCACTCCAATAAAACAGCAAAAAACAATGTTCGATGATGTCGTATTCCGTAATAGAGACGAGTTTGGAGTTCAATCCCCAACCAATGATCCGCTAGTGATAACCATGACAATTGCTCCTGCTCTGGTCCATAAGGTGCTAGTGGACAACAGAAGCTTGGTCAATATCCTCTTTAAGAAAGCCTTCGAACAAATGAGGCTCGAAGCAAAAGACTTAAAGCCACGTCAAGGACGGATACGCGGTTTTAACGGAGTATCTATAGCTCCAATGGGTTTTGTGGAATTACCAGTCACACTAGGGCAGGGGGATCGCCAGAGAGAAAGGATCATGTCGTTTGTAGTTCTGGATTTGGAGTCGCCTTACAATGCCTTCCTAAGCCGACCAGCCCTTGCTGAATTTAGGGCATGTATTGCGCCTTGGTGTTTGCTGCTAAAATTCCCGACTGACTCGGGAGTTGGGACGATGAGAGGCAACCAAGCTACGGGATGAGCTTGTTACGTGGCAGAGTTAAAGATGCTAATGAAGGGGCTAAATATAGATGCTAAAGACGATTCCGCCTCTCCAAATGGGGCCTCAACATAGCAATTAAGGGGTCCTGCCCCAAGAGAGTCGCCCTCAGATGTGCTCGAGGATATAGATCCCAGAGAGGATAGAGAACCTGGGGACATGAAGGCAACTCCTAATGAAATAACAGTCGACATACCTATTGATGAAACTGATCCAACAAAAGTACTGAAGATCGGCTTGCAACTAGATCCTGTTAGAGCAAGGGAATTGGCTGATTTCTTGAAGGCAAATCTGGATGTGTTTGCCTGGACTCACACTGGCATGTGTGGGATTTCGCCTACCATCATGAGCCACTCCTTGTGTATCAATCCAAAGCACCCACCAGTCAAGCAGAAGAGACGGATGTTAGGCCCAGAGCGGTCAACAGCTTTGAAAGAAGAAGTAGAAAAATTAAAAGGTAATGGATTCATTAAGGATTCAAAATATCCCAACTAGATATCGAATCCTGTCGTGGTCAAAAAGTCAAGTGGGAAGTGGAGAACGTGCATCGACTTTTCCGATTTGAACAAGGCTTGCCCGAAGGATAGTTTTCCTCTCCCCAGATTTGATCAACTAGTAGATTCAACTGCCGGGCATGAACTCTTATCCTTTATGGACGTCTATTCCGGGTACAACCAAAATCCCATGTATATGCCAGATCAAGAGCATACAAGCTTTATCACAGACTTGGGATTGTACTGTTACGTGGTGATGCCATTCGGGTTTAAAACTGCGGGAGCCACATACCAGCGCCTAGTCAACCGCATGTTCTACAATCAAATCGAGAAAACCATGGAAGTGTACGTGGATGATATGCTCGTGAAGTCAAGCAATCTCCCGATCATACAAAGGACTTGGCAGAAATGTTCGGCATATTACGAAGGTATGGGATGAGGTTGAATCCCTTGAAATGTTCTTTTGGTGTGGCATCAGGCAAGTTCCTCGGCTTTATCGTGAGCTCCTGAGGAATTGAAATCAATCCGGACCAAATAGCAGTAATCAGGAACATAGAGGAGCTGCGGAAGATTAAGGATGTTCAATGCTTAGCTGGCAAGGTTGCACCACTGGGCAAGTTCATCTCCAAGGCAACAAACAAGTGTGTACCTTTCTTCGATCTCATAAAACGGGGAAAACGAAATTTTGAGTGTACTCCCGACTGTGTAGAGGCGTTCCAAAATTTATTAGACTTTTTAGAAAAGCCTCCCATATTATAAAAGCCTGTGGAATACGAGGATTTGTTCATCCACTTGGCAATATCGTCTCACGCCGTCAGCACAGCATTGGTACGTGAAGAGGATAAAGTCCAGAAACTTGTGTACTACGTAAGTAAAAAACTGGCCGCTGCAGAACGCAACTATCCGAAGATAGAGAAGCTTGCTTATAGTCTCCTGATTGCCTCCCGTAAGCTTCGCCATTACTTCCAGTCACACCCGATAATCGTATATACTGATCAACCCTTGAGACAAGTGCTGCAGAAACCCAAAGCATCAGGGCGATTACTCAAATGGAATATCAAGCTGAGTCAGTTTGATCTGAACTTTCAGCCACGAAGATCAATAAGGGGGTAGGCCTTGGCTGACTTCATAGCTGAATTTACAATTCCTGAAGAAGAAACGGTGGGTGACAAGATCGTTACTTTGGATCAAGAGTTGGAGCTCAGTCCGTGGAAATTGTATATGGACGGAGCCAAGAACAATAGAAAGTCCGGCGCCGGAGTTGTTTTAATAACTCCCGAAGGACGATCTATTTATTATGCATTACGGTTGGAATTTACTGCTACTAACAATGATTCTGAGTATGAAGCCCTGATTGTTGGGCTGAAACTCGCCAAAGATTTGGGAGTGAAGACGCTAGACATATATTGCGATTCCAAGATAGTTGTATGTCAAGTTCGGGAAGAATTTGCTGCTAAAGGACCTCGACTTAGTGCTTATCTTAAAAAGGTAAAGGAGTTATTTGAAGGCTCAGAGCATTATAGCATAACACACATTCCAAGAATAGAAAATCAGAAAGCAGATCGACTGGCGAAACTAGCAAGTTCCGATAATACTAGAGAAACCGAAATGGTCCCGATCGAGGTGTTGGAATCGCCAAGCTTCGACCTAATGGAATCAGAGCTAGCCTTGGAAGTCGAACCAGAAAGAGAATCCTTGATGACATCAATTAAGAATTTTCTAAAGGACGGAACCCTCCCATTAAAAAAGAGCGAAAGACGAGCTGTAATATGCAAGGCTACAAGATACGTGTTATAAGACGACGTCTTATATCGTCAAGGGTTTTCAATGCCCCTATTACGGTGTATTGCACACGACGACATCAAACGTGTACTGCGAGAAGTGCATGAAGGTGAGTGTGGAGATCACACTGGGGGTCAGACCCTGGCAAAGAAAATATTACAGTACAGATATTTCTGGCCTACCGTGAATAAAGATGCAGCTGATTATTCACGACGCTGCGATAGATGTCTAAGATATTCCAAAGAACCCAGAGCGCCTCCGACTCAGCTCAAGTCGATGGTAATTCCGTGGCCATTTGCCATGTGATGGATTGATATTATTGGAGTGCTACCTATTGGCAGAGGAGGAGCTAAGTATGCGATCGTGGCCGTGGACTACTTCACAAAGTGGGTGGAAGCTGAACCTCTAACAACCATCACGGCAAGGAAAGTGATCAATTTTGTGGTGAGAAACATTATTTGTCGATTTGGGATACCGAAAACCATCATAACTGATAATGGGACACAGTTTGACAACATTGAGTTCAGAAATTTTTGCCAGAAATACAAGATCGATAAACGATATACTGCAGTAGCTCACCCACAATCAAATGGCCAGGTCGAAGCCATAAACAAAGTCATTAAATCAATTTTGAAGAAGCGGTTGGAGCAAGCCAAAGCTAGATGGGTGGACGAGTTGCCATTAGCTCTGTGGGCCTACAGGACAACCTTTAAGACGGCTACCGGCCATACTCCCTATTCACTTTCCTTTGGGTCAGAAGCAGTAATCCCGGTAGAATTAGAAGTCCCTTCTCATCGAGTTGCGTACTATGACCCGATGACGAATAAAGCACTCCTCCTAGAATCTCTTGATATGATTGAATAAAAAAGAGATGAAGCCGACTTGCATGCCTCTAGACATCGACATCAAGTAGCACGCTATTATGACCAAAAAGTTCGCTTCAAAAACTTTGAACCAGGAGACCTAGTACTAAAGTGAGTCTTCCCGCCGTCGACCCAACTGGGTCCAAAATGGGAAGGGCCGTTCACCATCCAACGGAAGCTTAATATGGGAGCATTCAAGCTAAAGACCGTGGACGGTGAAGAGATTCCCAGAGCTTGGAACGCTCAGCACTTACAACGATATCTGAGCTAAATATGAAATGTCATTTCTTTTGTTTTCATAAGCTATGTAAAAAGGCACGACTTGCCTTAAAAAGTCTGTTTATGTGAACAAAGGACTATAAAGTGGATATAGGCTACGAATTAGCCGAACCACTATAAAAATATCGTGTGTCATTTACTTTCCTGTATTATTTATATCTTCAACTATTATTCTGTTATGATTGTGGAATACGAAATGTTAAATTAAAACTTGGAAAGTTGGAGATGATTTATATGCAAGAACAAAAAAAACGACTATTTGTACGATAAGACATGGAAGAATGGGAAGACGACATTCTTAACTCTAACTCTCAAGAATCGAGAGAGAGTATAAAGGGCGGGAAGACGACGTCCTCTGAGGCGTGAAGGTGCACCCAGATGAGAGACCGCCTCAGCGAAAAATCTAACCTGGATATGAGACAGGAGAGTATAAAGATGCCAGAAAGAATAGGCATCAATGACAAAAGGAATATGGCCCCCATCAGAGAATCGGGGACATTTGGACTTTTTAATTTAATTTAGTCTTGAGTAGTTCTTGCTCAGTTATTCAAGATCAACTGGGGGCATACATGTGCACACATATTCCCCTTCACCATGACTTCATTATATAACTTTAGTATGATATACTTTTGTATTTTTACTTAAGTGGTAAACTAACGACAATCAGGCATTGCAGGAAATAAATTATTTTTATTTACAAACGTGTGAGTTTGTACAAGGAAAACAAGCAAAAAAGAAGATGCGAGGGCCACACTCGCTGCAGCAATTGCGGGCCAATTAAATGCTAAAATAAAACAAAGCACTTCATCACTTAGGCTTTGGAGTGGACTTGGATTTTTTAGCAGCCTTCTGAGCATCCTTCGCCTCTCTTTCAGCATCAGTTAAAATGCACTTTGGTTTTTTCCTCCCTGTGACCGAAGTGCTGGAATTGGTTGATTTTTTTCCCAGGAGTTGGAACAATGGAATCAAGAGAAGACTTTTTAGCAAGCTCTTCTGTAATAGACCTAGTCGAAAGCTTAACAACTAACATTGATCCAGCATCCACCACTGCGAGAGGCTTAAGGCTTTCGGGGTCCAGGTCTTCAACTTTAAGCTGCATACGTTTGTCTTGTTCGGCATTCAATGCAGTCAAAGTGATGTCATCAACGCTTTTTGTCTCCCTGACTATAACCACCTCAGGGTATTCCTCATGTCCCGCGTTGCCGCCATCGTCCTTCAAGGCGTCTATCATCTTGTCATCCTGAGGAGCATCATCCTTAGACATATCAGCTCCCTCTCCTGAATCGATAGTAGCAGCCTTATCTTTTCCTCCTTGAGCCTTCTCCGCGGATTTTGCTCCAGTGGTCGTTTCCAGAGGCCCACCAACCTTCTCGGTCAGTTCAACACCTACAGAATGAGAAGCAACAGTTATCAACTCAGGAGAAAATAAAGGGTCCTCCGTCGATTGTCCGATTATGTGATGAAAAGTGGAGACGGCCTTGACGAATTGAGGTGAAAAGGTAGAATACCTTCCGATGACTTCTCAACGGGAGTAACTGCCGTCTCCGACGCCGTCTCGGGTATGGGGGATAAAAGAGGTGCCCGAGCAATCCCCGGGTTTTCGGGATCATATCCCTCTACTTTAGAAGTTTCAGCGGCAGTGGAAGAAGAACCAGCCTCGGAGATATTCTTTTGTTTAGCATTCTGCTTCTCTTCCTCCATAGTAGCAGCGATGAGGCGGCGTCCCTTGGCCAGGCGCGCTGGTTCATCATCTTTAAGATATTCTCCATTATCTTGTCCTCGTCGATGGAGTCTACCTTGAGTTCCTCTTTCTCCCATTCAACGATTTTACTCCATATGTGAACCAAGGTAGTCGGATAATCTTCAATCCAAGAGATGTTTCGGCGGCGGATTATATGCGCAAAGAATTCGATCATTAATTCGCCGAAACCATGCACTTCCTCCTCGGCCTCTGGCAGCTGCTTGCGGGTCTCTTCGGCGGATTTAATAACACTTTCAACGTTACCCTCCGCTAGGGCAGCCCCGTTCTCGGCCTCCATCAACTTGGAAGCCAAGTCAGTGTTATGCTTTTCCAATTCAGCGTTCTTCCTCGCTAACTCGGCCTTTTCTTGCTCAAGAGAAGTGTAAGCAAGTTGCATTTTGGCGTTATCCGATTTAGCATCTTCTACTTGCTTTTTCAGCTCCAAGCGCTCTTGACTATGAGACTCGAGCAAGTCATGATAACATTTTTGTAGCTCTTCAAATTGCTGCTTGAAGTTGGTAGCATCCCGTTGAGCAAAGGCAAGTTGGGCCTGTGTGTCCTCAAGATCTTTCCTTAAATTTTTAAAGGCTTCAGCGTCAGCTGCTACAGTATTTTTCATCGACTCAGTATCCGTAATTAGAGTTTGGATGATTCTGGAGAGGTTACGTGAATACTTGAACATCTCCGAATATTGTTTTTAACTGCATCAATGTTCGCTTTGGCCTCGTCTTCCCACCTTGAGAAATAGGCTCGAGAGCGGGTAAGAAAGTCAGGTTTTCAAAGTAGTGTTCGGGGAATTGTTTATCCAAATATGCCCGCTTGACTTTAGCTTCAGCATCCAATGGTGGAGGTGCGTGATATGTTAGCTCAGTTTCCTTAGGATGAGCGGGCACGACGGCCATATCACCCTTCCTAGGCCTCTTATCGAAAACCATATGCTTGCCTCGTGAGTCGGTATCTTTCGGCAGGCACCTTTCCCTACTGCGTTTTTCTTGAGAAGAGGTTTGATCTTTTGACTGCGACATGTCTTCTCCTCGACGGCCTTAGTAGCCTTTGTATTGTTCTGAATCCGACCGAACGAGGGAGCGAGAGCGCGAGGTCCGCGACTGATAAGAGTCATGAGGCCTTCTATCCTCTCTACCCCGGCCTTCGCGGCGATCATGCTCAGTGTCAGAAGGGGCCCAGTCATGCTGCGATGAAGTTTCCTGATGTCATAGTGAGCACGAGACATTGTACCTGCGCAACAATGCAAATGGAATTCAGAATCAGTATTCTCATGAGAAGTAAGTGCTGCGAAATGTGGTGCTATTGTGTTAAGTGCATCCTAAGTGGTTTTCCCCCCGACAAACCCGTGTCCGAAGCCAGACTAGTATGAGTGGGCTCTTTGGCCTTAGCGGGAGTGGTCTCTTCTGAAGAAGTGAAAACTAAAGGATTTGTTCCAAAATCCTCTGAAGTATAGATAGCTTCAGGTAAGGGGAGATCTCCTAAACCCTGAAATGTAGGATCATCGGTACTAGGGGCATCTCCTTGGGAAGCATCTGTTGGCGGTTCTTTGGGAGACGTCGACTTCTCCGGAGAGATAGCATCCTCAGGGACGATGTACCCTTCTCGGTGCTTTTCGGCCATGTTGGCCAGCTCATCGTCTTCAGTCGAAGATGGAGAAGGTGAAGTTCGAAGTGGCATTGTGGGAGTTTTCGAGCTCTTGCCCATTTCTGGAATTACCTCCACTGGGGGGAATGTATACGTATGGACCCGACCCGTGACCTATTCTACGGGTAATGGACAGCAACCCGTGAAGATGAAGATACTCATCCTAAAGGACTTCATCGATAGTTATAAATTTTTGGTTGCCATTGAGGAGCCGGTGCATCCGATCAAAGAACACTTGACCCGATATTTGTTTTGGATTATCAACTGCAAACAAAAAGAAAATGGATTCATGTGGTGGCGTGGACATTCAGAGTTGAGATTTAGAAAACCAATGTTTTACTTGATTTTGTCCATCTCCTGGCACATCCCGGCTGTTGCCTTATATAAAACCATTCCAGTTTGGAATCGCCGGCCTTGCTGCTGAACGACGCTGAAATTATTTTCCTTTTTGGGACTGATTCAAAGTAAGAGAAAGAAGGAAATTCTCGAGTCCGATGCTTGAAGTTATAAAAGAAATGAACGTCATCGAAAGTGAGCACTGTACCTAAGATCTCGCGGTATGCTACATATAAGATATATAGGTAAGCATAGGAGTTGGGATGCAGCTGCATAGGGGAAATCCGCATCTGTCTTAGAAAGTCAACAACAAAAGGAGAAAACAGTGGAATAGCCCCAACCATGCACATCAATCGGGTGATTGCCACAAATCCTTCTGGAGGGTTGTGAGGACGGTCAGTTTTCGATGGCACCAGGGTATCCTTTTTCAGTATCCCGAGCTTTAAGCGTATTCGAGCAAGTCTGTCGTTGTCAATCGTCGTTTCAACAGAATCTTGAGGTGATTCCAATATGATGGCAGACTCAAATTCATCAGAAGCTCGATCATCTCCAATCCCTCCTTCCTCTTCATAGCCTAGAGAAACTTCACTATCAGAAGGCGTTTCGCTGTTATGCGCTCCTACTTCATAATCTGATCCCTCGTCTCCACACTCGGGGTCTGAAGGAGAAGATATGTCATTGAGAGTATATTTCTCAGAAGTTTCTGCAACTTCCACCTTCTTTGCCAATCTAGAAGAATGTCTTTTGGCCATGATCACTAGACTATTGAATAAACAATGACAAGGATTAGAGTAAAGTTGCCCGTGTCCCCCATGTGTGTATGTGAACTAAAGTGTGTGCTACGTGTAACAAAGATGCAAAGCAAATACATGAAATCATAATGTAAAGGTCCGAGGAAGCAGTAATGGTAAGAACAATTCTTGATGTTCATTTATATTCGCAAGGCGCTATCCTAACTGTCCATTAAGTTGAAGATGGTGTTAAATGTTGATTTAGCTAGTCAATTAGATTCTTGCTCATTAAGTCATGTTACTCCGGTACGGTTCGGGTGCATGAGTGGGATCAGATCGGGGGGCAGAACTTCCTCTTGGTTTGAAGAAAAATTGGCACCCGACAGGCAAGCTGGACCGGTTCGAAAAAGGCACTTGGAGCGGATCGGAGTGACTTGAGTGTCCTTACCACTTTTCTCCTTATTTCTTGCTCCGACCCGACCCGGTCAAGTGAGCCCTCTCTCTCTTCTTTGCTTTCTAGTCCGGTCCGATCCGATCAGGTGAATTCAACTCCCATCTCCACTTCCATGCTTCTTTACCCGAACCAGTCCCCCATACTCTTCTTCTTCCTCCTCCTAAACATCGAACCCACTCCCGTGCCTGGAGCCCCAATTAAAACTAAGCGCTTGTGTGTACAAATATTCAACGAAGGACCCTAACACCCTCCATCGCTGCCTCGAGATGGCGATTGATGCCATTAACGACGATGGCGGAGGGTGGAAGAAGCCACGATGTCAGAATTAAGAAAATACCATGCTCATATCGTTCGATTTAACCACAAATCCAAACTGAAAACAACTATAGCAAAGTGATTCAAGATTATAAAGCTACCTATAAATTTGACTCGGGGATTAAAACGAGAGTTTTGGAGTTTTTTAAAGGCTAGGGTTTCGATGTAGGATTTCTTAGCCGAGAGCAATAAAGGAAAGGGAGAAGGAAGGAAAGAGGTAGCGAATTTATATAGGTTCAAGGTGACTCTTAGTATCGTCGACCTCTGATTTTGCTCGGACCGGAATTGAAGCCCGTATTGATAAATCAAGCCCATCCATTCGATAACGATGGGTAAAGGAAAAAACCGTTTGGTCTGGTGGAGCTCACCCCTTTGATTTTTGCTCTGTTCGGACCGGAAATCAAGCCCGCCAACACATTCTGGCCTGTTGGACCAGCGCTAAGCAATACAAAGGGAAAGCCTGTTGGGGTCGGGTCCGAACCGAAGGGAACTAAGCACAATGACTTGGCATGCAAGTTGAATTTAAAGAAAAATAACAAAAAAACTCACCTGGTAGAATTGCTGGACATCAAGAAGGGTTCTTGGAATTATTCAAAAAATGAAGAAAATAATGTGCACTTCCTATGGTGTGTATATATAAGCAGCGAGAGATGCGACTTTATGAAGTAACACGTCTCAACGAATGAATGGAAGCGTCCATTTAGTGATTCAAGTTCAGAAACTAAGGGACAGATAATGTCAAAGCACGCTTCGTCTTCAGCAGAAACGTCCTTTGAGGGGGCAAAATGTTAGCCTACTTTGTGAACTAGGCTACACAAAGAGGAAACAACGAAAAAGTCATCAATTGGTTCGGATTGGATGAAGATAGTGCAGGAGGTAAGTCAAGATCAAGAATGCAGAGATTATATCGGATCGGATCGGAAGAGTATGGCATCAACATCATAAAGCAGGTGGCTTCGGGGGTTCGGATCGGAGGAACACTTCAGCGGCATCAGAAGAAAGCAAGCAATCCCAACGGTTCGGATCGGATGAGTACGTCAGCAGCATTAAGGGACAGCAAGTTGCATCACCTGATCGGATCGGAGGCCCCGATCCGAACCCCTTTTTCCTTTGAATCTATAGTCGTTGCTGCGCATATCCCCTGAAGACTCGGACAAGATCTGACCATTTCTCCCACAATCTCCTACTGAATTGATGCGCTGTAGCCATCTTGGAGCCACCGAACCCGACTCTCAAGGGATGGATGCCACGTAATTCCAAACGGGAGCCACTTCGAGGAGATTTTTCACCTATAAATACACCATCTAGAGGCATTTGAAAGGATCTTTTGGCAAATTCGCAGTCCATACTTCCTCCATAGCCGAATTCTACAATCATATTCAGATCAAAGTCATCTCTTAAAGCCCATTTTTGAGAGATTTGAGTGAGTTTATGCATTGTAATTGCGAAGTTGAGTGAGAATCATTGCTATATTTGTATTCAAATCATCAATCAAAAGAAAACAAAGTGGACATAGGCTCGTTAACGCCGAACCACTATAAATCGTGTCTTCTTTACTGCTTTCTGATTCTATTTCATTGAAATCATAACTAGTTTGGTTGTTAGAACCAATTTTTGGTCTAACATATCTTAATCGTAGAAATTTAAATTTTGTATTTAGAAAACCCAAATTACACAATAGAAATCCCATTTAAACTTAGAAAAATATTGGGTTGTTACATAAATCATGATTTAATTATTTTCAAAACATCACTCGTTTGGGGATAAAACTGTCATTTGTGCATGTATTAATTTTTGATAAAATTTACTTGCACCTTTTGATTATTTTTTGTAGGAATTAAGGAGAAAACTTGCGATGGCTTTCATGAAGATATACATGTACATATGAAGATATACAAAAAGAAGAGCAAAAATTCATCTCATGGATAATGAAGAACCCCACTACCTGTCTAACTCACTTTACTTAAGGCTATAATTAGGATATAATGCACTAGTTAAAAGAGACAAAAAGCTTCATGCATTTTGATTGAAGGATTATATGCTAATGACAAGAAGCTTATACACATGACGAGGGCATTTTGGGTAGCCCAAAAAAAGGATTAAGGTTTAATTATGTTTAAATACCCTTATTTGTCATGTAAAAAAAAAATCTTTTACTCATCTAAAATAAATCTTTTACTCATCTCATTATCTATATGCTAGTGTAAAACAAAAGTTCAAAGAAAATAAAAATGACTTTCTAAGCCTTCTCTTTCTCTTTACATGTTTTCTTTTCTTTTACGTTGATTTTATATGCTTTATTTTTATTTTTAGTAGATTAGATTTACATTCATGCAAGTAGTATAGCTTTATTTTATTTTATTTTGGCAGAGCCGATTGGGTTGAGTGGACCCTTACAACTTTTTATTAATATGCTAAGACGATTACATAGAAACAAAGCTAGAGAGCAAAACAAAAAGGAAAATAGGGAACACAAGCATATCAACGTCTACTCTAAAGGAGACAAAAACGACACATATATACAATGAGAGCAAGCTTTATGACCCAAAAATGCCAGGATCGTACGTAAACTAAAGGAATTTGAGACCATTCCTGATGTTTCGCCATACAAGTTGCTTCCATCGCAAGAAATTCATAGCATGCATATTGTCGAACAAACAAGTGTTACGCTCTCTCCAAACATTATTGACCATTTTCTTTAGAATAAAATTAAGTAGGCGCAGTTTTGATCTTCTAATCCCAATCTTTCTGATGTAGTCCCATTGGTCACAACTGGATTCTGGAAAGTTGGAAAAACCAATATGGGCAAGGGTATCATTCCATAGTTGCTGAACTATCGGGCATTTGGAGAACAGGTGTTGAACATTCTCAGTTGCAACACCATAGAGAACAAATAGAACATCAACTGCCATCCCATAGCTAGCAAGCTTCTCCTTTGTAAGAATTGCGTGATTTAGCACCTTCCACAAGCCCAGATTTTCCTTCGCACAACTGTCTCTTTTCCAAATTAACTTGCGCCAACTGCATTCATCAAGAGATGAAGTGCCAAGTAATGCAATGTACAAATACTTAATATTGAACTTCTCACCTTGCCATTTCCACAACGTAGATTGATCAGACATGGCACGACTATCGGAGTCTTCAATTGTGTTCCATATTGATTGTATATTTTGTATGGTAGTAACCGACATACCGAATTGATCATGAACAAGAAAATCTACCACTTTGCTATCTTGAAGAACAATTGAACATTATTTTTCCAAGTAAGTGACATTTTCTCCAATGATGAAGCCATGATCTAACCATGGATCATCCCAAAAATTGATACGAACATAAGCATTGTGACCAAATTTAAAGTGGGGAAGAATTTTGACTTTAAGCTTATTTATACTTTTCCAAGTCCAATTGTGCCCTTGAAGAGTGTTCAAAGACCAAAAACTGTGTTCATCAAAAACGTGATTCAAGGACCAATTGACCCATAAGCTACTTTTATTATTGAGTATATCTTCAGTATGCTTGCCAGTAACATCAGTATTCCATGATTTAATATTTATAATGCCAAGCCTACCTTTGTTAATTCGCTTTCAAGCCTAGCAAATGAAATAGGAGCTATATACTTTGCATGTATACTACCCTTCCAGAAGAATTTCATGCAAGTGGATTTTATCATATTATGCAACTTGTTTGGAAGAAGATAAGTACGTGACCAGTAAACTTGCATGGCAATAATAACAATTTTTATGAGCGTTAGCCTGACTGAGAAGACCAGTGGACCAAAACTCAAATCTATTGGTAATTCTGTCAAATAATGGTAGACATTGCAAAGTGGTTACTCCAGAAGTTTCCATAGGCAACCCAAGGTATGATAAGGTGGAATCACTACACGTTAAATCAGCGAGACTTTGGATGTATTGCTTTCGAGCTTGACTAACACCAGTAAGCATGATGTTAGACTTTTCATAATTAATCTTTAAGCCAGTGAGAAAATAAAATTTATCAGGTGTAAACATGATATTACACAAGGTCTTATTGTTTGGCTTGCAGAATATAGCCAAATCGTCATCAAACATTAGTGAAGTGATGCGTGCGTTAGTACATTTGGGATGCAGATCAAAAAGGTGGGAGGCAACCATTTGATCAAGCATCTTGGTTAACATTTCCATAACTATGATAAAAAATATAGGAGGTGACAGGGGATCAGCTTACCTTATTCCTCGTTTGCTTTCGAAGAACCAAACAGGTGAGCCATTGACATTGATAAAGAAATGAGAAGAGCTCACACATGAATGAATCCATGCAGTAAAACATGAAAGAAAATTCATATAGCTAAGTATTCTAATAATAGATGCCCATTGTAAAGTATCAAAAGCTTTCCTTATGTCAAGTTTAATCATTGCTCTAGGGGTGATGTTTTATTTGTTATACCCTTTAATAAGTTCATGTGCAAGAAGTACATTGTCTAGTATATTCCTATTGGGTAAAAAAGTAGATTGGTTAATAGATATAAGATATGGAAGAACATATTTAAATCTACTAGCTAATATCTTGGTGATGCATTTGTAAATCGTGTTACAACATGAAAGAGTCTAAATGCATTAATAGTATTATCTTTTTTTACTTTAGGTATAAGTGCAGTAACAGTATTATTGAATGATAAAAACATTTTCCCCTCTTTAAAAAACAATTTGACAGCACTGTAAATATCAGATTGCACTATATTACAACAAATTGTGTAAAACACGACATTATAACTATCAGGACTTCCACAAGAATGTTGACTAAGATAGAACATGGCTTCCTTAATCTCCACATCAGAAACTATGCTACAAAAGTAAGCTTTCAGATCAATGGTTAGCTTAGGTAAAAGCATGGTATTTATTTCTTCAAATTGAGGAACAAAGTAATCATTGTTGCCAAATAGATCCGAAAAGTACTTAACCAAAGCATGTTGATTACAAGTTTGTGAAGTGTGTACCTGCCCTTGCATGTCAGTAATTGAATGGATGGTTTCTCTGACTTGCTTAGCTTTGAGAGCAGCGTGAAAATATGCAGAGTTTCTGTCACCATCTTCTAACCATTTGATTCTCATTTTTTTTCTTTCTCGTCATGGCTTCAATGATTAAAGCTTCTCTGTGTTTGCTGAGAATGTCGTACTCAAGGCTGGAGAGTGATGGATTCAGAGTATCTTGTTGCATGCTAGTTTGAGTTTGTTCTAATTGCCTCTGAAATGTGTGGGATTACAAGCTTCCACTTCCAAAATTCTTGGAAGACCATTCTTTCAAAACATTCTTGAGATCCTTAAGCTTTTTAAATAATAGAAACATTGGATTGCCATAACAGGGAACTTCCCAAGTATTTTTGACAATGTCGAGAAAAATCAAGTTATTTTGACCATATACCAAAATATTTGAAGCTAGGGATTCTCTCGTTCACCTTCTCACTCAAATGAATGATTTGAGGCAAGTGATCAGAGAGAATGGGCATAGCAAGCTCATTAGAAATTCAAGGCCAAGTGTTAATAGCAGCAAGATTACTAATTGAATGATCACTCTTAGAAAAAGTACGAATACCATTCCTATTATTATTATCCATGTATATTCTGCTCCATAAGAATTAATTTCAACTAGATCAGAATTCAAAATAGATAAATTAATGTGGCTAATTTTTGAAAGTGAAGCTAAAGATCCCCTAGTCCTGTCAGATAGTTTTAGAGGAGTGTTAAAATCCCCACAAACTATCTAAGGATGTAGAGGCTGTTTCAAGGTGGGCATGATTTGAAAAAGAGATCCTCTAGTAGTAGATGAATTGTGTGCATATACAAAGGTAGAAAAAAAATAAAGTTGAAGTGGGTAAATGCTGGTTTTCACAGTGTATGAATTGACTAGAAGATCTAACTTTGGTGAAGCTGTGTATAGATGGATCAAAAATAATTAATATCCTACTGTAGCAAGCATCATCTATATTATGTAACATTTGCCAGTTTGAATTGATATACCTGGTAGCTCCAATAGATAATTCTTCATTAAGTTTAGTCTCTAAAAATGCCAGAGCAGAGAGGTTGTATTTCCTGATTAGTAACTTGCATCTATCCAGTTTTATATCCATGTGTGCCCCTTTAATGTTCCAAATGCAAAGGTTTTGCAACATTATTAAACTTAGATGTTATTCAGCACTTCTTGTCATTGATCTGGTCTTGACCATTTTGAGTTTGTGCCACCAAGAGCACCATTTGTCAGAGGAGAGTCAAACTTGATTTGCTTGTTGCTTTTGATGTTCTTGGCATTCTGAACATCAGTGTTGCTGTTGTCAACTTCAAATAGGTGGGACTTAGTTGCTTCATTATGACCAGGTGGAGGGGGAATTTTACTGTAAGGATTTAAGTTTGCATTCTCAACAACTGCAGCACTTTCATTGACTTTGCTTGAAGATTGTGCCTTAAATTGATCATTTTGAGATGCTTTGTCCTCTACACAAGTGGTTTTCAAGGTACATATAGTGGTTGTACTCAAACTGGGTAGAAGCTTTAAAATTCCAAGCACAAATTCAGATTTAGTGAATACATTTGCTTCATCGGTTTTAGTGAATACATTCTTAACAAATTCAGTTTCAGGAATTTTGTTTTCATCCACATTGTTAGATACAACTGGGCCTTCAGAGTGATCCCCACTTTTTCTTGCAACCACAATTTTAGAAACAACATGGGCTTTTGCTATTTCCTTTTCTTATGCTTGCAACCATATTGTCTCTTTCTAGGCTTGGTTATTATTACCTTGGTTACTGTCTTTTCTACTAGTAGTATGCTTGACAAAAGTATTCATGTGCTCTTTGCTATTATTAAACGCAGATTTGTTTTTTTTTTGTCTTGCTCTTTGCCTGCATTGTCTTGATTTTCTCTTTGGTTGACTTTCTGAGTTGTTTCCTTCTTTTTTTTTTTCATCACATTCATCATTTTTGTGTCCAAAGACGCAACATTTGGTGCAAAGATGTGGTCTCCATAAATAGTTCACCTTAATTCATTGTGTCCCTTTATCAGGTAACGTGACCAGGAAGTCATCAACAAGAGCTTTATTAGGTTTGATCTCAACTAAGCATTTGGCATACTGTAGTCTCTTAAAATTCTCACTCATTTCATATAAGCAAATTAATTTCCCAAGCCTATATGCTAGCCAGTTAATTCTAGTATGTGACCACACGTAGAGAGGTATATTCGAGAATTGGACCTAAACTGGAACAGATTTAACCCTACCACATACGCTACTTACATTTGTATCATAAGGCTTAACTATTAAAGTCTTACTTTGCATAATAATCGGTTCACCCATTAGGACATTTTGTATGTCTTCTCTACATGAAAATTGAAACATGAAGAGGACACCATCGTATTTGATTTTCAGGTCACCTTTGGGCTGTTGGGATTTGTGATATTCAATCACATGTATGTTGAAGACGATGATGAGTGTTTGTAGAGGAGAAGATGGTGTGTGAACCATAGTTTGGAGGAAGAGTGTGCATTACCTCAAAGGGGGTAGTTTTGTGCTAAGTTTCAACATAGACGTTTGAACTATCTTGGCCAAACGTCTGAGTTGTCAGGGTGTGGAACCTGAGAAGGTTGACAGACGTCTAACCAATCCCGGTCAGACATCTGCGACGATTTTCCTGTTATTGACATGTTATTTAGGGAATATATATCTAAGGGACAAATTGAATATTTTTCTTAGGATTTCTATTCTCCTATAGAAGCAGCATCTAGGGTTGGACAAAAAGCATGGAATTGAGACCAAGATAATTAATCCAAGGGTTCGCCATCGTTCTTCTTCTCCAACAAGAGTTATAGTCATCTAGATATTCTTTCCCTTTCTAAATAAGGTTACTGATTCTTGTAGTTTGTATACTTTTGGTTGTTGATCCATACAGTGTAAACAAAATTTGTTTTTGTTGAATCAATAAAGAGGGTGGTTGGGTTGAATATCTTGTGTTTGTGCATGTGATTTCATATTTGTGTTATTTTTTCATAGGAATCATCTTTAAGTGATTGGGTGAATAAGAACTTGGTCGCTTCCGCAAAGGCATAATTTCCCTAACAATTGGTATCAGAGCACAGATCATCACATAGCTTGGAGTATTTGTTTCATTGAACATTGTAGATATCAGAGAAGATGACGTTTTCGAAGACGGCTATTTTGAATGGGAAGAATTGGGGTATATAGAAGTCGAAGATGGAGAGCGTTCTATATCTCAAAGATCTTCATGATCCGATTGATGTAGATGGGCCCTCAGGTGTGGATGAGGGAATGCGGAAGAAGATGGATAAGAAGGCAATTTCCTTGATTCAGAAATACCTTGATGATTCGGTATTCCATCATGTGGCTAGTTGTGAATCCACGAGGGATTTGTGGGATAAGTTGGTATCTTTGTATGAGTCAAGGGGTGCTACAAGTAAGGCTTTTCTAGTTCGAAAGCTTTTTCAGCTAAGATTGGATGAGGAGAAGTCTGTTGTAGGGCACCTGATTGAATTTCTAGATGTGATCAATCAATTGGCAAATATGAAGGTCAATTTTGATGACGAGTTATCTTTTGTTGATGAGTTTGCTTTCAAAAAGCTGGGAGACTTTGTTTGTTTCATTGAGTAATTCCAATGTTAATGGAAGTATCTCTTTGGAAATTATTCGAAGCATCCTTTTGAATGAGGAACTAAAAAGAAAAGGGCCGGGTTTGAAATCAGATTAAGGTAATCACTTGTCATTATTGTAATAAGCAAGGTCACATATACAAATAATGTTATGCTTATTAGAGGGATAAGAAGAAGGTTGCGGATGGTGATAGTAGTAGTGATGAGGTACAGGCAGGTCTTGCTGCAGGTTCCAATAGTGATGCTTCATGTGATATCCTGCTTAACGGAGTTAATCCGTGAAAGATGGATTCAGAAGCCAGTTTTCACATTTGTAAGGAAGTGAAGTGTTTTCTTCTTATGAGAAGAATGTTGACATGATTAGAGTAACCAATGGAGTAGAGCTACTGGTTTTTGGTATTGGATCTATCCGGTTTCGTATGCATGATGGCATGGTGAGAGAAGTCTTTGGAGTTAGACTTCTACCCACGAGTTCGCATAACCTCATTTCTCTCGGTTAGTTGGATCACCGTGGTTGCACTTATGATACCCAAGGTGTAGTTTTGAAAGTGAAGAAGGGTGGTCGAGTTATGATTTGAGGTGTCTTGGAGGTGGGAAACCTGTATAGATTGGTTGGTTCTATGGTTGACTGTAGAAGGTGAGTGACAGTTGAAGAACCTAGTCCACAGCAAGGTGGAGAGGTTAATTTGGTCACTATTGATGTGTTAGACAGGGGTCTTCATGTTGTTGATGCTCAAGGGATCTAGGGTGATCAAGGAAGGAGCTCAGATCATGTGGTAGACATGTATCGATTTGTAAAATCCACAAGGTATAGATCCATGTGGTATTATAAGAACTTTTAATCCGTTAGTGTTGTGTGGTGCATCTCAGGGGAAGGTGCATCTCAGGGGAAGGTGCATCTTTTGCATGTAGTGGGTTATGTTTGTAATGGTTTAATTGAGAGTAGGTGTCGTTGAAAGAGCAAGGTGACTTGTTTGTGGATTGTTGGAAGTTTTCTTGATGATGTGATTTCATATCAAGGTGGAGTGTTGTAAATTGTGATATTCAATCACATGTATGTTGAAGACGATGACGAGTGTTTTGTAGAGGAGAAGATGGTGTATGAACCAGAGTTTGGAGGAAGAGTGTGCAGCAGCTCAAAGGGGCAGTTTTGTGCTAAGCTTCAACACAGACGTTTGAACCGTCTTGGCCAGACGTCTGACTTGTCAGGGTTTGGAACCCGAGAACTTGGACAAACGCCTGACCAATCCCGGTCAGACATCTTCGGCGACTTTCCTGTTATTGACCGATTATTTAGGGAATATACTACTAATATATTTCTGAGGGGAGAATTGGATATTTTGCCTAGGCCTTCTATTCTGCTATAAAAGCAGCATCTAGGGTTGGATTAAAAGCATGGAATTGAGACCGAGATAATTAATTTAAGGGTTTGTCATTGTTATTTTTTATTCTTCTTCTCCAACAAGAGTTGTAGTCACCTAAATATTCTTTCCCTTTCTCAATAAGGTTATTGATTCTTGTAGTTTCTTTACTTTTGGTTGTTGATACATTTAGTGTAAACAAAAGTTGCTTTTGTAGAATCAATAAAGAGGGCAGTTGGGAGGAATATCTTTAGTTTGCGTATGTGATTTCATATCTGTGTTATTTTTCCATAGAAATCGTCTTTAAGTAATTGGGTGAATAAGATCTTAGTCACTTCCGCAAAGGCGCAGTTTTCGTAACATAGGCTTCCAGGTAGCTTTGCATTTATGAACAACAACCGAGTATGACAAGGGTTTGTCAAGAAAGAAGCCAACAAGAGTGTTGCTCCATACGATGGAGCCAACACTAATAATCTCAGGTGTGTGTTTCATAGCACCTTCAAACAAGGTAGGTTGCATATCAACGGGTTTGTACTTCCCCGCGCGCACGACAAATGCTGAAACATGGAATTCCTGACACATTGATTATAACACCCCAAACTTTAACACACTATAATTGTATATTAAAGATAAAATTTGGGAATAACCTAATTAAATATTAAGAATTAAGTAAAATCGGCTTTACCGTTACGTTCGTCGCGGAATTCTGGTTCAGATAGACCCCAAGTTTGAATAAAACGGATAACATATGAAGAAAATATGGGCATTAGAAGTTTGTATGCATGTAAGGAGCTTATATGTAAATATAACATAATATAAAATCTAGAAAAATCAAACGAACGAGGCGGGGAAAACGAGCGGGAAACATGCCCGTTGTGGGTCGACCCACGCTCAGCCCGGGTCGACCTATAGGTCGACTCAGAGGGGCAGGGTTGGCCAACAATAGATCTGAGTGGATTCATCTGACGAACCTGTACTGTTTTGTAGCTTTATTCATTGTTGACCCAACATTATGTGTACGGTTTGGATTTAAAACCTAGAATCTATAGGCTAAGGTTGATTCTATAAATAAGTGGCTTCTCTCATTTCTAATTCACACAAATTCTTCATATCTTCTTCTTCCTCTATGAAATTATTCTGGAAAATATAAACATAAAATGAGGGAATGCTGCTAAGGATTGGATCAAACAAAGACAACATCAGGACTTGCATACATACAACTTGGATTGGACTTCCTTCTACGACATAGTTATGTATATAAGAGATTTATTCTCTTCTTCACCAAGACCCACTATGAGTTCTATGTGATTTTTAGATTTGACTATTTAAAAAGGTTTTGGATAGTAAATAAGATTAGAACTGATCTAAACAGTGCCTAAAATAATCGTTGTATATGTTTATACATGTTTATCTATTCAGATCTACAAGTTATATTATGAACTTTAATCTTCCTTGACCCTATCATGCCTTTCATTTATTTACAATCTTTCTATTATGCCTGTTTACTAAGTCCGAGGTATGTTTCTCCCGTTCTCCTTTTTATTCTACGCAAAACCTAGGCTATTACATTAATTGCGTATAAAGGACATAAATTGAAATAATTAGATAATGACACATAAATGGGGAAATAGGGCATATTATGTACTAGAACCCTTGACTGTAAAAATTGGGAAAATTACATGTTAACCAAATAGATTTGGACAATTACATAATAATCTATTAGAATTAGGATAATTACATGTTATTCTTTTAAGTTTGGGTTAATTACATGTTAGGAAGAACATGCGACATGATAATCAGTTAAATTGGACTTAATGTGATATTAAGTATGACATGTAAGAATAGAACAGTTCCAGATGTGAAAACTAAGCAAATTATTGTAAGTCTAATTATACATTGGGGAAGGTTCTTTTTGGGAAAAAGGGTTATACACCAATAACATTTAGATAAATGTAATTTTACAAACGGGATTATTAATGTACTTAAACCTGCTAAGTTACACCTGTTAGGTAATAAGCTAAAGAGGTCCCAAGTCTAGTTGTTGTACTAGGTTGTCGGGACTCTTAAATCCTAGGTACATGGGGACACAACCCTAGAGGGTAGCTTGTGTCAAGTTATGTGGAACTCATATCAGTTAGTATTCCTTTTGATATCTCGGTAAGGATCCCGCACTATGTAGACGTTAGGGCACTCTTTACTGAACTTGATTATAAGAGGTGCAAGGTTTAGGCAGGGTGTACAGGGCGCGTTCCGACGGAGTCATGAGCATGCATGAGTCCGACTACAGGAAATTAAGCCGCAAGTAACACCTACGAATATGGTTGTGTTTTATAAGTTGATGGGTTAGGGACAGATACACCCTACTGCCGGGGCTAACACAGAATATTCGGGTAATAAGAAGTCGATCGCATGGGTAGTAATTAGGATAACACCTAATCATGTTAATACTAGTAATGTTGGTGCAGTTAGTTTTATTCTTGGGATATGAATGAGAAGTTTAATATACATTTATCTTATTTTGACATATCGTTTACCTCTTATGTATATACATGTTTTACTGTACTTTCTCTTCCAGTATTATTGATCTGTCTTGATACCTTTTCATATACATATCCTAGAAATTACAAGAACTCGCCAGACTTTATGTCTAACCCTTTTTTCTCTCCCTTCCTCCCCCCTCCCCCCTCCCCCCAAGGTTCTTAAAGTGGGAGTGGTTAATAGTTGAGATCGTAATTCTGCTTAGACCAGCATAGCTTTCCTTTTTCAAGTATTTCTTTAGTTTATTCTTGCTTATTGTAATGACACTTGAGGGATATTTTTATGGTTTATGTACTCTGATTATGAGACAGGTTGCTTTTGAGTGTAACTTTGAGTTCGAAATGTTGTTTTTCTTGATTAATAAAAAGTTCTACGTTTTTTCGCTGCATTATTTATATCAGTCTTGTACATTTAGTTACTATTTACCTATTGCGCTTCACAAAACTTAATGTATTCTCATTAGAGTGACATTAATGAACGTGGTTTGTCACATTTGGTATCAGAGCATAAGGTTACAAGATCAGAGGAGAAGTTTTTGAAAAATGTTTTCAAAATAAAGGATTTTCAAATAAAAAGTGATTTTTGAAAAAGCATATCCTTTCAAGTTATTTACAATATTCCTTTGATTCTCTTTCTGAATTCTTGTTTCGTCCTTTTGCAGCATGTATGGGGCTGAGGGCATTCCCATACCCATATGGTTTCGTAGACACATAGAGGTTACGGCGCCTATTGAAGTGCAAGAGAATGTCCCACCCCCAACTGTAGCCGTAGTAGCGCCTCCTCCTCCTCTTGTAATCAACTTTTCTAAGCTCTGCAAAGACTTCAGTGTAATGGGAGGAAAATATTTTAGCAGTACCGAAAATTTTGTAGAAGCGCAAAATTCGCTAAGAGAAACGGAGCATGTGTTCAACTTGTTAGAACTCGGTGATAGGAGGAGAGTCCAGCTAGCATCTTTTCAGCTTAAAGATGAAGCATCATACAAGTGGGAAATAGTTCAAGCCGGACCACAAGTAACTACTTGGGATAACTTTAAGTTATCTTTGAGGCAAGATTCTTATCACAAATGATGAAGGAATGCAAGTGGAGAAATTTTTGAACTTTAAACAAAGAAGCATGATTATAAAGGAGTATGTCAACACTTCAACTGGCTAGATTTGGATTGGAGTTAGTAAATACTCCTCACAAAAAGGCCTTAAGGTTCACTAAAGGATTATACAAACCGCTCCAAGAATTAGCATTAACACATGTACCAATGGGAGCAATCTTTGAAAAACTAGTAGACATGGCCTTAATGCACGAGGAGGGCAAAGAAGGAAACAAGGAAGGAAAGAAAGAAGAAAAGAAAGAGGAAGAGAGGCCCAAGACAGAGAAAAAGAAATGGTGGTCTAATAAAAACAAGAAAGGGGGGAAGCCCAAAAAAGCTCTGAACAAGACAGAAGTGAAATGCCATGGTTGTGGTGTTTTAGGACACTTTGTGAAATACTGCAGAAAAACAAAGAATGTTCGCTTTAATTATGGCCAAGTTAGACATTTCAAGGGACAGTGCGTTCAGAGACAAGGATACAAGACTGGAACATTTGGAGGGTAGGTTAACGCTTCAGAGGCTGGTGGACCAGACTGGGTTAGGAAAGTTGCAGTAGAAGGTTTGATTTCTCTTTTAGACTATCCTATTAGAACTCTTATTGATTCCGGTGCTTCTCACTTATTCTTATCGAACTCAATAGTAGAAAATCTGCACCTAAGTACTAATATTCTTTATGATCCCCTTAAAGCCTCAAACCCATAAGAGGAACGACTCATTTGTCCATGATATGTAAGGGTCTGAGGATTTCCATTCTAGGCTTCGAATTTGAATGCGATGCATATGTTCCTGGTTTCATGGGTTACGGATTAATACTAGGAATGGATTGGCTAGCCATGTATGGTGCCATCCTTGATTGCAAAAAGAGAGTAGTTAGACTTGTTACTTTCCATGGTAGAAATCTCGAAATTTCTTGTGACACACGAGGGTCAGTAATGCTTAGTTGCCTAGAATCTCTTGATGCTTCCGTATAAGAACTTCGATCAGTACCCATAGTTGGCAAATTTCCAGACATGTTCGACGAGGTTAGGGGGTTACCTCCAAGGTGGGAGATAGACTTTCAGATATACTTAGTGGAAAATGCGAATCGGACGCATTGCTAGTGTGCCACATAGCTCCTAAGGAAAGGAGGGAGCTCAGTAAACAAGTGGGTAAGTTGTTGGAAAAGGAATTCATTATACAAAGTATTTAAGAATAGGGAGCTCCGGTCGTCTTTGCAACCAAGGAGGACGGCTCTCTCTGTCTGTGTGTAGACTACCAAGAACTGAACGAACTCACCAAGAAGAATTGGCACCCACTACCAAGGATAGACGACTTGTTTGACCAACTAGTAGGTTCTTCGGTCTTCTCGCAATTGGTTTTAGCCACGAGATTTCATCAGCTCAGAGTGGTGGGTAACAGTATTAATAAGATAGCTTTTAGAACTATGGATGGTTTGTTTGAATGGATGGTTATGCCTTTTGGGTTAATAAATGCACCTGCATACTTCGTGGAAATGATGAGTCGGGTGTTTAAGGAGTATCTGAACTAGTTCGTGGTGATGTTCGTAGATGACATTCTGATCTTCTCCAAGAGCGAAGAGGAACATGCCCAACACCTAGAGGAATTCCTAAGTACATTAGAGCACACCAACTTAAAGAAAAAAATTCTAAGTGCCATTTCTGGAATGAGTACGTAAGGTTACTAGGGCATGTGGTCTCCAAGGAAGGGATAGTAGTAGACCCTTCTAAGGTGGTCGCCGTTCAAGATTGGAAGGTTCCAAAGAATGCAACAGAGGTAAGAAGTTTCCTTAGATTGGCAGGCTATTATAGAAATCTTATTAAAGACTTTGCGTGGGTCTCAGCACCGCTTACCCATCTGACAAAGAAGAACTTGACTTTTCCTTGGAGCATGGATGCTAAGGAAGCTTTTCAGAGATTGAAAAGGGCTCTAACAACAACCCTAGTTCTGACTCTCCCCAACAGAAGCAAGATGCTCATAGTTTATAAAGATGCTTGCAGCACGGGATTAGGCGCCGTACTGATGCAAGAGGGCAGGATAGTATGTTATTGTAGTAGGCAACTAAGGTTTCATGAGAAGAACTACCTCACCCATGACTTGGAGTTACCAGCAAAAGTGTTCGCACTTAAGTCTTGGCAGCACTGTCTACTTGGAGAAAGATTTGAGCTATATGCAGACCATAAGTCGCTCAAATACTAGTTCTCGCAGAAGGACCTCAATACAAGGCAACAAAGGTGGATGGAGTTCCAAGCGTCCTACGACTTCGAGATAGCTTACACCCTAGGAAAGGGTAATGTGGTGGCAGACATTGAGTAGGCTGAGGATGACCTTGAGTCCTCTATTCGTAGAAAGGCAGATCTTGAAGTTATCTCAACCTTTGATTTTAAGCCATTACGGATTTCACACATGATTTGTTGGCATCATTGGAGGTGCAACCTACTCTATTAGAAAAAATTGGAACTATGCAGCAGAAGGACTAATAGTTGAAGGACCTCTTGGACAGACTTGGTCAAGGAGAAACTTCTAGTCACCTTGATAGATATACTGTCGACGGAAAAGGATGGCTAAGATGAGATGGAAGGATGTGTGTCCCAAGAGTTATGGAATTGCTAAGAGAAGTGATAAAGGAAGCTCATCACTCTCGGATGACTATCCATCCAAGTGATTACAAGATGTATCGAGACATAAAGCGTGTTTTCCACTGGACGGGTATGAAGAAAGATATAACAAAATTCGTGGCATAATGTTTGACTTGTCAACCAGTCAAGGCTGAGCAAAAGAAACCCAGTGGATTATTTCAGCCCTTGGATATCCCGCAATGGAAATGGGAGGGTGTCTCCATGGATTTCATAGATGGACTGCCAAGGTCAAGGAATGGCAACACAAACATTTAGGTGATAGTGGATAGGCTTACAAAGAGCGCTTGTTTCATCCCAGTCAAGAGCAAGAGGACGACAACTTAGCCAGCTCCAGTTTACCTCAAGGAGATCGTTCGACTACATGAGGTACCTTCAGGTATAATAAGTGACCATAACCCCATATTTACTAGTGAATTTTAAGGCTTAGTATAGCTAATCACCCTCAAACTGATGGGTAAACTGAGAGGGTTAATGTAGTTCTAGTGGATCTACTACGACTATGTGTACTAGACTTTGGAGGGACTTGGGAGGAGCATCTCCCATTGGTTGAGTTCGCATATAATAATAGTTATCAATCGAGCATAGGCATGTCACCCTTCAAAGCGCTATACAGACGACCTTGCAGATCACCGACTTGTTGGTGGGAATCTACTAGCATACTTCTACTAGGGCCTGACATGATAAGAGAGACTTCGGAAAAGACAGATCTCATTCGGAGGAGGTTTAAAGTAGCTCAAGATTGACAGAAATCTTATACCGATAAAAGGAGGGCCGACTTAGAATTTGAAGTAGGATATATGGTCTTCATCAGAGTTCACCGCTAAGAAATGTAGTTCGCTTTGGCTCAATAGGGAAGTTGGCAACAAGATTCGTAGGGCCATTCCCTATAGTAGAGAGGATAGGTCAGATGGCCTATAGAATCAAGCTACCGGATAGAATGGCGGGCGTGCACGTGTATTCCATGTTTCACATTTAAGAAAATGCCTCCATGATACAACAGAGATAGTAGAGTTGAGCACACTTGAATGCGTAGAAGTTGAGAAGGAAGCACTAGTAAGAAGAGTTAGTACTCATATCCTTGGATCAGAAATCAAGAAGCTATGTGACAAGGTGATCAGATTAGTGAAAATGCAATAGGGAGAAAACCGCGAAGATGCAACGTAGGAACCCAAAGATAGGATTCGCGCTTCTTACCCTTTAATTTTTGAAAGTACGTTCTTGATTTCTTTTCCAAAGCTTTTACTTTGCATTTACTTCTGTCATTCAAGTTTATCCTATCGTTCGAATCTGTCGACCCTTATGTAGAATCCAATGGTTGGAAACATGTGTCTGAAACATGTTATGGTTGGTGGTTGCAAATGGATGCAATTGCTTGCTAGTGGTTGCTCATGGATGCATATACACAGGCATTATATCGGCTCAGTCACTTACATATTGCATATGGGTGTGTGTGCATTTAAATTTTCTATGGATGGATCATCATATGGATGTTGCATTTTGATGAATGGATGAGCATAAATATAGAATTGATATGTATTATTAGAATTATTTTCATACATATTGGACACATGGAACAAACATATATTTCATTAAGGAGGTCAACTGAATCAGTCGACCGCCTGATTTTCGCATCAGTGTAATAACATATACACACAACACTTTTTGCATATGTTCATACAAAAGCATTAGAAATACCTAAGGTCAATGGATGCTAGTGGATGATGGATGAGTAGAGGTTGTAGGTGGTTTGTTAAGATTAGAACATTCTTATTAGCTTAGAGATTCAGAGGACGAAATCCTTTAAGTAGGGGAGGATGTAACACCCCAAATTTAACACATCATAATAGTATATTAAAGATAAATTTTGGGAATAACTTAATTATATATTAAGAATTAAGCAAAATTGGCATTAATTGCATTCGTTGCGGAATTCTGGTTCAGATAACCCCAAGTTCGCATAAAACAGACAAAATATGAAGAAAATATGGGCGATAGAAGTTTGTATACATATAAGGAGCTCATATGTAAATATATCATAAAATAAATTCTAGAAAAATCAAACGAACGAGGCGGGGAAACCGAGCGTGAAACCGGCCCGTTGTGGGCCGACCCACGCTCAGCTTCGGTCGACCATAGGTCGATCCAAGGGGGCCTGGGTCGACCCACAACGGATGTGGGCGGATTCATCCGTCAAATCTAGATTGTTTTGTGGCTTTATTCGTTGCTGACTTAGCACCAACTGTACGATTTGGATTTAAAACCTAGAATCTAAAGGTTGTGGTTGACTCTGTGAATCTATAAATAAGCGGATTCTCCCATTTCCAATTCACACAAATTCTTCATATCTTCTTCTACCTCCATGAAATTATTCTAAAAAATATAAACATAAAATGGGGGAATGCTGTTAAGAATTGGATCAAACAGAGACAACATCAGGACTTGCATACATACAACTTGGATTGGACTTCTTTCTACGACATAGTGATATATATAAGAGATTTATTCTCTTCTTCACCAAGACCAACTGTGAGTTCTATGTGATTTTTAGATTTGACTATTTGAAATGGTTTTCAACAATAAATAAGAATAAATTTGATATAAATTGTGCCTAAAATAATCCTTATATATGTTATACATGTTTTTCTATTTAGATCTACAAGTTATATTATGAACTTTAATCTTCCTTGACCCTATTATGCCTTTCATTTATTTACAGTCTTTCTATTTTGCATGTTTACTCAGTTCGAGGTATGTTTCTCCCGTTCTCCTTTTTATTCTACGTAGAACCTAGGCTACTCAAGACAAGGCTATTATGTTAATTGCGTATAAAGGACATAAATTGAAATAATTAGATAATGACACATAAATGGGGAAATTGGGCATATTATGTACTAGAACCCTTGACTGCAAAAATTGGGCAAATTACATGTTAACCTATTAGATTTGGATAATTACATAATAATCTATTAGAATTTGGATAATTACATGTTATTCTTTTAAGTTTGGGTTCATTACATGTTAATAAGAACATGCGACATGATAATCAGTTAAATTGGACTTAATGTAATATTAAATATGACATGTAAGAATACAACAGTACCGGATGTGAAAACTAAATAAATTATTGTAAGTCTAATTATACATCTGGGCAGGTGCTTGTTGGGGAAAAAGGGTAACATTTAGATAAATGAAATTTTATAATCGGTCTTATTAATGGAATTAAACCTGCTAAGTTACACCTTTTAATTAACTAGCTAAAGCGGTCCCAAGTCTAGTTGTTGTATTAGGTTGTCAGGACTCTTAAATCCTAGGTATATGGAGACACAAGCCCAGGGGGTGGCTTGTGTCAAGTTGTGTGGAACTCATATCAGTCTGTATCCCTGTTGGTATCTCGATAAGGACCCCGCACTAAGTAGGGGTTAGGCACGCTTTACTGAAATTGATTATAAGAGGTTCAAGGTTTAAGGGGTGTACAAGGCGCGTTCCAGCGGAGTCATGAGCGTGCATAAGTCCGAATACAGGAAATTAAGCTGCAAGTAACACCTACAGATATGACTGTAAAGTTGGTAATAAGGAACCGATCGCATGGGTAGTAATTAGAGTAACACCTAATCATATTAATAGTAGTAAAGTTGGTGCAGTTTGTTTGATTCTTGGTGTTACTACCAAATATCAACAGCGAAGTGAGTTGACGGTGAAACGGTGTCAGAAGACCGAAAGCTCGCAGGAGGCTCAATAGAAAGTATAGCCAAGTACTAAAAAGGGCAAAAGCAGGAAAGGATAATCCGAAAAGTCGCATCAACCGAAACCCTCTTCCTTCCCCTAAGGGAAGAGATCGTAAGGTACTATGGGATGTAACCGACAAGATCTCTCCACCCGGGTCAATCCTATAAGATCCTTCTGATAGTATCAGCTCGACGAAAGACTCCGTGTAAGGAGCCACCTTAATTTAAAAACCAAGTAAGCCGGAAGCAATAAACCCGATGGACAAAGCCCAAAGGAATCTTCAATATTGACCTGCCCAAATGCTTATACACATGAAGGAGAAAGCATCAAAGGCACCAAATCGGAAGAACGTGAAGGCCACCTAGAACCAACTTTCAGAGCATTTACTGCATGAATACCGAAAGGCCACATCCACGGATAAATAAGAGTGACACCAGAAGCCACCCTTCAAGAATACAGGCTACCACAAAGGCCCTACCGGAGGGCTAGCCGAGACCCGAGCAGGATACAGGCTACCCGTACTAGGCTACCTAGTACCAAAACCCGTAGCGGTTTCGACCCGGCAGCTATCAACACACACTACGAGGTCAAGCCCCTCTAAGCATTCACTATAAAGCCGAAAGCCTACATCCAAAGGCTCATGCCCACAAGCCTACATTCAGGAGCTGCTTTCAAGAATTCAAGCGTCATCTAAGGATCATAACCGAATACACCAAAGGCGGCCGAAGATCAGGCGCCCAAAACCATGAATAAAACGACCAACAAAGACCCCCACAGGTCCAGTAGCCCGACAAAGGAAGGGCCCATGAACCACTATAAATAAGACCCCATAGGTCACATTTATGGGGTCGATCTTTTTTCCTTAATACCTGTACTCTCTAAAAATAACTTAGTAAATAAGATCAATGGAGGGGTCCACCCTATGACATTCATTTACTCCCAGCAAAAGTTTAATGAAAAGGGATCTTCTCGTATGAAAATTGTTCTGTAAGTGTGTATTATCTTTTCTCTAATCATAGTAATTTCAATTTTCTATTTATCCTTCAGATAAGTATGGATCCCCATCTCAATATGTCCTCGAATAGGGAGACGAGCTTTATCTCCTTAGTGTAGATTCATCTTGGTAACCCTTAAGTGATCTTGCCTTCCAGATTTTGTTATCCAGAGAAACATCCGGTGAAAACAGTCAAATCGCCCATTTCCTCTTTAGATCCGTCCCAGTCGACCCATCCTCGGTGTTAACGAAAAATATCGTTAACACTTGGGATATGAATGAGAAGTTTATTCTTCCTTTATTTTATTTTGACATCTCGTTTACCTCTTATGTATATAAAAGTTTTACTTTACTTTCTCTTCCAGTATTATTGATCCATCTTGATACCTTTTTATATACATATGCTAGAAATTATTAAAACTCGCCAGACTTTATGTTTGACCCTTTTTGTTTTCCTTCCCCCCCCCCCCTCCCCCCAGGTTCTTAGAGTGGGAATGGTCAATAGTTGAGATCGTGATTCTGGTTAGACCTGGATATCTCTCATTTTTCAAGTATTTTCTTCATTTTTTCATGCTTATTGTAATGACACTTGAGAGATATTGTTATGGTTTTTGTACATTGATTATACGACAGATTGCTTTTGAGTTTATTTGAGAAAAACTTGATGTTGTAACTTTGAATTTGAAATGTTGTTTTTCTTGATTAATAAAAAGTTCTAAGTGTTGCCGTTGCATTATTTATATATGTCTTGTTCATTTAGTTACTGTTTACCTATTGTACTTCATGAAAATTAATGCATTCTCATTAGAGTAACATTAATGGACGTGGAGTGTCACATTGATGGTTAACTTCTGGATTAATTCGAGACGAGCTCGAAGGGTTGGAAGGTGGATTCAGATTGTTGGAGAGTGACGGAGGTGGCTGATTGAGTGGAATTGGGTCAGGATAGCAAGGGGAGGATCAATTTGAGGAGGTTGGGCAACGGGAGGGTCGATTTGTTGGCTCGAGGTAGGAAGCAGATTTAGGGAAGAAGTGACATTGGCTGCCATTAAATCGACTGTTGAAAGTTGTATGAAGAGAATTTTTTAACCTATATAGCTTTATTTTTATGCAATTAGTTAGTAGTTAATATCTTTTGTTCATTGTTTACTCTATATTTTTGTTGTTTTCAATGTTAAATTCTCTTTGTGTTGACATGATAACACAAATGAGAAGCTAAACCCCTACAGTTTAGGGTAAGGAAGTTTCCTTTTATTAATGTAGATTCAACATAATCTTGTATTTTTTTTATCTCTTTGTGCTTCATGATAATAATGTAGATGTTTATTTGTTTCATATCGCATTTGATAGCCTCTTTTGTTCATAACATAGAGGCTATACTTATTTCATGTATGACAAATTGCATCATCATCTAAATATGATCGTGGCAACGAAAATGAAGTTTTAATTAAAATTTTATGATACATGTTACTAATTAATAATACATGGGTCATGATTAAGTTAAATTTTGATTCCATTTTCTATGTCATTTTTCATGAAAGTGAAGAACTAGTGATTAGATGTGTATTATAGCTTAATGGTTTACTTTGAGTTAACTAATCACTAATCCTATCTAGATCAAAAAGAGATCATCATTTGATTTCATGTTAATCTATGTTAAAAAAGAGGAAAGTGAACTTACCTCTAAATTGATTTTTAATCTCATAGTTTCAAACTTTTGCTTATTTTTAGTTTATGTTTTTTAGCTAATCATAATTTAATGTTTGTTTAATTTAATTGAGTAGGATCTTTAAAATTAATACTTTCCTCACGGACTGATCTGTACTCGCCACATACTAAGATTATAAGTCATGCGCTTGCGGTTAATATTTTAATATTCGTGCGATGGATTTCTAACCGATAGGAGAATTCGTAGGGAAAACAATTAGTCAGTTTTCAAATTCACAAGGAGTCACCTGAAATATAAATGTGATTACACATATTTTTTTACAATACAAAGTTTATTAAATATGAAGCTTAATACTATGCCCAAGATAATTAGTGGCGACTGTACATAATAAATCTGCTTATCTTATAAATGCGTCTGTGTTCTAATAACATTTGCTGGCGCATGTAGACAAACAAAGCATTTCAAAATTCCAACACAGAAACTGTGATATCTTCATAATCAAGTATGCTGAATTATTCTCAAATGTTATTGATCAAAATACACACACCAACTTAAGAGATCACTCCATTACATGCTAATATTCAGAGCTCTACTGCTGAGAATAAAGAACCTACATCAAATGAAAAGTTCAGTCCATTACTTGCTAATATTCAGAACTCTGCCACTGAAAAAAGCATATGCATCAAATAAAAAGTTCACCTCCTTTAGGAGAATTAGTATGTACACACTATTTTGGGAAATGTATACAAAACTATGATTTTTCATTGGTGCAAGTCAGTGGGATCCATACGGACCCCCCTGAATTTCACAATTGGGAACCTGTTGTTTTGTTCACCTCAACAAAAGTGAGGTGAACAAACTAGCTCTCCTCCTTAACTTGTATCTCCCATTCAGAGGTTTGAACAACCATTAGATGATTGCTTTGAGGTTGACACTGAAAGTGGCAATCTAGTTGATGGTTGAGAGAGGCAATGGTTGGAAGAGGTCACGTGAAAATTAGAAGAGTTCAGGTAAAAATCAAAAGAGTTCACATGAAATCGATTCAAGGAAGAAAAAGAAGAAGAATTGATGAAAATCACAGTTGCAGAGAATAAAATTGATTCCTTGGTAAACTGTTTGTCAAACAGAGGAAATGAAAGAGGTCAGAGTCATCAGTCAATGACCGATCCAAAACAGTGTGTTAAGTTATTGCAAGAACTGCCTGGTGTCAAGCTAGCTATTACATCATTTTGGAATGAAGCGTAAATTTGTTTTCACGAAGAAAGAAATGAGGGAGTTGTTCATGGCACAACCTGATGCTCAGTCTCTTCTTTCATTCAAGCGCTCGCACCTAGTTACTCGAGAAACATGCAAGTCAGTTCATACGACGATTTCATTGCAAGTAATCTCTTTTTGATGCTTTTAACGTGGAGGATGTTATATATATTGTTGTGGCATAGCAATATGGATAACATTAAATAAAACTAAATAACAATATGGAAACAAATCAAACAAAAAATACATACCTTGATCTTCTGCTGCCAAACTCATCAAAGAGTTATTGTTCTCTATTAGCATGCACCAAAAGCGCCGGAAATCTCGATTGATCAAAATCCACATAGGCAGTCATTTTGCCAAGGTGAAATATAATGACTTGGGGCTAAAATTGGTTACAATTTTAAGTGCTCTGAACCTTAGCTTCTAGTACATTGATCTGAACTACACTATCTCTCTCTCATGTCCAACTTAAATGATCGATACAAAATTGACCTGGCCATAAATTTAGATCTACTGATATTCACAGTCTCGAAGCAAAATTCACTACAAAAGCTCTTTGTTTTAAAATTTAAAATTTAATTATTTTACTTTCCAGCTTAAATGAACATTTGTAAATGGTTAACTATTCTTCGTTTAAAACAGTCTTCTTCAAATGAGATTTGATCATGTAACATTATAATGAGGAACATCGAATTGTCAATATCATACCAGTTATTCTAGTTACGGAAGGAGCCCCTCACAGTTGTGTAAGTATGCCACAGTTTTAATTCTGAATGATTAGAGCATGGGTAAAAGTGGTTTGAGCATTAAAAGGCAAGGATGGAACATGGACAACAGTCATAGACAAAAATATTATTTGTAAATGATAATTTGCTTTATTTCACAGCAAACATTCCCCAAATATTTCTCTTCACCGTGAACAGAATAATCAAAAAATCAATACAAGTTTTTATGATTCCTTAAGTATAACATTTTTTATTGGCTACTTCTATTTAAAACTGTAGAAATGTTGAGTTTACCGAGAAAAAATAATGATCAAACTGCCCATGTTTTGCTATATATATATATATATATATATATATATATCTATAAGGGATGGTTCCGCTACACCTCTTATATTGCACGTGAACTCTCCCCTTTAATCTCCATCACTCATTTCCTCACTCTTTCTCTCTCTTCCCGTTTCAATATTATTTATTAGTGGGAAGAGAGAGAATGAGTGGTGGAGATTAAGCGGGAGAGTTCACGTGCAATGTAAGAGGTGTAGCGGAACCCTCCTCATATATATATATATATATATATATATATATATATATATATATATATATATATATATTGCATACCTCGTATAAACCTTACAAGTTTTTCTAGGTAACCTCCTCGCAGAGACTCTATGAGGTATCTTTAGAGAACCTCGTAGGGAATCCTCCACGAAAGATGGTAAAATGAGGATTTTTTAATATTACATGGGCCAACTCAGCAAAACGCTGGGTTCACCCTTTTTTTCGGTTTTGCTGGGTGGATTCAGCAAAACCATAGGTTTAAATAGAATTACCCTTTATTATCTTCAACACTACAATTGCAATTTGGACTTACAGAACCAAGAAAAGGAGAAATTAGCATTAGAACCTCATGAACTGAGTTGTTTTTTCAATTTTAATACTGGTTCCATGATTTCAATGCTAAATACAAATTAACCAAAAGGATTGGAAGAGATGACTAACCAAAAGAATGGTCGTTTTCTCTGGCACAACTTGTTTAAGCTAATCAAATTAGGGTTAGAAAATGAATAAGCGAGAGAACAGCTCAAAAAGTCAAGAAATACGTTAAACCTAGTCATTTTAGAAATTTTGGTATAGGATAAAGATTGTGTGCTACTATTCACACCCCTATTTACACTTCTGGCCACCAAAACTAAAAGCACCTCAAATATTTTAAATTTCCTCTTCTGGCCACCGTCTAAATTAATAACTAAAAAATGCGGAGGCCACCAGCTCCTTCCTCTAAATGAATGTTTCTTTCCTCCCTTACTTCATTGGTTGTGAAATGATTTAATTTAATAATCCGTTTTCATAACCATATTAGCAATTTAAATTTTGGTAAATGAGTATTTACTTCGTCGGTTGTGAAATTATTCGTCAAATCAACATTTTTGTCTTTTGAGTCATTTGATCGAACATCTTGCATCACATTATTATAGTCATCGTGTTTATCGTCCAATTTACCATAATTAAAATACTCCAACTATCAAACGACCAAATTATAATAATTAATGTATCAATTTGTAAAATAAGATATGCCAGTTATATGGAAAAAACCCTAAAAGTCAAAACTTACATTGTCATTCTCTATTACAATGTCGTCAAATTTAATGTTCTCCAAGCTTGAAATTTCCAACGAAACAGAAAAAATATCCTAAAACGCACTGGAAAACTCCAACAATTAAAAAAACCTTAACAACATGTTTTATATCATAATAGAAAATAATAAAAGTCAAGCAATTCTAATATCTTTTTTTTCTTCATCTTCCATCTCTATTAAGCACAAAAGAATATATGCTTTTGTAAGGGTTTAAAGTTTAAAATTGTAAAGAATTATGTGTTTTTTTAGGAGAAGCACGGTGGTGAATAACTGTGTGAAGGAATAATATATGGTGGCCAGAAGAATATAAAAAATAATCATCTGTATTAAATTTATAAAAGTGGCTGGAAGTGTAAACCGGGGTGTGAATAGTAGCACCCTAAAGATTTGAAGAAATCAGGCAGAACTCATATTTCGAAAGATGGATGAGAAGCTTGAAAGAACGTTATGGTTTTATTTCATTGGAAACTTGGAAACTAGGGAAGCATCACTATTTTCAAATTTTATTCAATGCGCATCCTTATGTAAGTTTACATGTAAAACGGGTTCATATTTCCTATAACAATGTGTTTTTCTGATTTTTTTTATTTTTTTATTTTTTTTGCGTTGTTGTATATAAAAAAATTCAAAAAATTGTAAATATTCATGTAAGGATTCTGCAAAAAAAATACTAAAATATCAGCAATTTTACGAATAATTGTAGAAATTTCTGCAATTATTTACACCGTGTACTGCATGTATTAAAAAAAAGGAAGAATAGTTGCAGCAATATCTGCAATTATAATAAATAATTGCAAGCATTGCTGCAAATTTTTTTACAGTATAGTTATTATGTGAAAATGTTGTAGATATCTCTACAAATATTGCAAATTGTTGCATATTTTTCAGCAATTTACTTGAGATGAATAATATTTCATTTGTATGCAATTTTAATAATTTTTTTTTGCAATATTTCGATGTTTAAACAAGTGTAGATTTTGAATTTAGAATTTTGAAGCACATTAGCAAAAACTGCATGAAAACCTGTAAGTTTTTGAAATAATTTCTACGATATATGCAATTTTACGAAAAATTGCTGAAATTCACTGTTACGTGAATATTTTTTTTTATTTTTTTTGTTTTTGAATCATTTTTTTATAGTTTTCTTGCATAAATTTGAGAATGATTATGAGTTAAATTAAATTTCAAAAATTTTCAATTTTTTACCTTTTTTGTTTTTTTATGATTTTCGAAAAACAGGGACCTAATTAATAAAGCTTTTAGACATGAAGTATTTTTGTATTTTGAAACCTGAACTAGACCTGAGCCAAACTGTCCCTTTATTTTAATTATAAACAACGTTAGTTTTCTGTTAAGGTGTAAAGGCTATGGCCAGCTGATATTTATTGCTTAGGTAGCGTTCTTTTCTATTTTTAGACGGTTCAAATTCGCGTCTGCGTCCGACGCGTCAAGCGTGGGACCCACTGAATTGTCCAGTCAAACGAAACATCGGAATTTTATCCGTCAGTCAAAGACCGCCTAGCCCGCGGACATCTTGTGGTCCATCTAGAACTGCTGGCAGTTCTTCGCACGATCATATTTTCCATAGATGCATAGCAACAAAGCAGACGGGTGACGACTACGAGCAATGGGAGATCGTGATTTGTTTGGTTGATTATCATAGCAAAGGTTCCAATCATTTGCATGTCTTGCTAGAAGACCCAGAGCAGCTTAGGAAGGCTGTTATTTTCTTGTTAACCAATTGAGAATGACCAAGTAATTTATTTTGTATTTTATTTCCTATATTTATTATTCAGTACTTTTATTTCTACATTTGTATTATGAATTATGAACTATGGATTTTTATTTCGCACGCTGTATTATGTATTTTGTATTCTGTATTTAAAAATAATTATCATAAATAAAATAACAATATAAACAAACAATAAAATAATGCATTCCCCTTTTGTAAAAAAGACTACATTCCCTTTCGGGAACTTGCGCCTTCCCCAACCCCTTCAATATTCCTCTTTCATTTGTCCCTTTCGGATAAAAAAACATGCACCCTTAATTTAATCTGATCCCTTATTTGTTCATTTCATTGACTCAAAACAGTTTTATTACACAAATACATATTTGTGACGACTTAAATTTCCAGTACTTTTTGAGCTGACCAAACAACACCAGTTCAACCCAAATTGTACTGGAAACCCAGATGTCAATAGAAAGAATTTAGAGGATAAGAAAGAAAGAAAAATTAGAATAGAAGAAGAAGAAGAAGAAGAACATAACAGAATCAGAGTCTCACTGTAACGACCCGCAAATCCGTGCTATCTGAGTTGACTAAATACACCACACGTCCAACTCAAATTGCACAGAAATACGACTCATTTTTAGAAAGAAGTTAGAGGATGAGAAATAGAAAGAAAGAAATATTAGAATAGAAGAAAACAAAGATCACAAACTCACAGCGGAACGAATAAAATATATTCTATAACATAAGCTTTGAAATCCAAATCTGTTTTGTACATATACACATACCATCATCAGAGTACACATAACATTTGATTCAGCGGAAGTAACTCTAAATAACTAACGTTGAAGCCTCCTCCTTCAAGCTCCTCCAAGTGTATCTGTAAAAGCCTGAAACACTTGACTGCCCGTACAAATTTGGGCACCCAAGAGTTTAGGAAAAACAAAACAAAATAAACTCTGGGTCAGTCATGGGACTGGTGTGAGTAAACTCCAACCACTTGTTAACTTTAAAATTCCTTTTCGAAAGAAAAGATAATAGTAAGACCAGCCCACACATAAACACGGACGGTTTTTACCTTACTATAACCCAAAACACTTTGATATCAAATCCAGTGATATTATAGTAATGTCTACATCAAATAGATAACCAAATAGCAGAACGCTTGCATCTCACGCTCCACATATATAGTATAAAATCAAAAACCGCATGGCGCTTATTGGAGATTGGATTTCCAACATGACAAGGTATGGAACCACCTTCCGACTGTGTATCTCTAGAGAGGAATACACTGGGTTCAACAAGAACATCTTGCAACCCGGCCCACACATGACCGACCACTCATTTCGCTTGAGTGTATCGAATGTATATCACCAACGGTTGGACTCAAACCACCGTTTCCCGAATGGGCAGAATCGATAGATTTAGAAACAAAAGGAATTTCTCTAGATAGGTGATTATACACCCTAATGGGTGCGACCCACATAGCCATGTTGCCTGCCCGATTTTTGTCCTTTCCTGGTTGTTGAGGCCTGAGGCTACGATTACTCACCATTCATTGATAACACAATCACTTTGAATGCCACATTGTTAGATCCGTTAATCACTAGTTGAGTTTGCACAAATACTCTGGATATTATGCTAAGGGATAAATCCGTTGCAACCATATATATCCATACAGACCAACCCTTTTGATCTTTGGAAATACTTTGTCAGACATTCGTCCATTTACGTTCGTTCTGGGATTGAACGAAACCGAAGGCACTATTTCTATAAATAGAAAAAGCCCTTGCACTTCACTCCATCTTCAATATATTCAGCATACTTGGTTCGCAACGCTTATGCCAATACGGAGTGGTTCTTCGGATAATAATCCAACCGGTCTCTCCATATTGACAACGATGGTCAAAAACTTCGATAGTCTGTGATTTAACTGTCGAATAAAAACAAGTGTTCATTCAACATATCAAACAAATCACTGGGCTCTTTAATTAATATTTATTAATTAAACCACTTCTCTATTTTCTCTATCAATATTTGTTAACCAAATATTTTCAATAATCATCTCGGCTTCTTACGCTATTTTTGATTTCATTTCCTTATCGAATTCTATATATATCGATATATAGATTTCTAATTGTCAAATTTCTTAAAAATATTCTAACTCCTTAAATTCCCGGAAAATTTCGCCATAACCTCCCATGCATCGGGAGCATCGGGAAATTTCGAATAGCTTCCCGGTATCTTCTAATCTCAAAAAGAAAAAGAAAAAGCCAAGCGGCTTGCCGATACGGCGCATAAAATCTCATATATGAATTTAAACATGTACCTTTTTGTCGAGCACATAAATTATATACCTTCATCACTTTACCCCATACCTGTCTCCTGTATGTCTATACCTGTCCAATTGATTTCAACTATTTCCAATTGCTTTAACTCAATTCGTTAATTAACTTGTTAATTAACTCTTTGGTCTATTTCACTTTTATATTTGGACATAACACGTTCAAATATACTTTTAACTTGCTTATCAACTAATTGAACTCAAATTTCAATTAAAGTTCTATATTCGATTTCGAATATATATTTTCGAACGCCAAATTCACTTTTCAAGGTTTCGACTTTAGTTCAAACTCGATTAACTAATTTCTACTTTGACTTAGTTAATCCTAAATAATCAAAATAGGGTTATTGTTTCAAAAATCTATTTGCTTACTTCACTTGAGCTCGCCTTTATTTCCTAACTCAAGTTTAGGCTTTTAAAATGGAACTTTGGATTTTTATTTGCTTAAAAATCCTTATATTTATATATAAAATCCATTATGGTTTATAACGGTTTCTGGCGCTGCATTTTTGAAATTTTGATTTTGACAAAACTCAAAATCTATACGTCGAAATTCATATTTTTCACTTTCATTAGAAAACTATTATCGAACCGGTCCTGACGTTTCTTGTTTCAAAGAATTTCGATTTCAATTGAGTCCTGTGTATTCAATTGAAGTTCGAATCGCCAATTTACGAACTGCAGCGCTGCGGCGAGTTCGTTTTAATTATATTTATATATAAACCTTTAAACTTCGTTAAATGAATTCAACTCCATTCAACTCTATTTGAATTTCTTGATTCAAATTCTAATCTCACTTTATTTGAATTCTATATTCAAATTCCAATCCCTTTTCTATTCAAATTCAATACTTGAATTTTTTATTTGAATTCCCTATATTCAAATTCTATGCTTGAATTCATTTGAATTTTTTTATTCAAACTTTATATTCAAATTCCAATTGAACTTCTATATTCCAATTTCTATATTTGAATTCTATTGAAATTCAAATATTCAAACTCCTTTTTAAATTCTATATTTAAAATTCCCTAGTTAAAAACCCATTTGAATTTCATATTCAAATCCCATAGATTAAATCCTATTTGAATTCAATTTGAATCTCTCACATTCAAATTTCATTTCCGACCCCATTTGAATTTCTAATATTCAAATTCATTTTCAACACCATTTGAATTTCAAATATTCAAATTCATTTTCAACACCATTTGAATTTCTATTATTCAAATTCATTTGAATTCCCTTGAATTCAAATTCCATTTCAAAACTATTTGGATTTCCTATTTTGAAATCCTATTTCAAACCTACTTTGAAATCCTACTTTCAAAGTTTATTTCAAATTCTATTTTGAAATTCTACATTCAAATCTCTATTTGAATTTCTTTATTCGAATTCCTTGTTCAAATTCAATACTTGAATTTCTATTTCAAATCTCAATTCAAATTTCATATTTGAATTCCATTTCAAATCCCTATTCAAATTTCACATTTGAATTCTTCTTTGAAATACTTGAATTCAAATTCTATTTTGAAATTCTACTTTGAAATCTCTATTTGAATTTCTTTGTTCGAATTCCTTTGAATTCAAATTTTATTTTTATTTCTTGAATTCAAATTCTATTTTTCATTCTAATTTTGTCTATTCAAATTCTATTTGAACTTCTATTTGAATTTCTAATATTCAATCCCCTTTTAAAATTCAAATATTTAAATTCCTTTTAAAATTCAAATGTTATACTCAAATTTCATTTGAATTATATATTTAAAAATCTCATTTCAAATCCTGTTTGAAATTTCATTTCAAATTCCAATTTCACACTTGTATTTCTATTTCTGAATTATCAAATGATGATTCTTTCACTCCATTTATAACTTCGTTATAAAAGAACTATTTATAAACTTCGTTTAAAAGAAACTACTTGTTTTATTTTTCAAAAACAAGTTTATATTTTTATTCCATTTAAAATTCAAATTCTATTTAAAAATAGAATTTTCCCTTTAAAATCTCAAATACCTTTCCACGATATTTTAAATACATTAACACTTAGCCCAGTGATATTTAAAACAATCAAACCATTCAAATTTCAATCATTTGATTTATAGCACGTCATATATAAATATATATGCAATCAAGCAAACAAACAAACAGATAATATATTTTTGAGGAATCCTGTTGGATTCCTCCAACCTGTTTCCCTGCATCCACAGATGTTAGCACATAAATAATACCCATTCTGCTTCGTGGCAGAATATCGCGGTATAGAAGGTCATCCACTAATCATAGCGTGGGGCGTATAGGGTAATCATCCGCTATGGTACCGCGGGCATCCGCTAATGAGACTGCGGGAATCCAACCAATCAATCAACCCAATATATATATATATATATATATATATATATATATATATATATATAGCCTAAATAACTAATATATATAAAGCAAGCAGAAAGCATTCACACAAGCAACAAAACAATTATTTTTAATGGAATAAAAATAATTCTAAAGGTGAGTGAGATTTACTCACCGTGATTTCTTTTGCCGAAATATCCTGTGTAAATTTCCAAATCATTTCGGCTATGCATCGTGTTGAATAAATTAATTTTGTACCTACCATTAATATAATTCAATGGTTAAATGATTTTTAATTTAAACTAACTTATCCTATGAAATTAATTTATTCTATGTATTTTCAAACACTTAACCCTATATATATTTTCAATGCTTGTTTGAATAAATAAACCACACTTTAATTACTTTTTTTCCATTTTCTTTTAAATAAATTAAATTTCCAATTATATAAACTAATTCATACCTTAATCACGTTCTAAACTCCTTCCTGTCTGCAGCGAAGTCAAACCAGACCCTATTTCCCTTCACTGCGGATCTTCCCAGGCTTTACTGTCAAACCCTTCTGGTGATAGCCTATTCCCGTCATCAACTCTTCACAACAACAGACTCGAACACCCCAATCACCACAACACCGAATCCCAATTCAACCCAGATGAACTTCGAACCCCAAACATCACATCGCGACACCCCAAATCCGACTTTTGATCCACTGTGGTGACCCAAACACCACCAATTAGGACTCGCGACCCCCTAAATGCTCCAAGAGTATTGCTCAAACCCTAAATCGTTTGTATTGACTTTGGATCGAGAACCACTGCCGCACCAGACCCTGTTCGTCGCCCTATCCTCGGCCAACTTCTCGCGCCATTCTCCCCGAAGCTCGAGCATCAGCTCGCGATAAATCGAGTTGCGATTCGAATATGAGGGCAGCGGCCATTTTTATTTCGTTTGTTTTTCTGTTGAACGAAAGAATGGAGTCGCGGTGGTTTATATAAGCAAAAGAAGGGAAACAACGAGTACGAGCCATTAAAATGGCTGTTTGCTTGCTTCGAATTTGGGGAGCAGGAATTTGTGCTCGAGAAAAATAATATGTCTGCCTATAATTGAAGATAGGTCGGCTTTAGGAATTCATGTTTGCTTAAGTACATACACTGCTTTATTTTGATTTGATTTTATATAATATAATAGACCAAAATACCTCATGGTCCCTGATTTGAAATCCCGAACTGCAAATTCAACGTAACAACCGATGTTTCCACATTTATATGATATTCTAACCCTAACGGAACCTATTCTGAAATTTAGTTAACAGTATATAATAGACAACAGTTTAAATCGATAATTTATATTAAATTCAATTACTTAAAATATAAATTGATTTTAAAATAACTAAACCCATAGATAATACAAATTTATTATCGTTCTAATTAAAATCTATTGAATTGTTTTGATTCAAATTTTAACTTTGAATTAAATTATAAATTCTCGTATTTCAAAAATTATCAAAATAAATCGTAATTCGATTATTAAATCGATAATCCAATATAAAAAATTTTTATATTATCAACACAATATTTAAAACGATATTAAATATTTAAAGTTAATCGTTCAAAAACCTGGGTCGTTACATTCTTTCCCCCTTAAAATAATTTCGTCCTCGAAATTGCGAAGGTAAGAAAAAGTGATACAAATCCATTACTTTTCAAAACTTCTTTATGTTGAAACCCACTTCTTCATAATTCAATAAATTAACTCCAACCAAAACTTTTGGTCTTCACACATTTGATTCGAATGATCTACGATCAATCCATTTATATCCAATCTATATTCCAATAACCTATTCAAATTGATTCTAATCAATTCACTCCCTTCGACCCATTTAACTTGTTTAAGTTAAATTTCAATTTCAGAATTCAAATCCCTGGGTTTTCTTTTCAAATTCTTTCTGAAACCACTTAAGCATGTACATACATTTATAATCTTTTCAAATTCAAAATATTTGAATTTTTCAATTAAACTTGTTTTCTTTCAAACAAATTCCCATCAAAAATTTTCTAAGGTAGCAACCTATCACTTAGAAACTCAAAAATGAACACTGATGATGTTGCAATCATCATCAGAATTATTTTCCAGCCACTGAAGTGAGTTCAGTGCTTAATCACTTTCAAAATCCACTCAAATATGGTTTTGATTCAAAACCCTTGCAAAACAAAGCTATATTATTTTAATATACTTTAGAAAATATTTCAAACTTCCCAGGATTTTGAATTCTTAATTCTGGTTTGAATTTAATTCTAATTTATCTCATTTGTATATTTAATCCCTATACAAATTCTATTTGGTTATAAATACCCATTTTAATTTTATAATTTCATTTGATTATAAAATCAACATCCAACACATCCATATAATAAGAATTCTAGAAAATTATTCTTTCTATATCAAAAATAGAAATTTTGGGTAAAATTATTTCATTTACCCACCTTAAAACAATATTATGTCGATTCTTCTGTCCAAGTGTTTACAAACTCCTATCGACGTCGTGGCGTCCCACGATTCGACCAGAATTCATAAACTACTCAACAGACAAGCCAACACAATATAAAACATCTTTTATATCAATTAACAAATACGCTCTCCCGTATATATACGCTCAACTCATTCTAGGGCACTGCTGACCCTATCTCTAATGAGCACATACCACACAAGCCTAGGTGTTCGCTCAACCTAAGCTCTGATACCAACTGTAACGACCCGCAAATCCGTGCTATCTGAGTTGACTAAATACACCACACATCCAACTCAAATTGCACAGAAATACGACTCATTATTAGAAAGAAGTTAGAGGATGAGAAATAGAAAGAAAGAAATATTAGAATAGAAGAAAACAAAGATCACAAACTCACAGCGGAACGAATAAAATATATTCTATAACATAAGCTTTGAAATACAAATCTGTTTTGTACATATACACATACCATCATCAGAGTACACATAACATTTGATTCAGCGGAAGTAACTCTAAATAACTAACGTTGAAGCCTCCTCCTTCAAGCTCCTCCAAGTGTATCTGTAAAAGCCTGAAACACTTGACTGCCCGTAAAAATTTGGGCACCCAAGAGTTTAGGAAAAACAAAACAAAATAAACTCTGGGTCAGTCATGGGACTGGTGTGAGTAAACTCCAACCACTTGTTAACTTTAAAAATCCTTTTCGAAAGAAAAGATAATAGTAAGACCAGCCCACACATAAACATGGACGGTTTTTACCTTACTATAACCCAAAACACTTTGATATCAAATCCAGTGATATTATAGTAATGTCTACATCAAATAGATAACCAAATAGCAGAACGCTTGCATCTCACGCTCCACATATATAGTATAAAATCAAAAACCGCATGGCGCTTATTGGAGATTGGATTTCCAACATGACAAGGTATGGAACCACCTTCCGACTGTGTATCTCTAGAGAGGAATACACTGGGTTCAACAAGAACATCTTGCAACCCGGCCCACACATGACCGACCACTCATTTCGCTTGAGTGTATCGAATGTATATCACCAACGGTTGGACTCAAACCACCGTTTCCCGAATGGGCAGAATCGATAGATTTAGAAACAAAAGGAATTTCTCTAGATAGGTGATTATACACCCTAATGGGTGCGACCCACATAGCCATGCTGCCTGCCCGATTTTTGTCCTTTCCTGGTTGTTGAGGCCTGAGGCTACGATTACTCACCATTCATTGATAACACAATCACTTTGAATGCCACATTGTCAGATCCGTTAATCACTAGTTGAGTTTGCACAAATACTCTGGATATTATGCTAAGGGATAAATCCGTTGCAACCATATATATCCATACAGACCAACCCTTTTGATCTTTGGAAATACTTTGTCAGACATTCGTCCATTTACGTTCGTTCTGGGATTGAACGAAACCGAAGGCACTATTTCTATAAATAGAAAAAGCCCTTGCACTTCACTCCGTCTTCAATATATTCAGCATACTTGGTTCGCAACGCTTATGCCGATACGGAGTGGTTCTTCGGATAATAATCCAACCGGTCTCTCCATATTGACAACGATGGTCAAAAACTTCGATAGTCTGTGATTTAACTATCGAATAAAAACAAGTGTTCATTCAACATATCAAACAAATCACTGGGCTCTTTAATTAATATTTATAAATTAAACCACTTCTCTATTTTCTCTATCAATATTTGTTAACCAAATATTTTCAATAATCATCTCGGCTTCTTACGCTATTTTTGGTTTCATTTCCTTATCGAATTCTATATATATCGATATATAGATTTCTAATTGTCAAATTTCTTAAAAATATTCTAACTCCTTAAATTCCCGGAAAATTTCGCCATAACCTCCCCTGCATCGGGAGCATCGGGAAATTTCGAATAGCTTCCCGGTATCTTCTAATCTCAAAAAGAAAAAGAAAAAGCCAAGCGGCTTGCCGATACGGCGCATAAAATCTCATATATGAATTTAAACATGTACCTTTTTGTCGAGCACATAAATTATATACCTTCATCACTTTACCCCATACCTGTCTCCTGTATGTCTATACCTGTCCAATTGATTTCAACTATTTCCAATTGCTTTAACTCAATTCGTTAATTAACTTGTTAATTAACTCTTTGGTCTATTTCACTTTTATATTTGGACATAACACGTTCAAATATACTTTTAACTTGCTTATCAACTAATTGAACTCAAATTTCAATTAAAGTTCTATATTCGATTTCGAATATATATTTTCGAACGCCAAATTCACTTTTCAAGGTTTCGACTTTAGTTCAAACTCGATTAACTAATTTCTACTTTGACTTAGTTAATCCTAAATAATCAAAATAGGGTTATTGTTTCAAAAATCTCTTTGCTTACTTCACTTGAGCTCGCCTTTATTTCCTAACTCAAGTTTAGGCTTTTAAAATGGAACTTTGGATTTTTATTTTCTTAAAAATCCTTATATTTATATATAAAATCCATTATGGTTTATAATGGTTTCTGGCGCTGCATTTTTGAAATTTTGATTTTGACATAACTCAAAATCTATACGTCGAAATTCATATTTTTCACTTTCATTAGAAAACTATTATCGAACCGGTCCTGACGTTTCTTGTTTCAAAGAATTTCGATTTCAATTGAGTCCTGTGTATTCAATTGAAGTTCGAATCGCCAATTTACGAACTGCAGCGCTCCGGCGAGTTCGTTTTAATTATATTTATATATAAACCTTTAAACTTCGTTAAATGAATTCAACTCCATTCAACTCTATTTGAATTTCTTGATTCAAATTCCAATCTCACTTTATTTGAATTCTATATTCAAATTCCAATCCCTTTTCTATTCAAATTCAATACTTGAATTTTCTATTTGAATTCCCTATATTCAAATTCTATGCTTGAATTCATTTGAATTTTTTTATTCAAACTTTATATTCAAATTCCAATTGAACTTCTATATTCCAATTTCTATATTTGAATTCTATTGAAATTCGAATATTCAAACTCCTTTTTAAATTCTATATTTAAAATTCCCTAGTTAAAAACCCATTTGAATTTCATATTCAAATCCCATAGATTAAATCCTATTTGAATTCAATTTGAATCTCTCACATTCAAATTTCATTTCCGACCCCATTTGAATTTCTAATATTCAAATTCATTTTCAACACCATTTGAATTTCAAATATTCAAATTCATTTTCAACACCATTTGAATTTCTATTATTCAAATTCATTTGAATTCCCTTGAATTCAAATTCCATTTCAAAACTATTTGGATTTCCTATTTTGAAATCCTATTTCAAACCTACTTTGAAATCCTACTTTCAAAGTTTATTTCAAATTCTATTTTGAAATTCTACATTCAAATCTCTATTTGAATTTCTTTATTCGAATTCCTTGTTCAAATTCAATACTTGAATTTCTATTTCAAATCTCAATTCAAATTTCATATTTGAATTCCATTTCAAATCTCTATTCAAATTTCACATTTGAATTCTTCTTTGAAATACTTGAATTCAAATTCTATTTTGAAATTCTACATTGAAATCTCTATTTGAATTTCTTTGTTCGAATTCCTTTGAATTCAAATTTTATTTTTATTTCTTGAATTCAAATTCTATTTTTCATTCTAATTTTGTCTATTCAAATTCTATTTGAACTTCTATTTGAATTTCTAATATTCAATCCCCTTTTAAAATTCAAATATTTAAATTCCTTTTAAAATTCAAATGTTATACTCAAATTTCATTTGAATTATATATTTAAAAATCTCATTTCAAATCCTGTTTGAAATTTCATTTCAAATTCCAATTTCACACTTGTATTTCTATTTCTGAATTATCAAATGATGATTCTTTCACTCCATTTATAACTTCGTTATAAAAGAACTATTTATAAACTTCGTTTAAAAGAAACTACTTGTTTTATTTTTCAAAAACAAGTTTATATTTTTATTCCATTTAAAATTCAAATTCTATTTAAAAATAGAATTTTCCCTTTAAAATCTCAAATACCTTTCCACGATATTTTAAATACATTAACACTTAGCCCAGTGATATTTAAAACAATCAAACCATTCAAATTTCAATCATTTGATTTATAGCACGTCATATATAAATATATATGCAATCAAGCAAACAAACAAACAGATAATATATTTTTGAGGAATCCTGTTGGATTCCTCCAACCTGTTTCCCTGCATCCACAGATGTTAGCACATAAATAATACCCATTCTGCCTCGTGGCAGAATATCGCGGTATAAAAGGTCATCCACTAATCATAGCGTGGGGCGTATAGGGTAATCATCCGCTATGGTACCGCGGGCATCCGCTAATGAGACTGCGGGAATCCAACCAATCAATCAACCCAATATATATATATATATATATATATAGCCTAAATAACTAATATATATAAAGCAAGCAGAAAGCATTCACACAAGCAACAAAACAATTATTTTTAATGGAATAAAAATAATTCTAAAGGTTAGTGAGATTTACTCACCGTGATTTCTTTTGCCGAAATATCCTGTGTAAATTTCCAAATCATTTCGGCTATGCATCGTGTTGAATAAATTAATTCTGTACCTACCATTAATATAATTCAATGGTTAAATGATTTTTAATTTAAACTAACTTATCCTATGAAATTAATTTATTCTATGTATTTTCAAACACTTAACCCTATATATATTTTCAATGCTTGTTTGAATAAATAAACCACACTTTAATTACTTTTTTTCCATTTTCTTTTAAATAAATTAAATTTACAATTATATAAACTAATTCATACCTTAATCACGTTCTAAACTCCTTCCTGTCTGCAGCGAAGTCAAACCAGACCCTATTTCCCTTCACTGCGGATCTTCCCAGGCTTTACTGTCAAACCCTTCTGGTGATAGCCTATTCCCGTCATCAACTCTTCACAACAACAGACTCGAACACCCCAATCACCACAACACCGAATCCCAATTCAACCCAGATGAACTTCGAACCCCAAACATCACATCGCGACACCCCAAATCCGACTTTTGATCCACTGTGGTGACCCAAACACCACCAATTAGGACTCGCGACCCCCCCCCCCCTAAATGCTCCAAGAGTATTGCTCAAACCCTAAATCGTTTGTATTGACTTTGGATCGAGAACCGCTGCCGCATCAGACCCTGTTCGTCGCCCTATCCTCGGCCAACTTCTCGCGCCATTCTCCCCGAAGCTCGAGCATCAGCTCGCGATGAATCGAGTTGCGATTCGAATATGAGGGCAGCGGCCATTTTTATTTCGTTTGTTTTTCTGTTGAACGAAAGAATGGAGTCGCGGTGGTTTATATAAGCAAAAGAAGGGAAACAACGAGTACGAGCCATTAAAATGGCTGTTTGCTTGCTTCGAATTTGGGGAGCAGGAATTTGTGCTCGAGAAAAATAATATGTCTGCCTATAATTGAAGATAGGTCGGCTTTAGGAATTCATGTTTGCTTAAGTACATACACTGCTTTATTTTGATTTGATTTTATATAATATAATAGACCAAAATACCTCATGGTCCCTGATTTGAAATCCCGAACTGCAAATTCAACGTAACAACCGATGTTTCCACATTTATATGATATTCTAACCCTAACGGAACCTATTCTGAAATTTAGTTAACAGTATATAATAGACAACAGTTTAAATCGATAATTTATATTAAATTCAATTACTTAAAATATAAATTGATTTTAAAATAACTAAACCCATAGATAATACAAATTTATTATCGTTCTAATTAAAATCTATTGAATTGTTTTGATTCAAATTTTAACTTTGAATTAAATTATAAATTCTCGTATTTCAAAAATTATCAAAATAAATCGTAATTCGATTATTAAATCGATAATCCAATATAAAAAAAATTTATATTATCAACACAATATTTAAAACGATATTAAATATTTAAAGTTAATCGTTCAAAAACCTGGGTCGTTACACTCACATCCCAGTGGAACAAAATATAATATATAAATAAAACTTTATTGAGAGCTTGAAATAAAACTTACAATCATCAGAGCACATCAATACATCTGGACAGTTATAATAACCTGTCCTCATATACATTACATAGCGGAATATACTAGATATCATATGTATGAACACCTTCAGTCCGCCTCTAGATTTCACAACGCCCGATAACCTGAACCTGTATAACCTGGTCTAACCCGAGCATTTCAAATACCGGGTCAGTCTGGTGAACTAGAGTAAGAAACCGACTAAGTTTATATAACATCCATATCGATTTTAAAGTTTCAAATCCTTTTGAAAGAAAAGGATAATAGTAAGACCAGCCCACACACAAACATGGATGGTTTTTACCTTACTATAACCTAAAACATTTTGAAAACAATATCTTTTCTGATATTATAATAGTGTCTAAACACAAATAGATATCAATTTAGCAGAACGCTTGCATCTCACGCTCTACATATATAGTATACAATCAAAACCGTAGACACTTGTTGGAGATTGGATTCTGACTATGACAAGGTATGGAACCACCTACCGATAGTGTATCTCTTGAGGGGAATATACCGGGTTCAACAAGAACGTCTTGCAACCCAGCCACACATGACCAACCACTCATTTCGCTTGAGTGTATCGAATGCATATCACCAACGGTTGAGATCAGCATCCATTTCCCGAAAAGGGATAGCATCGAAATAGACTAAAGAAACAATTGGAATTTCTCTAGATAGGTGATTATACATCCTAATGGGAGCGACCCACATAGCCATGCTGCCTGCCCGTTTTTTGTCATTTCCCGGTTGATGAGGCTTAAGGTTTTAAATCTTCTGGGACATCAGGCCACCATTCACTTTGAATGTCACATCGTCAGATCCGTCAAATCACTAATTGACGTCCACAAAAGTATATTGGGTGTTAGCTAAGAGAAGGTGTCTTCCCCGCCACCAACCAGAATACGTTTGTAAAAAATCATCATACATGATCTTTTGAAAATACTTTGTCAGACATTCGTCCATACAAGTCATCCAGGAACAGAATGAACCAAAGGCACTCTCCTACCGCATCCAAAGGATAGTAGCGAGAAGTTCTTGCAATCTGCAAAAACTCAACCACGACCAAATCACGTCAGAATACCTCTAGTAACTATTCTAGAGAATATTCGACAAGTAATCCTTCTGCTTATGAAGATCCATGGTCTTCAATTGCTCCATCTGGATCAACTTTCTGATGTCTTCAACGGTTACGTATTTGCTGATCAAAATGGTTTTTGAATATAAATTCGATCCCGCACTTTCCGTACCAACAATCGATTTGGCCAGATTTTTGATAGTCGGTGGTTTAACTATTAAAATAAACTACCATCATTCATAGAAAAATAAAATGCATTCATTGGTTCAGTATACAACATCACTTGGCCCTTTAATTAACAGTTATTAATTTAAAATTCAAAATCTTAACTTTTTCAGTATTTGGGAAAATGTTTCCATTACTTACTCAACTTCCATTTTACTTTTGATTAACTAACTTCGCATTATAGATTGGTAAGTGAATAAATCTCTAAATATACAACCCCGAAGGCCGAAACCAACATCAGATTGATACCTCGAAATTTACTCATCTCAACCAACATACAACCGGTTTTCCTTTTAATTCCTTTATGACTATTTTCATTTCAACATGTTTACTTTCAAACATTATTCAATTTAAAAGTCACTGTTATTCCTTTTATAAAAATCTGGACTCGGTATGTAAAAACAACTTGATTCCATTTAAAAACACTATTATAAGTTCAAATCTTGTCTCTCTTGTTAATTTATGAATTCATATTTATGCTATACTTTAAAACTCTCATTTACAGGTCAATTCCTCGTTAATTGTCTAATATCCTTTATATCAATTAGTTTACTTTATCCCCAAATAAAATAATTAACCCTTCTTAAAAGGTTATTCTAAAATGATACTTAACTTTAGTAATAATTAACAATCCAATAATAGTTTTAAATAATCAAATCTTGGTCATCTCAATAAGATTACTTTGTTAACCATTTCCACTTAGTTATTTCTTTTAAATTAATAAATAAAATTAATTTAAGTAAATCTCATTTGATTTAATTAAACATTTCAAAATTCCAACAAAAAACTGTGATATCTTCAGAATTAAGTATGCTGAATTATTCTCAAATGTTATTGATCAAAATACACACACCAACTGAAGAGATCACTCCATTACATGCTAATATTTAGAGCTCTACTGCTGAGAATAAAGAACCTACATCAAATGAAAAGTTCAGTCCATTACTTGCTAATATTCAGAACTCTGCTACTGAAAAAAAGCATATGCATCAAATCAAAAGTTCACTCCTTTACGAGAATTAGTTCGTACACACTATTTTGGGAAATGTATAAAAAACTATGATTTTCCATTGGTGCAAGTCAGTGGGATCCATACGGACTCCCCTGAATTCCACAAATGGGAACCTGTTGTTTTGTTCACCTCACCAAAAGTGAGGTGAACAAACTCGCTCTCCTTCTTAACTTGTATCTCCCATTCAGAGGTTTGAACCACCATTAGATGATTGCTTTGAGTTTGACACTGAAAGTGGCAATCCAATTGATGGTTGAGAGAGGCAACGGTTCGAAGAGGTCACGTGAAAATTAGAAGAGTTCAGGTAAAAATCAAAAGAGTTCACATGAAATCGATTCAAGGAATAAAAAGAAGAAGAAATGATGAAAATCATAGTTACGGAATAGAATTGATTCCTTGGTAAACTGTTTGTCAAACAGAGGAAATGAAAGAGGTCAGAATCATCAGTCAATGACCGGTCCAAAACAGTGTGTTAAGTTATTGCAAGAACTGCCTGGTGTCAAGCTAGGTATTACATTTTGGAATGAAGCGTGCATTTGTTTTCATGAAGAAAGAAATGAGGGAGTTGTTCATGGCGCAACCTGATGCTCAGTCTCTTCTTTCATTCAAGCGCTCGCACCTAGTTACTCGAGAAACGTGCAAGTCAGTTCATACGACGATTTCATTGCAAGTAATCTCTTTTTGGTGCTTTTAATGTGGAGGATGTTATATATATTGCTATGGCATAGCAATATGGATAACATTAAATAAAACTAAATAGCAATATGGAAACAAATCAAACAAAAAATACATGCCTTTATCTTCTGCTGCTAAACTCATCGAAGATCTACAGTTCTCTATTAGCATGCACCAAAAGCACCGGAAATCTTGATTGATCAAAATCCACATAGTCAGTCATTTTGCCAAGGTGAAATATAATGAGTTTGGGCTAAAATTGGTTACAATTTTAAGTTCTCTGAACCCTAGCTTCTAGTACATTGATCTGAACTACACTCTATCTCTCTCTCACGTCCAACTTAAATGATCGATACAAAATTGACCTAGCCATAAATTTAGATCTATTGATATTCACAGTCTCGAAGCAAAATTCACTACAAAAGCTCTTTATTTTAAAATTTAATTATTTTACTTTCGAGCTTAAATGAACATTTGTAAATGGACAACTATTCTTCATCAAAAATAATCTTCTTCAAATGAGATTTGATCATGTAACATTATAACGAGGAACATCTAATTATCAATATCATACCAGTTATTCTAGTTACGGAAGAGAAATAGGATTTAGAGAAAAAAATTAATTGCAGAAAGTTATCTTTCGATTGAGGAAAACGAAAATGCAGCTTCATATTATTTCAAAATGAATAAATGTACATAGACTGGCTAAGTATATATAGCCTACTTTACAACCGTAATAATTGTAAAAGAAAATGTAACGTAAGTATTTGTGGACTGTTGGGCCAGGCCCATATACTTTAATATATCTGAAATAAAGAAAATAAGGCTTCGGTGACATGTTATGTTCTAATTCTAATACGTTCCTCTAGAAACTAGGGTTTTGAAACCCTAGTTTACACATCTTCACGGCAGCGCTTCACAAATCTCTCCTCGAATTCGATTCTTAACTGGATTTTTCACTTTAATGTCCTCAGATTTAGACTAAGAGGGGCTTGAGTAGGCACAACTTAGTCTTTTATCATCAGATTTGATTTGAGAGACGTTTGCGTAGGTATAGCTTGGACCTTTTTCAGTGTTGCTTTCTTTCTGATTGTTGTTGATTTTTAGTTGTTGTTGTTGTTGTTGCTTTCGGCTTTCTTCTGCTTGCTCATTTTGCCTAGCAACATTCATTTCAGCACAGAATATAGTAAAATTCTTGGCTGTAATTACTTTAGTTAGTACATCTGCTTTCTAGTAAGCTCCAAGTATATGTCTTACTTCAATTTCTCCTCCTTCTGCTAGATATCTGATAAAATGCAAGTCAATCTCTATATGCATTGTTCATGCATGTTGAATTGGGTTCTCTGACATATATACTGCACTTTTATTGTCACATCATAGTATTGGCCTTGCTGTAGACTCTATGTTTAGCTCCTTTAGTATAGATCATAACCACTTTATCTCTGCAACTTCATCTGCTATGCTTATGTATTATGATTCAGTGCTGGATCTTGAAATAGTGGCATGCTTCTTTGAACTTCATGAAATTAAGCTATGCCCAATGTATATACAACACCTACTTGTTGACCTTCTATCATCAGGGTCAGACGCCCAGTCAGCATCTGCATATCCCACAATGTTTAGATGTTGACTGGCTTTTAGTGTAAGTCCATAATTTGTTGTTCCCTTGAGATATCTTAAAATTCTTTTAACTGCCTTCCAGTGTGTGTCAAGAGGTTTTTGCATAAACAGAGATACTTTATTAACACTATAAGCAATGTCAGGTCTGGTTATTGTAACATATTGTAATGCTCCTATAACCTTCCTGCATTCAGTGATGTTAATTATTGCTTCTCCTCTGAATTTTGAGTACTTCTGACTACTAATCATAGGGGTTGGTTGAGGACTAGCATTCAACATCTTTGTTTTATTAAGTAAATCATTAATGTACTTTCTTTGGCATAGAAATGTTTCATTGTTAGTCTTGTTACTTCTATGCCTAAAAAGTAACTGACATTTCCTAGGTTTTTGATGGAAAATTGCTTATCCAAGTATTTTGTTAATTCATCTATGTATGTAATATTATTACCAGTTATTATCAGATCATATACATATATTAATATGTAGATGATTGATGAATGGTTGATCTTTATGAATAGTGAGTTATCAGATTTGGTAGATTGAAAGCCTAATTTGTATAAAGAACCTTTTAATCTATCAAACCATACTCGTGGAGACTGTTTTAAGCCATATATGGCTTTATTTAATTTACAGACATAGTTTGAATTAATATTGTACCCTAGAGGCTGACTCATGTATATCTCTTCCTCAAGAATACCATTCAAAAAGGCATTATTAACATCTAAATGTTTAATATGCCAATTTCTGCACAAAGCTAGATTTAATATTAACCTTATTGTAGTAGATTTTACAACAGGAGAAAAGGTATTATAAAAATCAAACCCATACTCTTGTGTGAAACCTTTATTTAATCACCTAGCTTTGTACTTATTTATAAAACCATCTGGGTTCTTTTTCAATCTGTATGTCTATCCGCAACCTACTATGTTTTTGTTAACAGGTGGACATACTAGATTCCATTGGTTGTATTGGTTGTGCATTTTCTTCTTCCTGCTTGGGTGTATCCTTGCATATTTTGTTTTCTCTATTAGAGCAGGACGTGTGTATCTATCCTTATCTTTTCCCTTCTTCTGTCGTGGTATGGTTCATTTTTGGGGTCTGGCCAAATGGCTTTGGTGCTTTTATGATCGGTTGGGACAATGCCCAGGTTTATGTGGCAGGTTGGGCTATTTGTGGCCTGTTTGGTGGCTTTATTCTGTCCCTTTTCGATTGGTCAGAGCTCTTTAGCTTTGACTGGTTTTTCTGGGCTCTTACTTTTTAGATGGGCTCTGTGCTCTTTGTTTATGCCTTTGGGCATGGTTTCTTCACTAGTCACAACGAGGCCTTCTCCGTGTCATTAGTGACTAGTCGTTTTGGTTTTGGTTTTTGAGTTGTTTTAATTCCTATCATCGGCTCCTTTGTGGTACGGCTACATGGGATGGGTGGCTTCTCTATTGTACGTATATAGTGGACACTGAGTTGGTCCACTATACGGGTTACCAAGGAGGTGGGCTCCCATGTTTGACCTGGCCATCTGTTGGTTCTTCGTGTCCCTTTGCTCGAACTTTACCTATAGTGCGGGTCTATCAATCTAATGATAGATCGGCTTTGGTAAAGTTCATACAGCAATTGGTGTTGTCTCCGATGAGCAACTCCATACTTTCTTATGTTTCTCCCATCCCTGTGTTTCCTAGGTCTTCCCCTGTTTCTCCTTCTTGTTCTGTGTCTGCTTCTTTTAGGTCTTCTGTGTTTTCTCCCTTTCTTAGTAAGGCCGAGTTAGTGATCATTAATGATCACCTATCTCGTCTTACTAAGAATTCTTACCTCCCTCGTTGTACGGCGCGGGGCTCCAACTTTCCTGTTCAGAGACTAGAGGGCTCTTTGGGTTCCTCTTGTCTTTGTGAGGATTCCACTCACCCGTTCACTCGCTCATCCCGACGTATCTGTCGAGTGGCTCCTCGCACTCTCCGTACCATTCGCACACGCTCTATAGCGGCGTCCGAGCATATCGTCAGATCTACTTAACATACTCTTTACCTTATTTGAGATAGGCAGTGCGCTCGCTCCCCTTCACCTTCCTCTTGCGTGTATTTTGATTCTTTGGCTTTCGTTTATTCTTCATGGCGAATTTTTTTCTGGAACGTTCAGGGTATTGGAATGATGCATCGGTAGCTAAACTCAAACGCATTGTTCGGAAGCACTCTATCTATTCGGTAGTGTTTCTAGAACCACTAGTGGGCTAGACGTGATCACCTCTTCGGTCTTATCTCTTGGCTTTGGTGGTGCCTTAACAAACGTCTCCGACAAGATTTGGATCATTTGGTCCAAAGGCGTTGCCGCCCTATCTTCGACTCAGATCAGCTTTTATCTATGGCTTCTTCGTTTCCCTCTCTCTCTTTGTCCTTTCTTTTTCAATGGTCTATGCTAAGTGCGATCGGATTGAGAAACAAGCCCCGTGGGCAGATATTCTTTCTGTTTCTGACTTGGTTTTTCGGTGTCTGTGCTTGATGGCGACTTTACTGTTGTCACCAGTCAAGCAGAAAAGCGTGAAGGAAATGTCGTTAACCGATTGGCGGTTGCAGATTTCAATGCTTTCATCATTAGATCTGGTCTTTCGGAGGTTTCTCTTGTTGGATCGGCCTTCACTTGGTGTAACAACCAAGAAGGCCCCAACCGAACTCTGCCTAGGTTCGGCAGAATCTTCGCATCTGAAGGGTGGTTCAGCCTACCCTTCACGTTCTCCATCTCCCATCTACATCGTACCTTTTCTGACCATGCTCCTATGCTTCTTAGTTATTCCCCTCTCTCACTTTCTGGCCCATCCTCCTTTAGGTTCCAAAGTATCTGGCGGTCTCACCATTCTTTCCACGGTGTCGTAGAAGATTTCTGATTATCTCCTATGAGTGGTTCCCTTTGTGTTGCTTTCTCTTGCAAGATGAAACATCTTAACATTACACCATGTAGGCAATTTTTCAACCCCCAAAAGCAGGAAATTTGCAACGGTTTTGGACCGTTGCTATTCAGCAACGGCTTCAGGCCGTTGTAAATTAGTATATAACGGTCAATGTCCGTTCTACCTTTTAGAACGGCTCCAAGCCGTTCTTCAATTTCAGACGCCCTACATACTCCTCTTGTTTCCAATACGTAAGCATTCATTTCCATTATACGTTCTTCCATCAAAGAAACTTTTCGCACCTCAGAAAACAGATCTCGATTAAATCTCAATCGAATCAAAGTAATCTCGATCTACAACAATCAAAGAAATTTCTACTTAATTCTCGATCGATTCTCAAGTTCCCTTTTCCAGAATGAATAACTCACGAGTTCTCGATTCCAATTCAATCTATTCTTGGTATGGAAAAAATGATTTTGGTTGCTTTATCGTTGATTTAATGTCATAGAAATTTAAAGTGTTGATTAGATTTTCATGGTGAATGATTGTTTGTTCAATCTTGTATGAATACAAAATACAATAGTCGATGATGCCTCATATTTAAAATACAACAGTCGATAATGCATTAAGTATTTTTGATCAATAATTTTGTATTCCATTTACACCTTTTATATATCGAAAGTGATATTATTATACGGAAAACTGCAAATGTGAAAGTGTTTATTGGAGATAAGATCAATTTTTCAAAGTTAATTTATTCTCTTTCACATTATTTTTTTCTTCATATAACAAAAACATTGTTCATATAAAATAGTCAAACTTATACTCCATAGTTCAAAAATGATATTGCACAAACACTTTCTAAAATTAAAATGTGTTGATGATTTTGGTTTACACCTTGACTTGTTCAATTCATCAGCTGAGATATGTTGTGTGGCTTCACTTTAGTAAGTAACTTGCTAATTGTTGTTTACAATAGTGTAGAAGATGGCAGTTGGTTGCCTAGTGTCAAAACTGCATATGTTTTCTGATACAGTAGGTTCTTTGAGATGCCTTCGATCAGTGAATACTTTATTTGTTTGATGACTCTTCCTTGTGCCTGAATTTTGACCATAATATCATGTTTTATTATGACTGAGTTAGTAAATGTTGTGGTTAATGACAAAGATGACCAGTTTTATTCTTGTTGGTTTGGTGTTATTGCTCTTCCTTAGGTTGTAAGTGTGATCTTCATGCCTGTCCAATAGTTAATTGCTCTTCCAATGGTTAAACCTTAGTCATTTCTGCAGACTTGAGATTCTAAAATGAAATTCCAAACAATCAAATATCCTTTGTCAAAAATTCCAATGGTTAAATCTTGATCATTTCAGCTGGACAGCCTTGTAGCCATCATTTGTGTTACTACCACTAATCAAAATTTTTCGAATGATGCACATTATTCATGAACATAAATGGAATAGGTAGTTAGAAGTTCAATATCACTAATAAGAATTTCATTATACAATTGTTGGACAACTTTCTTTGAAAAAGTCATAGATACCTTTCTTAACCATGTGTCGATATAACTGGGCTTTTTTAGAGCTCAATCAATCATGAAATCATCTACATAGTCTTGAACGTTATGTTATGCATAGTAGGAATAACACAACCTATAATGTGTGTACTTCATGTAAAAAATTATTAACTTACAAAAATAAGCAAAATTTTGCAATTGTAGCTTAAAAATAAAAAGACTGCAAAAGAATCCTATCGATAAATTTAAAAGAAGAAACAAAAGACTACAACTTCCAACAATGATAACATCAAAATAGAGAAACTGGAAGCATGTACAAAATCCTAAAGGAAAAAAACATAAATTTGCACAATACATAATTATAATGGTAAACTAGCATTTTATAAAAGTGGCACATCTCCATCAGCTTTGGAATTGCATAACAAGTTGGAGGTAATTAGACCGATTAAGAAAGAAATAATCAGTTGTTATTCTCAATTATTTGACATGCATATATATAGTGGTTATCGTAATTGATACTGTGCGATGCTTTTTTGTTGAAATATTCATTTGAAATACATTAACATTATTTTGGTATGAAACAACATTTATATGGAGAAAAAAGCCAGCATTTCTAACATGATGTCCTATCTTTACTACCAATAAAGAAAATATTATATAGACGAAATAAAACGAGCATTTCTAACATGTTGTCTATTTCTTTACTACCAATATAGAAAACAAATAAATTACTTTACTCGACCTTGTTCTGAATTGACAATTTTGATCTTGCTCGCACTGCGCTATGTCAAATTTTCCACCTGCATTTTCCATGCTATGCCTTAAAGTAAAATAACAATAATTTCCATTCCTACTTTCATCAATTAGAAAGATGAAAATGACAATCGATTTGCTCATTTTCGTAGCAACAATGAAGATTAGTAATTATGTACAATTAATGAAGATTAGCCTTTACTAAGGACTGTGGACTGCGCCCAACCTTCATTGAACTAATGCCCACCACACTTGATCATTAGTACTTTTCGTGCATCAAAAATTATTTCTAATTTGTTAAATTAGAATTTAGTTTTACCTCTAACTCTGCCAATTTTCGTTAACTGATTCTGAAATTTTCCCTAAGCAATAGATGGTAGGCAATCAACTACGACATGGTTGCTGCCGAGCTTGTAAAATTAACGACGATCATAGGTAATTTTTAAGTACCATATGTTAAAATTTACCATGACGGATTTTAAGTTCTCTCTATAAAGTGCTAATTCAATGTTAGTCCTTACTGCTAATAACCAACGGTGTAAGTGCATAAGAGAAAGTGTAAGTGATTCTTCTGCTATGACAGTTGATAATTCTAGATATATACTTGACGCCTTTAAACGTTATCCTCTGCTGATAACCCAAGGTGTAACCATATAAGAACAATTTTATGACATTTAGGAGTGGTTTCTTGGGGTATAAAAATATAGCATACACTGAAAGGTTTTCTCCAAAAAAATTTAAAATCATCCATGGTTTAAATAAGCTAAACTTTTATTTGATCCTTTAAGTGCTTATGAATGAGTTGTTAATCCTTGAAGCACATAGTGATGGCTTTCTACCATCCATTTTCACAAACAATTGTAAAAATAGTTATGTAAACTTGTTCCTATCTCTTACCAATCTTCAAATAGTGTTACTGATTAAATTTATATATTGGCTCAGATGAACATAATACTGGAAATTCAAGAAACAGGCTACCGCTAAGTGTTTGTGATAACGATACTTGCTGTGCATCTTCACCATCCATTTCTTTCCTTAGGAGCGTAAGTAATAGAACTACTGGACAAGACAACGCTAACTATTTAAATTCCCGAGTTTATAGTAATTTTGCTAGGAGACGTGATAGAGATAGAGATAAAGATAGGAATGTAGATGGACGGGAAAAAGATAGTTTGGTAGACGATGGCTACACTGATAGAAGGTCCAATGTCTTGAGTTCTCCAGGGCGGATCGAGTTATTGCCCAAAAGGTTAAGGAGTCCGAACAACACAAACTAACCTCCACGGACTTGAAGAGGTTATAGTAAACTTTTTTTTGAGAAGGAGTTTCCAACTCTTGGAGTTGAACTGAAACAAAGAGTATCAGAAATTGCACGGGTTTCTTCTCTGGGCATTAGTGCCGCTCTTAGTAGTCTACATTTAAGCAGTTCATCTCTAATTCACGGTAATGGTTGGACTTCAGTTTTGGCAAAAGTTCCTGCTATAAGTGCAGGCAATTGCATGCATGCATCTCCCCCTTTGCAAATAGCTACGCATATCTCATCGTCTTCCGCAAATGTTTCTACTGGTTTGAGCATAGTCAAAACATTGGCGCACGCACCAATCAAAGCTCATAGTACATCACTGGTAATGAAGAACAGTTGCATCATTTTTTTCCTGTCTTCTTTTCCTCTGTTAGCCTCATTGTCTTCCTAAAGCCTGATTTTTTTTTTCAATTTGTTAACTGTAAACCATTGAGTCAGTACCTTATTGACTATGTTTAAGTTTAATCTTGAAATACAATCATTCAGAATGTAAGCAACATCCATCTAATGAATACATTGTAGTAGCTTGTATTCTCATTTGAAATGCTTAAATATGTAATCCAAATATATCTAGTGAAGTTGCAGCTTGCCATATAAGAACCCTGTTACAGTCTTATATGCATAATACCATTTGTTACATTTGTTACATATTTAAATTCCAAATATTCCCACAAGTCCAAATCTCTCCGTTATTATGTGTTCTGATAGGGAAATCAATTTAAAACATGTAGATACAACACATAGAAAATTGCCATCTTAACACGTCAAAAATTGCCCACTAGCCTTGGAGTTTAATTTATATGTAGGGTATACGTAGATCAATATGTATTGACTACAAATTTTCTTTAGTTTCACCTCAAAATCAAATAGTTCAATTTATGTGATGACATCAATGTACATTCATGATTCATTACATAGAATTTTAGACGAGTAGAAATATATAGTATCAGATTAAGAGTAAACTTAACTACTAGGTAATTAATTAGGGCATTCATAGTATTAATGAAGAATAAAACTTAATTGTTAATAAATGTAACAGTCATAGTATAGTTTAAGAAGAAAGTTTACTCATACCAAAGAACCAACTACAGCTAGTATTTAATGTCGACCTTTAGAAGGGATTACTGGATTGTATATTAATATTAATATAAAAGAGCAGAGAATACATCTGGCCAGATACTGATTTGCATTTAAGCATGTGGCAAGGAACATATAAGAGATAACATTCATGTGCATGCCTGATTCACAACTTTAGGTTAATGGTAGTGTTCTCGTACACGTTCTTACATGCAGCACTAATTTGGTTATAATTCACATTAAGTTCCTTGATTTGCAGGTGAGATAGCCGAAGGGTTTTGCCAGCCAGGAGATGAAAATTGGTACGCCTATTTTTAAGATAATATATCTATCATATTTGTGTCTTTGCATCGTAATTATGTCTTTCCTACAAATAATTATTCTTTTTTATCCCAAATGATTTATTCCACAAAATATATTCATTTTCCAGTGGAGATTAAACTAAGTTATAATTGGAAGAGATGACAATGATCATGATTTATATCTATTTTCATATGTCTACTTATTATTTGAAATATTGTTATCAAAAGAACTAAAAAATACTCCCCATATTCAAATGACGAAGTGTCATGTAAGGATTTGATTGCTGAAGAATGACCATATGTCATATCCATTTGATGTTTCCACTAGTTTTAGTTGAGAAAAGAAACAAGCAGATCTTGCGTCTTTCACATGTAAAGTGTTTTGTGTTCAGTGATAGTCGAAACTTAACTAAGTTGAGTTGTTTTATTTTATTTCAGTCTAATTTGTAATAAACTTAGTTGTAAAAACATGGAGATTTCTGTATCCGTTTAGATCATATTTGCTTAAAAATTCTCTATGGATAAAGTGATCTTATAGGTAGTTTATATTTCCTTAACAACTTGCTCAAAACATATATTCAACTAATTTTTAAGAAAACTCTTTAAAAATATCATATTAAGTTGCATATAATTATTTTTAAGTGCAATTATTTTTAAGTGTTACTAGACAATATACTGAAAGAAATCTCTTTAAAACTACAAACCATATCATGCAATAATTGTATAGAAAATGTTGAGTGGGTGCCTCATTGACTATGTTTGAGTGTATATTAAGCGGTTTTATTTTTATTTTTGGGCTTTATATTAGTTTTAGTTTGACTATGTTTAGGTTTATTTTAGTTATTTGGTGCAGATTTTACGTTTAACCGTAGAGTGAACGCCTCATTGACATATTACTATTCATATGGTGTAGATTTTATGCAGGGAGGTTATGATAGCGCCATAGATAGGCTAGCTCAAGAAGAAAAGCAACGGTAATGTATGAGATATCTGGGCAATTAATATTGTAATATACTGTAGTATTATTTTGGCTACTGCTATTGAACTTTAGAATGCGCGGTAATATTATTATTATTACTGCAAACTATTAGAAGTTCTAAGTTTGTAATGTATTGTTGAACTTTAAAAGTTTGTTGTTAAATTTGGTCTTTATGTTGAATCTATTAGTAATTTTCAGTTTATTGATACTTCTTTGTGGTATTGTGTCAAAACTGTAAACGTTTGTACTGAATAGGAAGTATCAGAGACTTTCCTCAAGGCATGGAATCTACTTGTTTTCAAGAATAAATTTCGACCATGTGAGAGCGGCTGAAGAAATTCTTGTCCTAGAAGAAGCGTCTTTTGATGAAAAGTCCAATGCTACCAATAAGGATGCATGGGCTTTGGCCCAGCTTGCCTTCTCCTCCGAACTTTGTATCAAACACAACCACCTTCGCTAGATGGCTAGGATCAAGTGGATTATGGAAGGAGATACGAACTCCAAGTTCTTTCATTGAACTATATGTAAGAAGAATAGTCTTCTCACCATCTGTCAGATTCATCGCCCTAACATTTCTATGGCTTCTACTCCTGATGAAGTCAAAGAGACTATTCTGTCCCACTTCCAATCCTTCCTCTCTTATCCTTCGGCCTCCGCGCCAGATCCGTCCCTTCTTGCTTTCATTCCTAGACTGATCCTTCCATCGGACAGTACTGACCTAGCCGCACCCCCTTCCTCCGAAGAAATATCTGCTTACGTATTTGCTCTAAGCAAGGACAGTGCGAGTGGGTCAAATGGTATCAACAGGTTTTTTTTATAGGAGTGTGTGTCCTATAATTCAGGCGGACTTTTGTCTCGCCATTCGGTCCTTCTTCTCTGGTGGAGAACTCACTGCTGGTTGGAACTTGGTTCTCATCCCTAAATGCGATCATCCTAGATCATGTGTGGATTTCCGACCAATCAGCTTGTGTAACTTCTCTGACAAGATCATATCTAAGGTTCTAACCTCTAGGCTAGCACCGTTTCTCGAGCGCCTTATATCTTCTTCGCAGGCAGGATTTCTAAAAGGATGGCTTATCACTGATAATGTCCTTTTATCCCAGGAGCTAATATCTCAAATTGACAAGAAGGTACGAGGCTCTAATTTGGTCGTCAAGCTTGATATGGCTAAATCTTACGACCGCATGTCGTGGTTCTTCATCACCAAGGTCCTTAGGGCTTTCAGTTTTGCAGAACCACTTATCGATGTTGTCTAGAGGCTTATATCAACTGTTGAATTTCCGTTCTCATAAACGGATCGACTTCAGAGTATTTCCGTTCCGGAAGAGGTCTGCGACAGGGAGACCCCCTGTCCCCTTCCCTTTTTGTCATAGTTTCTGAGGCTTTTGTTCGAGGGCTACATTCCCTTACGATAGCTGGGAAGATTCACATGTTTGGCATCCTTAGGGGTTACCTTCTTATCTCGTCCTTATCTTTCGCCAACGACATCATCATTTTCACGACTGGTACTCGTCGTTCTATCCGTTGCCTGCTTAGTCATATTAGGCAGTATGAGTGTTGTTCAGGGCAACTCGTGAACTCCACCAAAATTTGCTCCGTGCCATCTAAAGACCTGTCTTTGATTAGATCCTCTTGGATTGAGTCCACTTTGGGCTTTAAGGCTTCCTCCCTCCTGCTTCCTTACCTAGGTATTGTGCTATATCGAGATAGGAAGCTCAACGCCATTTTCGATCCCCTAACTGACAAAGTTAGGGCTAAGATTATTAGGTGGAATGCTTCCCTCATCTCTCAGGCTAGCAGATTGGTTCTCATTAAGTCTGTCCTTAACTCTATGGGATCTCATATCTTTGCTGCTATGACTTCCACTGCTTCCTTCTTCCGCTCTTTTTGCTCCTTGGCTTCTTCCTTTTTCTGGGGAAACAAAGACAACGATTCTCGCCACCACTGGATTTCTAGGAACATCATTCGTCGTCCCAAAAGTGAGGGAGGTCTTTACCTCCATAATCCTAAGGACATATGTTTGGCCTTTACTTGCAATCTTTGGGCGTGGTTTGGAGCGAACAACTCCCTTTGGGCGACGTTCCTCCATGCCAAGTACTGTACACTTACAGGCATGAATTACACCAGTATCCTATCCTACACTAGCGAGGCGTGGAAACGTATGCAACCCGTGAAGGCCTTAATTGATGCCCATGGGTTTGGTACCATTTGGGACAACAGTCCATTCTCGCCCAAGGCAGTGTGGGATACAGTGCGGACGGCTGGTCCACGTCTCCGTGTCTTCAGCTTCATTTGAAATGTCCGTATTCTTCCAAAGGTTTCTTTGTTTATGTGGAAAACCTTGCAAAATGGTTTACCAATGGATGAGAACCTTCAACGAATCGGCATCCCTCTCGTTTCCAAATGCAGGTGCTGCAACTTTGAATGCATGGAGTCCTTTTTAATTTGTTGATATTTGGTGCTTGTGCCAGAGCTGTCTGGAATTAATTCGGGAATCTGATGGGTTGCTGAGGTAATGCCATCTCATTGGAAGGTTTTCTAAGTTTGTAGTGGGCTGGCAACTTAAGTAAATCTTTTTCATCTATTCTACTTCGTCTGATTCCTTGTCTTATCTGCTGGCACATTTGGTGCTCTAGGAATAAGGCAATTTTTGACGATGTGGCAATGGACCCTCCTTCCGTTATTTGGAAAGTTAGGAACGATGTGTTCCTTGCATTCCGTGGTCAACCATTCAGGGCCATTTTAGGAGCCTGCTCTAGGAGGCTGGCTGTTACCTTTGATATTTTACCCGGTAGTGGCCAATCTGAGGGCTGGTATCCGCCAATTCCAGTTTCATGTTTTTGGATTTATTGTTGTTTGTTTTATTTATTTTCTACTTCTTTTTTCTTTTTCTTTCATTACCCTTTCCCCTCTCTCGTGCTTACATCGTTTACTAATCTTGTAGATTTTGATTTTTAGGTTGCTGGATTTGGTGTGCTTGGAGCTTGTTGGGTGCTCCGGAGGACGGAAGGTGGAGTAGATTTCTACTAAAGTTATTGGTAGAGCTGAAAGCCTGTTTCTTTTATTGTGTTCCTACTCACCTTGGAGTTGAGGATGCACAAGGATCATGAGTTTTCGTAGTATCGAGGACAACTCTTTGGCTCTCCCATCCACGGACTGTTGGCTTCCTTGGAGGCATTAGCATTACGCTTCTCCTTGTGGAGCTAAGGTCTCATTGCCGCTTCTCCGTTAGCTGAGGATCCATCTTCATCGTCAGAGGAAGTGGATTTGATTGAAGCTGTATTCTTATTGCTTTTTTGGTTTATAGCTGTTGTTGTTCGTTTTTTTCTTTCGTTTTTGTGTGCACGGTTTCTGCTTTATGAAAACCATTTTTGTGAGCCGTTGGAGAATGGCTTGATTCTCCCTTTTGGTATATTATTTTCTTTTGTTAAAAAAAAGATTCCATGTATTGTTCTTGATTAGAGCGCTATACTCTTCATCAATTACAGCCTTCCAGTTCTTATCTTTGATTGCCTAATCAAAGGATTTAGGTTCATTCAAACTAGACATGGTTGCAAATGTTTTTGCTTTAAAGATCCCACTTTTAGCCCTTGTAATCATTGGATGGACAGTGTGAGCTGGTTGTTCAATTGGTGGTGAGCCACTAGTGCTTCCAGAATTTTCAGATGTAGTCTGTTGAGTATTTGATTCACTCTCACTTGTCACTTGAATATGACTTTGTGCAGGTAGATGAGATGTCATGTTGGGTGCTCAAAGTTTTCATGACTATCATTGACTTGAGTTGGTGAACTTTGAGCATCAAAACTTTGACTTATCTCTGTCTACTGCCAATTATTATTGATGGTTGGAACTGCAGGTATAGATGCCTTTGGATTCCTTACTTTACCTGTAGTTCTTATATCTTTTTCACTATATGGAAAAACTTTTTCATTGAATATGACATGTCTGCTAACATATATTATGTCAGTGTCATCTATGCATTTATATCCTTTTTGATTACTTATGTAGCCCAGAAATGTACACTGTTTAGACCTAAAATTTAATTTATTAGCATTATAGGGTCTTAAATATGGAAAACACAAGCATCCCAAGATCTTAATACCTTTATAATCCGGATTGACATTGTATATTTTTTCAAGAGAAGACAGATCCTTTATAGTTGGTTGTATGTTAATCAGATAAACAATAGTATTAAAGGCTTTGGCCAAAATTTCAAAGGCATACTAGCTTGAGCAAGCAATGTCAATCCAGATTCAACTATATGCTTGTGTTTTCTCTCCACTAATCCATTTTGTTGAGATGTATATGGACAAGTGGTTCTATGAATGATACCTCTTTGTTGAAAATACTTACATAAACTTTTGAATTCACTTCCACCATCTATCTGAATAGTTTTAACTTTAAAGTTAATCTTCTTTTCTATGATGGTTATATATCTTGTGATAGCATTATAAGTTTTAGATTTAGGTTTTAGGAAGTAAATCCAAGTAAATATAGAGTAAGCATCTACAAATGAAACATAGTATCTATAGCCCCAAAAAAAAGGTGATGGTCCACATAAATCTATGGCTACTAGTTGAAGTGGTTCAATATATATGGTATCTAAATCATTAAAAGGTAGCCTACGACTCTTACCCATTTGACAATATTCACAAACATATGGTAAGGACACAAGGTCAATTTTGATACCATTGTCATTCAATATTTTCTGAATAATTTTAATCCTTTCATGCCCAAGTTTGCAATGCTAGATATCAAATACATTTTGGCTGCTGTCAGCCTTGTCTTTTACATTCAAATTACAACATTTTTTTTTTCATTAAGGGAATGATAATTTTCTTCACTAACATCACTTTGGAACTTAATTGAATTAAATTTGTATAGTCCTTTTGCCAAATCACCTTATAATATACTTTTCTAGTTAGAATGTCTCTAACTAGACAATGTTTAGGAAAGAATTCGAAGTAAACATTATTATCTCTAGCAAATTGAGACACACTAATTAAGTTTTTGGTGATTTTTGGCACTCTAAGTAAATTGTATAAGTGTAATTGTTTTCTTCCATTAATGTAGGTGTTACCAATTTGTGTAATTTGAATGCATTTTCCATTAGCTATAGAAATTGAATTATTACCTCTATACTCCTTGCATCCAATGTTCAAATTATCAAGACTATTTGTGAGATGATTCGTTGCTCTAAAGTTGGACTGTCATCTTGCAAGTGCTCTATCCTAGTAGTATCATTTCCTTTGTCTTGATTGTTGCTTTCTTGATTTATTTGAGCAACATTTGCATTTGGATTGCTACTGCTATTCTGATTCTGGTTGTTTGAGTATCTGGAATAACATTTCAAGGCAGTAGCCAATCTTCTCACAGATTTTGCATTTGGGTCGGTTATTTTTGTTTCATCTACCTCTTCCCCCTTCCTCTGTTAGCATGTCCACCTCTCCAATAAGAGTTTTCAGGCTTATTATTATTCTAATTTTTTTGTTTTTAGTACCTATAGCAAGAATTGCACTATAATCTTTTTCTTGAGTTCTTTTACTACTGATTCTTGCTTCATGAGATAGTAGAATAGAATTAACTTCATCAATAGGAGGACCTATTCATTGAGATGTTATAACTGCTACAACAGCTTCGTAATCATCATTTAGACCGTTTAACAAATACAACACATGATCACCATTGGGTATTTTGTTCCCTATTACACTAAGTAAATCACATAACTTCTTTACCTTTGAAATGTATTTCTTCATACTCAGATTTTCCGTTTTTATATTTAGAAGTTTCCTTTTAAAATGCAATATCTTGGTAGATGACTTATTATTAGATTATGTTTCAATGGTAGTTCAAATTCCATTTGCTGAACTGCAACCAATGACTATTGGCAGTAGATTTTCACTAATAGAAGATAGAAGCCACGAACTAATTAATCTATCTTGTCTATGATACTGTACACAGGCTTCATCGACGACTGTTCTATTATCCCTATCTGTGACGACTGCCCGCAACCCCTGAACTAATCAAGAGGATAATGCACCAAAAGGTGTGCCGGGCTGCTATGGACGATCATTAAAGTAGGTAAACTCAACCGGAACCTGCCATAAAACTTACAACGCAAGGATAAAATATAATAGAACGTATACAATAGGTAATAATAGTGAAGTATCAATAACAAACTTTTCAAACTTTCACAATATCCTAAAAGATTATCTCAACATCATAGGAAATATCAAGTACGTACATAAGGCCTTACTACTACCCTCATAGAGGAACTCAAACAGTGGCAACAGAAATACTAGATAGTAGTAAAAGTAATATGCCAGCCTCCTGCTCGCCTTCGCACAGTAGCATCGTCCTCCCTAATCACCTGTCACCTGCTACTTAGTCTGCCCATTCACAACCGGATGAACAACCCAAGGTAATAAGAGGAAACATAAAATCTTGAGTCAGACAATAGTCTTAGTGAGCGATAAAACAGCTAACAAACTTCAACAATAAAGTATATGAGAATGGATAGATAAACATACTAATCTACCCATAACACCAAAGAAGAATTCAACCCTATCTTCCCCACATCGGGCAGTGACAGCCTTTACAATAAACAATTCAACCATTCGTCCATGGAAACCAGAACACCCATTCAATTATGGTAAAGAACTCAAAACATCTAGATTTGATATATCTCATGTAAACCATCCTAATTGAATTCAACATCCCTCAAGAACAAGCCCCAAAGGCCTAAACTTATATCAGACAAGCACCCAAGAAACATCTCCTTCCACGTTGGACGACCAACATGAGGCGGTAAAAACAGAACAACCAACCATTCATGACTGACTCTGGCTATCACCGCCAATCCTGCTTTCAAACCATCGTTAATCGAATGACGACCAACCTTGCCATATGTCAAAGGCTAAAGGTAACCCCAGTTCTAGCATAAACTCCATACGCCTTTCAATGATATGTATGTATGTCCAACCTTGACAACTAGACCTTTCAACGATACCCAGGGTACTTGACCTACAACCGATCTTTTAGATGTCTCTATTTTACCCCTACTTCGAGCCTGCTAGAACTTTCGACAACGATAATCTCTTAGCCTTTGCATCTCTAGTCATCCAACCCGATGACTCTCCATAGCTCAAGAAACCTTCTCGAGCAATCCATTATCCACCAACTCACAACCTTTGGGTTGTCACCTCATTCGCTATTCTACACCTTTCAACACATCGAACGTTCCTACTTGAATTTACTTCGAAGTCACACCGAAAAATATTTTTTTCCTAACCTTTTTATTTAAATTTGAGTCATACCCGAAAATATAAATTTTTGGAAAATGACCCTGTTCGACAGACCCCCTAGCCTGACCAACCCTGTCTTGCTCGATCGACTGACCCACGTGGTGCAACCGACCCTCCTTTTCTCAACCCAACTTGGTGCGACCGACCCTGCTGCTCGACCTAACATGGTGCGACCGACCCAAACCATCCCCCGCCCCATCTTGTGGTTGACTGATCGACCCACCCATATGCACGACCGACCAGGTCCGACTTGTTCTCCAAGAAATGCGCGACCAGGAGAGGACTAACCAGCATCCCTCTACACGACCGACCCTAACTTGCTTGGTTCTTAAAACACGGACTCCAACTGAACCCTGTGTGACCAGCTCCCTTCTCCATAACATGACTGAACGACCAGGTAAAGAGCGTCGAACCAGCCCTGTCTTGTTTCCAGGACAACATCATGGTGCGACCGACCCCCCTACGAATGACTCAAGACCTGCAATTTCCAATGCAACTCCAATCTCGATTAAACCATCGCCAAACTATCGATTCGACGAAACCAACTCATCAAATGTGACCACAAACATGATATGAATTCATTAACAACATGAAAACAATGATTTTCACTAAAATTATGCAAATCACTCAAATGTCATGATGATTGATCATATGCACAAAATTCTAGATCTAACTTACATAATCATATGAAATAACAGGGAATTACCGGTTTAAACTTGTTAGATAAGATCCAAAGGTGTTTCATATGAAAATGGACTTATAAGGGTATAGATGTATGGTCAAACACTTGAATATGATGAAAAACATGATCAAACATTCATATAGTTCATTGAATCCATGTGAGAGATGTAAATCACTCACCGATTCTCCCAAACAAGCTAAAATCAATGTAATAAGATTCCGATAGCAAGCAGTTCAAACCAAACTCCTTGATCCGATGAATTCTCACTTCAATTGATGTAGATGGAGCCTCCAATGGTGTAGATTGTAACGACCCAGATTTTTGGTCAATTTATTTTAAATGTTTAAGTATTGTTATAAACGTTGAGTGATAATATAAATGGATTTTATATTGAGTTGTCGATTAAAAAAACCGAATACGATTAAATTTTGGGTATATTGAAAAATCGTAATACGAAAATGAACTAAGATGATGAAATTAAGAGGGCGGTGTTCAATGATATCTGATGGTGTGGAGGTAGTAGCTCTTGCAAAGAAAGGTGGAATGGCAATGCCTTAATCTGCCCAGGTCGTTTTTTTAAGGAGAAGCACGGGTTATTAAGCTTAAGAAAGGTAATTTAAATTTAAATTACCGAAGTTGTTAATTTTATAATGTGTTATATATATATATATATATATATATATATATATATATATTAGCATACTAGTTTAAACTAAATTAGTATACTATTAAGAGGAAAGAAAATGGTATTAACTATTATCTGGGATTTGGAATCTGGAAAGGGGATTTTATTTAGTGAATCATTGTACATATTATAAATTAGATAAGTGAAAATTTTGAACCTAAAATCGTTTGCTTAAAGAACACACTAACCTTTAGCTTATAAAGCACACAACTCCTATTACACATACAAATAGCCGGTGCCTTCCCCTTTTCTTATTTCATCCGTTCACAGTAAAATCAAAGGAAATAAAGAAAATAGAAATCCATCCTCCAGTTCGAATTCTTCAAAAAAATTATATAAAAACAAACACTCAATGAAATCCATCGATTTCAATTTCCTTAAGCTTGTTTTCTCGAAAGCTTCACGTGGTGTGCACGATTTCAGGTGCGGCGTGGTCTTTGGTAGCTGGACTTAGCTACAGTCTATCTTAGGGTTAGTAGTTTTTGATATTTTGGCCATCGATTCATCAATTGGTTGGTAGGGTTGGGATCACGGAATGAAGCAGCAATTTGCGGGAGAGATTTGGGGTTTTCGATCAATTGGTTGGTAAGGTCGGGATCACGGAAGGAAGCAGCAATTTGCGGGAGAGATTTGGGGTTTTCGATCAAAGCCGGTAGCAGCAGAAAGGGTCGCGATGGTTGCTAGGGCATCGAGTTTGGGTTCATTGTTACAAAAGGAGGATGCGATGTGGAGTGGAGTTCAATTAATATGTTTATGATGAGATAAGGAAGAGAGGAGGTTACGTTGAGGGCTACTGGTGTATAAGGTGTGCGGTGAGGTCTGAGAACCACGACAATTACTGTCGCGCCACCTGAAGCGGTAGAATGTAAACCACAGATGTATGAGATCTCGAGTCTAGAAGGTACTTGGTGATAAAGGAAGGAGTGCAGGTAGTGGAAGGAATTCATTTCCGTAAATTGGTTTACTGGAGCAATGTAATTTGGGTCTGTAAGAGTTCGGTCTGTGCTCACATATTTGAAATTGAAATGGAGTCTGGTGATGAAACAATGTAGCATTATCAAAGCCTGCTTAATGTACTAAAGGCGACGTCAGAGACTGCTTGGTGATTTAAGTTGGTTTTGGGGTAGTACCATGGATTTATATGAAGCTGAGACTTGCATTTGTCATTAGGAAAAGGAAGATAAAAACAAGAATAAAGGTAACTATTTGATTTAGTAATTTTATTGTGTTTAATTTTATTCGATAGTTTAAGTAATAAATGTTATATTAAAATATATACAAGATTGTATCAAATGGAGTGGGTCGAGGAATTCATGGATGCAGATTACATGAGCTGAAATTAAAATCAGAACATATCAGACTAATAAAACTCACGGTGAGTAAATCTCACTAGGCTTTTATTTAGAATTATTTTTATCTGTTAAAAATAATTGTTCGTTAGTTGTTTGCTTGCATTGGAATTTTATTATGGATATATATATATATATGGGTGATTGGTTGGATTCCCGCAGTACCATTAGCGGATGCCCGCAGTATCATTAGCGGATGGCCCTATACGCCGCACGCTATGATAGTGGATGACCTTCTATACCGCGATATTCTGCCCCGAAGCAGAATGGGTATTATTTATGTTGGCTAACGTCTGTGGATGCAGGGAAAACAGGTTGGAGGGATCCGACTGGATTCCTCAAAAATATTATCATCTGTTGTTTTCATATATGTTATCTTATATGATGTGTTAGAAAAACCTGTGATTGATAATTTATTATTTTGGATGTTTGAAATATCACTGGGCCTAAATAGTAATTTATAAAAACATCGTAAAGAAGGTTTTGAAATTTAAAAAGGAAAAGTCTATTTTTTCAAAAATAGAATTTTAATTTAGAATGGGCTAAAGATATTTACTTGTTCTGAAAATAAATAAAACAAGTATTGAAATTTATAAATGATGTTTATAAATTAAATAATATAGGAAATTGAAGTAAATTTATAAACGGTGTTTATAAATAAAATGTAATGATTTTCATTGAATAATGCAGGGGATTGAAATGAATTTATAAACAGTATTTATAAATAAAATGGAAAAATTATCATTGGATAATTTGAATATTTAAATTCAAATGTGAATTTAAAAATAGAAATGGGGAAATCGTTTTAAAGAAATAAACGATGGAATTTATTCTGATGTTCAGAATATAAATTGAACTAAAATAAATCCGTAAGGATTTATGATTTGAATTCGATTAATTCGAATTTATTTAAATAGAAGTTAAATTGAATATGAAAATAAATTGGGTGTTACATATATAAGTTGTTATAGATAGAAATTTCCAAAATAAGCTTTTGGTTTTAAACAGATTTCGAAATAGACTTGTTTAAAAATATAAACAAGGAAATTTATAAAATGGTGTATATAAATATAATGAATTAATTATCATTAGATAATTTGAATATTTAAAGTCAATTATGAATTTAAAGATAGAAGATGAAATCATTTCGAAAAGGTGAACGATGGTTTTTATTCCTGAAATAGGAATATAAAAGGAATTGAGTTTCAAAATAGATTTTTGAAATGAATCTTGTTTTATTATATAAAACAACGAAGTTGGATTTATAAAAATCTGGTGAAATAGATTATCATTGGATAATTTAGAGTTTAAAGTTAAAAAAAATAGAATTTAAAAATAGAAATTTAAAAATAGAAATTGAAAATAGAAATTTGAAAATAGAAATTTGAAAATAGAAATTGAAAATAGAAATTTGAAAATAGAAGTTGAAAATAGAAATTGAAAGTAGAAATTGAAAATAGAATTTGAAATCATTTAGTGGGAACGACGAAATATATTTCAGAATGCGGATTGTAAAACGAATTGAAATAAATCCAAGGATTTATATTTTATCTCCAAAAGAATTGGAATATTATATATAAGATAGAGTGGTAAATAAAATTTACAATTGAGTTATGAAAATCGATGATTTAGAAAAATTGAAATTTTTAACTTAAATTTGGAAAGCCGATCTTATATATATTGAAATAAATTAGAATGGAAGTGAAATTTATTTATAAACGAAGTTTAAACCATTTATATATTAAATATAATTAAAACGAACTCGTCGCACCGTGGCAGTTCGTAAATTGGCGTTCAAACTTCAATTGATTATATAGAACTCAAATTAAGTCGGAATTTTTTAAAACAAGAACCGTCAGGACCAATTAGATAATAGTTTTCTAATGGAAGAGAAAATTCTGAATTTCGTTGTATATATTTTGAGTTATGTAAAAATCAAATTTTTAGAAAACAGCGCCATAACCATTATAAAACCATAACGGTTTATTTAAATAAATAAAAAGGAATTTAAGTAATTAAAATCCGAATTACCATTAGAAAAATCCAGACTGGAGATATAGAATAAATATGAACTCCAATGAAATAAGTGAAATGATTTTTTAGACAAAAATCAGATTTTTAGTTATTTGATAAAACTAACTAATTTGAATAATAATTAGTTCATCGAAATTCGATATGAAAATGGACTTTGAATAAGTAAAGGAGATTTGAGATTTTTATTCGAAATAGAATATGGAACTTGAGTCGAAATGGGATTAAATTAATTCATAAGCAAGATAAAATGATAATTGAACATGACATGTTCAAATATAAAGTGGAATGGGCCAAAGAGCTAATAAAATGATTAATTAGCAAGTTGAGTTAAAAATGACCGGATGGAGCTGAAATAAATTAGAAATGGAAACATATGTGTTAGACAGGTATGGAATGAAGTATATGAAGTTTATAGATTTAATGCCCGACAAAAAGGTACATGTTTAAATTCCATATGAGGTTTTATGCATCGAATCGGCAAGCCACTTGGCTTTTTTATTTTCTTTTTGAATGGAAAGGGCCTAGAGAGGTGAGTTGAGGTTTGAACTATCGACTGGTACAAAGGAGGTTATGGCAAATTTTTCCGGAAATTTAAGGAGTTAGAATATTTTTAAGAAAATTTGATATTTAGAAATCAATGTATCGATATATATAGAATTTGATAAGGAAATGAACTTAAAAATCAAATATTATAAACAAAAAGGAAATCTATAAATTAGATTTGTTAAAAATAGAAAGAGAAGCGCATACGTGTTTTAGAAATGGAAAATTGGTTTAATATGGTGTTGATTATTCGAGTTAGCGGTCTTGTCTGTTTTGAAGTTAATAATATTTTCCGTCAAGGTCTGAGAGATAATTATACCCCAACTTGATTGATTTCATTATTAGCTGATAAATAGCAAGATTCAATCTCGAAGAGAAATGTTTAAAGAGATTTAGTCCAATGCAGTATTTTGGGTTGTTGTGACGATGTTTTACATAACATTCGTTTTAACCCGAAGAAGTGAAAGTTTGGAAATATAATAATAAATATTTCCTAAGTATAGAAATGAATGGTTGTGAAAGAGATTAGTAATTGGAATATTTTCCAATTATTAATAGAAGATATTTTCTAAATATAGAAAATAGAAGGAGGCGATATATGGAAATGTTTTCCAAATAGCGAAAAGGGCCAAGATGATTGTTGAAAATATTTGGCTAACAAATATTGATAAGGAATGGAATAGTGATTTAATAAATGAATAATTAATTAAGAGCCCAGCGATTGTTTGATGTTTTAAATGGATGTTTGTTTTTCTTCGATAGTTAAATAACCGACTATCGAAGTGTTTGGCAATATCGTTGTCAATATGGAGAGAGCGGTTGGATTATTATTCGAAAAACCACTCCGTATTGGCAGTAGCGTTGCGAATCTGATTATATGAAGATAATCGAAGACGGAGTAGAGTGCAAGGGCCTTTTCTATTAATGAAAATTGTACCTTCAGTTTCATTTAATCCCAGAACGGACGTATATGGACGAATGTCTGACAAAGTATTTCCAATGATCGAATATGTTGGTATATATAAATATATATGGTGGCAACGGATTTATTCCCTCAGCATAATATCCAGAATATATTTGTGCAAATCAATTAGTGCTTAACGGATCTCATTCAAAGTGATTGTGCTATTAATGAATGATAAGTAATCGTAGCCTCAGGCCTCAACAACCGGGAAATGACAAAAATCGGGCAGGTAGCATGGCTATGTGGGTCGCTCCCATTAGGGTGTATAATCACCTATCTAGAGAAATTCCTTTTACTTCTTTAATCTATCGATGGTGTCCCTTTTCGGGAAACGGTTGCTGATCCCAACCGTTAGTGATATACATTCGATATACTCAAGCGAAATGAGTGGGCAGTCATGTATGGGCCGGGTTGCAAGATGTTCTTGTTGATCCCAGTGTATTCCCCTTTAGAGAAACTCTATCGGCGGGTGGTTCCATACCTTGTCATAGTCGGAATCCAATCTCCAATAAGCGCCCCGCGGTTTTTGATTTTATATTATATATGGAGCGTGAGATGCAAGCATTCCGCTAGATTGTTATTTATTTGATTTAGACACTATTATAATATCACTGGAATTTCGTATCAATGTGTTTTGGGTTATAGTAAGGTAAAAATCGTCCATGTTTATGTGTGGGCTAGTCTTACTATTACCTTTTCTTTCGAAAGGATTTTGAAAGTTAAACAAATGGTTGGAGTTTACTCACACCAGTCCCATGACTGACCCAGAGTTTGTTTTGTTTTCCCTAAACTCTTGGGTGCCCAAATTTGTATGGGCAGTCAAGTAGTCGGGATTTTTCAGATTCACTTGGAAGAGCTGGAAGCAGGAGGCTTCACCAGTTAGCTATAGACTATCATATATTCCGTTGTGTACCATGTTTGTATCTGGAAACAGGTGTTTATAACTATTTCAGAAATAGCTGTTGTGCTCTGATGATGGTATGTATATAAATTTACCAAATTGTATTTCAAAGTTTATGTTACCTAATATATTTTATTTGTTCCGCTGTGAGTTTGTGATCTTCATTCTTCTTCTATTCTAATATTTCTTTCTTTCTATTCCTCATCCTCTAACTTCTTTCTAATAATGATTCGTATTTCTGTGCAATTTGGGTTGGACGTGAGGTGTTATTAGTCGACTCATATAGTACGGATTTGCGGGCCACTACATAGATCTTCAATTTCCTTCCCTTAGAAGTTGATTTTAATCGTGGAAAAGTGCTAGAGGAAGGAGGAACATAGGCCACCTAATGAGAGAATAGAGAAACTAAAACATTTCCCACACCTCTCACCCCCTATTTATACCCTTCCACTAGCCCACCAATGGGTCTTCTTAAATCAACCCATTGTGGCTCTCCCAACCCGAACAACCAACTGAAATACCTTAAAACGACAATTCCTCCCAAACCGCTGAGCCAAATCTTTAATGTAACCACTCTACGGAAAGGCAATCATCATTTCCTTTCTAATGGTACAGGTTTCACCACCTAATTCGACCTGAGTCAAAAGTTATGCCATGTACAAGACTGACAGGGGGAAAATGGTCACAAACAAAATCGGTAAAAATTATGGACATGTCTCACATCCCCATAAGCAACATATTAAAACATGAGAATGATTCAATCCTCAGAAAATAAAATAAAAATATTTTATGATATTCCGATACGTAAAATGCAGGTTGTTACGCTATCTGTAGTGAACTTTGCTAGAATTGGGGTTGTACCAACATGAACCCCTATAAGCCATACCCTTGTATGGAAGTTTCAACTTGTAGCTTCCACAATAGATAATTTTCATCCTCTAAATGTATTGTAATCAATTGGCTTTGCGGACTTACCACTGTTTTGAACAATTGTTGTACATATGTGGTGGTCGGATTTTCTGGATTAATTCCAATAGTAGATCCTCTAGTAGAGGATGCAACAGATGTGGTGTTATCACCCATGTTGAAAGAAACTTAGGAGTGATCAAATTCAGATAAAACTCAGATCAAGAATGATACAAATTTAGGTCAAATCCCGTAACTAAACAAGAATTAAGAAAGAACTGGTAAATCAGGTATGAGCAGTCGAGAGATTTGATGATGAAACAAGTTTTGAGATTAAAATTTTTCTAATAAATCTTTCTGGCGATGCTTTGACTGATTTCTGGTGACTTTCTTGATTTTTGTATATTGGTTTCCTGGTGATTGACACTGAATCACGCAAAATACAATGTGTATGATTGAATTGCAGCCAAATTCAATCGATTTTATGGCAAACCACCAATAATCACACTGTATTCAATCTCTCAAATTAAGTTAATGATCACTGATGAGAGAAATGCCCAAATGATAACAATTCACTGATGGGTAACCCACTTTCATATGAAAGCAATGAAGAAGATGTTGTTAGGCGCAGATGCTCTAATACCAAAATAGGATTTAGAGAAAATTTGTAATTGCAGAAAGTTATCTTTCGATTGAAGAGGAAGAAAATGTAGCTTGATATTATTTCAGACTGAATAAATGTACATATATTAGCTAAGTATATATAGCCTACTTTACAATAGTATTAATTGTAAAAGAAAATGTAACGTAAGTATTTTTGGACTGTTGGGCCAGGCCCATATACTTTATTATACCTGAAATAAAGTAAATAAGGCTTCGGTGACGTGTTATGTTCTCATTCTAATGAAGAAACCCCTCTTAGTTTTGGAAGTATGTTATAGTTTTTATTTTGCATGATTAGAGCATGGGTAAAAGTGGTACGAGCATTAAAAGCTAAGGATTGAACGTGGACAAACAGACAAAATTGTTATTTATAAATGATAATTTGCTTTATTTCACAGCAAAAAATCCATAAATATTTCTCTTTACCATGAAGGAATAATCAAGAAATCAATACCAATTTTTATGTTTCTATAATAACATTGACTAAAAGATTCTTTCATTTTTAACACTACAATTGCAATTTGGACTTGTAGAACCAAGAAAAGGAGAAATTAGAATAAGAACCTCATGAACTAAGTCATTTTTTCAATTTTAATATTGGTTCCATAATTCAATGCTAAATAAAAATGAACCAAAAGGATTGGAAGAGAGGACCAACCGGAAACAATGGTCGTTTTCTCTGGCATGACTTGTTTAAGTTAATCAAATTAGGGTCAGAAAATGATTAAGTGAGAGACAACTCAAAAAGTGAAGAAATACGGTAAATATAGTCATTTTAGAAATTTTGGCATAGGATATGGAATGGAAGAAATCAGGCAGTGCTCATATTAAGAAAGATGGTCGAGAAGTTTAAAAGAACATGATTGTTTTATTTCAATTATAAACAATGTTTGTTCTCTGTTAAGGCGTAAAGGCTATGGCCAGCCGATAATTATTGCTTAGGAAGCATTCTTTTTAGGGTTTTATTTACACTATTTTATTCCCTTTTACACCCGACTAATTTATAAAATTTTAGTATTCTGAAATTGCCCATCTTCAAATCACAACAAATTACTTTTAAAATAAACAATTGTGGAAATAAGTTCGAATGTAACCAGGTTCGTGTAGAGACCTCACTCGGTCTGAGCGAGGTTTGTGTGGTAACCTTGCTTCCATCAAACTAGGTTTGTATGATGACCTATCTAGGGTCGAACGAGGTTCGTAGGATAAATTAGTTTGGAGCTAATGATGTTTGTGAACCAGCCTTGTCATATTTGTACGTGGTTTAAAAAACACGATGGCAATTTGGGTATAAATCTGGGGGTGAAGAAGAAAAACTGGGGTGTGATGACTTTTTAAAGCTGAATGGGATGAGAAAGGAGGAAAGCGAGGTGGAAATAGAATTAGCCTTCTTTTTAATTTTTAGGCAGTTCAAGTTTGCGTCTGCGTCTGGCGCGTCAGACGTAGGACCCACTGAACTGCTCAATCAAATGAAACATTATAATTTTATCCATTTGCGTCAAACACGTCTGACACCGTCTAACGCAAACGGATAAAATTCTAACGGCCACACCCCTTCGCCTCTGTATAAACAATCCACCTTCATTTCCTAAATCAACAAACTATTCCCTTCCAATCCAAAAATTCAAGATTTTTTCAAGCTTCGTCGTCAATCGATTTAGGTAAATTTTATCATATTCATGTTTTTCGTATTCATATTTTCCATATATATTTTCTTCAACTTTTTCTAAATTGTTTTTTTCATTTTTTTTAGATTGTCTAGCCAAGCTGCTACTTCATCCACCCACACCATCGTCGATTGGAACGACGGCCAGACGAACACTTATGAAAACATCTATATACATGCTCATTATGTTGCGCAGTGGTACCAAGAGATTACTACTATATTCAATGACCGAACAGGCCTGGACTACAACGTCGGGCGAATGAAGAACAAGTTTGACAACTTAAGCATTAGTGGAGCACGTGGAATAAGCTGCTATAGATTTCTGGTAGCAACTGGAATAAGGAAATGGAAAGGTCGGTGGATCCTACAAGTGGTCGGATATAGCTGCATCGAGGTATCCCAGGTACCGACATGACTCGGCTACTCGTTTTAGATAGTTGGATGTGATATTTGGTGGCTTCATGCAAACTGATAAATGTCATTTCGTTATTCCACAACATCCCTCGGTACAGTTGCGGTTCATGCACAGAACTATGGCGAATACTTTCGGGTGATACTGAAGGGATCACCAGTCGTAGTCCTCCTAGGTTGTGGACATATCATGGTCCATCTAGAGATGCTAGAGATTCTTCGAAAGATCAGATTCTCAATAGGTGCATGGCAGCGAAGCAGGCGAGTGATGACTATGAGCAGTGGGAGGTCGTGATTTGTTTGGTTGATTATGATAGCTTAGGATTCAACCCTTTGCATTCCTTGTTGGATGACCACGAACAGCTTAGGAAAGCTGTTATTTTTCTTGTTAACAAGTTGAGAAAAACCACGTAGGTTGTTTTGTATTTTATTTTCTGCATTTGTTAGTCCATACTTCTATTTCTGTTTTTGTATTGTGAATTATGAACAATGATTTTTTATTTCATATGCAATATTATATATTTTGTATTCTATTTTTAAAAATTATTAGCATAAATAAAGTAATAATATAAACAAACAATAAAGTAATAACTTTGCCCCTTCGAAAAAAGAACGCATTCTCCTTTCGCAAACTTGCGCCTTCCCCAATCCCTTCAATATTATCCTTTCATTTTCCTATTTCAAATAAAAAAGAAAGCATCCTTAATTTAATTTGATCCCTTAATTGGGTATTCCATTGACTCAAAACAATTTTATTACACAAATACATAGTCTCACATTTCCCACAACATGTAAATTTCTAATATATATAAGCTAAAGGATGTGCAAAAGAAACCAATATTCTTTTTCAAAAATGAATATATAAATAGCAAAAATGGAGACAATAGCAATTCTTCGATTACGTACAAAAACAGGCGAGCAATACAAGAAAGACCACAACACCTGTAACCCGCCTACAAAAACCCATCCAAACCTCAATCAAAAATGCAAACAAACCCAACTCATAGGAACATGAACAACCAAAACGCGAAACAAACCCGGCATCGCCAAATCCTCGCAACACTAAAGCAATCCTAACCCACAATACCACAAGCCCCAATCCCCAATCCCCAAGAAAGATCTTGCACCTCCCATTGATGGAATCGTGAGATCTCTAATGCTACAAAGAACCGAAGGGCTTTCCATGAAATGCAAAGAAGACATCCTCCTTTACTTTGCGGATGATGGAAGCCATCATGGGAACTGAATCAAAAACAGCCTTTGTAACATCACGTATTATTGATAGCTAAATATTTATTTTATTTTATTATTTTTAAAATTGATTTGGAATTATGAATGGATTATAATATATAATTTGTTTATTTAACGAAGTTTGAACGCTAAGTTCATATTTAATAATAAACGAGCTCATAACGTAGCGGTAGTTCGTAATATTGAGTTTTGAACTTCAATTGAAAATACTGAATCCGTTTTAAGTCATAATTCTTTGAAACAAGAGTCGTCCGAATCTATTGATTATAATTTTCTAATGAAAGAGAAAATTGGAGATTTCATATTATAGATTGTTAATTATGTCTAACTAAAATTTTCAAATACTCGCTATGGAATAGTTTATAAATTATAATGATTAATTTTATAAATTTAATTCGATTTGAAAGGAAATTATTGATAACTTGAGATAACGATCGAATTATGATGCATCATGAATTCCGTTGAATTCATTTTGTTGTTTAGAGTCAGGTTAGGTATATAGTTCGTTATTTTTAAAGACCAATTTTTTATTGCGTTGTTTTGCGTATAAAATATCATTCCAGGAAACGATATCGGAATGTTACGTATAAAATATCATTCCGGGAAACGATCTCAGAATGAGACGAAGTTTGTGAAGTTGGAACCGTATTAGTTAGTTATTATAGGATTTCGATTTTCATATCGATCGAATTTACCGTTTGATCGTGAGAATAGTAAACGCTTAGATTTTTAATCGTTTTGTCGATTTAATTTGGAATTTAAGAATAACCAATATACAAACGATCTCCGTTTTCAACAAAATTAATTTTATTGAACCGTAGTTATTAATTATTGTAGATTTTAAAATTTCAAGCTAATTGGATTTAATCTGTGATCGTACACAATTTAAATGTGTGTGAATTATGAAGGGATTTTTACAAACGATCTCGGAATTCGACAAAACCTGTCTCATTGTGTCCGGATTATTATTTTATGTTAGGATTACGAGTTTCATCTCGATTAAAGGTCGTATGTGACTGTTTTGGGGTGTCACTTCTTGGTGAAGTTTTCTTTTAATAATTTAGTAATAAATCTACCCCTATAAACACCCAACACAATTCTCTAACCCTATTTTTAACCCCTGCGTGGTCAAACAAAAGAATAGCTACCACTTATAGAATTAACAACCTGAGAGCTTCGAGCTTCCTCCCCTCTGAACTCTTGATCACTCATTATGTCCAAAATCTCCAAGTACGAAAATGTAAGGCTAGGTGAGAGCTCCCCATTGACCGAAGGTGATCATGTTTAATGCTTCGAGCTGACCAGAAATTGCTCGAAAGGTAGCTACGGTTGTGGGTATTTTGTGATCGAATGGCGCTGCTTGGGAACGAAATGTTTCAGGCGATCATCAACGGTGTTGGGGCACGTCGGTCGGCAGCTTCAGATCGACTGTTGGTGGGAAGATAAAGGCGTGGTGGTGAGATTGGATGGATCATGCGTGGGTGTTTTGTTTGACCGAGAGCAATGATGGATTTAAACAGTAGTAGGAATGTAACGACATGGATTTCGCCCGGACCTAATCGATCGCAAAATCGGCCAAGACCGTTCGAATCCCGCATACGCTAACTTTGGGATACAACACATCAGAACAAATTACAGATGACTTTTATAAATATTATAATAATGTTACATCAAAGTACATAATATCAGAGTACATTGAATATAATACAGCGGAAGATAAATTTACAACAAATTTAATATAACGCAGCGGAACAAATAAAGCAACACAGTGGAAGACTATCATGCTCTGGACACAGCTTTTGTAATGTCCCGAAAATTTTGACAATCGGATTATATTAATACCGGGATTAGTATTAATAATAATTCTCAAATATATGGTTTTGTGTATAGATGGAATTCGATGTTTTATTCAGAATGGGGAGATGGAATCAAATATTTATTGTTGGATATTTGTGTATTTAAATCAAATTTGAAATTCGATGGAAAAATATTAAGTGTTGAATTTAAAATAAATAAACAAACGTAGTGGACGTCAATTGAATGAAAATTTTATTTGTTAAATATACGGAAATTGGCCTAGATTTGTGTGTATTTGTGTATATAAAGGAATTCATATTTAACGTTTCAAATTTGAAATTTAATGAAGTTATTTTGGGAACAATTGGAATCAAATCAGTGCACTAATAAATAATAATAATAATAATAATAATAATAATAATATATAACGTTGTATATAGAGGAAGTCATATTACGACCAGGTTAATTTTATTTAATTCAGAACACGAAGACGAAAATATATGTATAATTTTTATTGCGTTGACGGTACAAATTTTCAGCGTTCAACAAAAATTCGCGGTAAAGGGTAAAAATTTAACTGCGTTACCACCTATCTCAATTATTACCTTCCTCAGATATATCTTCGCCGAGCCATAACCTACTTCTGAAAAACACGGCGCTATCCTATGCCTACTGAAAGTTACTTCGTTCTTATCCCTATCCATTGGCTTCTTCGGGAAGCTTGTTTCTACCCTTTATATTTCCACGCCTTCTTTCACCCTCAGTCAAAAATCTCTTCTTTTTCCCTTTTCCTCAGCTAATCGCTTTAATGGCCACTACAATCAAGCCTTTTTCCCCAAAATCCATTCTTTCCCGCAAATTAAAGTCATTCCCTTCAAATCAAAATCCCTTCTTTTCCCTTTCACTTCTCTCAAAATAAAATCAGCAACAAACCCTTCGCTGACTTCGACTGTTCCCTCCGGTTCATCACATCCGTCTCGAGCATGGCCACCGCTGCACCTTCGGGCCCCAGTGAAGTCACTGTAGCCTAGTCCAATTCCTCTCCAACATGCTGAGTCGCTTCCGGTCAACTCCGGCACGTCATCGCCCAAAGCCCAGCCCCGCTTTGTTACTTGTGATTCCTTGCTACTGTTAGAGGTGAGTTAACCTCACGATTTCTTATTTCAAGTGTTTTATTTCGTATACACTAAATATGATTAGCTGTTGGGATTCTTGCTACTATGATTGATCGTTATTTATTAGACACTGATTTCTGTTTTGAGGCTATCCACTATTGAATTAGAAAAGTCTGGATTTTGAGATATATGGGGTAAAAATTTAACAATTGTAACAAATTAAGTGAAGTTTGGACCTACTGTTTACTGAAGTTACAAAATGCATGACACTTATGTCATCTAAGAGTTATTTAAGAATAGCGTACATTCTATAACGTGTATATTTTGATAAACTCGTGTCTCTGTTAACAACAATTATATACAGAGATTTGGGCTAGCTAGCATGATTTCAGTTTGCAAATTTAAAATTTGGAAATCCATTCAATTATTAATTGGATGAATGTCTTTCATACATATTCATAAACTGGGTTATGAAATTGAGTTCAAAATTATAAAATTTGCAACTGGATTCTTCCATAAATACAATTCTACCTATAGTTGTTTTAATACAAAGGTATTTGGGTCCATCTTAACATCTACATCAATATACAGTCAGGCGAAATGCATACAGGATACATACCGCAATTGACTTCTACAATTAAAAGTAAAATGAAATCTTCCAGTAAGCACGCGTAAATATTTGTTTAGAGCAATGTTGTAATGAAAACTCCGAAGTTTTGGATGCATATAACATATAGCATAAAATTCAAACTTACTACGTCATGGTTCTCGGTTTGACTGTAACTCTTTCGTTTGGGTCTGGAAGTATGCACGTTTTAATACCCATGCTGTGTTTCACCAAAAATAACAGTTGAGCATGTGTAGTGTTCGAAACATCTTTCACTCAAACCAGATGATACGATTAGTTGTCAAATTTCGCTGGTATTATACATATATATATCTGGAAAGATATATCATATATGACAAATAGTAAGCCATAATGGGCAGCAGGCTACCATACCAGATAATGAGCCATAATGCATGATTTGTCAATAATAATTACTTAACAATTTATGTAACAACCCGGAAATTCTGAGCCAATTTAAAAAATTTATTTTGGCAATTTTAATGAATTTTGAATAGTTAAAATGATTTATTTTGAATAATGATGAAGAGAAATTTATTTTGAATAGAATTAGAACGTATATATTTATATAGATCGTCGTTAGAATATAAATATTTTATTTTAATTATAAAGGGAATTGGAAATGGCGCGGTAGTTTGAAATTTCGATTTCGAATTTCAAATGAATGTACAGGATTCAAAATAAACCAGATTTTGGTGAAACCAAAAATATTAGAATCTAATTGAGAATATCTTTCCAACGAATCCGAAAAATTGAAATTTCATAGCGGGAATAAAAAGATATGCCCAGTTGAAAATTCAGAATAGCCGCTATAGAATTCTGGCCCTTAAAAATGGAAATTTTGCAAACGACATCGGTTTTCGATGAAACCACTTTTTTTGGATCCGTGACGTCAAGTTATTGCCAGATTCAAAAATTCGTAATTTTTTGAATCAATATGTGAGCGTGGCGAAGTAAAACGTGTTTTGGCAATTTCAGTCAATTTCGATCGACCAGAAAATGGTCATTTTTCAAACGGTCTCGGAATTTGATGAAATTAGTTTTTTTTAGAACAATATCGTGAATACGAAGCTAGAAAATATTTTTTGGTAATTTTTTGGGTTAATATGTGGCTCCGGTAAATTGAAATGTGCGTTCAAATTCAATATATAGAGTTATATTTTGATTTAGACGAAAACTGGTCGAAACAGCCGAATCGGCTTACGATACATATCCCATTGTGTTCGGAATGGGGGTAATTAACTAGGGACGACAGTCATTGGGTTCGATTTTGAGTTCGAAATAAAAAGTTGCTTTTTGGAATTTAAAAATAATAATATATATATATATTAATATAACCCTCACCCCTCAGTATTCTCTCTCCCCGTTGTATTTGAATAAAAAAAAAGGAGAAAAGGGACAATGGCGTCGTGCCCTAGCCGCGCCGCCGCGCCGCCGAGGGGGGGCACGCCGCCGCGCCCAGCATCAGCCGTCGCCGCTCCTGGCGGAGCTCCTCCGGCTACCCCCGCCCTCTCTCCACCTCCCTCTTCGAGTAAACCCGCCCAAACCACCTTCAACTCAGCCCAACTTGCCACGAACGGCCGCCAGTGTCTACTCCCGCCTGGCCGCACCTCCAGCGCTCCTCCCCGGCACTACGCCGTCCACCACCAGCCACAAATCCGACCACGGCCCTCCTCGAGTAAAAAAATCCGATTTTTAATTTTTGTTTTGCAATAAACACCTCCTCCTCCACTATTTGCTGCAAACAACAGCCTCCTCCCTCTTCGATCAATGCTGTAAGTTTTTTTTTGTTTTATTTATTTATGAATACATTAGTGGGATTTTTAGACGTAGAAATATGATTTTTCATATATGAAAGACGATAAAAAATTATGATTTTTATTTAAGTTGGTAGTGAATAAAAATGTGACTTTTATGTGAATCGAATAGAAATAAAAATTCGATCTTTATTATGTAGAAGGTATAAAAGTATGAATTTATTAGGTAAAGGAAGTAAAAATATAATTTTTATTATATTACTAGCATGATAAAAATAGAATTTTTTGTCTATATAGTAGCGGTATAAAAATAGAATTTTTTATCCATATAGCAGCGGTATAAAAATAGAATTTTTATCTATATAGTAGCGGTATAAAAATAGAATTTTTATCTATCTAGTAGCGGTATAAAAATGTGATTTTTATATACATAGCAATAATATAAAAATGTGATTTTTATATATGTAGTGGCTACGGACATCGAAAGTGACAAAAGATGAGCACAGCGAAGATTTCCTACATATGAAGAGCCGTGGCGTTTGGTTTAGCTATTGGTGAGAACTTCTCAATTTAACTCTTATTTTCTAGTTAAAATTATATACTAGGATGCAGACGGTGCTTAGCAGCACCCGACACCCGTCGTCCACAGACCATGGACGACTTGTTTGATTTTGTTGTGTGGTGAAAAATTGATTGTGATGTGTTGAATAAAATATATGTTCATGTGTTGAAATATATTATCTATTGTTAAAAATATAATTTTTAACTTGAATGTGAATAAAATAAATATTCATTTACAAATCGAACGATTTGTTTATGTACACCTGTTCGAAAGATATTGATTGGGACGATAAATATTACACGTCGCCCAACTGCACAAATAATATTCAGTGTTTATGGATTGAAACCCCACACGGGTGTTGGGATGATTTTTTGTGTACACTAATCCCAATTATTTAGTTGTATGTCAATTGATAGGTTGACAGACTGTGTAAGCGTTAATTATTTATGTTTAATGCTTATGCAGTTGTGTGATGCACTTTGGATGATGGTTGATTATTTATCGTTTCTATTATATACATGTGTTGTATTGAATCCATATAATTAACATTATATGGTAACTGATTGGGCCTCATTCCAATTTGGAAAATAAAGAATATTATAAAATAAAGATTCATGTGTCGGATAGAACAAATAGTCATGTGTTGACGATACTCATGTGTTGAGAATATTCATGTGTTGAAACTTATCATGTGTTGAACGAAATATTTTAACAATAAAATATACATCTTTATCATATATAGAATTAGAAACTAACTGGAAACTTGATAAGATGAGTGGTTTCCTGGGTTTCGATCTGATGTTGGTTTCGTCCTTCGGGGTTAATACCTATGGAATCATTCTCTTATTAATTTACGGTTGGAGTCTGATTAAGAATTAAATGATAGAAATCATAATTTTATAAAATATATTAAATAATAAAAATAGTCATGTGTTGACGATATTCATGTGTTGAGAATATTCATGTGTTGAAACTATTCATGTGTTGAATAAAATATTTATACAATAAAATTCACATTTTTATTGTAAGTAAGAATGAATAAATATTCATGTGTTGAATAAAATATATATTCATGTGTTGAATAGAAAATATTCATTTGTTGAATAGAGTAACGAAGTTATTGAAATATATAAAGCCGTTTTGATTAGATATGCGCCATTTTGACGCGAACAATATTTATATCGATTGTATTCGTTTTTGTAATGAATATAGAAAAGAAAGCGATTTCAAAATATAACGTTTTGAAAATATTATCATTTATATATTAATGATATGAAATATTCAATTTTGATTTGAAATTGATTAAGAAGTTAAAATTGTTCTGAAAACGAATTTAAAACGATTTATAAAATACGTTTTGAATTGAAATCGATGAAATATATATAATATATATTATATGTATTAAATGGCCTGAATAGAACGCACCACGCCGCAACAGTTCGCGAATTTCGACCATTGACTTCGAATTGACGTTACGGGAGATCCGACCGTCGGATTCTCCTGAAACCGGAACTGTTGGGTTCGTATCGAAAAGAGCTTTCCAATGAATATTAGAAATTCGAAATCTAACGGTTAGATTTGGAATTATGTCCAAATAAAATTTGTAAAAGGTCGCTGTAAGTGCAGTTCGACGACCGTTATTGGAAATCGACTGTACGGGCCTTGATAAAAATATTAATAATTTGTGTAAAATCATAATATATGAATTGGAAAGAACTAGGGTGAAAATTCCCATATTTAAAAAGGATAAAAATATATTTTTATCAAAATGAACTAGTTATGAACTAGAATTATAATCCAATATTTTTGAATAAATAAATTGGATTTGAAGTGGTTTGAAAAATAATCAGAATTTCCAATATACGAATTGGAATAGATTGGAATCGAAATTATCTTCGGAATATTTCGATGTTGGATTTCGTGATTATACAGATATGGTTGTGGAAATTTGGAAGATATATTTATATTGTTATTTCCAATACGATATTTGTTGGTTTCATAATTTGATATTGAATATAAGCCGATATATTTTCTATTCAGAGCCTTGTATTTAATATCAAATGGGACTTTGGGTTCGTCGTGAATGGTGTCTTAAATAACAATGATCTTGAACCAATTTTAGAAAAGAATAAATCTTTTAATTAAGATTTAGTGAAATTGTCCAGTTAATTGGAATTTAATTGGAATTGAATTTAAATTGGTTTTTGGGTTTATCGCGAGCGGTGTTTTGAATAACACCTGTTCTTAAACCCGATAATTAATGGAAGGTGATTTTGGGTGTATCGTGAACCGTTTTTTAGATGTCATTATTTCTTTAACCTAGTTAAAGACAGGATATTGATTTTTGGGAAGATTAAAATTAAGTGGAGTTTTAATGAATCTTTAATTAGATTGAAGTGATTGAGAATGGAGTATCACCAGTTTTGCTCCAAGTGATAGTTAAATCTTGAATTAGTTTTGAATGTGAAATGGTAATTGATATTTACTGATAACATCATGGTGTTAAATATGGAGTATTACCAGTTTTGCTCCATGGGATGAATAGGTTGGGATTAGGAAATAAAATAAATGATTACTTCGGTGTGGTTCGCTAATCCTGATTAGTTTGGAAAACCTTAACATGGTTTGAAATGATATCCGAAGGAAGATTAAAGAATAAATTTAGAAGAATTTATCTTTGATAAAATTAATGGGAACCTTTCCCTAAGAATGTGAATATTTGAATAACAGAATATTCTGAATTGGAATGAGGGTTATGTTGCGTTTGTGTAACACTTGTTTATTATATACGCGGGTTATTCGGAAAGGCCGGGTTTATACCCATTCGGAATAACCGTTTCGACGATAAGTCGAAGGTGAAGACGGTGGCTGAAGACCGGAGGTATTCACACCGTTTGGGTGATTACTGATGATCTTGATTGGGCTATACACCCAAGAGGAGGGAATCAGTCGGTGATCGTCCAGACGTACTTGGAGATCGATGGATATGCGAGGAATAAGGTTCTTCCGGTTTCGTTCAGTCCCAGAACAAACTTGTAAATGGACTATGTGTCTGACATTGGATTTTATTTTGTGTGATTGATTTCTATTAAATATATATCTGTTTGGCGGCGAAGAATTTATTCTCTTGCTTAACGCCCTTCTCTGAGACGTACGAGCTTAGAGGTTATATATCGATAGATATCAATCGCATGACATGAATTGCCTGTGTGGCATGCCTAAGTGGCAAATGATCAAGGCTTCTGTTGAAAAGCAAAGTCTTCTAGTTGATGATCAAAGCACGACCTATGTGGCATAGCTTTGTGTATAGCGTTAATTCGCGAGCCTCACACCTCGGTATGAGTCAAAAACGGGATAAGGACCGTTGGCTGAACACAACGTTTCTTTCTGGCTATGGGTGATGTCAGTGACCTACCAGCCCTGACATTTATATACTTTTTACCTGTGTGGTTGTTGGAATGTGAGGCGCCTCGGATATAGGTCTGATAGGACCGGGAAACGTGTGTTCAAGAATTGCCAATCCTCAAAAGTAAGAGAGGACCGGCCCAAACGATTCCAAGGATCGCTGTGTGTGGTCCTGAGACATTTGCTAGAGTGTATCGAACGGAGAGGAGCTTGCCCCTTGCCTCGACTCATGACGGAAATCCAATTTCCAATACGACCTTTGCGGTTTTGATTGTAGAACTAGTATGGCGACATGATATATGGTACCCATGCCGCCTATAATTGATGCTTATGATTGAAATTGTTTTGACACTATACACTTATAGTAATAATAAAAGATGAAATTTAGCGTATCAAGCATTCTTTGGCTATTATAAGGTAAAACCCTATCCTCCATCTTGCGTTGCATTGTGTGATGCGACCTGGGTCTTATAATAGCTTCATTTTTCTTTATTTAGCATTGCGTTATTGTTTTATGCACTTGTATTCTTGAGAGGAAACCCGTTCCGTGTTATACGGCGTGGTCCCTTGATTTACCAAACTTTAAAAATAAAGATTAAAACTGTTTTAGTTCTCACACCAGTCACATGACTGACCTGGAGTTTATTGTTTTAACTAAAACTCTGGGTGCCCTTATTTTCTGCACGGGCAGCTAGTAGTTGGGTTTTGCAGATTTATATTCACAGAATCCTGGTTTACAGCAGGAACGATACTCGGAAAGCTCTGTATCCGAGTATTTCTTTCAGTTGTGTGTTGTATTATTTTTCCGCTGCTATGTATTTAAATGTAATTTAAATCTCTGATATTTGTCAAATGTGTAATATTTATTCATACTCTGTATATTCTTGTATTCTGATGGAATTGTTGTAATAAAAAATGAAATGTTCTTCTGTTTGTGTTCTGATTCGTCTTTTCCTCAAAGCAATCCGCGCTATCCTTTCACGGGGAAGTTTGGGTCGTTATAAAGTGGTATCAGAGCTTTGGTTTACAGAGCTCGAGAACAAGAAACATTAGAACCGAACGAAACAATTCATCAGTGGTTTGGTTAGAAATATCCAGTAGGAATAACTTGTTAGAGATGGGATCAGTAATATCCTAGAACGAGTGTGAAGAGTATATTTTTTAAAATAAAAACGAAAACAAATTTTGTTTTGAAATTTAAGTCGTTTTATACGTATTTGAATATTTTATTTGTATTGAGTTGGACAATCTAGTATATGAAGATTTCACGTACACGTGTCATGAACGTATATTCGAAGTCCTAAATATACTGGATAGATATAGATACACACTCTAGTTGCCCAGGGATGATTCTGATATTGCTGCAGCGTTATCAGTATTTATTTTCGAGTATCGAAAGTGAGATATCTATATATATCCATTAGACTGGTGTGAGAACCAAAACTAGATAGGCTTATTGTTGTGATTTGGCATCAAAAACATGATTTTCTGTATATATATCAAAGTTATAAATTTGAAATGATAATCAACAAATTGATTGCTGATTGTGTTTTTTGATTATTGGTTTGAAATTTTGAACCATTTAGCCTAATTGAACCGAATATTGAACTGTATTGAAAAATGATTACAATTGCATGTATGTACATATATATATATATATATGTGTGTGTGTGTGTGTGTGTGTGTATGTGTGTGTGAACTGGTCATAGCAAGGAGGCTAGAGCAGAGAAATAAAATTGTTTGCCCGAAAAATAGGTACATGTATACAAATTTATTAGGTTTGGATGATTTTATGAGCCGATTGGCTAGCCGCTTGGCTTTTTCTTTTTCTTTTGGATTGATGAGGGCCATGGGAGGCTATCTGAAATATCCCGAAGCTCCCGGTGCAAGGAAGGTTATGGCGAAATTTTTCTAAAATTTAGCGTGTTAGCCAAATTTTTGAAGAATTTGAAAAGTTCTTAGAAACTGAAAAGTTGAAGAGCTTAAGCTGTAATGAAAATAATGGAGGTTGAGTTGATTAATTAAACAACTTTCAGCTTCGTTCCTTTTCGGGAACGAAAAGTTTTAAGTGGGGGAGATTGTAACAACCCGGAAATTCTGAGCCAATTTAAATTTTTATTTTGGCAATTTTAATGAATTTTGAATATTTAAAATGATTTATTTTAAATAATGATGACGAGAAATTTATTTTGAATATAATTAGAACATATATATTTATATAGATCGTCGTTAGAATATAAATAATTTATTTTAAATATAAAAGGAATTGGAAATGGCGCGGTAGTTTGAAATTTCAATTTCAAATTTCAAATGAATGTACAGGATTCGAAATAAACCGGATTTTAGCGAAACCCAAAATATTATAATCTAATTGAGAATGTCTTTCCAACGAATCCGAAAAATTTAAATTTCATAGCGGGAATAAAAAGATATGCCCAGTTGAAAATTCAGAATAGTCGCTATGGAATTCTGGCCCTTAAAAATGGAAATTTTGCAAACAACCTCGGTTTTCGACGAAATCACTTTTGTTGGATCCATGACGCCAAGTTATTGCTAGATTCCAAAATTCGTAATTTTCTAAATCAATATTTGAGCATGGCGAAGTAAAACGTGTTTTAGCAGTTTCAGTCAATTTCGATCGACCAGAAAATGGTCATTTTTCAAACGGTCTCGGAATTTGACGATATTAGTTTTGTTAGAACCGTGTCGTCAATACGAAGCTAGAAAATATTTTTCGGGAATTTTTAGGGTTAGTATGTGGCCCTGGTAAATTGAAATGTGCGTTCAAATTCAATATATAGAGTTATATTTTGAATTTGACGAAAACTGGTCGAAACAGCCGAATCAGCTTACGATACATATCCTATTGTGTTTGGAATGGGGGTAATAAGATAGGGACGATAGTCGTTGGGTTCGATTTCGAGTTCGAAATAAAAAGTTGCTTTTTGGAATTTAAAAATAATATATATATATGTATATATATATATATATATTAATATAACCCTCACCCCCCAGTATTCTCTCTCCCCGATGTATTTGAATAAAAAAAAGGGGAAAAGGGACAAGGGCGTCGAGCCCTAGTCTTGCCGCCGCACCGCCGAGGGAGGGGGGGCACGGCCGCCGCCGCGCCCAGCATCAGTCGTCACCGCTACTGGCGGAGCTCCTCCGGCTACCCCCGTCCTCTCTCCACCTCCCTCTTCGAGCAAACCCGCCCAAACCCCCTTCAACTCGGCCCAACTCGCCACAAATGGCCACCGATGTCTACCCCCGCCTGGCCGCACCTCCAGCGCTCCTCCCCGGCCCCACGTCGTCCACCACCAGCTATAAATCCGACCACGGCCCTTCTCGAGTAAAAAAATCCAATTTTTAATTTTTGTTTTGCAATAAACACCTCCTCCTCCACTATTCGCTGCAAACAACACCCTCCTCCCTCTTCGATCAATGCTGCAAGTTTTTTTTTAATGAATAAATTAATGGGATTTTTAGATGTAAAAATATGATTTTTCATATATGAAAGACGATAAAAAGTTATGATTTTTATTTAAGTTGGTAGCGAACAAAAATGTGACTTTTATGTGAATGGAATAGAAATAAAAATTCGATCTTTATTATGTAGAAGGTATAAAAGTATGATTTTTATTAGGTAGAGGAATTAAAAATATAATTTTTATTATATTAATAGCAAGATAAAAATAGAATTTTTATCTATATAGTAGCAGTATAAAAATAGAATTTTTATCTATATAGTAGCGGTATAAAAATATATTTTTTATCTATATAGTAACGGTATAAAAATAGAATTTTTATCTATATATTAGCGGTATAAAAATGTGATTTTTATATACATAGCAACAATATAAAAATGTGATTTTTATATATGTAGTGGCTACGGACATTGAAAGTGACAAAAGACGAGCACGACGAAGATTTCTTACATATGAAGAGTCGTGGCGTTTGTTTTAGCTCTTGGTGAGAACTTCTCACTTTAACTCTTGTTTTCTAGTTAAAATTATATACTAGGATGCAGACGGTGCTTAGCAGCACCCGACACCCGTCGTCCACAGACCATGGACGACTTGTGTGATTTTGTTGTGTGGTGAAAATTGATTGTGATGTGTTGAATAAAATATATGTTCATGTGTTGGAATAAATTATCTATCGTTAAAAATATAATTTTTAACGTGAATGTGAATAAAATAAATATTCATTTACAAATCGAACGATTTGTTTATGTACACCTATTTGAAAGATATTGATTGGGACGATAAATTTTACACGTCGCCCAACTGCACAAATAATATTCAGTGTTTGTGGATTGAAACCCCACACGGGTGTTGGGATGATATTTGGCGTACACTGATCCCAATTATTTAGTTGTATGTCAATCGATAGGTTGACAGACTGTGTAAGCGTTAATTTTTTATGTTTAATGCTTATGCAGTTGTGTGATGCACTTTGGATGATGGTTGATTATTTATCGTTGCTATTATATACATTTGTTGTATGGAATCCAAATAATTAACATTATATGGGAATTTATTGGGCCTCATTCCAATTTGGTAAATAAAGAATATTATAAAATAAAGATTCATGTGTCGGATAAAATAAATAGTCATGTGTTGACGATACTCATGTGTTGAGAATATCCATGTGTCGAAACTTATCATGTGTTGAACGAAATATTTTAACAATAAAATTTACATCTTTATCATATATAAAATTAGAAACTAACTGGAAACTAGATAAGATGAATGGTTTCCTGGGTATTGATCTGATGTTGGTTTCAGCCTTCGAGGTTAATACCCAGGAATCGTTCTCTTACTAATTTACGGTTGGAGTCTGATTAAGAATTAAACGACAGAAATCATAATTTTATAAAATATATTAAATAATAAAAATAGTCATGTGTTGACGATACTCATGTATTGAGAATATTCGTGTGTTGAAACTATTCATGTGTTGAATAAAATATTTATACAATAAAATTCGCATTTTTATTGTAAGTAAGAATGAATAAATATTCATGTGTTGAATAAAATATATATTCATGTGTTGAATAGAAAATATTCAATTGTTGAATAGAGTAACGAAGTTATTGAATTATATAAAGCCGTGTTGATTGGATATGTGCCATTTTGACGCGAACGATATTTATATTGATTATATTTGTTTTTGTAATGAATATAGAAAAGAAAGTAATTTCAAAATATAACGTTTTAAAAATATTATCATTTATATATTAATGATATGAAATATTCAATTTTGATTTGAAATTGAATATGAAGTTGAAATTGTTTTGAAAACGAATTTAAAACGATTTATAAAATACGTTTTGAATTGAAATCAACGAAATATATATATATATATATATATATATATTAAATGGCCTGAATAGATCGCGCCCCGCCGCGGCAGTTTGCGAATTTCGACCATTGACTTCGAATTGACGTTACGGGAGATTTGACCGTCGGATTCTACTGAAACCAGAACCGTTGGGTTCATATCGAAAAGTGCTTTGCAATGAATATTAGAAATTCGAAATCTAATGATTTGATTTGGAATTATGTCCAAATCAAATTTGGAAAAGGTCGATGTAAGTGCAGTTCGACGACCGTTATTGGAAATCGACTATACGGGCCTTGATAAAATTATTAAAAATATTAATAATTTGTGTAAAATCATAATATATGAATTGGAAAGAACTGGGGTGAAAATTCCCATATTTAAAAAGGATAAAAATATATTTTTATCAAAATGAACTAGTTATGAAGTAGAATTATAATCCAATATTTTTGAATAAATAAATTGGATTTGAAGTGGTTTTAAAAATAATCAGAATTTCCAATATACGAATTGGAATGGATTTGAATCGAAATTATCTTCGGAATATTTCGATGTTGGATTTCGTGATTATACAGATATGGTTATGGAAATCTGGAAGATATATTTATATCGTTATTTTCAATACGATATTTGTGGGTTTCAGAATTTGATATTGAATATAAGCCGATATATTTTCTATTCAGAGCCTTGTATTTAATATCAAATGGGACTTAGGGTTCGTCATGAATGGTGTCTTAAATAACACTACTCTTGAACCAAGTTTAGAAAAGAATAAATCTTTTAATTAAGATTTAGTGAAATTGTCCAGTTAATTGGTATTTAATTGGAATTGAATTTAAATTGGTTTTTGGGTTTATCGTGAGCGGTGTTTTGAATAACACCTGTTATTTACCCTGATAATTAATGGAAGGTGATTTTGGGTTTATCGTGAACCATGTTTTAGATGACATTGGTTCTTTAACCCAGTTAAAGACAGGATATTGATTTTTGGGAAGATTAAAACTAAGTGGAGTTTTAATGAATCTTTAATTAGATTGAAGTGATCGAAATGGAGTATCACAAGTTTTTCTCCAAGCGATAGTTAAATCTTTAATTACATTTGAACGTGAAATGGTGATTGATATTTGCCGATAACACCGTGGTGTTAAATATGGAGTATTACCAGTTTTGCTCCATGGGATGAATAGGTTAGGATTGGAAAATAAAATAAATGATTACTTCGGTGTGGTTCGCTAATCCCGACTAGTTTGGAAAACCTTAACATGGTTTGAAATGATATCCAAAGGAAGATTAAAGGATAAATTTAGAAGAATTTATCTTTGATAAAATTAATGGGAACCTTTCCCTAAGAATGTGAATATTTGAATAAAAGAATATTCTGAATTGGAATGAGGCGTATGTTGCGTTTGTATAACACTTGTTTATTATATACGCGGGTTATTTGGAAAGGCCGGGTTTATACCCATTCTGAATAACCGACTCGACGATAAGTCGAAGGTGAAGATGGTGGCTGAAGACCGGAGGTCTTCACATCGTTTGGGTGATTACTGATGATCTTGATTGGGCTGTACACCCAAGAGGAGGGAATCAGTTGGTGATCGTCCAGACGTACTTGGAGATCGATGGATATGCAAGGAATAAGGTTCCTCCGGTTTCGTTCAGACCCAGAACGAACTTGTATATGGATTGTGTGTCTGACATTGGATTTTATTCTGTGTGATTGATTTCTATTAAAAATATATCTGTTTGGCGGCGGAGAATTTGTTCTCTTGCTTAACGCCCTTCTCTGAGACGTACGAGCTTAGAGGTTATATATCGATAGATATAAATCGCATGGCATGAATTGCCTGTGTGGCATGGCTAAGTGGAAAATGATCAAGGCTTCTATTGTAAAGCAAAGTCTTGTGGTTGATGATCAAAGCACGGCCTATGTGGCATAGCTTTGTGTATAGCGTTAATTCGCGAGCCTTACACCTCTGTATGAGTCAAAAACAGGATAAGGACCGTTGGGAGAACATGACGTTTCTTTCTAGCTATGGGTGATGTCAGTGACCTACCATCCCTGACATTTATATACTTTTTACCTGTGTGGTTGTTAGAATGCGAGGCGCCTCGGATATAGGTCTGATAGGACCAGGAAACATGTGTTCAGGAATTGCCAATCCTCAAAAGTAAGAGAGGACCGTCCCAACCGATTCCAAGGATCACTGTGTGTGGTCCTGAGACATTTGCTAGAGTGTCTCGAACGGAGAGGAGCTTTCCCCTTGCCTCGAATCATGATGGAAATCCAATTTCCAGTACGACCTTTGCGGTTTTGATTGTAGAACTATTATGGCGACATGATATATGGCACCCATGCCGCCTATGATTGATACTTATGATTGAAATTGTTTTGATACTATACACTTATAGTAATAATAAAAGATGATATTTAGCGTATCAAGCATTCTTTTTCTATTATAAGGTAAAACCCTATCCTCCGGCTTGCGTTGCATTGTGTGATGGGACCTGGGTCTTATAATAGCTTCATTTTTATTTATTTAGCATTGTGCTGTTGTTTTATGCACTGGTATTCTTGGGAGGAAACCCGTTCCGTGTTATACAGCATGGTCCCTTGATTTACCTAACTTTAAAAATAAAGATTAAAACTGTTTTAGTTCTCACACCAGTCACATGACTGACCTGAAGTTTATTGTTTTAACCTAAACTTTGGGTGCCCTTATTTTCCGCATGAGCAGCTAGTAATTGGGTTTTGCAGATTTATATTCATAGGATCCTGGTTTACAGATGGAACAATACTCGGAAAGCTCTTTATCCGTGTGTTTCTTTCAGTTGTGTGTTGTATTATTTTTCCGTTGCTATGTATTTAAATGTAATTTAAATCTCTGATATTTGTCAAATGTGTAATATTTATTCATACTCTGTATATTCTTGTATTCTGATGGAATTGTTGTAATAAACAATGAAATGTTCTTCTGTTTGTGTTCTGATTCGTCTTGTCCTCAAAGCAATCCACGCTTTCCTTTCACGGGGAAGTTCAGGTCGTTATAAAGTGGTATCAGAGCTTTGGTTTACAGAGATGGAGAACAAGACACATTAGAACCGAACGAAAGAATTCATCAGAGGTTATATTAGAAATATCCAGCAAGAATAACTCGTTAGAGAGGCGATCGATATTATCCTAGAACGAGTGTGAAGAGTATATTTTTAAAAATAAAAACGAAAACAAATTTTGTTTTTTAATTTAAGTCGTTTTATACGTATTTGAATATTTTATTTGTATTGATTGGACAATCTAGTATATGAAGATTTTGCATATACGCGTCATAAACGTATATTCGAAGTCCCAAATATACTGGATAGATACACAATCACACTCTAGTTGCCCGGGGATGATTCTGATAATGCTGCAGCATTATCAGTATTTATTTTTGAGTATCGAAAGTGAGAAATCTATATATTTCCATTAGACTGGTGTGAGAACCAAAACTAGATAGGCTTATTGTTGTGATTTGGCATCAAAAACATGATTTTCTGTATATATATCAAAGTTATGAATTTGAAATGATAATCAACAAATTGGTTGATGATTGTGTTGTTTGATTATTGGTTTGAAATTTTGAACCATTTAGCCTAATTGAACTGAATATTGAACTGTATTGAAAAATGATTACAATTGCATGCATGTACATATATATGTGTGAACAGGTCATAGCAAGGAGGCTAGAGCAGAGAAATAAAATTGTTTGCCCGACAAATAGGTACATGTTTACAAATTTATTGGGTTTGGATGATTTTATGAGCCGATTGGCTTTTTTTCTTTTGGATTGATAAGGGCCATGGGAGGCTATTTGAAATATCCCGAAGCTCACGGTGCAGGGAGGTTATGGCAAAAAATTTCGAAAATTTAGGGTGTTAGCCAAATTTTTAAAGAATTTGAAAAGTTCTTAGAAACTGAAAAGTTGAAGAACTTAAGCCATAATGAAAATAATGGAAGTTGAGTTGATTAGTTAAACAACTTTCAGCTTCGTTCCTTTTCGAGGATGAAAAGTTTTAAGTGAGGGAGATTGTAACAACCCGGAAATTCTGAGCCAATTTAAAATTTTTATTTTGGCAATTTTAATGAATTTTGAATATTTAAAATGATTTATTTTAAATAATGACGACGAGAAATTTATTTTGAATAGAATTAGAATGTATATATTTATATAGATCGTCGTTAGAATATAAATATTTTATTTTAAATATAAAAGGAATTGGAAATGGCGCGGTAGTTTGAAATTTCGATTTTGAATTTCAAATGAATGTACATGATTCAAAATAAACCGGATTTTGGTAAAACCAAAAATATTAGAATCTAATTGAGAATATCTTTCCAACGAATCCGAAAAATTGAAATTTCATATCAGGAATAAAAAGATATGCCCAGTTGAAAATTCAGAATAGTCGCTATGGAATTCTGGCCCTAAAAAACGGAAATTTTGCAAACGACCTCGGTTTTCGACGAAACCACTTTTGTTGGATCTGTGATGTCAAGTTATTGCTAAATTCCGAAATTCGTAATTTTCTGAATCAATATGTGAGCATGGCGAAGTAAAACGTGTTTTGGCAGTTTTAGTCAATTTCGATTGACCAGAAAATGGTCATTTTTCAAACGGTCTTGGAATTTGACGAAATTAGTTTTGTTAGAACCGTATCGCCAATACGAAGCTAGAAAATATTTTTCGGGAATTTTTAGGGTTAGTATGTGGCCCCGGTAAGTTGAAATGTGCGTTCAAATTCAATATATAGAATTATATTTTGATTTTGACGAAACTTGGTCGAAACAGCCGAATTGGCTTATGATACATATCCCATTGTGTTCGGAATGGGGGTAATTAGCTAGGGACGATAATCTTTGGGTTCGATTTCGAGTTCGAAATAAAAAATTGCTTTTTGGAATTTAAAAATAATAATATATATATAACCCTCACCCCTCAGTATTCTCTCTCCCCGTTGTATTTGAATTTAAAAAAAAAGGAGAAAAGGGACAAGGGCATCGTGCCCTAGTCTTGCAGTTGCGCCGCCCGGGTGGGGGGGGGCACGGCCGCCGCCGCGCCCAGCATCGGACGCCGCCGCTCCTGGCGGAGCTCCTCCGGATACCCCTGTCCTCTCTCCACCTCCCTCTTCGAGCAAACTCGCCCAAACCCCCTTTAACTCAGCCCAACTCGCCACTAACGGTCGCCAGTGTCTACCCCCGCCTGTCCGCACCTCCAACGCTCCTCTCCGGCCCCACGCCATCCACCACCAGCCAGAAATCCGACCACGGCCCTCCTAGAGTAAAAAAATCCGATTTGTAATTTTTGTTTTGCAATAAACACCTCCTCCTCCACTATTCGCTGCAAACAACACCCTCCTCCCTCTTCGATCAATGCTGTATGTTTTTTTTTAATTTATTTATGAATACATTAATGGGATTTTTAGATGTAAAAATATGATTTTTCATATATGAAAGACGATAAAAAGTTATGATTTATATTTAAGTTGGTAGCGAATAAAAATGTGACTTTTATGTGAATGGAATAGAAATAAAAATTCGATCTTTATTATGTAGAAGGTATAAAAGTATAATTTTTATTGGGTAGAGGAAGTAAAAAATATAATTTTTATTATATTACTAGCAAGATAAAAATAGAATTTTTATCTATATAGTAGCGGTATAAAAATAGAATTTTTATCTATATAGTTCGATATAAAAATGTGATTTTTATATACATAGCAACAATATAAAAATGTGATGTTTATATATGTAGTGGCTACGGACATCGAAAGTGACAAAAGACGAGCACGGCGAAGATTTCCTACATATGAAGAGTCGTGGCGTTTGGTTTAGCTCTTGGTGAGAACTTCTCACTTTAACTCTTGTTTTCTAGTTAAAATTATAGACTAGTATGCAGATGGTGCTTAGTAGCATCCGACACCCATCGTCCACAGACCATGGACGACTTGTTTGATTTTGTTGTGTGGTGAAAATTGATTGTGATGTGTTGAATAAAATATATGTTCATGTGTTGAAATAAATTATCTATCGTTAAAAATATATTTTTTAACATGAATGATAATAAAATAAATATTCATTTACAAATCGAACGATTTGTTTATGCACACCAATTTGAAAGATATTGATTGGGACGATAAATTTTACACGTCGCCCAACCGCACAAATAATATTCAGTGTTTGTGGATTGAAACCCCACACGGGTGTTGGGATGATATTTGTCATATACTAATCCCAATTATTTAGTTGTATGTTAATCGATAGGTTGACAGACTGTGTAAGCGTTAATTATTTATGTTTAATGCTTATGCAATTGTGTGATGCACTTTGGAGGATGGTTGATTATTTATCGTTGCTATTATATATATGTGTGTTGTATGGAATCCATATAATTAACATTATATGGTAATTGATTGGGCCTCATTCCAATTTGGAAAATAAAGAATAGTATAAAATAAAGATTTATGTGTCGGATAGAATAAATAGTCGTGTGTTGACGATACTCATGTGTTGAGAATATTCATGTGTTGAAACTTATCATGTGTTGAACAAAATATTTTAACAATAAAATTTACATCTTTATCATATAAAAAATTAGAAACTAACTGGAAACTAGATAAGATGAGTGGTTTCCTGGGTATTGATCTGATGTTGGTTTCGGCCTTTGGGGTTAATACCTTGGGAATCGTTCTCTTACTAATTTACGGTTGGAGTCTGATTAAGAATTAAACGATAGAAATCATAATTTTATAAAATATATCAAATAATAAAAATAGTCATGTGTTGACGATACTCATGTGTTGAGAATATTCATGTGTTGAAACTATTCATGTGTTGAATAAAATATTTACACAATAAAATTCACATTTTTATTGTAAGTAAGAATGAATAAATATTCATGTGTTGAATAAAATATATATTCATGTATTGAATAGAAAATATTCATTTGTTGAATAGAGTAACGAAGTTATTGAAATATATAAAGCCGTGTTGATTAGATATGCGCCATTTTGACGCGAACAATATTTATATCGATTATATTCGTTTTTGTAATGAATATAGAAAAGAAAGTGATTTCAAAATATAACGTTTTGAAAATATTATCTTTTATATATTAATGATATGAAATACTCAATTTCGTTTGAAATTGAATATGAAGTTGAAATTGTTTTGAAAACGAATTTAAAACGATTTATAAAATACGTTTTGAATTGAAATCGATGAAATATATATAATATATATATTAAATGGCCTGAATAGAACGCGCCGCGCCGCGGCAGTTCGCGAATTCCGACCATTGACTTTGAATTAACGTTACAGGAGATCCGACCTTCGGATACTCCTAAAACTGGAACTGTTGGGTTCGTATCGAAAAGAGATTTCCAATGAATATAAGAAATTCGAAATCTAACAGTTGGATTTGGAATTATGTCAAAATCAAATTTGGAAAAGGTCGATGTAAGTGCAGTTCGACGACCGTTATTGGAAATCGACTGTACCGGCCTTGATAAAATTATTAAAAATATTAGTAATTTGTGTAAAATCATAGTATATGAATTGGAAAGAACTGGGGTGAAAATTCCTATATTTAAAAAGGAAAAAAATATTTTTATCAAAATGAACTAGTTATGAACTAGAATTATAATCCAATATTTTTGAATAAATAAATTGGAATTGAAGTGGTTTTAAAAATAATCAAAATTTCCAATATACGAATTGGAATGGATTTGAATCGAAATTATCTTCGGAATATTTCGATGTTGGATTTCGTGATTATACAGATATGGTTGTGGAAATTTGGAAGATATATTTATATCGTTATTTCCAATACGATATTTATTGGTTTCAGAATTTGATATTGAATATAAGCCAATATATTTTCTATTCAGAGCCTTGTATTTAATATCAAATGGGACTTTGGCTTCGTCGTGAATGGTGTCTTAAATAACACTACTCTTGAACCAAGTTTAGAAAAGAAAAAATCTTTTAATTAAGATTTAGTGAAATTGTCCAGTTAATTGGTATTTATTTGGAATTGAATTTAAATTGGTTTTTGGGTTTATCGTGAGCGGTGTTTTGAATAACACCTGTTCTTTATCCCGATAATTAATGGAAGGTGATTTTGTGTTTATCATGAACCGTATTTTAGATCACATTGGTTCTTTAACCCAATTAAAGACAGGATATTGATTTTTGGGAAGATTAAAACTAAGTGGAGTTTTAATGAATCTTTAATTAGATTGAAGCGAGAATGGAGTATCACCATTTTTGCTCTAAGCGATAGTTAAATCTTTAATTAGATTTGAACGTGAAATGGTAATTGATATTTACCGATAACACCGTGGTGCTAAATATAGAGTATTACCAGTTTTGCTCCATGGGATGAATAGGTTGGGATTGGGAAATAAAATAAATGATTACTTCGGTGTGGTTCGCTAATCTCGACTAGTTTGGAAAACCTTAACATGCTTTGAAATGATATCCAAAGGAAGATTAAAGAATAAATTTAGAAGAATTTATCTTTGATAAAATTAATGGGAACCTTTCCCTAAGAATGTGAATATTTGAATAACAGAATATTCTGAATTGGAATGAGGCGTATGTTGCATTTGTGTAACACTTGTTTATTATATACGCGGGTTATTCGGAAAGGCCGGGTTTAAACCCATTCTTAATAACCGATTCGACGATAGGTCGAAGATGAAGACAGTGGCTGAAGACCAGAGGTCTTCACATCGTTTGGGAGATCACTGATGATCTTGATTGGGCTGTACACCCAAGAGGAGGGAATCAGTTGGTGATCATCCAGACGTACTTGGAGATCGATGGATATGCGAGGAATAAGGTTCCTCCAACTTCGTTCAGACCCAGAACGAACTTGTAAATGGATTGTGTGTCTGACATTGGATTTTATTATGTGTAATTGATTTCTATTAAATATATATCTGTTTGGCGACGGAGAATTTATTCTCTTGCTTTACTCCCTTCTCTGAGACGTACGAGCTTAGAGGTTATATATCGATAGATATCAATCGCATGGCATGAATTTCCTGTGTGGTATGCCTAAGTGGAAAATGATCAAGGCTTCTGTTGAAAAGCAAAGTCTTGTGGTTGATGAACAAACCACGGCTAATGTGGCATAGCTTTGTTTATAGCGTTAATTCGCGAGCCTCACACCTCGGTATGAGTCAAAAACGGGATAAGGACCATTGGGAGAACACGACGTTTCTTTCTAGCTATGGGTGGTGTCAATGACCTACCATCCCTGACATTTATATAATTTTTACCTGTGTGGTTGTTGGAATGCGAGGCACCTCGGATATAGGTCTGATAGGACCGGGAAACGTGTGTTCAGGAATTGCCAATCCTCAAAAGTAAGAGAGGACCGGCCCAATCGATTCCAAGGATCGTTGTGTGTGGTCCTGAGACATTTTCTAGAGTGTCTCGAACGGAGAGGAGCTTGCCCCTTGCCTTGATTCATGATGGAAATCCGATTTCCAATACGACCTTTACGGTTTTGATTGTAGAACTAGTATGGCGACATGATATATAGTACCCATTCCGCCTATGATTGAAATTGTTTTGACACTATACACTTATAGTAATAATAAAAGATGAAATTTAGCGTATCCAGCATTCTTTGGCTATTATAACGAAAAACCCTATCCTCCGGCTTGCGTTGCATTGTGTGATGGGACTTGGGTCTTATAATAGCTTCATTCTTCTTTATTTAGCATTGCGCTGTTGTTTTATGCGCTGGTATTCTTGGGAGGAAACCCGTTCCGTGTTATACGGCGTGGTCCCTTGATTTACTTAACTTTAAAAATAAAGATTAAAACTGTTTTAGTTCTCACACCAGTCACATAACTGACCTGGAGTTTATTGTTTTAACCTAAACTCTGGGTGCCCTTATTTTCCGCACGGGCCGCTAGTAGTTGGGTTTTGCAGATTTATATTCACAGGATCTTGCTTTACAGCTGGAACGATACTCGGAAAGCTCTATATTCGTGTATTTCTTTCAGTTGTGTGTTGTATTATTTTTCCGTTGCTATGTATTTAAATGTAATTTAAATCTCTGATATTTGTCAAATGTGTAATATTTATTCATACTCTGTATATTCTTGTATTCTGATGGAATTGTTGTAATAAACAATGAAATGTTCTTCTGTTTGTGTTCTGATTCGTCTTGTCCTCAAAGCAATCCGCGCTTTCCTTTCACGGGGAAGTTCGGGTCGTTATAGTTATACTTGTTTATTGAATTTCATTTTGGTTGTGCTAGTTTTCATGTATTAAGTACACACATGTAGTTGTAATATTCTTGACCATTGGTTGATAAAGTAGATGCATTGTAACACCCCACCTCCGCTAGGGTCACTCACAAAGGGAATGCACTAGGTTTGGAGGAGCGTTATCGAGGTAAACAAACACAGAAATATTACAAGACAGTACATAGATAAAACAGCGGAAGAATCAAAAGGAAATTTTCATTACTTTCAAGAAGAGTCAAAACCTTTTACATCAAATAGCCAAGGTCATTATTTTCCATTACAATAAATTCTGTCTTGCATAAATAAAGAAGCATAAACTTAAAACATCAAAAGTGGCTTAATTCCCCAAAAGTAGCAAAAATACAGCCATAGCATAGCTCAAGATCAAACCGTACATGAGCTGAACCGAAAGCAGGCGAAATCCAAGCTAAGTGCTAGAGTTTCCTCTCTAAGAACCTGAGGGGGGAAACGGAAGAAAAAGAGGCAAAAGAAAACGGGTCAGTCATAAATACTGGTAAGTCCTAGTGACTTTCAGCATAAAAACAGGTAAAGGTAACATGACATGTATAAACTAAAAGTAAACATATGCTGTCAAGATTGGCAAGATGGACTATGATAACATGATAAATCAAGTATAGCATCACATATTCAAGGTTCTCTGCATCAACTGTACTAGAATCCCAAACCCATGTCTAATATTAATCATGAAATGATCACTTGGCCCAATATCATGAAATGACCCATTACTAGGTCCAACGGAACGATCCACTAATCGATTGGCTCCCTACAAGTTCTAACTCGTCATGTGTGTCTGTGTCATACAGCCCTATCACGAATGTAGTCACCTGTGCTAGGTCCACCATAGGGTGTATCAAGCCCTATGGTGCCAACCACCGATACGAATCAAGAATGCACAGATAAACCTACTGATGCCCAATGCGTGCTTTTTCAACTCCGGACCACGTGCACGACCATAGCCCGCCTGAACCTACACTGGCGCACCAACACAGCCGTCGTTTTGGTCGCTTACAATCAGCCCAGTAATCGTGCCCCACCCTGCCTAATCCCAGGGTACCATGATACATCTAGTGGGTTACTGCTGAAACGGACCGCGTAACTAGGGTTTCCGTCCAATAGGTTAAGTTTTGTCATTTAAATTCGTGACTTAACCCCTATCAGTCTAGCATGTCAAGTTGGTTAAGTCTTGTCATTCAAGTTCATGACTTAACCCTCCTACGAATCATGTATCAAGTTGGTTAAGTGTTGTCTTACATGTTCATGACTTAACCCAATCATGAGGCATTAATTCATTAATGCACCCCAACCTCTCACATCAGACCTGTTGTTGTGGTCACTGGATATGCCGGGCGGTTCCGGGCAGAATTACACCACAACTTAGTCTGACCTCGGGTTTTCAAGTGCGATATGACCAACTACCCACATTGGATCCTATTGTTTGCAGTAACTGGATTTGCCGGGCGGTTCTAGGCAGAATTACACTACAAACTCAAACCCAACCTCGAGTTGGCCATTTTCAAGTTCATTCTAGTGTCATGTCCATGTTCAAGATTCATGTCAAGTTCGTGTCAAGTTTTCAAGGTAAGTTTCATACCAAGTTTCCTATAATTACCAATTTTTCCCAACGTTACCCCGTCTAAATATTAGGCTAACAATCTTAACCTAATTTCTCGATGAAACGACCCGAACTTCCCCGGTCCCCGAAGAGAAGAGAAAGGACGAATTGTTTTGAGAACACGACAAAATAGAACGCAAACGGAAGAACATTTCATTGTATATTACAACAATTCCATCAGAATACAAGAATATACAGAGTTTGAATGAATAAATATTACACAGAAAATAAATTCAGGCCATTATATATATAATATATATATATTATATATATTTCGTCGATTTCCTTTTTAAAACGAATTTTATAAATCATTTCAAATTTGTTTCAAAAACAATTTCAACCTTTATTTCAAATTCAAATCAAAATTGAATTTTCCCTTATAAATTCTTTTTACATTCACTTCTATTTGATTTCAATTCAAATCGATTTCAATTCTATTTCAGTTCGTTTTCAATTGAATTCAATTCAATTCATATTTGTTTTCTATTCAATTCAATTCAAATCCGTTTTCTATTCAATTTAATTCAAATCCGTTTTCTATTCAATTCAATTCGAATTCAGTTTGAATCTCAATTCTTTTCGAAATATCAGATTTTGAAATCACTTTCGGTATTCATTATAAAAGGAATAAAATCGATATAAATATCGTTCACATCAAAATGGCGTCAATCTAATCAACATGGCTTCATATATTCCTATTTTTCAAATATTCTATTTCAAATATTTCTATTTCAAATATTTCCTTTTCAAATAATTCTATTTCAAATATTTCGATTTCAAATATTTCGATTTCAAATATTTCTTTTTCAAATATGGAATGAGGCCCAATCAATTACCATATAATGTTAACTATATGGGTTTTCTACAACGCATGTATACAATAACAACGATGAATAATCAACCATCATCCAAAGTGCATTCTACACTGTATAAGCATCAAATATAAATATTCAACGCTTATGACAGTCTGTCAATCAATCGATCGACATACAACTAAACAATTGGGATTAGTGTACGTCGAATATTATCCCAATACCCGTGTGGGGTTTCAAACAATCAAACACAGATTTTATTTGTGCAGTTGGGCGATGTGTAAAATTTATCTTCCCAATCAATATCAGTCAAATGTGTGTATATAAACAAATCGTCCGATTTGTTTATTTTTATTTCATTTCATATACACGTTAAAAATCCTATTTTTAACTATAAAATATTTTCCACTATAAAATATTTTATTTCATTTCACACCACATCACACAATCAACTACACATCAAAATCAAACAAACAAGCATACAAGCCGTCCATGGTCTGTGGACGACGGGTGTCGGGTTCTGCTAAACACCGTCTGCATCCTAGTATATATATTAACTAGAAAAAGAAATTGAAGAGTGAGAAATTCTCATAGAATAGCTAATCCAATGCCACGGCTCTTCTTATGTAGAAATCTTCGCTGTTCTTGCCTTTTGTCAATTTTCACTGCCCATATCCTCTACATATGTAAAAATCACATTTTTACTTCGCTATTCAATATATAAAAATTGAATTTTTACTTTGCTATTCAATATATTAAAATCGAATTTTTACTTTGCTATTCAAAAAATCGAATTTTTACTTTGCTATTCAATATATAAAAATCAAATTTTTACTATGCTATTCAATATATAAAAATCGAATTTTTACTTTGCTATTCAATATATAAAAATCAAATTTTTACTTTGCTATTCAATATATAAAAATCGAATTTTTACTATGCTATTTAATGTATAAAAATCGAATTTTTACTTTGCTATTCAATATATAAAAAGCGAATTTTTACTATGCTATTCAATATATAAAAATCGAATTTTTACTTTGCTATTCAATATATAAAAATCGAATTTCTACTATGCTATTCAATATACAAAAATCGAATTTTTACTTTGCTATTCAATATATAAAAATCGAATTTTTACTATGCTATTCAATATATAAAAATCGAATTTTTACTATGCTATTCAATATATAAAAATCGAATTTTTACTATGCTATTCAATATATAAAAATCGAATTTTACTTTGCTATTCAATATATAAAAATCGAATTTTTACTTTGCTATTCAATATATAAAAATCGAATTTTTACTTTGCTATTCAACATATAAAAATCGAATTTTTACTATGCTATTCAATATATAAAAATCGAATTTTTACTTTGCTATTCAATATATAAAAATCAAATTTTTACTATGTTATTCAATATATAAAAATCGAATTTTTACTTTGCTAATCAATATATAAAAATCGAATTTTTACTATGCTATTCAATATATAAAAATCGAATTTTTACTATGCTATTCAATATATAAAAATCGAATTTTTTACTTTGCTATTATACAGATAAAAATCCTATTTTTACATCGTTATTATATAGATAAAAAATTTGCCTTTTCTAAAATAAAGATTCCGCCTTTTCCATTTCAAAAATCTAATCTTTTCTATATTGAAATGTAAACTTTTCTTAAGCAAAAATATAATCTTTTCTATGATAAAGATATAATCTTTCTTCGCTATTGTAAAATTTAAAACTGAATTTTTCTCTGCAATTTACTTACATTAAAGTTAAACGAAGAAAGAAAAAAATAAAATAAAACTCACAGCGTTGCTTAATGAAGGGGGGGGGTTCACCGTTGAAGGAGAGGCTGGAGGGTGGTCCTCGGAGGCGGCGCCGGCTGCTGAAAAAGGGGCCTAGGGTTTGGACGCGGGCGGCGGCTTCAGGGAGGTCGGGGTTTCCAGTTCGTAGGGGGAGGAGGGAGGCTTCGCGATGGACGAGGGGGGGAGGTCTCGCGAGGTCGGGGTTGGGCTGGTGATCCGCGGTGGCGCCGCCACGATGAGGAAGGGGGGAATCGATTTGAAGGCGTCGCGTTTTTTTTCTTTTTTTTTTCTTTTCCTGAATGATTTCGATTCTGACTGTTAAAAGAGGGGGTTGACTTCGGGTTAAGGGAAAAGGAAGGGGGCCCTTTTTTTTATTTATTTAATTAATTCCCAAAAAGGTAACCTTTAAATTCGAACCCCAAACAAAACCCACCGCCTGTCGTCCATAGCTAATTACCCCCATTCCGAAAACAATGGGATATGTATCGTAGGCCGATTCGATTGTTTCGATCAGTTTTTGTCAAAATCAACATATAACTCTATATATTGAATTTGAACGCACATTTCAATTCACCGGGATCACATACTAACTCGAAAAATTCTAGAAAAATATTTTCTAGCTTCATATTGACGATACGGTCCTAACAAAACTAGTTTCGTCAGATTCTGAGACCGTTGGAAAAATGACCATTTTCCAATCGATTAAAATCAACTGAAACTGGTCAAACGCGTTTTCCTTTGCCACGCTCACATATTAAATTCGAAAAATTATGAAATTTGGAATCTAGCAATCATTTGACATCGCGGATCCAACAAAAGTGGTTTCGTCGAAATCTGAGGTCGTTTGCAAAATTTCCATTTTTAAGGGCCTGAATTCCATAGCGACTATTCAGAATTTTCAACTGGACATATCTTTTGATTCCCGCTATGAAATTTCAATTTTTCGGATTCGTTGGAAAGATATTCTCAATTAGATTCCATTATTTTTGGTTTCACTAAAATCCGGATTGTTTTGAACCCAGTACATTCAATTGAAGTTTGAAATCGAATTATCGAACTACCGCGCCATTTTCAATTCTATTTTTAATTATATATAATTATTTATATTCTAACGACGACGTATATAATATATACGTCGAATTCTATTCAAAATAAATTTCTCGTTGATATTATTTAAAATAATTCTTTTTAAACAATCGAAATTCAAGAAAATGGCCAAAATAAAAATTTTAAACTGGCCCAGATTTTCGGGTTGTTACAATCTCCCCCACTTAAAACTTTTCGTCCCCGAAAAGGAACAAAGTCGAAAGTGGTTTGATTAATCAACTCTACGTTCGATTTGGCTTCCATTCTCCAACTTTTCAGTTTCTGAGAATTTTCAAATTCTTCAAAAATTTGGCTAACTCCCTAAATTTTCGAAAAATTTCGCCATAACCTCCCCTGCACCGGGAGCCACAGGAAAATCCAGAAATTTCCATACAGGCCTTCTGATCTCAAAAAGAAAAAGAAAAAGCCAAGCGGCTAGCCAATAGGCTCATAAAATCATCATCACCCAAACAAAACAGTAAATTATATAGTAAACATGTACCTATTTGTCGGGCAAACAAATTTTATTCTCTGCTCTAGCCTCCTTTCTATGACCTGTTCAATGTAAGTACATGTATATGCAAGAAAATGTGACTAATTTTCAATACAATTCAATATTTGATACAATTAGGCGTAATGGTTCAAAATTATCAAACAAATGAACAAACAACACAAACATCAATCAATTAGTGGATTAACGTTTCAAATTCATAACTTTGATACATAGTCAAAAATCACATTTTTGATGCCAAATCATAACAATAAGCCCTATCTAATTTCATTTCTCACCCCAGTCTAATGGAAATATAGAAATCTCACTTTCGTTACTCGAAAATAAATACTGGCGACGGTGTCCCATCACCAGAATTATCCCCGGGCAACTGGAGTATGATTCTATAACTATCCAGTATATTAAAACTTCGAATACACGTTTGCAAGACGCATATGCAAAATCTTTGTATATCGGATTGTCCAAATCATTTCTAAAATAAATAATCAAATACGAATAATTAATTTAAATTTCAAAACAAAACTTGTTTTCATTTTATATTTCAAAAATATACTCTTCACTCATTCTAGGATACTACTGATCCCATCTCTAACGAGTCATTCCCATTGGATATTACTAATCCAATATCTGATGAATTCTTTCGTATGGTTCTAATGTGCCTTGTTCTCTGAGCTTTGTAAACCAAAGCTCTGATACCACGATGAAACGACCCGAACTTCCCCGGTCTCCAAAGAGAAGAGAAAGGACGAATTGTTTTGAGAACACGACAAATTAGAACGCAGACGGAAGAACATTTCATTGTATATTACAACAATTCCATCAGAATACAAGAATATACAGAGTATGAATGAATAAATATTACACAGAAAATATCAGAGATTTAAATTACATTTAAATACATCGCAGCGGAAAATAATACAATACACAACTAGAAGAGATATACGGATACAAAGCTTTCCGGATATCATTCCAGCTGTAAACCAGGATCCTGTGAATATAAATCTGCAAAACCAAAACTACTAGCTGCCCGTGTCAAAATAAGGGCACCCAGAGTTTAGGTTAAAACAATAAACTCCAGGTCAGTCACGGGACTGGTGTGAGAACTAAAACAGTTAATAATCTTTATTTTTAAAGTCAGGTAAATCAAGGGACCACGCCGTATAACACGGAACGGGTTTCCTCCCAAGAATACCAGTGCATAAAACAAACAGGGCAATGCTTAAATAAAGAAAAATGGAGCTGTTATAAGACCCAGGTCCTATCACACAATGCAACGCTAGCCGGGGGATAGGGTTTTCCCTTATAACAGCCAAAGAATGCTTGATACGTTTTAAAGCAAATCATTTGATACTATTATCAGTGTATAGTGTATAAAACAACTTCAAATCATAAGTATCAATCATAGACGGCATTGGTACCATATATCTTGTCGCCATACTAGTTCTACAATTAAAACCGCAAATGTCACGTATTTGGAAGTTGGATTTCCATCTATGAACCGAGGCTAGGGATCGTCCTCACCGATTCGAGACGCTCTAGTCCGCCCTTCAGGAACAGCCGCAACTGCCCCCTGGATCGTCAGGGCCGGTCCACCGATGTGGATTATAATGCCTGAACAATACGTTTCTCCACCCTATGGGGTGTCAATGAGCCAATAAATGACTCCATCGGACCCGGATCGTCCGATCAAACCGAGGCGCCTCGTAACAGCAACAACCACATAAGTCAAACTCATCAGGGCGTGTAAAACCACTAACGCCACTTCTAACTAGAAAGAAAACGCATGCCCCCTGATGTCCTTCTCCCGTTTTTGGTTCATACCAGGTGTGAAACTCGCGAAGCAAACGTTACACAAAGCTACGCCACAAAGGCCGTGCTTCGATCATCAACCACAAGACTTTTCTTTTCAACAGAAGCCTTGATCATTTGCCACTTAGGCATGCCACACAGACAATTCACTCTATGCGTTTGATATCCATCAGTAAATAACCCCTGAGCTCGTACGTCTCAGAGAAGGGCGTTATGCAAGAGAATAAATTCTCCGCTGCCAAACAGATATATATTTAATAGAAATCAATCACACATACTAAAATCCAATGTTAGACACACAGTCCATTTACAAGTCCGTTCTGGGTCTGAACGAAACCGGAGGCACCTAGTACCCCGCATATCCATCGATCTCCAAGTACGTCTGGACGATCACCAACTGTTTCCATCTTCTTGGGTGTACATCCCAATCAATATCATCAGTAATTATCCAAACGACGTGAAGACCTCCGGTCTTCTACCATCGTCTTCATCTTCGACACCACGTCGAATCAGTTATTCAGAATGGGATAAACCCGGTCTTTCCGAATAACTCGCGTATATTTTAAATAAGTGTTACACAAACACAACCTATGCCTCATTCCAATTCATCCGTCACTAACCGTAAATTAATCAAGAGAATAATTCCCCAAATATTAACCCCGAAGGCCGAAACCAACATCAGATCAATATCCAGAAAACCATTCTGCTTAGCTAACCGACAGTTAGTTTCTAGATTTCACGTTCATAGGGAAAGGTTCCCATTAATTTTATCAAAGATAAGTCATTAAAATTTATTCTTTAATCTACTTTTTGAATATCTATTCAAACTAGTCGGGATTAACGAATCTTACCGGAGTAATCATTTGTTTTAATTTCCCAATCCCATCCTATTCATCCCATGAAGTAAAACTGGTAATACTTCATATCTAACACCACGGTGTTATCGGAAAATTCAATTACCATTTCACGTTCAAATCTAATTAAAGATTTGACTATCGCCTGGAGCAAAACTAGTGATACTCCATTCTCGATCTTTTCAATCTAATTAAAGATTCATTAAAACTCCACTTAGTTTTAATCTGTAACTGGGTTAAAGAATCCATGTCATTTAAAACACGGTTCACGATAAACCCAAAATCACAAAACATTAATTATCGGGTTAAAGAACAAGTGTTATTTAAAACACTGTTCACGATAAACCCAAAAATCAATATCAATTCAATTAAATATTATTTAATTGGTACACTTCATTAAATCTAAATAAAAAGATTTAATCCTTTCTCGACTGGGTTCAAGAACAGTGTTAATGAAGACACCATTCACGACAAACCCAAATCACATTTGTTATTAAATACAAGGCTCTGAATAGAAAATATATCGGCTTATATTCAATATCAAATTCTACGACCAACAAATATCGTATTGGAAATAACGATATAAATATATCTTTCAAATTTCCATAACAATATCTGTGTAATCACGAAATCCAACATCGAAATAATCCAAAGACAATTTCGATTCAAATCCATTCCAATACAATTCTTGGAAATTCTGGTTATTCTTAAAACCCTTTTCAAATTCAATTTATTTATTTAAAAATAAATAGAATTTTAATTCTAGTTCAAAACTAGTTCATTTCGATAAAAATCTATTTTTATCTTTTTAAATATGGAGTTTTTCATCCCAAATCTTCACAAATCATTTCTTATGATTTTACATAAATTATTACTATTTTTAATAATTTTATCAAGGCCCGTACAGTCGATTTCCATCAACGGCCATCGAACTGCACTTACAGCGACCGTTTCCAAATTTGATTTGGACATAATTCCAAATCCAACCATTATATTTCAAATTTCTAATATTTGTTAGAAAGCTCTTTTCGATACGAACCCAACGGTTCCGGTTTTAGGAGAATCCGACGGCCGGATCTCCCGCAATATCCATTTGAAGTCAATGGTCGAAATTCGCGAACTGCCGCGGCGTGGCGCGTTCTATTCAGGCCATTATATATATAATATATGTATATTATATATATTTCGTCGATTTCCTTTTTAAAACGAATTTTATAAATCATTTCAAATTTGTTTCAAAAACAATTTCAACCTTTATTTCAAATTCAAATCAAAATTGAATTTTCCCTTATAAATTCTTTTTACATTCACTTCTATTTGATTTCAATTCTATTTCAATTCGTTTTCAATTGAATTCAATTCAATTCAGATTTGTTTTCTATTCAATTCAATTCAAATCCGTTTTCTATTCAATTCAATTCAAATCCGTTTTCTATTCAATTCAATTCGAATTCAGTTTGAATCTCAATTCTTTTCGAAATATCAGATTTTGAAATCACTTTCGGTATTCATTATAAAAGGAATAAAATCGATATAAATATCGTTCACGTCAAAATGGCGTCAATCTAATCAACACGACTTCATATATTCCTATTTTTCAAATATTCCATTTCAAATATTTCTATTTCAAATATTTCCTTTTCAAATATTTCTATTTCAAATATTTCGATTTCAAATATTTCGATTTCAAATATTTCTTTTTCAAATATGGAATGAGGCCCAATCAATTACCATATAATGTTAACTATATGGGTTTTCTACAACGCATGTATACAATAACAACGATGAATAATCAACCATCATCCAAAGTGCATTCTACACTGTATAAGCATCAAATATAAATATTCAACGCTTATGACAGTCTGTCAATCAATCGATCGACATACAACTAAACAATCGGGATTAGTGTACGTCGAATATTATCCCAATACCCGTGTGGGGTTTCAAACAATCAAACAAAGATTTTATTTGTGCAGTTGGGCGATGTGTAAAATTTATCGTCCCAATCAATATCAGTCAAATGTGTGTATATAAATAAATCGTCCGATTTGTTTATTTTTATTTCATTTCATATACACGTTAAAAATCCTATTTTTAACTATAAAATATTTTCCACTATAAAATATTTTATTTCATTTCACACCACATCACACAATCAACTACACATCAAAATCAAACAAACATGCATACAAGCCGTCCATGGTCTGTGGACGACGGGTGTCGGGTGCTACTAAACACCGTCTGCATCCTAGTATATATATTAACTAGAAAAAGAAATTGAAGATTGAGAAATTCTCACAGAATAGCTAATCCAATGTCACGGCTCTTCTTATGTAGAAATCTTCGCTGTTCTTGCCTCTTGTCAATTTTCACTGCCGGTATCCTCTACATATGTAAAAATCACTTTTTTACTTCGCTATTCAATATATAAAAATCGAATTTTTACTTTGCTATTCAATATATAAAAATCGAATTTTTACTTTGCTATTCAAAAAAATCGAATTTTTACTTTTCTATTCAATATTAAAAATCGAATTTTTACTATGCTATTCAATATATAAAAATCGAATTTTTACTTTGCTATTCAATATATAAAAATCAAATTTTTACTTGGCTATTCAATATATAAAAATCGAATTTTTACTATGTTATTCAATATATAAAAATCGAATTTTTACTTTGCTATTCAATATATAAAAATCGAATTTTTACTATGCTATTCAATATATAAAAATCGAATTTTTACTTTGCTATTCAATATACAAAAATCGAATTTCTACTATGCTATTCACTATATAAAAATCGAATTTTTACTATGCTATTCAATATATAAAAATCGAATTTTTACTATGCTATTCAATATATAAAAATCGAATTTTTACTATGCTATTCAATATATAAAAATCGAATTTTTACTATGCTATTCAATATATAAAAATCGAATTTTTACTTTGCTATTCAATATATAAAAATCGAATTTTTACTTTGCTATTCAATATATAAAAATCGAATTTTTACTTTGCTATTCAATATATAAAAATCGAATTTTTACTATGCTATTCAATATATAAAAATCGAATTTTTACTTTACTATTCAATATATAAAAATTGAATTTTTACTATGCTATTCAATATATAAAAATCGAATTTTTACTATGCTATTCAATATATAAAAATCGAATTTTTACTTTGCTATTCAATATATAAAATTGAATTTTTACTATGCTATTCAATATATAAAAATCGAATTTTTACTATGCTATTCAATATATAAAAATCGAATATTTACTTTGCTATTATATAGATAAAAATCCTATTTTTACATCGTTATTATATAGATAAAAATTTTGCCTTTTCTAAAATAAAGATTCCGCCTTTTCCATTTCAAAAATCTAATCTTTTCTATATAGAAATGTAAACTTTTCTTAACAAAAATATAATCTTTTCTATGATAAAGATATAACCTTTCTTCGTTATTGTAATATTTAAAACTGAATTTTTCTCTGCAATTAACTTACATTAAAGTTAAAGGAAGAAAGAACAAAATAAAATAAAATAAAACTCACAGCGTTGCTTAATGAAGGGGGGGGGTTCACCGTTGAAGGGGAGGCTGGAGGGTGGTCCTCGGAGGCGGCGCCGGCTGCTGAAAAAGGGGCCTAGGGTTTGGACGCGAGCGGCGGCTTCAAGGAGGTCGGGGTTTCCAGTTCGTAGGGGGAGGAGGGAGGCTTCGCGATGGACGAGGGGGGGTCTCGCGAGGTCGGGGCTGGGCTGGTGATCCGCGGTGGCGCCGCCGCGATGAGGAAGGGGGGAATCGATTTGAAGGCATCGCGTTTTCTTTCTTTTCCTGAATGATTTCGATTCTGACTGTTAAAAGGGTGGGGGTTGACTTCGGGTTAAGGGAAAAGGAAGGGGGGCCCTTTTTTTATTTATTTAATTAATTCCCAAAAAGGTAACCTTTAAATTCGAACCCCAAACGAAACCCACCGCCTATCGTCCATAGCTAATTACCCCCATTCCGAACACAATGGGATATGTATCGTAGGCCAATTCGATTGTTTCGATCAGTTTTTGTCAAAATCAACATATAACTCTATATATTGAATTTGAACGCACATTTCAATTCACCGGGGTCACATACTAACTCGAAAAATTCTAGAAAAATATTTTCTAGCTTCGTATTGACGATACGGTCCTAACAAAACTAGTTTCGTCAAATTCTGAGACCGTTGGAAAAATGGCCATTTTCCAGTCGATTAAAATCAACTAAAACTGGTCAAACGCATTTTCCTTTGCCACGCTCACATATTGATTCGAAAAATTATGAAATTTGGAATCTAGCAATCATTTGACATCACGGATCCAACAAAAGTGGTTTCGTCGAAATCCGAGGTCATTTGCAAAATTTCCATTTTTAAGGGCCTGAATTCCATGGCGACTATTCAGAATTTTCAACTGGACATATCTTTTGATTCCCGCTATGAAATTTCAATTTTTCGGATTCTTTGGAAAGATATTCTCAATTAGATTCCATTATTTTAGGTTTCACTAAAATCCGGATTGTTTTGCACTCGGTACATTCAATTGAAGTTTGAAATCGAATTATCGAACCACCGCGCCATTTTCAATTCTATTTATAATTATATATAATTATTTATATTCTAACGACGACGTATATAATATATACGTCGAATTCTATTCAAAATAAATTTCTCGTTGATATTATTAAAAATAATTCTTTTTAAACAATCGAAATTGAAGAAAATGGCCAAAATAAAAATTTTAAACTGGCCCAGATTTTCGGGTTGTTACACTCGTCCGCATGATTTTTGACATATAATATTAGGCTAAAAACTTAGCCTAATTTAACGTACGCAAAATTGGCATAAAGCAATTCATTAACATAAACATGACATAGGTGTAAACTTGGCATTTTCAGCATAGTCAATGTGAACATCATAGGTGTGAACTTGCAAAATAGTCAACATGAATATCATAGTTGTGAATCTTGCAACGTAGAGTAAATCAACATACATATATGTGAACTTGCAACATAGACTAAATCAACTTACATATATGTGAACTTGCAAATCAATCACGAGCATATGAATAAGTGTGAACTTGAAATATGACATAGGTTTAACATATACACATAAACATGTAGATCTAACATTTGGTCACATATGTGATATGATTTTACAACCTAAAACTTGCATAACATGATAAACTACACAACTTATCATAACGGGTTATACTTCAAGTTCATATACACATGAATAGACTTATTCATTAACCCCCAATTCAACATGATAATAAAATAGAACCACAGGCATAGATCAATATCATTCAATCCCACATATAACATAATCAACATTATTCTATTATCAATCTGTTTTTAAGGCATGACATAACTGAATAAATTGATTAAAACATCGCAGGCATATAGATCTGATAACATTATTGATCATGAAAAGGTTTGAATAATAATCTAGTTTCAAGAACAAGGATAGATCTAATTTAAATAGAAAAATCCCCAAAATCAAGAGTCAAGGACAAATAAAGAAAAGGTCTAAATAGAAAATCAAGCTTAGATCTGATTTCAAAGTTATAATCCTAGGCAATAACCTCATGGTCATGAATCTTAGGTAATTAGTCACAATTGTCCTTGTCATAGTCATAGGCAATAGTCTTATGTTCATAGTCATAGGCAAAGGCATAGTCTTATGTTCACAGTCATAGGCATAGGCATAGTCTTATGTTCACAGTCATAGGCATAAGCATAGTCATATGTTCACCGTCATAGTCTTAGGCCATTAATAATAGTTTCAACATCGTTGACAATATTCCCAATAGTCAAGATCCAAAAAGAAAACAAGAATAGATATGAATTATACATAAATCAATTCCAATTTATAACATGCCATATTAAGTTTATAGTTTTTGTCTAAAAGTAACTGGAACTTACGGATCGTGGTCTAAGAAATTTAGATGCAGAAGTCAAGTCTAGAAATTAGTCGTTGAATTGTTGAATCGCTGAATCTCGCTTTGATTGTAGAAGCAAATCTCCAATAAGAAATTCCTAGCCGTAGTCTTCAAGAAATAATCTTCACGATTTGTTTTAATTTAATTTATTTTAGAGGAAGAAGAAGAAGACATGATCATCAAGAGTTTGAACAGCATAAGGTTAGAGAAGAATGGTGTAAAGAGAATGAGGCTAGGAGGCTGTTTATATAGGGTTTCAAACTAATTAGAGCCGTCGATGAAGCTAGAGTTAATCAAGGCCATCCACCACAAGAGAAGCCAATCAAAAAGTGACAAGTTAGCCCTAGTGACACAGCAGAGCTCAGAAATTCGACCAGAACCCGACCAGGCCAGCCAGGGCCTGACCAGCAGGTTTTCTGCTCGTCCTGGGCGCACCTGCCAAGTGCGCCAATGCAAAATTGCATGGGCGCACTTCCCAAGTGCACCAGTGCAATTTTGTTCTGGCGCACTTCCCAAGTGCGCTAGTGCATTCTGGCCCGTTTCTGGTTTTGCTGCCAAACTTCGTTCGTCCATATCTTCTTCGTACGGTATCCGTTTTACGCAAACTCTGACTCTATTTCAAGTAGAATTCCGAGACGAATGCAATGGCATAACCCGTTTCCCTTGATTCTTATTTTAAAAATTAATTCTGCCTTGATTTATGGTTTTAACATGTTATTAAAATTCGGGTTGTTACATGCATGATAGATGTAACATGTGGCATCCCTGTTGTTGTCTTGTACCCCTCTGACTCACTGTGCTTGAACTGCTGCGCCTTATCCTATGTATGTATGGTTGGGTGTCCTTAATGATACATCATTTTAAGTTATGTTGTGAGCAGTGGTACATGTTTACACCAAACCGAATCTGAGTAGTCTTATCTTTTTATAACCTACTATTTAGATAAATCCATTAATTTGTATTATGGTTTGATAATAGGATCCTACACTGTACTCATATTTGTCTGCCGTTTCAGTTTGGTATACCCCCTTCTCTAACTTGTGTTACTAGAACTGCTACTCCGTTTAAATTAAGAACCCAAATCTAGAACAAATTGGAACCTGGAATCACACCCCCCCTATTTTATAAACAGAAGTTGCTGGTTTAATGCATTCACGCATGTCCAGTTGGGTATATACATCCTTGTGTTCACTTCTGTCATTTCATGCATGATAATGTCCATACGAATTATGACATACTTAAAATTATACATGTAGCAACCTATTACATGGACATCAAACACATCTAGCTTCCCAGCATATTAGCTAGGCTCATGTTGTTCCCACCACGCACATGAATTGTAACCCAACTTATGAAATGCAAGTAAAAGCAGTATGACATTTATAAAACTGTACTGCGGTAGTCACCACATTGCTGCCATCACACTATCATGGGTAGGAGCTTAAACATATATTGGTTGGGAGGTACTCTGCTACTTTATGAAACTAAAGTATACGTTGCACGACATGTCTTGTCTCATACTTAAACTGTATTCATATATTTGAGTCCTTGGATGCATGCAGCACTATTTATTGGACTGAGAAAATAGACCTCGAGAAGTATATTTGATTACTTTTAAAACTTTCATATAATTAACCATTATACTCTATTGTTCATTTAACATCGATTTACTTGAAATAAGTATAAACCTGACCCGAGTTTTTGTTTTTCTCGGGTCGTGGTTAGACCCTGAGCATTACAAATTTAGAGTTTACAGTTTGAATTCGAAGATTGGCGAAGCTGGGATTTCGGAGACCGGGTACTCTGAAGTTTTCAAAGAAGTAAAGATTTTTATTGCATTATTTTAAAAAAAATCCTCTGTATATAAAATTCTTGTATCAAAAATTCTGATTATATATAAAAGTTATTTTTATTGTTCAATACCGTGTATTTATTTATTCTGTGTTGATTCTGTCTTTAAACTCTATAAGCTAAATAACGATCCGTCGATTTGAACGTTTTGAATTGGTTTAATTACTAATTTGAAGTGGTCAAAAAGGCGGGATGTTACAAGTGGTATCAGAGCTTTGGTTTATTCAAAGCTTAGCTTATTGGGTTTAAAAAAAGGATCTTGAAAATAAAAGGTTTCAAATATACACTTTGAAAATATAATTAAATAAATTTTTAAAATTGATTTTGAAGAAAAATTATTTTGGAAATATCAGTATTTTGGAAATTAGTAGTTTGAAACTGATACAGCGGAAACAAAATTTATTTTTGAGAATTGAAATTCTTTTACGGAATCCCCAATCTTCGAATCCTGGCTTGCGAGAGCTAATCTTCGGTAAGCTCCTTTTAGATTTGAAATTTGAATCCATCACCCAATGATATTAAGGTAGATACGTATAAGGGGATTTATAAATCAATTTCTATAATTGTGTGTTTTAGCAACTGCAATTTATAGGGAATAAAAATCCAGACGAGAATTTGAATGAAAAAAGGGAACTTTGAAATCGTTTCAAAAATGAAACGCTGAGTTTTATTTCGGTATTCGGAATACAAATTAATGAAAAAAAAGTAAAAAAGATTATAATTGGAATTTGACTGTGTCAAATTGTATTACTAATTATTTAGAGTATCATAACTCAGCAAGTTAAATTATAATTGGTTTCGAACAAATAATGTATAATTGAATATATAGATTCGATAGTAAGTTATAAACTTGTTAGTTAATTAACAAGAATTATATAGTAAGCGAGAATTATAAATGATGTGAATTTTAAATGAGATAAAGCGAAATTTTAGTAAAGATTTTAAAGAGATGTGAACTTATATTTGAATGAAATCAAAACGGATTTGATGTGGCAAGTACGTATTCCTATAAAAGGAATGATATTTATTTTTAGATGTAAATAACAGTTGAAAGAGGAAAAAAATTTGTTGCAAATGCAATTAGGGATAAAGTAAATTGAGTTAACTAGTACGGTGAGATTATTCTGAAGTTCAGAATACGAACCAAATGAGACTTTTCCGAAGTTCGGAATATATTTGCGAATAAAAGATTATTCGAAAAGAAATTATTCATGGAAGTCAGTTATATTGGAAATACTAATTATTTTCTGGCTTAATTAAAAATTTAATATATTATTAATTAATTATTTATGTATTCAGATAAATTAATAAAGTATAATTTTAAAAAGTTACACATTTGAAGGTGTGAAGTATCGTCGACAAATTTTTGTGAATGAAATAAATTTTAACTTGAATTCGGAAGTTATGAAATAAGTGTTTTGTTGGTATTCGTAGTTGTGAAAGTATCTGTTTCAAAGTTAATGATGTTGCTCAATTAAGGTCTAAGAGGTAATTATACCCCAACTTGATTGGCTTCATTGTTGGCTGAGAAATGGTTAAGGTTCGATATCAAGAGTTGACTAAGTGAAATAAGTTAATGTGTGTCAACGATTGAGTGGGAATAACGATGTTTTATTTAACATTTGTTTAAATTCAAATATAATGAATAAGGATAAAGTATATTTTCTGTAGAAAATAAAGATTTGCGAATAAGAGATTTTTTAAAATTGTAGAAAATAAATATGATAATTGGAAATGTCCTCAAAAAGATTGTGAGTGGCTAGCAGGTTCTGATAAATCGCAAGAACTGAAAGTCGTACGCCGAGAACGAAGGGCGATAAAACGTAAAAGAAGTGAAATTGTAAATTGAATCCGAAAATTTGCGTAGGAAATGATTTAATAGAAATTAAGATATAAAGTTAAGAAATTTAGAAACTAACTAGAGATTAGTTAAGTTGAATAATTTCCTGAATGTTGATCTGATGTTGGTTTCGGCCTTCGGGGTTGATACTTAGGGAGTTGTTCGCTTGCTAATTGACAGTCGAAGGATGTAAATATGCAAGAAAAATTGTGTGTGAATGAGAAAATGTGTGATGTTGAAAGCATTAAGATTCGAATTAAGTGAGGAAGTAAATAATTGAAATTTGGAAGAAAATTTGGTCTGTAACCCATGAATTCATAAACTAAGTTTGAAGAGATATCGAATATCTGAATGGATTAAGAAATCAAAATGGAAAATTGGAATGGAATCTGAGGATATTCGATTTTGGATATTGAAGAAAGAAATTTTTGAAGTTCATATGAGAAATATATAAGAATACAACGAATTTTGGAAACTACTGATTAAAAAGTAGTCGATTTGAAATGAAATCTGATATAACAGGATTTATATAAGAATAAGGTCATTGGAAATGTGATTTGGAAAGAAAAATCATAATTATGATTTATGAGTACTATATTGTATATAGTATTATATATTTTCAAAGAAAAATAAGGAAAGTACATTCCTTCTCTTTGAAATTCAAGTTTGGTTATGCTGCTGGTGGTAGTAGGTTGTCCGGACATAAAACTCATGAGTTGCCATTGAGCACGACTGCTAGCGTAATTCGCAGGGATGCAGATAGCCTACAGGGGTCGTATGTTTCTTGAGGGAATCAGGCGTAACTATTGTGATCGCTGCGATCTAGAGTCGTTGGGATTTGACTATGTAGCGAAATTCGCAGGGCTGCAGATAGCCTACGGCGGATATATGTTTCATGGGGGAACCAAGCGTAACCATTGTGACTGCTGCGATCTACAGTCGAACTATAAGGGCGTAATCCGCAGAGCTATGAAAGCTTACGGGTATGGATGTTTCTTGGGGGACCCAGGCGTAACCATTGTGTACTTGCGGTCCACTTAGATATCTTAGTGATTGAGCCACCTGTTTAGTGCAGCAGTTTGTCTTCGTGATTTGATTGGTCCTCATGACTTGATTCGTTTTAAGGATTTGATTTCGTGACCCTGAGAGAGCAACCAACGCTCAATGACCTCGGCTTTTCTCCTGATTCTTCAAACATCTTCTGTTGATCTGTCCATGACGAAATTCGCAGGGAAGTGATTTCCTATGGATACGGATGTTTTCTGGGGGATCCAGACGGAACCATTGTGTATCTGCGATTCATGAACAATCACTATATCGATATCACATTGGTACTTTCCGTATTTCTTTTAAAAGAATTTTTGAAATATATTTCATTGGGAGTTGAAGCAAGGATATTTAGTACTTAGAGATTTTAGTCGTGCGCCTGGCCAGCGTATAACTAACATCTGTAAGAATGACAATAGAATTGTCAAACTTCGAGTTATTAAGTATTTGAAATAAATAATTAGTCATTAAAATGTACTTAACTGAATAAATTAAGAAAAAGGATTTCAGAGTATTTTCGAGTTCATAGCTTTGGAGTAATAATACAAATATTTTCTGTACAAATTTCGTGTTATATATACATACATACATACATACACACACACACACACACACACACACACATATATATATATATATATAAAGGGATATATAAAAGTTTGACTTTTGGAAATTTTCAAGTCGACAAATTTGTGACTTGAAGAAGGGATGTTATTTACACTCTTCAATGAGTGGTTGAAAGGATTTAATGGGTCGAATGTAAGAAAATTGGGTTGACGGTTGCTAAGCGTAGACCCATTACAGTTGCAACGATGGATAAGTAACGTTGACAGATGATGCTTATAACAAAATCTTGGAATAGTTTGAGATGTATAAAATCCAACTTATGCAGAAATCGGAATTTAAAACAAGATTGGTTTTGAAAAGAAATTACATGAATTTGTTAGAAGATTATATAAAATATATATAAAAAAAAGAGGGAGATATCTCAGGGAAATTTGAGATAGAAATTGAACAAAGTTCTAAAAAGGGTGGAAATAAATAAACCCGAGTCGGAAGATAAGAAAATCTTGTTGGTCTCCAACAAAGAAAGAAAATTTGATTTTCCAAGTAAATTGAAAATGATGAATAAACAAGAGAGGATCGATAACTTAAATATCGATGTTTAATGTAGTAGTAGAAAATTACATACGAATGTGAAAACTTGAAGTATACATTAGTATAACTCTAACAATCTCTCCTTTTCGAGGACAAAAAGTTTTAAAAGGGGGTGATTGTAACGTCCCGAATATTTTGACAACCGGATTATATTAATACTGGGATTAGTATTAATAATAATTCTCAAATATATGGTTTCGTGTACAGATGGAATTCGATGTTTTATTTAGAATGGGGAGATGGAATCAAATATTTATTGTTGGATATTTGTGTATTTAAATCAAATTTGAAATTCGATGGAAAAATATTAAGTGTTGAATTTAAAATAAATAAACAAACGTAGTGGATGTCAATCGAATGAAAAATTTATTTGTTAAATATACGGAAATTGGCCTAGATTTGTGTGTATTTGTGTATATAAAGGAATTCATATTTAACGTTTCAAATTTGAAATTAATGAAGTTATTTTGGGAACAATTGGAATTAAATCAGTGCACCAATAAATAATAATAATATATAACATTGTATACAGAGGAAGTCAGATTACAACCAGATTAATTTTATTTAATTCAGAATGCGAAGATGAAAATATATGTATAATTTTTGTTGCGTTGACGACACAAATTTTCAGCGTTCAACAAAAATTCGCGGTAAAGGGTAAAAATTTAACTGCGTTACCACCTATCTTAATTATTGCCTTCCTCAGATATATCTTCGCTGAGCCATAACCTACTTCTGAAAAACACGGCGCTATCCTATGCCTACAGACGGTTACTTCGTTCTTATCCCTATCCATTGGCTTCTTCGGGAAGCTTGTTTCTACCCTTTATATTTCCACGCCTTCTTTCACCCTCGGTCAAAAATCTCTTCTTTTTCCCTTTTCCTCAGCTAATCGCTTTAGATTTTAATGGCCACTACAATCAAGCCTTTTTCCCCAAAATCCATTCTTTCCTCCAAATTAAAGTCATTCCCTTCAAATCAAAATCCCTTCTTTCCCCTTTCACTTCTCTCAAAATAAAATCAAAAGCAAACCCTTCACTGACTTCGACTGTTCCCTCCGGTTCATCACATCTGTCTCGAGCATGGCCACCGCTGCACCTTCGGGCCCCAGTGAAGTCACTGTAGTCTAGTCCAATTCCTCTCCAACATGCCGAGTCGCTTCCGGTCAACTCCAGCACGTCATCGCCCAAATCCCAGCCCCGCTTTGTTACCTGTGTTTCCTTAATACTGTTAGAGGTGAGTTAACCTCACGATTTCTTATTTCAAGTGTTTTATTTCGTATATACCAAATATGATTAGCTGTTGGGGTTCTTGCTACTACGATTGATTGTTATTTATTGGCTGCTGATTTCTGGTTTGAGGCTATCCGCTGTTGAATTAGAAAAGTCTGGATTTTGAGATATATGGGGTAAAAATTTAACAATCGTAACAAATTAAGTGAAGTTTGGACCTACTGTTTACTGAAGTTACAAAATACATGACACTTTTGTCATCTAAGAGTTATTTAAGAATAACATACATTCTATAACGTATATATTTTGATAAACTCGTGTCTCTGTTAACAGCAGTTATATACAGAGGTTTGGGCTAGCTAGCATGATTTCAGTTTGCAAATTTAAAATTTGGAAATCCATTCAATTATTAATTGGATGAATGTCTTTCATACATATTCGTAAACTAGGGTATGGAATTAAGTTCAGAATTATAAAATTCGCAACTGGATTCTGCCATAAATACAATTCTACCTGTAGTTGTTTTAATACAAAGGTATTTGGGTCCATCTTAACATCTATATCAAAATATAGTCATGCGAAATGCATATAGGATACGTACCGTAATTGAATTCTACAATTAAAAGTAAAATGAAATCTTCCAGTAAGCATGCGTAAATATTTGTTTAGAGCAATGCTGTAATGAAAACTCCGAAGTTTTGGACGCATATAACATATAACATAAAATTTGAACTTACTACCTCGTGGTTCTCGGTTTGATTGTAACTCTTTGGTTGGGTCTGGAAGTATGCACGATTTAAAACCCATGTTGTGTTTCACCAAAAATAACAGTTGAGCATGTGTAGTATTCGAAACATCTTTCACTCAAACCAGATGATACGATTAGTTGTCAAATTTCGCTGGTATGATACACATATATATCTGGAAAGATATATCATATATGACAGATAGTAAGCCATAATGGGCAGCAGGCTACCATACCAGATAATGAGCCATAATGCATGATTTGTCAATAATAATTACTTAAAAATTTAGTTATACTTGTTTATTGAATTTCATTTTGGTTGTGCTAGTTTTCATGTATTAAGTACACACAGGTAGTTGTAATATTCTTGACCATTAGTTGATAAAGTAGATGCATGATAGATGTAACGTGTGGCATCCCTGTTTTTGTCTTGTACCCCTCTGACTCATTGTGCTTGAACTGTTGTGCCTTATCTTATGCATGTATGGTTGGGTGTACTTAATGATACATCAGTTTAAGTCATGTTGTGAGCAGTGGTACATGTTTACACCAAACCGAATCTGAGTAGTCTTATCTTTTTATAACCTGCCATTTAGATAAATCCATTAATTTGTATTATGGTTTGATAATAGGGTCCTACATTGTACTCATATTTGTCTGTCATTTCAGTTTAGTATACCCCCTTCTCTAATTTGTGTTACTGGAACTGCTACTCCGTTTAAATTGAGAACCCAAATCTAAAACATATTGGAACCTGGAATCACACCCCCCCCCTTATATTATAAACAGAAGTTGCTGGTTTAATGCATTCATGCATGTCCAGTTGGGTATATACATCCTTGTGTGCGCTTCTGTCACTTCATGCATGATAATGTCCATACGAATTTTGACATACTTAAAATTATACTTGTAGCAGCCTATTACATGGACATCAAACACATCAAGTGTTAGACCAAAAAATGGTCCTAACACCCAAATCGTCGTATTTTGAGCATAGGATATGAAGAAATAACTGAAAAATATAGAAAAAGTGAGACAACAAGATTTTTATAGTGGTTCGGCGTTAACGAGCCTACGTCCACTTCATATTTTCTCATTTCATTCATGGATTACAATTACAATGAATATTCTCTCCGAATTCATTGAATTTTTATTGAGGAAGATGATAGTCGTTCATGGAGAAGTGTTAGCCATGGCAGCCATGGACAAGGAGATGCCAAAAATCCCTTGAAAATGCCCTCTGAAGGTGTATTTATAGCTGATTCTGTCAGGCGGATCGCGGTCACACGTGGCGCAAATCCCGAGAATATCGGATCGGATCGAGGCTTGATGAAGAATTGGTCAATATGACAGTTGTGGACAGGTGTCGCGAGATCCATGCATCTCGGATCGTGATGGACTTAATTAGGAGCTTCGCCACGTCCTCGGGGATCGGATCGGATCGCGTAGGCAAGGTCGGACAGGATCGCGTAGGCAAGGGCGGATCGGATCGCGTAGGCAAGGGCGGATCGGATCGCGGTCATATGCCAGCTTACACCCGTTCACGGAAATAGGCGTAACTCTCAAACCGTAAGTCTGATTGAGCCAAACCAAAGCTCAAACTGAAGCTAATTCAAAGGGCTACAAGTATATGAGGTGAATAGATCCAAATGAGGTCATTTGATAGGGGTTTCGGGCCATTTTATACTGATGTTGGGATTTTGACCAAACTGCCTTGTGTCTTCTGACGATGCTTCCAATGCTAGAGAACGATGTTATCCAGAGATTCCATATGAGACAGCATTTACCCAGAGGTGTGTCAACATGGTCTTTGCTTCGGGTAGCCTGGCCACAAAGCAGGCTAACATTTTGCCCCCCAAAGTACATCTTATCGAGGATGAGATGTGCTTTGAATATGTTGAGCTAAATCTTTTCTAGAATATTATTTGTCCTTGAGAAGGCTTTATCCAATTGTTGCATTGCTTCCATTGGAGCTAATCAGGCTAAGTTCTATGAGAGGAGTATTCGAGAAGATCAAGAAATTGTTTAAACCTTGTCAAATCAAAAGATCTAATTCATCCGTCAGAAGTCATGCTAAATTGTCGGCTCCCAAGCGTGATCCTACAAGCATAGGTCGTCGCCAAACAACATCATCACTCTACGCAAGCCAAGCGCGTGGTAGGGTTGGACTTTCTTTTACATATGAGTCAATAAATGAAGTAGCTACCCAAATCATAGGGCGATGTAAGAATCTTTGGGATCTAAGCTAACAACTGGACCGTTGGGATAAAGCACATCAGAATCAACATACGAATTTGTCATTTGTACTCAAGTTTGGACTAGCCTGATATCTTGATATTGATTCAGGATCTTAAAATCGCATTGAATCGTAACAGAAAGGAATTCAAAAGCCATGATCACTCTGGATCGTAGTCGAGAGAATCCACAATTGTTACGGATCATTTCTTAATCCAATATTCACATATGAAGTAGTCAGTAAGGGATGTTGTTAAAATTATATGGACCAGTGCCTATAGGATCGTTACCATCGCGAGGTAGTAGATAGGTTTGTCACACCTTCCATTCGGTGTAGTTTGAGTCTTTAAGTTCACATTCGATCCACAAGCTAGCTCGCTTGGTCGGCAAAGATGAGTAAGATTGTACTCCGGAGGCATGACGTACATGTTTTGAATCCCATTTCATGCCAGGATTGTCTTCAAAGTTAGTCTATGAACCGACACTTGTGCTCTCAGTGCCATCGGAGGACAAGCGAGGTCAGTACTTATGACCCCAGTATCGATGGGGGTTGAGTTGAGTCAATAAGGCATTTAATCTTGAAGATTTTATACTTCCTGTCATTGCATCTGGTAAGAGTTGCAGGTTCAGCAATCTTAGTCGACCCAGATTATTCTGTATTGTTTCTCAATTTAGCAAAAATTGGAATTGTATATGCGAATGGTTGAACCACATTTGCTTTGATATCATCTCTTCTCTTTAGTCAGATAGTGAGGATTGCCTCATCGGGCATCAGCGACTTCGGTTACTCTCATCACATCAGTTGCGGAGTCAAGTAAGGTTGTTGAATGCGAGTATATAAATGTCGTTATGAAGTTAGTTGGGCCCCACCGTTTATGCTTCAGCATAGTCCGAAATGGTTATCACAGTCTTATTGAGTCTCTTTCTCATGCTCGGTTCAATTGTGCTTGACAAATAAGATCATGGGCTCGATAAGTGGTATAGATTCTCTTTGGAATTGCACATTCTTGTCATTGTTTTCTAGGGCTTTTCCTTTGTCCTTATCGTTTCAGGAATTAGAAGGTACTCCATTCTTTAGTCAAGAAGGCATCTAGGTCATTCGTCTCGACGCTAACACCTTTTTGTCATGAAATTCTATCCACTTCAGGGTTGAATTCATCAAAATCTCTGAGCAAGTCTTGTTATAGAGAAAATTTAAAGTCCAGGGGAATAACAGGGGATCCTGACGTCCCACGTGTGAGGGCTGTAATTGTTATTATCCATATCATCTCGAGAAGTGCCGCCTCTCGAGAGGCGCCGAATCAAACTAGCGAGCAGTTTTCCATCAAAAAATTGATGCACATTATCAAGATCCTGGCTGGTGCCCCCAGCATCGAATCTGAGATTACAAAGGGGGTCTTTGTTAATTTCTTGTTTCCACGTCGATATTGCCCCCGGGTCATGGTTCGAGTCATTCGACCTGACCGGGTTCCTGTTTTTCGAATTGTTGCGTTCTTTCTTGGAGCTGAGTATGAAATGTCGCTCGAGTATTCATTCGAGTTGGAGTTAAAACTGGTCGTGCATGATCTGAGTTTGTCACAATTCTTGCATTCTCATCTAGGATGTTGCAGGTAGCTGTTCCACTGCCCGTGTTTCCATCCATGACGTAGGGAATCGAAACCGCATGCTGTGCGCCTACTGATTGGTTTGTGTTCAACCCAAGCTGATGGTTGATATCTGTCTGTGCCAAGTTCGTCACTACCTGAACTTCAATTTTATCATTTCCAGCGAATTGATGATTGTTGCTCGGCCTTCCAGTTCATTCCTGAAATAGGTGAATGTCGGCCTCGGGCTTCTTGATTCTACACGAGCATTAGCCGTCAATCAGGCTTTTGTCATTCGGCTGGGAACGGAGGCATCGAGTAATTGAACTATGCTGCTCAATGCTCGTATCATGTGCCCCCTATCCACAGGGGTTTTTGTTGAGCAGTACACTTCAAATTCATTTCTTCTCTGGATTCATGTTCACTTCTCGCATCAAGAGACGGAGTTGAGTGCAAAAATGAATTGTTGGTATTCAGCCCATGCTAAGCCCTAGTCTCCCATCCAAGCTCCGAGGACAGAAATCAAGCGGTGAAGGGTCAGATTGTAGTCGCCTCGAGTGCTCCCCTTTGCTCTTTGCATCAAGGGAATGGTCGGGGACGAAATGGTTGCATCATGTTCAATTATTACGTGGGATATATCCAGCCTTATCTGAGCGTCCCATTCTGGAAGTAAGTTGGGATCAGCAGATGGACGTTCTCTTTGCATCTGCTTTCTGGTCTTCAAGGGGCCTGCATCATCCTTCTGGACACGACCCATTGTTCGTTTTCCATTAGCATATTGCCATCATTGCGAGTGAGGCCCTCGCATTCTTGACTAGTTATCTTTTGTAAACCTGCGTTTACTAATAAAAATTTTGTTCCTTTCGCATTGTCTTGTACCTGCGAATGGGCAAATAAGTCATGAAGCGTTATAAGTAGTCAATGCAATTATAAATGAAAATGCACTAATGTATTATGTGTGTATAGGTATGCTCCCAATCAATCATTAACTTAGTGCCTGGCTAGGACTTTGTTGAGGATTGATTAGGATCTTAACTGTTTTGCCCCCATGTCCGGACATGGAGGATCCGGGCTCGGAGTTCAGTCAGTCCCCCGACACTCTGGCGGGGTAGGAGCCCTTTTGGCTCTAAGTCTCTAGCGCCTTTATACTCTCTCTGGAGTTCGAACTCAGCTTTCAATCTGCTCCCCAATCCTTCAGCGGGGTAGGAGTTCTAGCTTGTTTCATGATATGCTCAACGATCCTTCAGCGAAGCAGAAATTATGGGGGGTGCTGAGTCTCCAGCACCTTTCTCAGCGCTTAATCATAGACGCTTTTATACTCTCCTGGTGGTCGCCAAGGTTAGAGTTCGAACTCAGCTGTTCTGTCGCTCCCCGATCCTTCAGCAGGGTAAGAGTTCTTTCTCAGCGCACAATCAGGGACGCTTTTATACTCTCCTGGCAGTCGCCGAGGTTAGAGTTCGAACTCGGCAGTTCTGTCGCTCCCCGACCCTTCAGTGGGGTAGGAGCTCTTTCTCAGCGCTCAATCGGAGATGCTTTTATACTCTCCTAGCTTTCGCCGAGGTTAGAGTTCGAACTCAGCTGTTCTATCGCTCCCCGATCCTTCAGCGGGGTAAGAGTTCTTTCTCAGCGCTCAATCGCAGATGCTTTTATACTCTCCTGACATTCGTCGAGGTTAGAGTGCGGTCAAGGCGGCTCTTATCATGGTGCACCTTCGAGCCTTGCGGACGTCATCTTTGCGTCCTTTATACTCTCTCTCGAATCATGAGAGTTAGAGCCACGGACCGAGCGGTCTTCAATCATGCTCGCCCATCACACTCATCTAAGTTTATATTTTAATCCAGGCTCTGAGGATTAAAGTCAGCTAGACAAACAGTTGGAAAACGTTTGCCAAGGCTTTGCGTTCCTCCGAACAGTCTTTGGGGGGAATGGTTGGCACCAAACTTCGGGTACCTGCATCATTCATATCACACGAGTTAGTCATGTCAATAACTCAGAAAGCATATGAAAGTAGATTGCATGGTTAAAACGTAAGCATATCGAGAGGCAGTATTGCCTCCTTTATTGCGATTCATGTAGTCTGGCGGCATCGCGGATAGGATTGAGCCATATAGACGGTCACACCGCGTCCTTCTGGAGTAGGACTCTAACTTTGCAACTCAAAGATTTATGTTCAATTGTCTTGTGGTCTGCCACGTGTGAGCCAAGGATTGGATGGTCATCCCGGATCCACCTTGAGCCATACAGCATTCTTTAGACGAAGAGTGTGGCTTTGTAAACGAGCAGTTCAGTCGAGCTCGTTATAGTATTGCTCTATGGCTCTATATGCGGGTGTTACAAGTTTGATCGGTAGCAAATCCTGGATACCTACACCATCCACATATTAATTCATCTGAGTTATTTACATCAATAAATCATAAAGCATGCAAATATAAGAGTCATAGTTAGAGAATAATCCTGTTAAAGGAATGAGTATCCTTCTGAGCGAAAAATGGCGTTGCATGTTCATTGCAAGTCCATTTTTCTTCTCCCTATCTCTGCCAATGAAGGGCTGCCAACGTCTTTTAGTTGATGAGGAGTGCTTTTTCAAATTATTGTGAGGCGGTAGCTCCAAGAATGAATTGGCCTTTATCGAGGTTTTGGGATGGAAAAGGCGGTTAGGTAGGTACTGTAAGCGAGTGATGAAGTCACATCTCCTTCAAATCACCTTTTTGCCCCCGTGCTGAGGGTAAGGATAGAGTGTCAGGAAGTCATGACTGGATTGCTAATGGTAGCACATCTTCGGATTAGTGTTAGGTTGTAAATTAGCATGAGAACAATGGATTCATGCTTATAGAAATTTTTGCACTTTCCATGCTAGGAAATAGGATATTACTGCTGGGGAGATTGTCATATCTCCTAAATTCGCTGATATGCCTTCGATTCCATATCGGGGACAAGGATTGGTGGGAAAACAACCAATCATCTTTCAGGCGTAAGCGTTCTAAACCTTCGACTTGCTAACCTTCAGGCAAGACTAAGGCAATCGGCCGTTCGAACTCCTGACATATAAGCTTTGAATCAGTTGATGTAATCTCGAGTAATCCATGCTCAAATCTCCAATTACCCCCAGTGTATGGGGCATGAGTTTACTTGATATATAATCGATGAAGCGGAAGTGTGAATCTTCACTTTCTAGCTTCAAAATGTTGCTCATCAGAAGTTTAATTCATGTACATCTCCAATTTAACGGGAAGTCAAATCATTCAGGGCGGTGAATATAGCAATGGGATTCGCTGATTTCTATCTCATGACAACCTCCCAAGGGAAATAGGCAATGTCGAATTGCATGTCATATCTCGAGGCATAAAGAACGATTGCACGCCTTTCACTTCACCTTGTTAGATGCATTCTGTGCTGTAGGAAGTTTATCATGGAGTTAACCATGACTCTCTTCCGGGTTTGGTCTCCAACGTTGGATCAACTTCCATTTGATCAACGGCTGTATTTCATAGTGTCTTGATGGGGATCATCTCTATCTTTTCTAGATTGTCGGACCCTTCTAATTTGGTCAGATTATCCGCCTTCTGATTTTCTGCTCGCAGGACATAAGATATGTTGTAACGTTCTAATACATCCAACAACCCTTCTTCCGGTTCTAGGTAAGCTGCGAGTGGTGGTTCCTTCGTCTGGAATTCCTTTCGAGCCTGGCGAACAACAATGTGAAAGCCAGAAAATATGCTCAATGCCACTATTCCCAACTCCTTAGTGAGTTTCAATTCGATAATCAGGGTGTCGTCTTCAGAGCCGTTGTCAGTAGCGGAGAATTTCAACCGCAAGGCATAGTAAATTGACCGCCCTTTAGGGGTTATTAATAAGACACCGGCGTCGGACAGTCAATCATTCTTTGCACCGTCTGATTACATCTCCAGGTGCATTTTCTACATCTGCCACATCCTCTTCGGGAGTGGTACATTCAGCGATGTAGTTGGTTAATGCTTGCCCTCGTATGGACTTCTTTAGGAGGGAGTTGAGATCAAACTGGTTTAGCTCTATGTCCCGATCAAGCAATTTTCCAGATGCCTCAGGTCGTTGCAGGACCTGTCGTAGCAGTTAGTGAGGGTGCATACCATCGGATGAACTTGGAAGTAATGGGGGAGCTTTCTTAGAGCAATCAGCAAGCTGTAGACGAGTTTTTCAATCTTTGGGTATACCACGACTACTTTCTTGCTCACATTATTGACTAGTTTCCAGACCTTATCCTCCTTACACACAAGTGGTGCCAACTTTCATGCCAAGCTTTAGATGCCTTTAATTCTTTGTTGTTCATGGCTAACGATGAGGCCTTTAGGTTCATTCCAGATATTGAACATCTCTGTCAGATTCGAAACGTGGTAGGTCGACCGCTCGGACTCCATAAGACTATTACCTACATGGACTTTCATGGGCCTTGCACTTTGGTTGTGGACCATATAATTCAGTAAGCACTGGTAAGTTGCCTCGGCATCCTTCGGTCTGAATGCCAATTCCATATAACAGTACAGTTCGAGGTCAATGATAAAACATGTTTATTCATGATCAGGCACATGCATAAGAATTTGGTTGTAAGCTGCGCACACGTCCATGAGAGGGATACATTCATGTCTAGTCATTGAATCCACAAGCTGATCAATTCTGATTGACGGGAAGCTTCCTTTTGGGCGAACTTTGTTCAAATCTAAGAAATCAATGCGTGTGCGCCATTTTCCATTAGCGTTCTTGACAAGGACGGGATTTGATATCCAAGCGGGATGTGTGGCACATCATATAAAACCATTGCCTCTCAACATTCCGACTTCCTCTTTCATGGTAGATGCTTTCCCTGGATCGAGCATACATCTTGTTTGCTTGGCAAGAACACACGTCAGGTTTATTCTCAACAAATGACTCATAAACTATGGTAAAATCCTGCGAATATTAGCATAGGTCCAAGCGAACACATCCAGGTTTGCCTGTAGAAAGCATGTCAGTTCCTTCGTTTGTAAGAGGTCTAAATGAGATCCGATTTCAAGACCTTAGTCAGGTCGACGTCACCAATCGGAACACGTGTAGTTGCATCATTAGATGTCACCCTTCTGCATCCTGAATGATGATCCTTGCTGGGATCTAGATCTTCAGACAGATCCTTGGGCAATTCCTTTTGTGATGCTCCCATTATTCGCAAAATTGATACCTCCTTCACACTCCATTTCATCTAGAGGGGAAGCATCTTTGGGTTTCACGCCATCTTTGTTGCGTAGCATGGTCCATCCAGCTGAATAGTCGGCTTCTCCAATAACTTGGTCACCATAGATCATTCCCGCTCCATCTTCGGTTGGCATATTTAGCAATAGGCACTAGGGTGCAATGTAAGCTCTGAATTCTATTGGAGCTGGTCTGTCTAAATCTTGATCAGATGATCTTGAACATGATAGCGTAGCTTGTGAGGCTTCAAATAAGGTTCGTATATCCTATCACAACTGTTGTATGAAGTGGAGAGCTAATGGTTGATTCATATTTGCGTTGATCTCGAGCTCTCGTCTCTTGACCAAGGTCATATAGTGGCTGGTGAGCAGTCAATGCTGCTATCATCCGGGCAAGGATCCCTAGGTCCAATCATGGCTTGCAGTGATTCAACTGGTATCTGACTCTGGGCACCAAAGAGTGTTGATCCAAACCTTATTCGATGGTAATCAATCTTTGTTGTTGGGTATCCCATTATTGAGAATCATGGTCATTGGGATCTTCTGAGTCATCTTCAGAATAGTATCCGGATTGTTCTATGTCAATATCATCTGGTATCCCGACCGTTGGATAGGTTTAAGTCACGTAAACTATGTGATCACTACTTGTTCAGGAACATCATCGGTTGCATTGGGGAGATCTTTACACCATCGAAGCTCTGGAAGAAGAGGCTGTTATGAGACCATCATTATTTTGTATACTGCCATAGCCAGCGTGTCGAATCTTTTCAACAACTCCTCACATTCAATAACATCGGTAGATAGAGGTCATGAATTCTGGAGGAATTCTAATCGTCGCCATTCCGTTGTCAAATTCTTTGACAATCCGTTTATTCTTCATTGACAAGCTTTGATGAATGCTATTGGCCAACATATATATTGAGCTGAAGATGACCCATGCTCCGAGCCGAAGGCGAGGTCGTGCTCCGAGCCGAAGGCGAGGCCGTCAACGGGTCCGGGCGCAGCGCCGGCGGGGGTCCGGGGCTCCGCAGTCCGCTACTGTCCTCCGGTTCGTGGTTCGCTACTGTCCAAAAATTGGAACATGGAGCCTTTTCTGATATGATCTGAAAATTGTGTTTTTTCCAAAAATTGTCACTTTTTTGGATTGGGTCGTGACCCTTGTTTGTCGTCATTTTTCCAGGTCGCGGTTCGCTACTGTCCTCCGGTTCGTGGTCCAGCTTGGCGATCGGGACATTCCAACCTTCCAGCTTCGGATCGGTTCGTGGTCTTCTCCAGTTCGTGGATATGTTCACAACAATTGCTCCAGGTCGGGTCGTGGAAGTATCACCGGGTCGGATCGCGACTTCCTTGCTCGGTCGGGTCGTGGGTTCATCTTGAGACCGGATCGTGGTATCCCCATGATCCGCGAGCCCCTCGACCTGCTCCAGCACATTTTCTTTATTATCCTTATTTGGTCGTGAAGCTTGTGAACCCTTAGCTTTTTTCGAAGGTATGAAGCTCTGATTTTCTGAAATCAACGAAATATTCAAAAATGGTAGAAACGCGGACTGTTATCTTCGAACTTTCAAATCCAAATAGTAGAATAGCAATCCGATAGGCTGAGAATTCAATTCTCAGCGGAAGCACCAAAATGTTAGACCAAAAAATGGTCCTAACACCCAAATCGTCGTATTTTGAGCATAGGATATGAAGAAATAACTGAAAAATATAGAAAAAGTGAGACAACAAGATTTTTATAGTGGTTCGGCGTTAACGAGCCTACATGCACTTCATATTTTCTCATTTCATTCTTGGATTACAATTACAATGAATATTCTCTCCGAATTCATTGAATTTTTATTGAGGAAGATGATAGTTATTCATGGAGAAGTGTTAGCCATGGAAGCCATGGACAAGGAGATGCCAAAAATCCCTTGAAAATTCCCTCTGAAGATGTATTTATAGCTGATTCTGTCAGGCGGATCGCGGTCACACGTGGCGCAAATCCCGAGAATATCGGATCGGATCGAGCTTGATGAAGAATTGGTCAATATGACAGTTGTGGACAGGTGTCGCGAGATCCATGCATCTCGGATCGTGATGGACTTAGTCAGGAGCTTCGCCACATCCTCGGGGATTGGATCGGATCGCGTAGGCAAGGTCGGATCGGATCGCGTAGGCAAGGGCGGATCGGATCGCAGGCATATGCCAACTTACACCCGTTCACGAAAATGGGCGTAACTCTCAAACCGTAAGTCCGATTGAGCCAAACCAAAGCTCAAACTGAAGCTAATTAAAAGGGCTACAAGTATATGAGGTGAATAGATCCAAATGAGGTCATTTGATAGGGGTTTTGGGCCAGTTTATACTGATGTTGTGATTTTGACAAAACTGCCTTGTGTCTTCTGACGATGCTTCCAATGCTAGAGAACGATGTTTTCCAAAGATTCCATATGAGACAGCATTTACCCAGAGGTGTGTCAACATGATCTTTGCTTTGGGTAGCCTGGCCACAAAGTAGGCTAACATCAAGCTTGCCTGCATATTAGCTAGGCTCATGTTGTTCCCACCACGCACATGGATTGTAACCCAACTTATGAAATGCAAGTAAAAGCAGTATGACATTTATACAACTGTACTGCGGTAGTCACCATGTTGCTGCCATCACACTGTCATGGGTAGGAGCTTAAACATATATTGGTTGGGAGGTACTCTGCTACTTTATGAAACAAAAGTATAGGTTGCACGACATGTCTTGTCTCATACTTAAACTGTATTCATATATTTGAGTCCTTGGATGCGTGCAGCACTATTTATTGGACTGAGAATATAGACCTCGAGACATATATTTGATTACTTTTAAAACTTTCATATAATTAATCATTATACTCCATTGTCCATTTAACGTCGATTTACTTGAAATAAATATAAACCTAACCCGAGTTTTTATTTTGCTCGGGTCGGGGTCAGACCCTGAGCATTACAAATTTAGAGTTTACAGTTTGAGTTCGAAGATTGGAGAAGCTGGGATTCCGGAGACGGCATACTCTGAAGTTTTCAAAGCAGTAAAGATTTTTCTTGCATTATTTTAAAAAATCCCTCTGTATGTGAAATTCTTGTATCAAAAATTCTGATTATATATAAAGGTTATTTTTATTGTTCAATACTGTGTATTTATTTATTCTGTGTTGATTCTATCTTTAAACTCTGTAAGCCAAATAACAATCCGTCGGTTTGAACGTTTTGAATTGGCTTAATTACTGATTTGAAGCGGTCAAAAAGGCGGGACGTTACAGCTTTAAGCTTCGATCCAGAATCCTGCTCAAAAGATAAATATCTGCAAAAGAAAACACTCGACTGCCCATGTGGAAAAGAGGGCACCCGAATTTTCAAGTGAAACAAACAACGAGTCAGTCATGGGACTGGTATGAGAAATCTTAACTTAACTTATCTAATAATCAGGGTAATCACAGTACCACGCCGCTAACGCGGAACGGGTTTACTCCAGTGGATTTCCAGTGCATAAATAAAGTAAATCGTTGAAAACAACGCAATGCTTTTTAGAAAAATGAAATCATTATAAGACTCAAGTCCCATCACATAATGCAATGCAAACCGGAGGATAGAGTTTTACCTTATAGTGGTCAAAAATGCTTGATATGATAAAACGGATTTGATATTATTAGTGTATATATGTTTCAAAAACAATTTCAATCATAATATATCAATCATAGACGGCATAGCTACCATATACTATGTCTCCATACTAGTTATACAATCAAAACCGTATGGTGTCGTATTGGAAGTTGGATTTCCATCATGAACCAAGGCAAGGGATCGTCCTTACCGAATTCGAGACACTCTAGCCCGTGCCTCAAGATCAGAGCTCGAGTGACCCTTGGATCTTCAGGGCCGGTCCACAAATACTATAGTGGATTGGTTATGCCTGAACAATACGTTTCCCCGCCCTATAAGGCGTAAATATAGAGCCACTAGGGACTCAAATCTGAGGCGCCTCATTCCATCATCCATATAAGTAAAATGTTTGGGCTCCATACCATGACACCACTTCTAGCTAGAAAGAAACGTATGTCCTCCCTGCAGTCCTCTCCCGTTTCTGGTTCATACCGGGGTGTGAGGCTCGCGAAGTATTGCTTTACACAAAGTTATGCTAATTAAATCTGTGCTTTGATCATCAACCACAAGACTTTGCTTTTCAACAAAAGCCTTGACATTTGCATCTTAGCATGCCACATTGTAAATTCATACCATACCATTGATTTCTACCAATATATAACCTCTAATCTCGTACGTCTCAGAGAAGGGTGTTAAGCAAGAGAATAAATTTTCCGCCACCAAACAGATATATATATTTAGCAGCGATCAACGAATACAACATAAAGGAATACAACGTCAGACATACCCTCCATTTACAAGTTCGTTCTGGGTCTGAAAGAAACCGAAGACACCATATTCCTTATCCTATATGTAACACCTCGTAAATTTAAATATTAAAGTTAAAAAATTAAAGAATACTTAATTTTAAATGTAAGAATCAAGGGAAATGGGTTACGCCATTGTGCTTGTCTCGGAATTCTGGTTGAGATAGAGTCCGAGTTTGTGTAAATTGGACTTCGTATGAAGAAGTTATGGTTGTCGGAAGTTTCCAGAAAATTCAAATAAATTCAAACAGCTCGAAACAGATTCAAAATTCAAATCAGAATCGGGCTGGGCCGGAAAATTCCCGCCCAGGACCCAGGTCGACCAGGGGGTCGACCCTAGTGTCGACCTCCCACTTACAAGTCGACCTGGGGGTCGACCTAGAGGTCGTCCTGCCCCCAGGGATGACGATTTTGTGACTCAATGCTGAGTCATTAGGGCTGAGGTGTCACTCTATCTTGACTGGATGGTCTTGATTGATTCTAGGTTGATCGGATGGCCTAAATTAATCCTAAATTCTATATATACACATGTAGACTCAAACCTAAAACCAAATAAAAATTAGAACCATGGTCGTCATGCTATCACCTTACAACCTAGAGTAGTCACCACCAACTAGAGGGAAAGTGAAGCTAATCAACTCAATTCAACTCAAATTTATAACAACAACAACTAATTACTTCAAAGGCGAGCTAAATCAATTTTAGAACTCAGATTCCAGAACTCAAGACCTTCTTTGAGTTGTGAGTTCAATTTCTTTAATAAGGTAATTAATAAGTTAATTGGGTTGAGTTATAAATTGGGTTATATGGCTATGTTTGTGAAACATTGGAAAAGTGTGATATTTTGTGAATATATGCTAGTTGTTCATAATGATAGTTTTGTTGTGGATCTCTTTTCATATGCCAAATCACCTATGTTCAACTTGATTCACGTTTGATATCATTTTATATGCAAGTTTGGGTGTAGATTATGTGTTAGTTTCTATATGAATTGTACACAAGTTTACATGTGAATCAAATAAAGTGACTATATGCAAGTTTAGGTAGAGATTGGATTCACATATATGCAAGTTTACACCTTTAGATTTAGATCTATGATGTACATAGTTTATGCAAGTTTGTGACTATGGCCTATGCAAGTTTTGGATGAAAACAATATTCATATATGCAAGTTTTAGGTGAAAAACTATATTATATATATGCAAGTTCACACCTTTAGGCCTATGTTTAGATTCATGACAATAACAAGCTTATGCTAGATATGTTATAATCCCTACTTGCAAGATTAGATCTAATTTGTATGTTATGCAAATTTGCGGTGTTTCTTCTCTTTTATGTGTTAGACTAATTGCTTGTCTAATGTGTGTATATATATATGTCATGATAAACGAACGAACAACGTGGGGACGATGGGGGTAATATTGAATATACACCTATTGAGAATTGGCATAAACGGCCTAAAAAAGGCATACAATTAATGAAAGACATTAATTGGAAAATTTGGCATTTATGGACATAATTTTAAGAGGCAATTATGGACATAAGTATATTTGGAATTTATTGACAAATTTGAATAGGGATATTAATCCAATTTGGGGTTAAATGAAGATGTATAATAATAAACCGCCTAAGACACTAGGTTAGACTCTTTTGTGGTGTAAGACTGCCCGGACCCGCCTGGCAAATCCAGCAGCCACAAATGTCAGTCTAATGTGAAAGGTCAAAGGCATGAATTAAATGCGTAACAGTTGTAAAGACACGAGGTTCGGCTCGTTTGTGGTGTAAGACTGCCCGGACCCGCCCGGAAAATCCAGCTGCCACAAATGCCAGTCTAATGTGGGAGGTCTTTACAAGGTTACAGTGTTAATAAATTAAGAAACACTTAACCAGATAAACATGTGGTGCGACATGAGGGGGTTAAGTGGGTGCTTTGGGTGGCTTGTGAAATTAAGAGGGTGCCTTGGATGGCATGTGAAATACGATTAGATGCACTTAACCAAGATTGAAACATGTAAGACGACATTAATAAGAATGGGGTTAAGTAGGGAAAAACCTTAGAGGGGACCAAGCATAGGTGGAAAGCTTGTGTCATGCATGGGGGTCCTTTTCAAACCAGTAACCCATTAAGTATCCGTGACGACCCCAAATCCCGTTCTGACGGCGACAAGGGTAATCTTTGGAATATACACATAAATAGATAATAGCAAAACAGAAATAAATAAATACACTAGATAATGAACAATAGAATATACTGGATAAACGTAATCATCAGAGTTACACAGTATATAGGGTCATACTTAGTACAAATACAGTTCAGCTATACATAAACGTCTAAAGCGGAAAACAAACATAATATGTACAATAGGAACTGAACAGCATAAAAAGAGATAAATAAAGAATCCATCTTCAGCTCCAGCTATCCAGAAAGATCCAGATAAAACCTGAATACAAGGCTGCCCGTGTAGAAAAAGGGGTACCCGAGTTTGAAAGTGAAACAAACTATGAGTCAGTCATGGGACTGGTATGACAAATCTACTCAACACATTTAATATATGGCTAATCACAGGACCACGCCACTTTCGTGGAACGTGTTTACTCCATTGGATTGCCAGTGCTTTAAAAACAAATCTTTCTTTTAAACATCGCAATGCTTTTTATAAAAATGAAGCCATTATAAGACTCAGTTCCCATCACACAATGCAACGCAAACCGGAGGATAGAGTTTTACCTTATAATGGCCAAAATATGATTGATATGAATAAAACAAAAGCATTTGATATTATCACTAGTGTTTATAGGTTTCAAAAGCAATTTCAAATCATAACTATCAATCATAGATGGCATGGGTACCATATATCATGTCGCCATATATATACAATCAAAACCACACGATGTCGTATTTGGAAATTGGATTTCCGTCATGAACCAAGGCAAAAAATAGTCCTTACCGACTTCGAGACTCTCTAGCCCGAGCCTCAGGGTCAGAGCGCATCGACCCTTGGATCGTCAGGGCCGGTCCACCGATGTGGATTAAAATTCCTGAAAACTGCGTTTCCCCGCCCTTTGGGGCGTAAATGAGCCAACGAATGAGTCCATTGGACCCGGATCGTCCGATCTAACCGAGGCGCCTCGCAACAGCAACAACCACATAAGTCAAACTCGTTAGGGCATGTAAAACCACTAACGCCACTTCTAACTAGAAAGAGACGCATGTCCTCCCTAAGGTCCTCTCACGTTTCTGGTTCATACCGGGGTGTGAGGCTCGCGATTTCACGTTATACACAAAGCTACGCAACACAGGCGGTGCTTTGATCATCACCACAAGACTTTGCTTTTCAACAGAAGCCCCGATCACTGCATCTTAGCATGCCACACGGGCAATTCACACCGTGCAACTGATGTCTATCAATCACACAGAATAAATTCCAATGTCAGACACACTGTCCATTTGCAAGTCCGTTCTGGGTCTGAACGAAACCGGAGGCACTATATACCTCGCAAACCCATCGATCACCACGTACGTCTGGACGATCACAACTCATTATCCATATTTCGGGATGCCTCCCAATCAGGACCTCGGTTACCATCCAAACGAGGTGAAGATCTCCGGTCTTCGACCACCGTCTTCATCTTCGATTTCTTATCGTCGATTCAGTTATTCAGAATGGGATAAACCCGGTCTTTCTGAACAACTTGCGTATATAATAAACAAGTGCAACACTAACATACACACGCATCATTTCAATTCATTAGTCACTAACCGTCAATCAGTAAGAGAACGATTTCCCAAATATTAACCCCGAAGGCCGAAACCAACATCAGATCAACACCCAGGAAACCATTTGACTTAGCCAACCTTCAGTTAATTTCTAAATCACTTCCATTTCGTTTATAATATTTTATAACGATTTATCGCTATTTTTATTTATTTTAAAATAGCCAATTTATTCAAAACGACGCTTCGGGCCATAACGCGGCCGTGGCGCTGTTTTTCTTCAGATTTGATTTACACATATCTGAAAATATAACCGTTGGATCTTCACAAAATTTACATCATTAAAAAGATCTTTTCAAAATGAATCCAACGGTTCCAGTTTCGGGAAATTCCGACGGTCGGATCTCCCGGTACAATCGTTTGAAGTTTTGTTTTCAAAAGACGAACTGCAGCGTCGTTATTCGATTAAATATAATTATATTTATATATATAATCGATTCTGCCGCTGTTTTTATTCAGATTTGATTTACACATATCTGAAAATCTAACCGTTGGATCTTCACAAAATTTACATCATTAAAATGATCTTTTCAAAACGAATCCAACGGTTCCAGTTTCGGGAAATTCCGACGATCGGATCTCCCGGTACAATCGTTTGAAGTTTTGATTTCAAAAGACGAACTGCAGCGTCGTTATTCGATTAAATATAATTATATTTTTATATATATAAAAATATAATCGATTCTGGCGCTGTTTTTCTTCAGATTTGAATTAAACATTCCAGTCAATCCAACCGTTGGATTTTTACAAAGTTGGTGCCGTTGGAAAGATATTTCCAAAGCGAACCTAACGGTTGCGGTTTCAGGAAAATCCGATGGTCGGATCTCCCGCACTAATCGTTTGAAATCACGGTTTCAAAATACGAATTGCAGCTTCGTTATTCGATATATTAATTATATTTATATACATACATATATATATATATATATTTAAATATAATCGATCCTTCGATTTCAAAACCATTTCCTTTTCATACATTTGATAAAAATGATATTTTTATCCAACTGACTTCTATTTCAACACTTCACTATTTTTAACTATTCATGTATATAATAAAAATGTGATTTTTAATGTAAAACAATTTATTTCAAAACACGACTATTTTATATAGTTAATATAGGTGATAAAAATAGGATTTTTATTATAAAACAATTTCATTTCAAAACGCGATTATTTTATATAGTTCATATAGGTAATAAAAATATGATTTTTATTATAAAACAATTTATTTCAAAATATGAATACCATTCAACACATGAATTCTATTCAACGAATGAATTTCAATTCAACACATGTAGGTTTTCTATAGTTTCTATATACAGATAAAAGGGTGATTTTTATATTTAAAAACACGAATACCATTCAACACATGAATTCTATTCAACGAATGAATTTCAATTCAACACATGAAGGTTTTCTATGCAACACACAAATATAGTTTCAACACAGGAAAATAATTCTAACACATGAATATTTTTCAAAATTTCGGCAGTATAACGGCAGGGTAGTTAAAACCGGGGCCGTCCCTAGTACGGCTCCTCGCTCTACCATAAAGCCTCGCAGCTTTTGACAATGGGGAATCATGCATCTAGTTCGCACGCAGGTGGCATGTATATTTATTTCATTTCCACAAACTAATCCTATGTGGTCTCAACCAAATATTTCTCAACCACAAATGGGTATTTTTCAACCACAATCAATCAATCTCAACCACAAACAATTCCAATCAACCATTCGCTATCAATCAATTTTCACACCAATCACAACCAATAAATATCGTCCATGGTTTGTGGACGAGGGACGTATATGTATATATATATATATATATATATATATATATATATATATATATATGTATATGTATATGTATATATATAGCAATTCACTTCTATTTCAACACATATATAATTTTTACAACGCATATACAACTTATATACCGAACGTACAACTTATACAACGCTTATATAACTCATACATCGACTATATAATTTATACATCGTCGTTTTCCATATCGTTTATAAATTAGAAATCTCACATTGGGTTCCACTCCACCAAAAATAGCAGAAGGCTCAGAAAAATATGCGGTCTCTTCTAGAATGTAGAAGACGTCCACATGGTCACGATGTTTCCTGTTTCGTCGAATTTCGTCAAGTCACGAAAAAGATGTGATTTTTACAAGTTTGCAACACTTTAAAGTGTAAAAACAGTTCAAAAATCATCAGTCGTATACCTTATTTTAATGCTCAAAACTAGGTCTTAGATTTTCTTTCAATCTGAAGCACGTTGTCTCGATCAGGTTGCGCGACGACGTAGGGGGTGGAAGGGGCTTCACGCGCGTGGTTGTGGCTGGCGATTCGGTGGTCCCTACCGGTGGTGGCGGCGGTCGAAAGGGAGCAACTTTGAGGAGGTCGTTCTCGCAGGTGGCGCGATGGGGGGTGGTGAGACTTGGTCGGATTTGAAGAGGGGAGGAGGGGCTCTCGAACGTGGGTGGTGGCGAGGCCTGGCGTGGACGGTGGCGGCCGGAAAAGAGGAGAGAAGGTGGAAGCACAGTTCCGCAGTATATCGACTTACGGGGAGAGAGAATGTGTTGATTTCTTTTTTTTTGTGAAAGGAATTTTGTGATTGGTCGATATATATTTAATTCAAAAATAAGGTTTTTCTTAAACGAACTCCTTTTCAAACCCAACGACTGTCGTCCTTAGCGTTTACCCCCATTCCGAACACAATGGGATATGTTTCGTAGGCCCATTCGACTGTTTCAGTCAGTTTTCCTTCAAATTAAAATATAAAACATTCAATATTTAATTTGAACGTACATTTCAATTTGCTGGGGCCACATACTGATTCAAAAAATTCCAGAAAAATAAATCTAGCTATGTTTTGACGATACGGTCCCAACAAAACTAGTTTCGTCGAATTCTAAGACCGTTTGCAAAAAGGCCCATTTCTGGTCGATCCAATTTAACTATAATTGACCAAAACACGTTTTCCTTTGCTACGATCACATACTAGCTTCAAAAATTTTGAAATTTGAAACCTAGCAATAACTTTACATCCCGGATACAACAAAAGTGGTTTCATCGAATTCCGAGGTCGTTTGCAAAATGGCCAATTTCACGGGCTATATAAATTCCATAGCGACCTTTCTGAAAATTCATTTGGCCATAACTTTTGCTTTCCGCTACGAAACTTCGATTTTTCAGATTCGTTAGAAAGGTATTCACTAACAGATTTAAATATTTTTGGTTTCACTCAAATTCATTTTGTTTTGCACCTGGTACAGTCAGTCAAAGTTTGAATTCAAATTTTGAAACTGCAGGGCCATTTCAGGCCTTGTTTATAATTAAAATTAATTATATTCGTTTTCAAACATCGATTCAAACTAACTTTTCATCGCTATTATTTAAAATATTTATTTTAAATATTTAAAATCCACTATTTTAGCCAATTTAAATTTTTTTAAATTGGTTTAGATTTTCTGGGTCGTTACAGTATCTTTGTGGGCTCGACCCAAGTCGAGGACAGGACACGCGTACTGGGTTTGATCGTAAGAGGTCTAAACGGGTTAGCGGTGGCAACGCAAGTCCAATGGGGTCATATGCGTGTGTGGGCCTGGGCTGGTAGGTAAGACATTGTTGCTTTATGTAGATATAAGCCGTGCATTTTGGTGGTATCGGGTTGCCACTTTAGGGAGTAATACACCCCACTGTGGGGCAAGCACGGGTATCTACAAGTTAGGGAGCCAATCGAATGGGGGTAGTGGGTACACCTAGTGGAGATAGGGGCAGACGGCACCTATGAAGGCAGCTAGGGGTACACGAAACTACCATTATCATTATTAAGTTCTGTAGGCGGGATCAGCTTTTAGGGTGTTTGGTGTGGTGCAGTGTAGTAATTATCCTATAGTGACTAGGTACGCCTTTAACGTTATCTTTGTTCATCTGATTTCCTTTGTTTTCTTTGTCATACCCATTTGTTCACAGTCATTTCCTTATTTCCAACTTATGCCTTATCCTAGTTACTTAATGATTATATTATTAAAGTTATTGCACTCGCTAGATTTTATGTCTGACCCCCTTTTTTCCACCTCTTTTCTTCCTCCTCCCCCCCCCCCCCAGGTACTCAGGGTGGGACTAGTACTAGTGGAACTTGATTTGGATAGCCTTATCTCTTTCTTTGGAAGTTGCTTAGATCGCTGAAGTAAAAGTTCAGCCTATCTTATTTATGGCTATTTTATTTTAGGGTTATGTCTTTCATTTTATGTACTCTGATTTAGTCAAGATGGATATTATATACTATTTTAAATTTTTAAGCACTGTTTTATATCTGTCTTGTTGTTAATTTTCTGTTCTATACACACTTAAAATGCTCTATGGAAGTTAATGCATTCCCTTTGTGAGTGACATTAATGGACGTGGGTTGTCACACCATATGTCCAATACAGGAGAGAGGTTCTCGCATATCCATCGATGTCCAAATACATTTGGACGATCACCACTTATTACCTTGTCTTGGCATGCCTCCCAATCAAGACATCAGTAATCATCCAAATGATGTGAAGACCTCCGGTCTTCAACCACTATCTTCATCTTCGACTTTTAATCATCGTAGTAATTATTCAGAATGGGTTAAACCCGGTCATTCTGAATAACTCACGTATTTTATAATCAATAATTAAGTGCCATAGAAACACATCATACGCCTCATTCCAATTCAGAATATTCTTTTAAATAAATATTCACATTATTAGGGAAAGGTTCCCATTAATTTTATCAAAGATAAATTCTTTTAAATTTATTCTTTAATCTTATTTTTTAAAGATTCGTTGAAACTCCAATTTGGTTTTAATATCAAAAATCATTACTTTATGGTTATTCAACTTTAAGAAATCAATCTTGTCTTTAACTGGGTTAAAGAACCAATGTCATTTAAAACACAGTTCACGATAAACCCGAAATCATCTTCCATTAAATATGGAATTTTCATAGAAATCAAATCAATATATAATCGATATAAATTTCTGTATCAGACTAATAGTATAAATGGAATAACGGCAACGCCTTTTAAATTCCATATATAATAACGGTCTTCTTTTACAGAAGCTCATCTCGATTATTATTAAATCGAATTCCATTCAATTCCAATTTCTTCTATTAAATTGGAAAACTTTACATTGGAAAATTTCCATTAAATCTTAATAAAAGATTTATAAATTCCAAATTATATTTTCACTGTTAATTGGGTTAAAGAACAAATGTCGTTAAAAACACAATTCACAATAAACCCAATTCACATTTTATTTTATTCCAATTACTAAATATAATTGGAAACTCTAATAATCTTAATTAAAAAATTTATTCTTTTCATATGGGGTTTAAGAACAGTGTTATTTAAGACACCATTCACGAAAAACCCAAAAATCCAATTTATTATTTAATTCCAAATTTAATAGTAATTAATTGGAAAGCTTTATTAAATCTCAATTTAATGATTTATTCTAGTTAATAACTAGTTCATTTTGATAAAAATATATTTTTATCTTTTCAAGTATGGATTTTTTCATCCAAAATCTTTCCAAATTATTAATTATGATTTTACATAATTTTTCCATATTTTTAATAATTTTATTAAGGCCCGTACCGTCGGTTTCCAATAACGGCCACTGAACTACATCCATAGTGACCTTTTTCAAATTTAATTTGGACATAATTCCAAATCCAACCATTAGATTTTAAATCTCTTATATTCATTGGAAAGCTCTTTTCGATACGAACCCAATGTTTTGGTTCTAGGAGAATCCGACGATCGGATCTCCTGTTACATCAATTTGAAGTTAATGGTCGAAATTCGCGAATGGTTGTTGCGCGGTGCGTTCTATATATATATACATATCGTCGATTTCCATTTAAAAATGTATTTTATAAATCATTTATAAATTTATTTAAAAATGATTCTAACTTCATTTTCAATTTTAAATCAAAATTGAATATTCTAAATCTTTATCATATTAAAATGATAATTGTTTCCAAAATATTAAATTTTGAATTCATTACTTTTCGACATTCATTATAAAATGAATAAAATCGATCAGTAAACCCGTTCGGGTTAAAAATGGCGTTTCTATACCTAGCCCAGCTTCACATTTTTATAATTTTGTGTCCATCCAAAAATGGACATAAAAATCATAATCTTATTCTTCATTGAATATTATTTTAAAATATTCGTTATTTTAAAATATTCTTTATTTTAAAATGATTCTTTATTTAAAAATATTCTTTATTTAAAAGATTCTTTATTTCTGAATATTCTTTATATAAAAATGTTCTTTATTTTAAAATATTCTTTATATAAAAAAATTTCTGAATCGGAATGCGACTCAATCAATTACTATATAATTTCAGTTATATGGATTTCATACATCGCATGTATACAACAATAGTGATAAATAATAATTAAACCATCCATTCACATCCAGAGTGAAATTTACAATTGTGTGAGCATTAAAATAAATAAATAACGCTCATCACAGACTGTCAATCCATCGATTGACATACAACTAAATATTGGGACTAGTGCATGACATATATCATCCAAATACCCGTGTGGGGTTTTCAAACAACAACAATTCATTTAGATAAATCATTGGTTAACCAATTATAATTCGGTTTGAATTATTTTCTATATAACAAATTTCCACTGTTTAAATTATAAATGGATATTTATAATTTAATTTCAACTGCCATATTAATATTAACATTATTATGATAATGTTTTAATCTAGCACAAATCATATTTTTAACATACGACCAATTTTCTAATATTGCTAACATAACAATGATAATGTTTTAATCTTTAACATATTTTTGTATTTCTAACTAATGATCATTTTAATCATTTCTGCATGCACTATAAAAATGTAAATCTTATCATTGACATATTTTTATTTCAACATTACATTCCCTAACAAAATGACATTTTTATTTTAGCATGACATTATTCTAAATAAATGACATTTTTAATTCATATGACATTATTCTAAATAAATGACATTTTTAATTCACATGACATTATTCTAAATAAATGACATTTTTAATTCACATGACATTATTCTAAATAAATGACATTTTAAATTCACGTAACATTATTCTAACAAAATGATATTTTTAATTAACATAACACGATCCTAACAAAATGTTATTTTTAATTAACATAACATGATTCTAAAAAAATGATATTTTTAATTTTAACATAACATGATTCTAACAAAATGATATTTTTAATTAACATAACATGATTCTAACAAAATGATATTTTTAATTAACATAACATGATTCTAACAAAATGACATTTTTAATTAACATAACATGATTATAACAAAATGATATTTTTGATTAACATAACATGATTCTAATAAAATGATATTTTTGATTAACATAACATGATTCGAACGAAATGATATTTTTAATTAACATAACATGATTTTAACAAAATGATATTTTTAATCTTAACATGACATGACTCTAACAAAATGATATTTTTAATTAACATAACATGATTCTAACAAAATGATATTTTTAATTAACATAACATGATTCTAACAAAATGATATTTTTAATTAACATAACATGATTCTAACTAAATGATATTTTTAATTTTAACATAACATGATTCTAACTAAATGATACTTTTAATTAACATAACATTATCTAACAAAATGATATTTTTAATTAACATAACATGATTCTAACAAATTGAAATTTTTAATTAACATAACATGATTTTGAACATAACATGATTCTGACAAAATGATATTTTTAGTTGACATAACTTTATTCTAATAAAATGATATTTTTAATTAACATAACATGATTCTAACAAAATGATATTTTTAATTTTAACATAACATGATTCTAAAAAAAATGATATTTTTAATTAACATAACATGACTCTAACAAAATGATATTTTTAATTAACATAACATGATTCTAACAAAATGATATTTTTAATTAACATAACCTGATTCTAACAAAATGATATTTTTAATTAACAAGAACATTTAATTCAACAAATCAGCACAACCACCATCAATCAATCAATCCAAATTTTATACAACGCACATATGTGTTTTATAGAGCATGTATATATTTATTATCACAATCACGATAAATTTAAATATATATATATATATTAAATTTTAAATTGAGAAATATCACCTTGATCGGTTTTATTTCTGTACAGTTCAGATTTGAATTTGCCCTGAATTCTGATTTGCTCCGTTACAGATCTAGTTTGTTCCTTAGCGAAGCCCTTATTATTTCGAGTCCAACAAACTTTGTTTCGTTAAATTCTATTCTGATTTGAAGAAGTTACGACCTTTTAAATATTTAAATACATAATTAAATTACTAATGAGAATAAATAAATTAATTAGCATGATTAACCCACATTTAAATTTTCTTCATCATTCTCAACTGGAAGCAGCCGAACAAAACCCATCATCGAACAAAAGTCCTTCATCGTCGGTGCCTCCTTGGATGATTGGAGCATCATTGGAGCCTTCCACGGCATTGCCACTAACGACGCCTCCCACCGCTCAACCCGACAGCAACCTCGACTACCCCCTCTCTCCTCGATTCGGCTGCTAATGGTGCCCATTTGAGAGGGAAATTAGGCCACTACAATCAGTGAAATCCGATCCTAACCGTTGATCACTAAGAGCTCGTTGAGCTTTTCGATTTTCTAGTTTATGATTTCACGAATGAATTTGGGGATTAAGAGATTTAAAGAGATGAAGATTGGACGATTTGGGCCTTTAATTATATTGGAGGCGGCGGCTGTAGAGAGTTTGAATGGGACTAGGGTTTTGGTCTTGTTAGTTATTTACATATATATTTTATTTTAAAATTGCTCAATTCTTCTAATTTGAAAAATATTTGTCCGTTCATACTAACTCCAAATTAAGCCCAGTGACTGTCGCCCCTAGCCAAATACCCTTATTCCGGACATAATGGACTAGGTCTCATCAGCCCATTTTTCTTTAAATTAAAATATAAATCATTTCATTAATTAATTTGATCGTACATTTAAATTAACTAGGGCCACATACGGACTCCAAAAATTCCCGAAAAATAAATCTAGCTATGTTTTGATGATACGGTCCTAACAAAATTAATTTCGTCGAATTTGGAGACCGTTTGAAAAATGGCCATTTCCTAGTCGATCCAATTGACAGAATGTAACAGCCCGGAAAAGTATCGACGCTCGAATTTTCAACAATAATACATAATCCCGTATTACTTGTCAAAAATCCGAGTATCGAACCCCAGACTGTTAATAGAAAGAAGTTAGAGGATGGGAAGTAGAAAGAAAGAAGTATTAGAATAGAAGAAAGAAGAAGAACACATCAGAATCTCACAGCGGAACGAATAAATATAATATAACAAATCTCTTTATAAAGAACAGTATATATATACATACCATTTATCAGAGTACACATACATCAATCACAGCGGAAATAACTTTGTATAACTAACGGTGAAGTCTCCTGGAACTCCAAGCGAAACCTAACCTGTGAATATACTCGGTCTGACCCGAGCACATTTGAGGAAAAGCAAAATACACCGGGTCATTCTGGAATACTATCAGTGATAAATTCACTGAACAAACACTTGCTTAACTTTGGAAAAATCCTTTTGAAGTAAAAGGATAATAGTAAGACCAGTCCACCCATAAACACGGACGGTTTTTACCTTACTATAACCCAAAACTATTTTTGAAACAATAGCTTTCTGATATTATAATAATGTCTATCAAGCTACAAATAAATATCAAACTAGCAGAATGCTTGCATCTCACGCTCTACATATATAGTATACAATCAAAACCGCAGGTGCTTATTGGAGATTGGATTCCAACTATGACAAGGTATGGGACCACCTGCCGATAGTGTATCTCAAGAGGCGAATACACTGGGTTCAACAAGAACATCTTTCAACCCGGCCCACACATGACCGACCACTCATTTCGCTTGAGTGTATCGAATGTATATCACCAATGCTTGAGCTCAAACCACCGTTTCCCGAAAAGGGACAGCATCGATAGATTAAAGAAGCAAAAGGAATTTCTCTAGATAGGTGATTAGACACCCTAATGGGAGCGACCCACATAGCCATGCTGCCTGCCCGATTTTTGTCATTCACCGGTTGATGAGGCTTGAGGCAACGCTTTATCCTCGCATCAGATTTACTTCGAATGCCACATCGTCAGTTCCATCGAAATCACTAACTGACGTCTACAACAATACATTACATGTTAGCTAAAAGAAGTTTCCTTCTTCGCTTCCACTCTTGGTACGGTTGAAGAAATCAAGGTACGTGACCTCTTTGGAAATACCCTGTCAGACATCCGTCCATACAAGTCATCCAGGAATAGGATGAACCGAAGGTACTCTCCTACCGCATCCTATATAGGAGTTACCCCAAGGATCAGTAGCGAGAAGTCCTTGCAATCCGAAGATTTCAATTATGACAGAATCACAAGTCATCATAACTCTGGTAGCTAGCCAGAGGAATTTAACGAGTAGTTCTTCCGCTCATGAAGATCAACGATCTTCTATGCTCCATCTCGATCATCTTCTGATTTTTCACGCTACGTATTTGCTGGGAGGAATGGTTTTCGAATATGAATTCGATCCCAGTCTTTCCGTTCCAACAATCGATAAAAAGCAGATTCTAATAGTCGGTTATTTAACTATCAAATCACGACAGTGTATCTAAGTGGATTGGCAGCTTAGGTCCTTATTTAATATATTTCATTGATTCTAATTCCTCGATGATCGATTCCATGAATTTAATCTTATCAAAATCTCTTTTGGTTTCGTTACTTTGAAAACGTTACTCGACCGTCTTTTATCAGCCTCTCTTTTACTTTCTTTGTTTGGAAGTATTACCATTTATAAACATCTTAAAATTTCCTTTATAGTGGAAACCCAGTTTAATTTACTCAAACCCTTTTTAATTTTCCTTTGATTTAAAATCCTTGCTATAGTTATAATTCCCCTTTCCATTTTATTTGGCGTATCGTTATATTTCGATCTGATCTAACGACATATTTTTTTTACGAAAATCTTACTCTTATCACGATTAAACTATTTCACTTAACTCATTCCTTAAGTGTACGCTTATTCTTAAAATCATCTATTTGGTTAAAACCCTTTTTCCATACTTGTTTATATGATTTGAATCGAACTTCAAATCCTTTCTATACTAATTCAATTCCATAACTTAATTCCGTTTAAGGAAAGAAGTCAAATCCTAATGTACTGGATTTAAAAGTAGATATATTTTCTCTTAACTAAAACAAGCATAGTATATCCATTTAAAAAGGTTATTTAAATAAAATGATAGATTCTGCGAATAACTCGATAATCACTTCTCTACCCATTACAAACAAATAGCATCTTTCGATAATAGCGAAGCCGTTCAAGTTGGGGTATTCTAATTACCTCTCAGACCTTGATCGACAACGTTCTTATCTCAAGACGGATATAAGCTTGTAACTCCCAAATCTGATACATCATTTCAATTTCCAATTAGTCAGGATTCAAACATCATTTTTCTTTTATTTGAAACCCACTTGACCAATTTATCCCACTTCCTCGATTAAGCAAACCCTTACTAACCTTTAACCAAATCTTATCGCCAGCCGTTTACCTCTTAGCTGGATTCAAATTAAAATCATTGCTTTCATTATAAATTAAAATGATAATTAACTATAATGTTGACTACACTAAAATAGTTGACTTTGTCATAACAATAAAAATGGTATAATTACCCTTTTTGAAAGCTTATTCAAAAATAAGTAACTCTTATACCCATAACCAATTCAATAGTTATTTTCAATTATAGTTGATCGAAGATTAACTAACACCCTTCGTTTAGTTCAACTAATATTCACAAAATTATTGCTTATACAAATTTAAATCAAATTAATCCCATTGTCAAATTCACATTCAAACAGTTGATTTCTATCAACTGTAACTATCAGTTAAGCTGCTAACTGATTTCTATTCATTTCCTCTGCTTAAATTAATTAAATAACTTAATTAATTTAAAACATCGGTTAATTGTTTTATAAAAACCATTATCCCCTGCTACTAACCCGTAGGTTAGTTTCGACCACATTTCATCGAATTCTTATTATCAAATATAAACCACCTCTATTGCATCATGATTATAAGTATATTTATAAAACATTGTTTTTATTTGACTCATCTAAAATAAATTGAATTCTTTAATTTATTTAAATTAAATTTAAACTCCGTCAACTTGCTTATCAGCTAAACAATGTCCTAAATCAGTAGATATAGACCATCACTGCCAACCACCAGACCAATATTGTCAATTGGTTACAATCACCACATGGATCACATCCATTCGATCATCAACATTCAGACAGGTTTCAGATGTCAATTTGGGGTTCAAACAGTTCATGTGTAAACAATATAAACATAAAGAACACACATGTTATTTTGAGGAATCCGGTCGGATCCCTCCAACCTGTCCTTTTCTGTATCGCAAATAATTATAACATTATACTTTAAATTTTTTAATGACATCAATAAAATCAACCACTATTTAATCAACCATAAGCAACCAATGCAGACAATCAACCAATATATATATATATTGTTAAGGGTATTATATGGATTTATCACATCATAGTACTCCAGAGAAGTGTGAGAATTAACTCACCAGTCAATACGGTTGACGGTTGATGTGTTTGTTTTGAACGGACGTTTAAAATCATGTGAAATTCCAACTATCTCTGTTTGCAACCTAACCAGAGTGTACGCGTAGTGCTCGTCACCACGATCCCAACGGATCCAGTTTCGCTGAAATCTGTTAATGTATGCAAAAGTTATGGCCGATACAAGCTTTTATACATTTAGCGATAAATTTACTAAACTAAGAATAATTTAATTATATTTAAAAACTAAATTACCTTTTTAGCGTTAAACCCATTATTAGGAAATAATTAATTGCCACGTCAGCACAGAAGGAAGCGTTTTCCCCAACTTCTGGCTCTCAAACCCGATCTCACGTTCATCCTCTTCAATCACGAAGGTAGCCGCTACATCCTTCGACTCCAATCACCCTTCGCCAGCCACGATTGAGACCATCGGAGCTCACCTCGTCGCCACCAACGTGACCGCATCACCCTCATGTGACGACCCCATTTCCCGTACAGACGGAGGCAAGGGTAATCTTTGGAATATAACACATAAACAGATAATAGCACAACAGAATTAAATAAATACACCAGATAATGAACAATAGAATATACTGGATAAACGTAATCATCAGAGTTACATAGTATACAAGATCATACTTAGTACAAATACAGTTCAGCTATACATAAATGTCCACAGCGGAAAACAAACAAAATATGAACAATAGGAGCTGAACAGCATAAAATAGATAAATGATAGAATCCATCTTCAGCTCCAACTATCCAGAAAGAACCAGCTAAACCTGAATACAAGGCTGCCCGTGTAGAAAAAGGGGCACCTGAGTTTGAAAGTGAAACAAACTATGAGTCAGTCATGGGACTGGTATGAGAAATCTAATCAACACATTTATAATATGGCCAATCACATGACCACGCCACTTTCGTGGAACGGGTTTACTCCATTGGATTGCCAGTGCTTTAAAACAAATCATTCTTTTAAACATCGCAATGCTTTTTATAAAAATGAAGCCATTATAAGACTCAGTTCCCATCACACAATGCAACGCAAACCGGAGGATAGAGTTTTACCTTATAATGGCCAAAATATGGTTGATACGAATAAAACAAAAGCATTTGATATTATCACTAGTGTTTACATGTTTCGAAAACAATTTCGAATCATAACTATCAATCATAGACGGCATGGGTATCATATATCATGTCGCCATATATATATATACAATCAAAACCGCACGATGTCGTATTTGGAAATTGGATTTCCGTCATGAAGCAAGGCAAAATATAGTCCTCACCGAATTCGAGATGCTCTAGCCCGCCCCTCAGGATCAGAGCTCGAGTGACCCTTGGATCGTCAGGTCTGGTCCACCGACGTGGATTAAAATGCCTGAACAATGCGTTTCCCCGCCCTTTGGGGCGTAAATGAGCCAACGAATGACTCCATCGGACCCGGATCGTCCGATCAAACCTAAGCACCTCGCAACAGCAACAACCACATAAGTCAAACTCGTCAGGGCGTGTAAAACCACTGACACCACTTCTAACTAGAAGGAAACGCATGCCCTCCCTGATGTCCTCTATCGTTTCTGGTTCATACCGGGGTGTGAGGTTCGCGAATTCACGTTATACACAAAGCTACGCCACATAGGCGACGCTTTGATCATCCCCACAAGACTTTGCTTTTCAATAGAAGCCCCGATCACTGCATCTTAGCACGCCACACAGGCAATTCACACCGTGCAACTGATGGCTATCAATCACACAGAATAAATTCCAATGTCAGACACACTGTCCATTTGCAAGTCCGTTCTGGGTCTGAACGAAACCGGAGGCACTATATACCTCGCAAACCCATCGATCACCACGTACATCTGGACGATCACCACTCATTATCCATATTTCGGGATGCCTCCCAATTAGGACCTCGGTTACCATCCAAACGAGGTGAAGATCTCCGGTCTTCGACCACCGTCTTCATCTTCGATTTCTTATCGTCGATTCAGTTATTCAGAATGGGAAAAACCCGGTCTTTCTGAGCAACTCGCATATATAATAAATAAGTGCAACACTAACATACACACGCATCATTTCAATTTATTAGTCACTAACCGTCAATCAGTAAGAGAACGATTTCCCAAATATTAACCCCGAAGGCCGAAACCAACATCAGATCAACACCCAGAAAACCATTCGACTTAGCCAACCTTCAGTTAGTATCTAAATTTCACATCCATATCGTTTATAATATTTTATAACGATTTATCGCTATTTTTATTTATTTTAAAATAGCCAATTTATTCAAAACGACGCTTCGGGCCATACCGCGGCCGTGGCGCTGTTTTTTTCACATTTGATTTACACATATCTGAAAATCTAACCGTTGGATCTTCATAAAATTTACATCATTAGAAAGATCTTTTCAAAACGAATTCAAAGGCTCCAGTTTCAGGAAATTCCGACGGTCAGATCTCCCGGTATAATCGTTTGAAGTTTCGATTTCAAAATACGAACTGCGGCGTCGTTATTCGATTAAATATAATTATATATATATATATATATAAATATAATCGATTCTGGTGTTGTTTTTCTTCAGATTCAAATTAAACATTCCAGACAATCCAACCGTTGGATTTTTACAAAGTTGGTGCCGTTGGAAAGATATTTCCAAAGCGAACCCATTGGTTGCGGTTTCGGGAAAATCCGATGGTCGGATCTCCCGCACTAGTCGTTTGAATTAACGGTTTCAAAATAAGAACTACAGCTTCGTTATTCGATATATTTTAATTCCATTTATATATATATATCGATTCTTCGATTTCAAAACTATATTCCTTTCATATATTTGATAAAAATGATATTTTTATCTAACTGTCTTCTATTTCAACACTTCACCATTTTTAACAATTCATGTATATAATAAAAATGTGATTTTTAATGTAAAACAATTTATTTCAAAACTCGACTATTTTATATAGTTAATATAGGTGACAAAAATAGGATTTTTATTATAAAACAATTTATTTCAAAACAAGATTATTTTATATAGTTAATATAGGTGATAAAAATAGGATTTTTATTATAAAACAATTTATTTCAAAACAAGATTATTTTATATAGTTAATATAGGTGATAAAAATAGGATTTTTATTATAAAACAATTTGTTATAAAAATAGGATTTTTATTATAAAACAATTTATTTCAAAACATGAATACCATTGAACACATGAATTTCAATTCAACGAATGAATTTTGATTCAATACATGAAGGTTTTCTATAGTTTATATATATAGATAAAAATGTGATTTTTATATTTAAAACACGAATACCATTCAACACATGAATTTCAATTCAACGAATGAATTTCAATTCAACACATGAAGGTTTTCTATAGTTTGTATATATCGATAAAAAGGTGATTTTTATATTTAAAACACGAATACCATTCAACACATAAATTTTAATTCAACGAATGAATCTCGATTCAACACATGAAAGTTTTCTATAGTTTATATATATCGATACAAAGGTGATTTTTATATTTAAAACACGAATACCATTCAACACATGAATTTTAATTCAACGAATGAATCTCGATTCAATACATGAAGGTTTTCTATAGTTTATATATATCGATAAAAAGGTGATTTTTATATTTAAAACACGAATACCATTCAACACATGAATTTCAATTCAATGAATGAATTTCGATTCAACACATGAAGGTTTTCTATTCAACGAATAAATATAGTTTCAACAAATGAAAATAATTCTAACACATGAATATTATTCAAAATTTCGGCAGCATAACGGCAGGGTAGTTAAAATTGGGACCGTCCCTAGTACGGCTCCTCGCTCTACCTTAAAACCTCGCGGTTTTTGACAATGGGGAATCATGCATCTAGTTCGCACGCAGGCGGCATGTATATTTATTTCATTTCCACAAACTAATCCTATGTGGTTTCAACCAAATATTTCTCAACCACAAACGAGTATTTTTCAACCACAAACAATTCCAATCAACCATTCGCTATCAATCAATTTTCACACCAATCACAACCAATAAATATCGTCCATGGTTTGTGGACGAGGGGCGTGTATATATATATATTTATATATTTATATATAAGCATTTCACTTCTATTTCAACACATACATAATTTTTACAACGCGTATATAACTTATACATCGAACGTACAACTTATACAACGCTTATACAAGAGGTGTACAATGCTTATACAAGTCATACATCGACTATATAATTTATACATCGTCGTTTTCCATATCGTTTATAGTTTAGAAATCAACCTTGGGTTCCACTCCACCAAAAATAGCAGAAGGACCAGAAAAATATGCGGTCTCTTCTAGAAGGTAGAAGACGTCTACACGAGTCCACTGTCTCTTGTTTCACTGAATTTCGTCAATACACGAAAAAGATATGATTTTTCAAAGTTTGCAACGGTTTAAAGGTGTTAAAACAGTTGAAAATAAAACAAGTCGTACCTTTCAGAAATCGTTTAAAACTAGGTTTTGAATTTGCGATCAAACAGAGTAATGGTTTCACGATCGGGTTGCGCGAGGTCGAAGGGGGAGGTGGGGCGCTGGTTCGCCAGAGGTGGGCCCCAGCTGGGTGGCGGCAGGCGCGAGAAACGGCGGTGGAAACCTCCGAACTTTGGAGGCGCGATTCTCCCTCCACACTCAACGAAAATTATCAAACCTTATATGGATGTGAAGATCATGCGAAGTACTACAAAAACCATAACTGTGGTGGTGGATTTCATTGAGCGGATTAGAAGAAAAAGAGGAGAGAAGGTAAGAATCAATATCCGTCGTGCGCTCTGATGGGTTACGGGAAAGAGAAAGTGATGTGGACCAATGAGGATTTTTTTATATTTATAAATTTTTAAAATCCAAAAATACCCCTCTTCACGTACTAACACCAATCCAAACCCAACGACTGTCGTCCCCAGCATTTTACCCCTATTCTGAACACAATGGGATATGTTTCGTAGGCCCATTCGACTATTTCAGTCAGTTTTCCTTCAAATTAAAATATATAACATTCAATATTCGATTTGAACGTACATTTCAATTTGCCAGGGCCACAAACTGATTCGAAAATTTCCAGAAAAATAAATCTAGCTATGTTTTGACGATACGGTCCTAACAAAACTAATTTCGTCGAATTCTGAGACCGTTTGCAAAAAGACCCATTTCTGGCCGATCCAATTTAACTGTAATTGACCAAAACATGTTTTCCTTTGCCACGCTCACGTACTAGCTTCAAAAGTTATGAAATTTGAAACCTAGCAATAACTTCACATCCCGGATCCAACAAAAGTGGTTTCATCGAATTCCGAGGTCATATGCAAAATGGCCAATTTCACGGGCTATATAAATTCCATAGCGACCTTTCTGAAAATTCATTTGGCCATAACTTTTTCATCCCGCTATGAAACTTCGATTTTTCAGATTCTTTAGAAAGATATTCACTAACAGATTTAAATATTTTTGTTTTCACTCAAATCCGTTTTGTTTTGCACCCGGTACAGTCCGACAAAGTTTGAGTTCAAATTTTGAAACTACAGCGCCATTTCAGGCCTTTTTTATAATTAGAATTAATTATATTCGTTTTCAAATGTCGATTCACTCTTACTTTTCATCGCTATTATTTAAAATATTTATTTTAAATATTTAAAATCCACTATTTTAGCCAATTTAAATTTTTTAAATTGGTTCAGATTTTCCGGGTCGTTACAATATCCCCCACTTAAAACTTTTCGTCCCCGAAAAGGAACAAAGTCGAAAGTGGTTTGATTAATCAACTCTACGTTCGATCTGTCTTCCATTCTCCAACTTTTCAGTTTTTGAGATTTTCAAATTCTTCAAAAATTTGGCTAACACCCTGAATTTTTGAAAAATTTCGCCATAACCTCCTTTGTAAGGGGAGGGGTTTGGAAATTTATTGGGCCGTATTAGGTACCCAATAAATCCTAATAAGCATACACATTTTTTTAGTGATATATTCTGGTGTTTACAGGGGAGCGTGTATAGATAATAACTCCAGAGAATAAATTCTCGTCACCCTGTCAAAGCCTGAGGGAGTGTGTATCTTAAATGCTCAAGAGGATAAATCCTCGTCACCTCGTCCCGTATGGGAAATAAATAGTCCATGTGCCGTATCTAATGACTAGAGAGACGTGGTTATTGTCAACTCCAGACCCGTGTGGGGTTTTAATTAATCTGGCACTTTAATCGTTACAATTTAAATAGTCCATATCAGTCATCAGTTCAACCTGTAAAATATAGTAATCGCCATACAAGCCTCTCGCTCGTATGGTAAATCATCCACCTCGTCACACAAGCTCCAAATGCTTATGTGGTATATGATGAAGTATGCCTATCTTCAGAAGTATGCCATGTAGTGTAGTTCAAAATTAATTGTTACTATCCTATGGCGATGTTTATTATTTCACACAGAACAACCAGCACTCCGCATCCAATGGCATTCACAGAAGTTGATATAATAATATTTCGCATCCAACTCATTAAGGATTACCTATTTGTCGGGCACGCAAATAAAATCTTTACTCAACAGCTATCCAATTACCTATTCAAACATATATAATGCACATGTATATATTTTTATCTATTTTCTAAATAGTTCAATGTGCGGTATAATCAAATAAATTCTACCATTCATTCTATTATTGATTAAATTAACTATCATTCTAATAATTTTAATTAATCAAATCTACAATGACATAACACAAACAACAATCAAATTTGTTTTTAACTTTTCAAAAATATACTAATCAATTCATATATTCCTTTACTTTTCAAATATATATCTTTTATATATTCAAAAACTATATTTCTAAAACCAGACTATATATATAATAACAAATGCATTATTTAAAAACATATTACGCTCGACTCGTTCTGAGGCACTTCTGACCCCATCTCTAACGAGTTGTTCTGATTCTGCTATACTCATACTAGGATATTGCTGATCCTATCTGTACTGAGTTACTCGTCCTAGAACACTACTGGTTCTATCTCAGATGAGTTCGTTAATATGTTATATTCCAGAGCTAAGCTTAACCAAAGCTTTGATACCACGTTGTGACGACCCCATTTCCCATACAGACGGAGGCAAGGGTAATCTTTGGAATATAACACATAAACAGATAATAGCAGAACAGAATTAAATAAATACACCAGATAATGAACAATAGAATATACTGGATAAACGTAATCATCAAAGTTACACAGTATACAGGATCATACTTAGTACGAATACAGTTCAGTTATACATAAATGTCCACAGCGGAAAACAAACAAAATATGTACAATAGGAGCTGAACAGCATAAAATAGATAAATGATAGAATCCGTCTTCAGCTCCAGCTATCCAGAAACAACCAGCTAAACCTAAATACAAGGTTGCCCGTGTAGAAAAAGGGGCACCCGAGTTTGAAAGTGAAACAAACTACGAGTCAGTCATGGGACTGGTATGAGAAATCTACTCAACACATTTATAATATGGCCAATCACAGGACCACGCCACATTCGTGGAATGGGTTTACTCCATTGGATTGCAAGTGCTTTAAAACAAATCATTCTTTTAAACATCGCAATGCTTTTTATAAAAATGAAGCCATTATAAGACTCAGTTCCCATCACACAATGCAACGCAAACCGTAGGTTAGAGTTTTACCTTATAATGGCCAAAATATGGTTGATACGAATAAAACAAAAGCATTTGATATTATCACTAGTGTTTACATGTTTCGAAAACAATTTCGAATCATAACTATCAATCATAGACGGCATGGGTACCATATATCATGTCTCCATATATATATATACAATCAAAACCGCACGATGTCGTATTTGGAAATTGGATTTCCGTCATGAAGCAAGGCAAAAGATAGTCCTCACCGAATTCGAGACGATCTAGCCCGCCCCTCAGGATCAGAGCTCGAGTGACCCTTGGATCGTCAGGGCCGGTCCACCGACGTGGATTAAAATGCCTGAACAATGCATTTCCCCGCCCTTTGGGGTGTAAATGAGCTAACGAATGACTCCATCGGACCCGGATCGTCCGATCAAACCGAGGCGCCTCGCAACAGCAACAACCACATAAGTCAAACTCATCAGGGCGTGTAAAACCACTGATGCCACTTCTAACTAGAAGGAAACGCATGCCCTCCCTGATGTCCTCTCCCGTTTCTGGTTCATACCGGGGTGTGAGGTTCGCGAATTCACGTTATACACAAAGCTACGCCACACAGGCGGCGCTTTGATCATCTCCACAAGACTTTGCTTTTCAACAGAAGCCCACTGCATCTTAGCACGCCACACAGGCAATTCACACCGTGCAACTGATGGCTATCAATCACACAGAATAAATTCCAGTGTCAGACGCACTGTCCATTTGCAAGTCCGTTCTGGGTCTGAACAAAACCAGAGGCACTATATGACTCGCAAACCCATCGATCACCACGTACGTCTTGACGATCACCACTCATTATCCATATTCTAGAATGCCTCCCAAACAGGACCTCGGTTACCATCCAAACGAGGTGAAGATCTCCGGTCTTCGACCACCGTCTTCATCTTCGATTTCTTATCGTTGATTCAGTTATTCAGAATGGGATAAACACGGTTTTTCTGAGCAACTCGTGTACATAATAAATAAGTGTAACACCCCGTGTATTCTATAACAGTGAAATTCACAAATTAAAGTATAACTAATTTCAAATCAACGAATTAAGGGAAACGGGATATGCCATTGCGTTCGTCTTAGAATTCTGCTTGAGATAGAGTCCGAGTTTGCGTAAAACGGACTCCGTATGAAGAAGATATGGCCTCCGGAAGTTTCAGAATTCAATTTAAAATTCAAAACAGCTCAGAAAAACCAATTCAAAATTCAAAATCGGGCCGAATTGGCCAGGGCGGGAATTTTCCCGCCCAAGGCACCCAGATCGACTTGGTAGTCGACCTGGGGCTACCCAGGTCGACTGGGCAGTCGACAGGGTCACCCGTGTCGACTGCCAAGTCGACACGGTGTCGACTGGCGTGTCGACCTGGCCCTTGAGCCAGGTCGAACCCAGCCCCCTGGCTGGACTGGTCTGTGTTCGGTCGATTTTCTGAGCCTTTCCTTGTCACTAGGGCTAGGTGTCAGCTCCTGGTTGGTCTCTCCTTCAAACGAACGGCTATTATTAAACCAAGCTCCATCGGTCTAAATCAACTCACAAACTCTATAAAAAGGACCTAAGACTCACCCTAATTCACACAAACAAAAATGGAGATGAGACCGTCATGCTGCTGAGGAGAGACTAGGGATAGCCATCAGAAATTGAGAGACAATTAGGAGATAATTCGAAAGCTTAAGCAACGTCAATAAAATCAAAACAACGCCTACAACAAAGGATAGCATCTCCAAATTCAGAATTCAGATTCCTGAATTGAAGATTCGTCATACGTTGTAAGTAGAGTGCTATTCCGATGTGAATAAATAATTGTGTTTTGATTTGTGTAAAGTGAGAAATGGAATTGTGGCAATAATAATCTATATTTTTATGTTATTTTGATTCTAAACGATTTGGAAATGTTATGGTATACGATTGGATATTTGCAAGTATGTGATTTATGTTGGAAGTTAACAACCATGTGTTGTGGTATTTTATTTGGGATTCATACAAGTACATGATTCATGTTAACAACCATATGTTGTGGTATTTTATTTGGGATTCATACAAGTACATGATTCATGTTAACAACCCTATGTTGTGGTATTTTATTTGGGATTCATGCAAGTGTATGATTCATGTTAACAACCATATGTTGTGGTATTTTATTTGGGATTCATGCAAGTATATGATTCACTATTATGCCAATATGACGTACATACTTTTATGATCACTTTTAGTGTGTAATTGGACTCGACTAAGTACTATGGTTTATATGTATCTATGTTGGAATTGGCAAATCATGCTTTTGTATTAAAAACAAAAGTAAGCATTTTTATGAACATGACTAAACTATGTTTGGTGTTATGCCTAGTTGAAAACATGTTTTAAGCCTATGTTGTTATCAAAATCATATGGAGATATAAGTGACACATAATTAAGTTGGATTTACATTCTAATTGCAAGTTTACATGAATAGACATAAAAATCATGATTTCATGTTTAGGTATGTTTATGCCATGATTATATTAATAGAATGATTCATGTTTAGGTATTGTTTATGCCATGATTATATGCTATTACAATGCAAGTTCACATGTGCCTAATTCATGTTAATTGAATCGTTATGTTGCAAGTTCATGCATTCACACTCCCCTTTTTATGTTACCTTATAAACACCATGTTATAAGCATCCCCTTTTCATATGGCTAAGTTGGGTTTAAATGTTAAACCCAACATATCTTATATTGTAGCGAATGTGTAAAACAGGGGTAATGACATTTGGGTTAAAATATAGAACATATGTGTTGGCATGTTTGACGCATGCCAACAACCTTGAAAAACAATTAAGTGGCATAAATAAATTTTACCCAATAAAGATGAATTTGAATAATGGGCCGCAAATATTTACATATAAAAAGGAAAGAGACAAAATATGTAAATTTAGAAAATACGATGTGTTTAACCCGAGGTTGGATTGAGTTGTGATGTAAACCTGCCCGGAACCGCCCGGCTGTCCAGTAGTCACAACAATACCTATCCAATGTGGGTGGTTAAACACGGAGCCCAATAAAGACTCGAGGTTAGACTGAGTTGTGGCGTAAGACTGCCCGGACCCAACCGACAACAGGCAGCCACAACAATACCTGTCTAATCTGAGAGGTCAAGGCTTTAATAAGACAATTAAGGCTGAGTCAGGATTGATAGGATTAAGTAAATTGAATTAATACTTAATCAAAATGGAACATGCTAAACTATACAGACTGATTGGGGGTTAGGTTTACAAAACACTTAACCAACTTAGCATGTTGGCTAGAAATAGAAAACCTAGTAGCGGGGGACCCTTTTCACCAGTAACCCTACAAGGTGTATCAGGATACCCTGAACTAGGCAGGGTGGGGCACGATTACTGGGCTGACTGTAAGAGGTCAAATCGACGGCGGTGGTGCAGCAGTGTAGGTTCTAACGGGGTGCGGGCGTGCACACACTCCGGCGCAGAAAAATAAGGCACTGGGGACCAGTAGCATACCTGTGCATTCTAGGATTGTGTCGGGCCGCCACCATGGGACTTGATACACCCCATGGTGGGACCAGAATAGGTAACTACAACAACGGGGGCCGTAAGACACATGTAACTATGCGAGTAGGAGCCGATCATCAGAAATGGATCACTTCACCCTGATTATGGGGTGCCTGTTGGGAACTAGTTTATATGGGTACAGAGATTAATATGGGGTATGATAGTGTATTCGACACTAGACAACTTAACCTAGTTTATGGTGCTTTCTCATTTCCAGTTTATACTTATCATACCCAGTTCTTTATTCATAGACTGAATAGTCCTAGACTTACTCAGGCTTTATGTCTGACTCTACTTTTCTTTCGCCTTCTTTTCTTTCGTCCCCCCCCCCCCCCCAAGTCCACAGGGAGGGAATACCGCAGCTTGACCAGCTTTCACATCCAGCTTGAAGAGAAAGAATGTATTGCTTGGATATTTTTTGTTTTGGACTATGGCTTTGGACAACAATTATGGGACTTATGCAGTTTATTTATGTTTTCTTTATGCTTCTTTAAATAATGTAATCAAGATAGTTATGAAGATGTTATGTTTTTGGAAGTATTGTAAAACAAATTATGACATGGTTTGTGTAACACGTATTTTGTTGGAATAAAAGTTGTTGATGTTTTCCGCTGTTCAACAATATGTGTTCTTATATCTGTCTTGTATATCTGTGACTTATACTTATAAACCTCCACCAAAATTAGGGCATTCCCTTTGAGAGTGACCCTAACGGAGGTGGGGTGTTTCACTTGGTATCAGAGCATAGGTTTACCGGATAAGATAAAAAGTTTTGAAAAATTATTTTCAAAAGAAAATTTAAAGAAGCATTTTTAAAGATAAAATATTATTTTATTTTAAAGGCAAAGTCCCCCCAAAGCTATAGGTACTATCTCTTATCCTTCATTTTGAATCTATCCTTTTTGTTTCATCATGTCCAAAGAACTTAACTTGCCAGAGGGTGTACCAATACCTGGTTGGTTTAGACGGTTCTTAGAAGCAAGGGCCAATTAGCCAGGTCCTACCGTTCCCCCTCCCCCAGCTGCGGGAAATCATCCAGCTGCAGCAGCACCTCTTCCTCCACCTCCTCCACGGGGAAATATTTTTGCTAAGATATGTAAAGATTTTAAAGCTATGGGAGGAAAGGACTTTCATGGAACTGAGTCCTTCGTGGCAGCTAGGAATTGGCTAAAGGAAACCGAGGACTTATTCGTCATCTTTGAGGTAGAAGATAGGCAGAAGGTACAACTGGCAGTGTGGCTACTAAAAGCTGAGGCTTCCTACTGGTGGGAAGTCACTAATGCAGAAAGACCAGTGGAAACATGGGAGGACTTTAGGGCAAGGTTTGAGGCTAAATTTTTCTCAGAAGCAGAAAGGAGTCTTCAGTTGGAAAAATTCTTATTTCTTAAGCAAGGGAATATGACAGTCAAAGAGTATGTTAATCAGTTCGATCAGCTGGCTAGGTTCGGACTGGACCTAGTCAACACTCCACACAAGAAGGCTCTCCGCTTTGTCAAAGGATTGAATGAGCCATTACACAGTTTGGCCATGACCCATATACCCATGGGAGCTACGTATGAAAGGTTGGTGCACATGGCATTGCTGAATGAAGAGGATAAGGGCAAGAAGGAGACAAAGGCAGAAAACTCTCAAGGGAAGAAAGAGGGTTTGCAACCTAAGAAGACAGACTTTAAGAAGGGCGGGAAAGACAACAAAGAGAAAAGGAAGTGTAATTTCTGTGGCAAAGTGGGGCACTTAGTGAAAGATTGCCGGAAAAAGAAGGCCAAGATGAATGGCGGGTGCTTTTCTTTCGGTGAGACAGGTCACATGGCTAAGGATTGCCCGAAGAAACGAGGACAGGGGCAGAGGGCTGGATCCACCTCAGGGGCACAGGTTCATGTGCTAGAAGCGCCACCTCTGCAACAGCGAGGTATAAATACTTCTGTAGAAAGTGTAGTTTATCTTTATGATCACCCCGTTCGCACTTTATTTGATTCTGGCGCATCACACTCCTTTATCTCGTCTGCTTTAGTAGAATATCTGCACCTAGAAACAAGTATGGTAGAGGACCCCTTAATTGTTTCAAACCCAATTGGGGGCACAGCTCATTTGTCTATGATCTGTGTGGGATTGAAAATTTCTATTCTAAGCGTAGAATTTAGATGTAGTGCCTTTGTTTTGGGCTTCTCGGGATATGGTTTGATTTTGGGCATGGATTGGCTATCCAGTAATGGTGCCGTCCTTGATTGTGAGAGAAGGGTGGTTAGGCTTCTGACCCAACTCGGTAACACTCTGGAAATTACTTGTAATCCTTCGTATGCGGTTATGCTTAGTTATCTTGAATCGCTAGAAGCCTCTGTTGAAAGTTTGCAATCGGTTAGAGTGGTCCAGGAATATCCGGATGTCTTCGAAGAGGTGAAGGGCTTGCCTCCGAAGCGGGAGATAGACTTCCGCATATATCTTGTAGATAATGCAAAGCCCGTTGTGTTTCCCGTTAGACACATGGCTCCACGGGAAAGGAAAGAGCTCAGTAAACAGATTAAAGAGCTTCTAGAGAAGGGGTTCATTAGAAGGAGCATTTCAGAATGGGGCGCTCCAGTGGTGTTCGCTACAAAGGCGGATGGTTCACTCCGTCTATGTGTTGACTATAGGGAGCTCAACAAGCTAACGAAAAAGAATAGGCACCCTCTCCCCAGAATTGACGATCTGTTTGATCAGCTTGTAGGAGCGTCTGTTTTCTCCCAACTCGATTTAGCGACCGGTTTTCATCAGCTAAGGGTGGCTGAAGATAGTATCGATAAGACAGCATTCAGAACCCCAGACGGCTTCTTTGAATGGCTCGTCATGCCTTTTGGCTTGAAAAACACACCCGCTTACTTCGTGGACTTGATGAGTAGGGTGTTCATGGATTTCCTCAATAAGTTCGTAGTGGTCTTCGTAGACGATATCCTTATCTTCTCAAAGAGTGAAGAGGAACAAGCTCAGCACTTAAGGGCAATCATGGAAACTCTGCGAGTCCATCAGCTAAAAGCCAAATTCTCCAAGTGCCACTTTTGGAGAGAGGAAGTGAGGTTTCTTGGGCACATAGTATCCAAGGAAGGGTTAGCTGTGGACCCTGCTAAGGTAGTAGCGGTACAGGATTGGAAGACACCAAAGAACGCAACAGAAGTCCGAAGCTTTCTCGGGCTAGCAGGCTTCTATCAGAAATTCATCAGAGACTTTGCAAAAATATCAGCTCTGCTCACAAGGCTGACAAAGAAGAATCTAGTGTTCAATTAGGACTTGGATTGCGAGTTTGCTTTCCAACGACCGAAAAGGGCTCTTACAACAACCCCAGTTTTGACGTTGCCAGATGGAAGCAAGATGTTCACAGTTTATACAGATGCATGTGGGACAGGGCTAGGCGCTGTCTTAATGCAAGAAGGAAGGGTAGTAGCTTATGGTGGAAGGCAGTTGAAAGTGCATGAAAAGAACTATCCGACCCAGGATCTTGAGTTAGCCGCCATCGTCTTTGCACTCAAGTCTTGGCGACACTATCTCCTAGGTGAGAAGTTCGAACTTTACACTGACCATAAATCGTTGAAATATCTTTTCTTGCAGAAAGATCTTAACTTGAGGCAACAGAGATGGATGGAGTTTCTTGCCTCGTACGATTTCGAGATCTCCTACACTCCGGGCAAAGGCAACGTAGTGGCAGACGCGTTGAGCCGAAAGAAACTAACCCTAAGCCCATTGTTTGTTGAAAGACAAAGCCTAGAGTTTATAGCCAGCTTTGACTTTAGGCCCTCCTCCGATTTTGTACCAGGCTTGCTAGCATCTCTCGAAGTACGCCCGACTTTAGTGGACTCAATAGGGACAGCACAACGCGAAGACCCTCAGCTTGTGGAGACGATTGATAGGCTAATTAGGGGTGAGACTTCAAGTCACCTCAACAGATACTCCATCGACGATAAGGGTTGGCTAAGGCGAGACGGAAGACTATGCGTCCTACAGACAAGGGATTTAGTAAAGAAGGTTCTCGAGGAAGCACACCACTCCAAGATGACGATACATCCGGGCAGAGATAAAATGTACAAGGACATAAAGAGAACTTTCTTTTGGAATGGCATGAAGAAGGACATGGCTGATTTCGTTTCTAAGTGTATGGTGTGCCAACAGGTTAAGGCGGAATAGAAAAAGCCTGGCGGTCTGCTCCATCCTCTAGAGGTCCCGCAGTGGAAGTGGGATAGCATCTCAATGGACTTCATTGATGAGCTGCCTAGGTCTAGGAGAGGCAACACTAGCATTTGGGTAATAGTGGATAGGCTTACTAAAAGCGCCCACTTTTTACCTGTCAAAAGTAAAAGAACTGCCTCATCCCTAGCATCTCTTTACCTCAAGGAAATTGTTCGACTCCATGGAATACCATCCAGCATTGTTAGTGACCAAAACCCTATCTTCACAAGTGAGTTTTGGCGGAGTCTGCAAGAAGCGGTAGGCACACAGTTATGCTTGAGCATAGCCTATCATCCCCAAACCGACGGCCAAACAGAAAGAGTGAACAGAGTTTTGGAGGACCTTTTAAGACTATGCGTCCTTGACTTCGGAGGGACGTGGGAAGACCATCTTCCTTTGGTGGAATTTGCCTACAACAACAGCTACCAAGCAACCATCGGAATGGCGCCCTTCGAAGCTTTATATGGAAGACCGTGTCGATCACCCACTTGTTGGTGGGAGTCTACTGATAAGCTCATACTTGGACCAGATATGATCCAAGAGACTTCAGAGAAAGTAGACTTAATACGAAGAAGGATGAAACGGCCCAAGACAGACAAAAGTCCTACGCCGACAAGAGGAGGACCGACCTTGAATTTGAGGTTGGGGACAGAGTTTTTCTTAAGGTATCTCCGCTAAGGAACGTTGTTCGTTTTGGAACCACAGGAAAGCTTGCACCAAGGTTCGTAGGGCCATTTCCTATCACCGAGAAAATTGGGAAAATGGCCTATAGATTAGAGCTACCCGAAAAATTGGCCGGAGTTCACAACGTCTTTCACGTTTCACATCTCCGAAAATGTCTACATGATTCTGCTGAAGTGGTAGAGCCAAATATCCTAGAAGAAGCTGAAGTGGAACGCGAAGCGACCGTGAGGAAAGTTCCAACCCGCATATTAGAAACGGAAGTGAAGAAGCTACGCAACCACGAAGTCAAGCTCGTCAAAGTTCGGTGGAGCAATGCCGATGGAGACGCAACTTGGGAAACTGAAGCTAGAATATGCGCAGCCTACCCTTTTCTTTTCGAGGGTACATCTTTGATCTTTCTTTTTCCTTAAGTTGCGCTTTTATCTATCTTTTTAGGTATATCTCCTCGACCTTATCTTTTAGGAAGAAACCCTTTGGATGAAAACATGTAATTGAAACATGTTATGGATGATGGTTGCAAGTGGTTGCAAGTGATTGCTAGTGGTTGCTCGTGGTTGCATATACACACACAATCTAGGTTTTTGATCGGCTCGGTCACTTCATATTGCATATGCATAAATGTATTTATATTCGTATATGGATGAAGTTTAATGTGTTGTCATATGGATGTTGCATTTGTATGAATGATTGTGCACTCATGTAGAATCATGAATAGGAAAATTTGCATACATAATGGATTCACGACACTTACATAATTTGCATTAAGGAGGTCAACTGAATCAGTAGGCCGCCTGATTTTGCATTAGATAAGTACATGTATACACACTTCACATATGATCATGAAGCATTAGAAGCCTTTTAAGGACAATGGATGCTCGTGTTTGATGGGTGAATAGATGGATGTTTGGATGTTAGGACATACATTCTTCCTGAACTTGAAGATTTCGGGGACGAAATCCTTTTAACTGGGGGAGAATGTAACACCCCGTGTATTCAATAATAGTGAAATTCACAAATTAAAGTATAACTAATTTCAAATCAAAGAATTAAGGGAAACGGGATACGCCATTGCGTTCGTCTCGGAATTCTGCTTGAGATAGAGTCCGATTTTGCGTAAAATGGACTCCGTATGAAGAAGATATGGCCTCCGGAAGTTTCAGAATTCAATTTAAAATACAAAACAGCTCAGAAAAACCAATTCAAAATTCAAAATCAGGCCGAATTGGCCAGGGCAGGAATTTTCTTGCCCAAGGCACCCAGATCGACTTGGTAGTCGACCTGGGGCTACCCAGGTCGACTGGGCAGTCGACTTGGGTCACCCGTGTCGACTGCCAAGTCGACACGGTGTCGACTGGCGTGTCGACCTGGCCCCTGAGCCAGGTCGAACCCAGCCCCCTGGCTGGCCTGGTCTGTGTTCGGTCAATTTTCTGAGCCTTGCCTTGTCACTAGGGCTAGGTGTCAGCTCCTGGTTGGTCTCTCCTTCAAACGAACGACTATTATTAAACCAAGCTCCATCGACGGTCTAAATCAACTCACAAACTCTATAAAAAGGACCTAAGACTCACCCTAATTCACACAAACAAAATTGGAGATGAGACCGTCATGCTGCTGAGGAGAGACTAGGGATAGCCGTCAGAAATTGAGAGGCAATTAGGAGATAATTCGAAAGCTTAAGCAACGTCAATAAAATCAAAACAACGCCTACAACAAAGGATATCATCTCCGAATTCAGAATTCAGATTCCTGAATTGAAGATTCGTCATACGTTGTAAGTAGAGTGCTATTCCGATGTGAATAAATAATTGTGTTTTGATTTGTGTAAAGTGAGAAATGGAATTGTGGCAATAATAATCTATATTTTTATGTTATTTTGATTCTAAACGATTTGGAAATGTTATGGTATACGATTGGATATTTGCAAGTATGTGATTTATGTTGGAAGTTAACAACCATGTGTTGTGGTATTTTATTTGGGATTCATACAAGTACATGATTCATGTTAACAACCATATGTTGTGGTATTTTATTTGGGATTCATACAAGTACATGATTCATGTTAACAACCATATGTTGTGGTATTTTATTTGGGATTCATACAAGTACATGATTCATGTTAACAACCCTATGTTGTGGTATTTTATTTGGGATTCATGCAAGTGTATGATTCATGTTAACAACCATATGTTGTGGTATTTTATTTGGGATTCATGCAAGTATATGATTCACTATTATGCCAATATGACGTACATACTTTTATGATCACTTTTAGTGTGTAATTGGACTCGACTAAGTACTATGGTTTATATGAATCTATGTTGGAATTGGCAAATCATGCTTTTGTATTAGAAACAAAAGTAAGCATTTTTATGAACATGACTAAACTATGTTTGGTGTTATGCCTAGTTGAAAACATGTTTTAGGCCTATGTTGTTATCAAAATCATATGGAGATATAAGTGACACGTAATTAAGTTGGATTTACATTCTAATTGCAAGTTTACATGAATAGACATAAAAACCATGATTTCATGTTTAGGTATGTTTATGTCATGATTATATGAATAGAATGATTCATGTTTAGGTATTGTTTATGCCATGATTATATGTTATTACAATGCAAGTTCACATGTGCCTAATTCATGTTAATTGCAGTGTTGCAAGTTCATGCGTTCACACTCCCCTTTTTATGTTACCTTATAAACACCATGTTATAAGCCTCCCCTTTTCATATGGCTAAGTTGGGTTTAAATGTTAAACCCAACATATCTTATATTGTAGCGAATGTGTAAAACAGGGGTAATGACGTTTGGGTTAAAATATAGAATATATGTGTTGGCATGTTTGACGCATGCCAACAACCTTGAAAAACAATTAAGTGGCATAAATAAATTTTACCCAATAATGACGAATTTGAATAATGGGCCGCAAATATTTACATATAAAAAGGAAAGAGACAAAATATGTAAATTTAGAAAATACGATGTGTTTAACCCGAGGTTGGATTGAGTTGTGATGTAAACCTGCCCGGAACCGCCCGACTGTCCAGTAGTCACAACAATACCTATCCAATGTGGGTGGTTAAACACGGAGCCCAATAAAGACCCGAGGTTAGACTGAGTTGTGGCGTAAGACTGCCCGGACCCAACCGGCAACAGGCATCCACAACAATACCTATCTAATGTGAGAGGTCAAGGCTTTAATAAGACAATTGAGGCTGAGTCGGGATTGATAGGATTAAGTAAATTGAATTAATACATAATCGAAATGGAACATGCTAAACTATACAGACTGATTTGGGGTTAGGTTTACAAAACACTTAACCAACTTAGCATGTTGGCTAGAAATAGAAAACCTAGTAGCGGGGGACCCTTTTCACCAGTAACCCTACAAGGTGTATCAGGATACCCTGAACTAGGCAGGGTGGGGCACGATTACTGGGTTGACTGTAAGAGGTCAAATCGACGGCGGTGGTGCAGCAGTGTAGGTTCTAACGGGGTGCGGGTGTGCACACACTCCAGCGCAGAAAAATAAGGCACTGGGCACCAGTAGCATACCTGTGCATTCTAGGATTGTGTCGGGCCGCCACCATGGGACTTGATCACCCCATGGTGGGACCAGCATAGGTAACTACAACAACTGGGGCCGTAAGACACATGTAACTATGCGAGTAGGAGCCGATCATCAGAAATGGATCACTTCACCCTAATTATGGGGTGCCTGTTGGGAACTAGTTTATATGGGTACAGAGATTAATATGGGGTACGATAGTGTATTTGAACCTAGACAACTTAACCTAGTTTATGGTGCTTTCTCATTTCCAGTTTATACTTATCATACCCAGTTCTTTATTCATAGACTGAATAGTCCTAGACTTACTCAGGCTTTATGTCTGACTCTACTTTTCTTTCGTTCCCCCCCCCCCCACCCTAGGTCCACAGGGAGGGAATACCGCAGCTTGACCAGCTTTCACATCCAGCTTGAAGAGAAAGAATGTATTGCTTGGATCTTTTTCGTTTTGGAATATGGCTTTGGACAGCAATTATGGGACTTATGCAGTTTATTTATGTTTTCTTTATGCTTCTTTAAATAATGTAATCATGACAGTTATGAAGATGTTATGTTTTTGGAAGTATTGTAAAACAAATTATGACATGGTTTGTGTAACACGTATTTTGTTGAAATAAAAGTTGTTGATGTTTTCCGCTGTTCAAAAATATGTGTTCTTATATCTGTCTTGTATATCTGTGACTTATACTTATAAACCTCCACCAAAATTAGGGCATTCCCTTTGAGAGTGACCCTAACGGAGGTGGGGTGTTTCAATAAGTGCAACACTAACATACACACGCATCATTTCAATTCATTAGTCACTAACCGTCAATCAGTAAGAGAACGATTTCCCAAATATTAACCCCGAAGGCCGAAACCAACATCAGATCAACACCCAGAAAACCATTCGACTTAGCCAACCTTCAGTTGGTATCTAAATTTCACATCCATATCGTTTATAATATTTTATAACGATTTATCGCTATTTTTATTTATTTTAAAATAGCCAATTTATTAAAAACGACGCTTCGGGCCATACCGCGGCCGTGGCGCTGTTTTTCTTTAGATTTGATTTACATATATCTGAAAATCTAACCGTTGGATCTTCATAAAATTTACATCATTAGAAAGATCTTTTCAAAACGAATCCAACGGCTCTAGTTTCGGGAAATTCCGACGGTCGGATCTCCCGGTATAATCGTTTGAAGTTTCGATTTCAAAATACGAACTGCAGCGTCGTTATTCGATTTAATATAATTATATTTATATATATATATATAAATATAATCGATTCTGGCGCTATTTTTCTTTAGATTCGAATTAAACATTCCAGACAATCCAACCGTTGGATTTTTACAAAGTTGGTGCCGTTGGAAAGATAATTCCAAAGCGAACCCAACGGTTGCGGTTTCGGGAAAATCCAATGGTCGGATCTCCCGCACTAATCGTTTGAAATCACGGTTTCAAAATACGAACTGCAGCTTCGTTATTCGATATATTTTACTTCCATTTATTTATATATATATATATATATCGATTCTTCGATTTCAAAACTATATTCTTTTCATATATTTGATGAAAATGATATTTTTATCTAACTGTCTTCTATTTCAGCACTTCACCATTTTTAACAATTCATTTATATAATAAAAATGTGATTTTTAATGTAAAACGATTTATTTGAAAACACGACTATTTTATATAGTTAATATAGGTGAAAAAAATATGATTTTTATTATAAAACAATTTATTTCAAAACAAGATTATTTTATATAGTTAATATAGGTGAAAAAATAGGATTTTTATTATAAAACAATTTATTTCAAAACAGGATTATTTTATATAGTTAATATAGGTGATAAAAATAGGATTTTTATTATAAAACAATTTATTATAAAAATAGGATTTTTATTATAAAACAATTTATTTCAAAACATGAATACCATTGAATACATGAATTTCAATTCAACGAATGAATTTTGATTCAACACATTAAGGTTTTCTATAGTTTATATATATAGATAAAAATGTGATTTTTATATTTAAAACACGAATACCATTCAACACATGAATTTCAATTCAACGAATGAATTTCAATTCAACGAATGAATTTCAATTCAACGAATGAATTTCAATTCAACACATGAAGGTTTTCTATAGTTTGTATATATCGATAAAAAGGTGATTTTTATATTTAAAACACGAATACCATTCAACACATGAATTTTAATTCAACGAATGAATCTCGATTCAACACATGAAGGTTTTCTATAGTTTATATATATCGATAAAAAGGTGATTTTTATATTTAAAACACGAATACCATTCAACACATGAATTTTAATTCAACGAATGAATCTCGATTCAATACATGAAGGTTTTCTATAGTTTATATATATCGATAAAAAGGTGATTTTTATATTTAAAACACGAATACCATTCAACACATGAATTTCAATTCAATGAATGAATTTCGATTCAACACATGAAGGTTTTCTATTCAACGAATAAATATAGTTTCAACAAATGAAAATAATTCTAACACATGAATATTATTCAAAATTTCGGCAGCATAACGGCAGGGTAGTTAAAATTGGGACCGTCCCTAGTACGGCTCCTCGCTCTACCTTAAAACCTCGCGGTTTTTGACAATGGGGAATCATGCATCTAGTTCGCACGCAGGCGGCATGTATATTTATTTCATTTCCACAAACTAATCCTATGTGGTTTCAACCAAATATTTCTCAACCACAAACGGGTATTTTTCAACCACAAACAATTCCAATCAACCATTCGCTATCAATCAATTTTCACACCAATCACAACCAATAAATATCGTCCATGGTTTGTGGACGAGGGGCGTATATATATATATATATTTATATATAAGCATTTCACTTCTATTTCAACACATATAATTTTTACAACACATATATAACTTATACATCAAACGTACAACTTATACAACGCTTATACAAGAGGTGTACAACGCTTATACAAGTCATACATCGACTATGTCATTTATACAACGTCGTTTTCCATATCGTTTATAGTTTAGAAATCTCACCTTGGGTTCCACTCCACCAAAAATAGCAGAAGGCTCAGAAAAATATGCGGTCTCTTCTAGAAGGTAGAAGATGTCCACATGACTCCACTGTCTCATGTTTCACTGAATTTCGTCAATACGCGAAAAAGATATGATTTTTCAAAGTTTGCAACGGTTTAAAGGTGTTAAAACAGTTGAAAATAAAACAAGCCGTACCTTCCAGAAATCGTTCAAAACTAGGTTTTGAATTTGCGATCAAACGGAGTAATGGTTTCACGGTCGGGTTGCGCGAGGTCGAAGGGGGAGGTGGGGCGCTAGTTCGCCGAAGGTGGGCCCCAGCTCGGTGGCGGCAGGCGCGAGAAACAGCGGTGGAAACCTCCGAACTTTGGAGGCGCGATTCTCCCTCCACACTCAACGAAAATTATCAAATCTTATATGGATGTGAAGATCATGCGAAGTACTACAAAAACCATAACTGTGGTGGTGGATTTCATTGAGCGAATTAGAAGAAAAAGAGGAGAGAAGGTAAGAAGCAATATCCGTCGTGCGCTCTGATGGGTTATGGGAAAGAGAAAGTGATGTGGACCAATAAGGATTTTTTTATATTTATAAATTTTTAAAATCCAAAAATACCCCTCTTCACGTACTAACACCAATCCAAACCCAACGACTGTCGTCCCTAGCGTTTTACCCCTATTCTGAACACAATGGGATAAGTTTCGTAGGCCCATTCGACTGTTTCAGTCAGTTTTCCTTCAAATTAAAATTTGTAACATTTAATATTCGATCTGAACGTACATTTCAATTTGCCAGGGCCACAAACTGATTCGAAAAATTCCAAAAAAATAAATCTAGCTATGTTTTGACGATACGGTCCCAACAAAACTAGTTTCGCCGAATTCTGAGACCGTTTGCAAAAAGGCCCATTTCTGGCCGATCAAATTTAAATGTAATTGACCAAAACACGTTTTCCTTTTCCACGCTCACATACTAGCTTCAAAAATTATGAAATTTGAAACCTAGCAATAACTTCACATCCCGGATCCAACAAAAGTGGTTTCGTCGAATTCCGAGGTCGTATGCAAAATGGCCAATTTCACGGGCTGTATAAATTCCATAGCGACCTTTCTGAAAATTCATTTGGCCATAACTTTTTCATCCCGCTATGAAAGTTCGATTTTTAAGATTCGTTAGAAATATATTCACTAACAGATTTAAATATTTTTGGTTTCACTCAAATTCGTTTTGTTTTGCACCCGGTACAGTCCGACAAAGTTTGAATTCAATATTTGAAACTTCAGCGCCATTTCAGGCCTTGTTTATAATTAGAATTAATTATATTCGTTTTCAAATGTCGATTCACTCTTACTTTTCATTGCAATTATTTAAAATATTTATTTTAAATATTTAAAATCCACTATTTTAGCCAATTTAAAAATTTTAAATTGGTTCAGATTTTCCGGGTCGTTACACCTCATCCCCATTCGCCTGAAATGTCGTGCCCCCAGACCCCGTCCTCCGCCTGGAAAACCGACATGAACGGAAACCGTTCAACCCCAGGTTACCATCGCCTCAGGCCACCTGACACCGCCTAACCACCACCAATCGAAGCTTCTCGCCACTGCGCTTCTATCACCATCAGCCTCTTCGTCTGATTTGACCTCCGCCTCCCTGAAATCCCCCAAATTCGTCCGCTACCTTGAAACAAAACCCAAAAATGACAATCTCCGTTCAACTCCTTTTCACGGCCACCACAGGCACTTTCAGACCGTCGACCCAAAGGTGAAAATCACCAACTCTTCATCCTCTACAAGATTGGCTTTGGCCCTAGTATCAATCGACACTCCAAAACGCCACAAAACCCAAAAGAACGAAACTAGTTTTCGACGGAAATTGGTGATTTCCAGTCAACTCCGACGACCGTTGGTCCTGGAATTTTTGGTGAAGGTTGGCCTTGACTGGATCTACATCTTTGCTTCAGGACTCCCTTACAGATTCATCTTAGATTTGGAAATATAAATTGTTTTGTAAATGAGGACTTATTTGCAAATTTGTTTGCTTTGGTATGAAGGAGATGAGTTTAGGCTGAAATTTTAGGTGTATATATAATTAGAAATAATATATTTTAAGTTGATGTGACGTGTGATGATGACTAACGATATTTATTTCGTGTCTATCGCAATTTCGAACATCGTTTATTCGCTCCTGCGCTCACATACAAACTCTGTTCACAACGGAAATTGGCGTCATAGTATTACTTGACGTTACGATCCTAATGAAACTTGTTTCGTCGAATTCCGAGTCCGTTTGCTCAAACGGCGCTCGTTCACGTCCAAACGGTCTTTTTTATTTGCATTTAATTTTGCCATGCTCACAGAATAACCCCGATTTACATGCAACTTGAAAATCTAGCAATAATTTGTTGTTACGGTCCCAACAAAATTTGTTTCGTCGAAAATGGAGGTCGTTTGAATAAAATCCTTTTTGAAAGGCCCAATTTGAATTAAAATAAATCAATTTTAAAATACTTTAATATAATTAAAATAAAATATTGTAGTTGGCCATATACGACCAGAATTTGATATAGATTCAATATAAAATAACTCGGGTTGAAATCCAAGTCAATTCGATATTTAAAATATTTAAAAACCCTTTTATTTATAAAATAAATAAATATAATATATAAGGAAATTCCATGGCGACCTTTCCAAAATTTGATTTGGACATAACATAAAATCTACACTATAAAAATTCGATTTTTCTCTTCCATTGGAAAGATATCGCCAAATAGATTCCAACGTTTCTTATTTCGAGAAAATCCGACTTATTTTGGGCCCTATACAGCCAATTGAAGTTCAAAACGCAAAATTACGAACTACCGCGCCGCTGCAGCTCGATTTATAATTAAATTATAAACTATATATATTCAGTCGTCGTCAACTAACCGAAATCGCCAATATAATTCAACATAACCAGTATGGAACTATTTCAAACTGCCCGTTCACACTATATTGCCAATACACCATTTTCTAACAGTTTGGAAAAAATATATTATTTAATTATTTATTTAAATAATATTTTCAAAGAAAATCAATAAATTCAATTATTTAAATCAAATCCAATATTTTAAATAATAAAATAAATTAAATAATTACCAGAAAAATACGGGTCGTTACATTCCTTCCCCCTTAAAATAATTTCGTCCTCGAAATTGCTAAGGTAGGAAAATACTGCAAACCCATTTCTTTGACAAAAATATTTAATTAAAACTCAGTTTCTATTTTCAAAATAACCCAACTGGTTTTTTTTTAAAACAATTTATTTCAAATAACGAAATTTTCCAAAAATTTCTAAAATATTCTAACACCTTAAATTCTGGAAAAAATTTGGTAGAGTCTCCCCTGTACGGAGGGACATCTGCAATATCGCAGGTTTAAGAAATATCTATACATCGACCAACACGGTTGGAAAAATCCAAAATCCAAACTCAAACCCCAAACAAAACCAAAATTTTGGATTTTGCGTTGGCGTACCTTTTTGCGAGCGTTATTATTCGATAAGCGATAAATATACTCTTGCTTGTTTGATTAATATGCCAAACTGGATTCGAATTACTCCAGAATTCTCTTGGATTAACTCCATACCTATTCTCAACTTCAATGAAATTCATTAGTTCTTAAAACCATGTCAGTCATAACAAAATACCCATTTCATCATATCATCCATTCCAACGAACTGGTAATAATCATACCATTTTATTCAATTTTGATGGATTTAATTATAAACAAGTCTTAACAATCCATTATTTACTTAAATATCCATTCAGTTTTATTAATCTTGGATTAACTTATTGAACTTATTTATTTCCGATTGGTTTTCAATCAACTGTTGGCGAATTCCATACAAACCATCCAATATATAACAAACAACCAAGGCATACCAAACCAACCAAACCATTTTGATTCACATAAGTACTTTCTCATTCGCTTTTACTTAGGTTTCACATCAATTGAGTTGTATTAGATTAATTTCCATCCAATCATCTTGTATTCGATTTCACAAGTGAAATCTCTTTTCCAGTTCAATATTCCAATTTGGATTCTTATTCAAGTTATTCAAACAATTCCATATTATAATCATTGGATAAAAATATATTTATATATAATATAATCCGGGCAAAACTATATAAAAATAATTTTATAAGAAATTACAAATACGCGCTCTTATATATACACTCAATCTAGGGTATTTCTAACCCCATCTCCATTGAGTTTACCACAGAGCCAAGGTTATCACTAAACCAATAGCTCTGATACCAACTGTAACGGCCCGAAAAAGTATCGACACTCGAATTTTCAACAATAATACATAATCCCATATTACTTGTCAAAAATCCAAGTATCGAACCCCAGACTGTTAATAGAAAGAAGTTAGAGGATGGGAAGTAGAAAGAAAGAAGTGTTAGAATAGAAGAAAGAAGAAGAACACATCAGAATCTCACAGCAGAATGAATAAATATAATATAACAAATCTCTTTATAAAGAACAGTATATATACACATACCATTTATCAGAGTACACATACATCAATCACAGCGGAAATAACTTTGTATAACTAACGGTGAAGCCTCCTGGAACTCCAAGCGAAACCTAACCTGTGAATATACTCGGTATGACCCGAGCACATTTGAGGAAAAGCAAAATACACCGAGTCAGTCTGGAATACTATCAGTGATAAATTCACAGCACAAACACTTGCTTAACTTTGGAAAAATCCTTTTGAAGTAAAAGGATAATAGTAAGACCAGTCCACCCATAAACACGGACGGTTTTTACCTTACTATAACCCAAAACTATTTTTTAAACAATAGCTTTTCTGATATTATAATAATGTCTATCAAGCCACAAATAAATATCAAACTAGCAGAACGCTTGCATCTCACGCTCTACATATATAGTATACAATCAAAACCGCAGGTGCTTATTAGAGATTGGATTCCAACTATGACAAGGTATGGGATCACCTTCCGATAGTGTATCTCTAGAGGCGAATACACTGGGTCCAACAAGAACATCTTGCAACCCGGCCCACACATGACCGACCACTCATTTCGCTTGAGTGTATCGAATGTATATCACCAACAGTTGGGCTCAAACCACTGTTTCCCGAAAAGTGACAGCATCGATAGATTAAAGAAGCAGGAATTTCTCTAGATAGGTGATTATACACCCTAATGGGAGCGACCCACATAGCCATGCTGCCTGCCCGATTTTTGTCATTCACCGGTTGATGAGGCTTGAGGCTACGCTTTATCCTCGCATCAGATTTACTTTGAATGCCACATTGTCAGATCCATCAAATCGCTAACTGACGTCTACAACAATACACTACATTTCAGCTAAAAGATGTTTCCTTCTCCGTTTCCACTCTTGGTACGGTTGAAGAAATCAAGGTACGTGACCTCTTTGGAAATACTATGTCAGACATCCGTCCATACAAGTCATCCAGGAACAGGATGAACCGAAGGTACTCTCCTACCGCATCCTATATAGGAGTCACCCCAAGAATCAGTAGCGAGAAGTCCTTGCAATCCGAAGATTTCAATCACGACAGAATCACAAGTCATCATAACTCTGGTAGCTAGCCAGAGGAATTTAACAAGTAGTTCTTCCGCTCATGAAGATCAACGGTCTTCTATCCTCCATCTCGACCATCTTCTGATTTTTCACGCTACGTATTTGCTGGGCCGAATGGTTTTGAATATGAATTCGATCCCGGTCTTTCCGTTCCAACAATCGATAAAAAGCAGATTTTGATAGTCGGTTATTTAACTATCAAATCACGATAGTTTATCTAAGTGGATTGGCAGCTCAGGTCCTTATGTAATATATTTCATTGACTCTATTTCCTCGATGATGATTCCATGAATTTAATCTTATCAAAATCTCTTTTGGTTTCGTTACTTTGAAAACATTACTCGACCCTCTTTTATCAACCTCTCTTTTACTTTCTTTGTTTGGAAGTATTACCATTTATCAACATCTTTAAATTTCCTTTATAGTGGAAACCCTGTTTAATTTACTCAAAAACCTTTTTAATTTTCCTTTGATTTAAAATCCTTACTATAGTTCTAATTCCCCTTTCCATTTTATTTGGCGTATCGTTATATTTCTATCTAATCTAACAACATATGTTTTTTTACCAAAATCTTGCACTTATCACGATTAAAATATTTCACTTAACTCATTCCTCAAGTGTACGCTTATTCTTAAAATCATCTATTTGGTTAAAACCCTTTTTCTATACTTGTTTATATGATTTGAATCAAACTTCAAATCCTTTCTATACTAATTCAATTCCATAACTTAATTCCGTTAAAGGAAAGAAGTCAAATCCTAATTTATTGGATTTAAAGGTAGACATATTTTCTCTTAACTAAAACTAGCTTGGTATATCCATTTAAAAGGGTTATTTAAATAAAATGATAGATTCTGCGAATAACTCGATAATCACTTCTCTACCCATTACAAACAAATAGCATCTTTCGATAATAGCGATGCCATTCAAGTTGGGTTATTCTAATTACCTCTCAGACCTTGATCGACTGCGTTCTTATCTTAGGACGGATATAAGCTTGCAATTCCCAAATCTGATACATCATTTCCATTTCCAATTAGTCGGGATTCAAACATCATTTTTCTTTTATGTGAAACCCACTTGACCTGTTTATCCCACTTCCTCGATTAAGCAAACCCTTACTAACCTTTAACCAAATCTTATCGCCAGCCGTTTACCTCTTAGTTGGATTCAAATTAAAATCATTGCTTTCATTATCAATTAAAATGATAATTAACTATAACGTTGACTACACTAAAATAGTTGACTTTGTCATAACAATAAAAATGGTATAATTACCATTTTTGAAAGCTTATTCAAAAATAAGTAACTCTAATACCCATAACCAATTCAATAGTTATTTTCAATTATAGTTGATAGAAGATTAACTAACACCCTTCATTTAGTTCAACGAATATTCACAAAATTATTGCTTATACAAATTTAAATCGAATTAATCCCGTTGTCAAATTCACATTCAAACAGTTGATTTCTGTCAACTGTAACTACCAGTTAAGCTACTAACTAATTTCTATTCATTTCCTCTGCTTAAATTAATTAAATAACTTAATTAATTTAAAACATCGGTTAATTGTTTAATAAAAACCATTATCCCCTGCTACTAACCCGTTGGTTAGTTTCGACCACAGTTCATCGAATTCTTATTATCAAATATAAACAACCTCTATTGCATCATGATTATAAGTATATTTGTAAAACATTGTTTTTATTTGACTCATCTAAAATAACTTGAATTCTTTAATTTATTTAAATTAAATTTAAACTCTGTCAACTTTCTTATCAGTTAAACAACGTCATAAATCAATAGATTTAGACCATCACGGCCAACCACCAGACCAATATTGTCAATTGGTTACAATCACCACATGGATCACATCCATTCGATCATCAATATTCAGACAGGTTTCAGATGTCAATTTGGGGTTCAAACAGTTCATGTGTAAACAATATAAACATAAACAACACACATGATATTTTGAGGAATCCGGTCGGATCCCTCCAACCTGTCCTTCTTTGTATCACAGATAATTATAACATTATACTTTAAAAAATTTAACGACATCAATAAAATCAACCACTATTTAATCAACGATAAGCAACCAATGCAGATAATCAACCAATATATATATTGTTAATGGTATTATATGGATTTACCACATTATAGTAGTCCAGAGAAGTGTGAGAATTAACTCACCAGTCAATACGGTTGACGGTTGATGTGTTTGTTTTGAACGGACGTTTAAAATCACGTGAAATTCCAACTATCTCTGTTTGCAACCCAACCAGAGTGTACACGTTGTGCTCGTCGCCACGATCCTAACGTATCCCATTTCGCTGAAATCCATTAATGTATGCAAAAGTTATGGCCAATACAAGCTTTTATACATTTAGCGATTAATTTACTAAACTAAGAATAATTTAAATATATTTAAAAACTAAATTACCTTTTTGACGTTAAACCCAGTATTAGGAAATAATTAATCGCCACGTCAGCACAGAAGGACGCGTTTTCCCCAACTTCTGGCTCTCAAACCAGATCTCACGTTCATCCTCTTCAATCACGAAGGCAGCCGCTACATCCTTCGACTCCAATCACCCATCGCCGGCCACGATTGAGACCACTGGAGGTCACCTTGTCGCCACCAACGTGACCGCACCACCCTCATCCCCATTAGCCTGAAACAACGTGCCCCCAGACCCCGTCCTCCGCCTGGAAAACTGACATGAACGGAAACCGTTCAAACCCAGGTTACCATCGCCTCAGGCTACCTAACACCCCCTAACCACAACCAATCGAAGAGTCTCTCCACCACGCTTCTATCACCTTCAGCCTCTTCGTCTGATTTGACCTCCTCCTCCCTGAAATCCCCCAAATCCGTCCGCTACCTTGAAATAAAACCCAAAAATGACAATCTCCGTTCAACTCCTTTTCACGGCCACCACAGGCACTTTCAGACCATCGACCCAAAGGTGAAAATCACCAACTCTTCGTCCTCTAAAAGATTGGCTTTGGCCCTAGTATTAATCGACACTCCAAAACGCCACAAAACCCAAAAGAACAAAACTGGTTTTCGATGGAAATTGGTGATTTCCGGCCAACTCCGTCGACCGTTGGTCCTGGAATTTGTGGTGAAGGTCGGCCTCGACTGGTTCTACAAATTTGCTTCAGGACTCCCTTACTGATTCATCTTAGATTTGGAAATATAAATTTTTTTGTAAATGAGGACTTATTTGGAAATTTGTTTGCTTTGGTATGAAGGAGATGAGTTTAGGCTGAAATTTTAGGTGTATATATAATTAGAAATAATATATTTTAAGTTGATGTGACGTGTGATGATGACTAACGATATTTATTTCGTGTCTATCGCAATTTCGAACATCGTTTATTCGCTCCAGCGCTCACATACAAACTCTGTTCGCAACGAAAATTGACGTCATAGTATTACTTGACGTTACGGTCCTAATGAAACTTGTTTCGTCGAATTCCGAGTCTTTTTGCTCAAACGTCGCTCGTTCACGTCCAAATGGTCTGTTTTATTTGCATTTAATTTTGTCACGCTCACAGAATAACCACGATTTGCGTGCAACTTGAAAATCTAGCAATAATTTGTTGTTACGGTCCCAACAAAATTTGTTCCGTCGAAAACGGAGGTTGTTTGAATAAAGTCCCTTTTGAAAGGCCGGATTTGAATTAAAATAAATCAATTTTAAAAATACTTCAATATAATTAAAATAAAATATTGCAATTAGCCAAATACGACCAGAATTTGATATAGATTCAATATAGAATAACTCGGGTTGAAATCCAAGTCAATTCGATATTTAAAATATTTAAAATATTTAAAAACCCTTTTATTCATAAAATAAATAAATATAATATATAAGGAAATTCCATAGCGACCTTTCCAAAATTTGATTTGGACATAACATAAAATCTACACTATGAAAATTCGATTTTTCTCTTCCATTGGAAAGATATCGCCAAATCGATTCCAGTGTTTCTTGTTTCGAGAAAATCCGACTTATTTTGGGCCCTATACAGCCAATTGAAGTTCAAAACGTCAAATTACGAACTACCGCGCCGCTGCAGCTCGATTTAAAATTAAATTATAAACTATATATATTCAGTCGTCGTCAACTAACCGAAATCGCCAATATAATTCAATATAACCAGTATGGAACTATTTCAAACTGCCCGTTCACACTATATTGCCAACACACCATTTTCTGACAGTTTGGAAATAAAAATATTATTTAATTAAATAATATTTTCAAAGAAAATAAATAAATACAATTATTTAAATCAAATCCAATATTTCAAATAATAAAATAAATTAAATAATTACCAGAAAAATACGGGTCGTTACACAGAAACTGACCAAAACACGTTTTCTTTTGCCACTCTCACATATTAATTCCAAAAATTATGAAAACTGGAATCTTGCAATAATTTGACATTCCGGATCCAACCAAAGTGGTTTTGTCGAAAACGGAGGTCATTTGCAAAACGGCTATTTTTAAAGGCTATATATTATATTAAATTCCATAGCGACTATTCTTATTCAACTGACGATAACTTTTTATTCCCGCTATGAAATTTCAATTGTTCAGATTCTTTGGAAAGATATTTTTAAACAGATTTAAATATTTCTGGTTTCACAAAAATCTGATTTATTTTGAATCCTGTACATTCAATTGAAATTTGAAATCGAATTTTCAAACTACCGCACCATTTCAGACTCGTTTTATAATTAAAATAAATTTATTCATTTTAACTTCGATTAAAATAAAATTTTCGTCGTTATTATTTAAAATAAATTATTTTAAATATTCAAAATCCATTAAAATTTCTAAAATAAAAATTTTAAATTGGTTCCAAAATTCCGTTGTTACAAGGAAGGTGAAAAACGAAGTCAGGCCGCCTTTTATCTGAAACGATGCGAAGTAATTATAACATTATAATTAATTAATTAGAGATTAATTAGGAAGTTAATTAATTTTCTTTTTAAATCGTGGACAGGTTGGGAGGAATAGGAACGAAGACAAGCAAAACATTTGGGTCATATTTTCTTTCCTAACCGCAGTAGTAAGAAACGTAATAAGTTAATATATATAATTATATAATTATGTGTCAAGTTAAATTTAATTAAATCGTTAATATATAAACTTGTATAACTTTTACATGTGTTAACAGAATCCAATGAAACAACTTGCATTGGAACCGTACCGAAGAATAGAACTTTATGGAACTAATCTGGACAGAAATGGAGACAACAAGAATTTGCATTTAAATTAAATGACTATTTAATTTAACTGTAACCGAACCACTTCAACAAATCAAACCAAAGTGAGTATAACTCACTCAGTTTAACCCACTTGTATTTTATATAAGTCGGGATTTATTTTGTGTGCTATGGTAGGTAATTGTTTGTTGTGTGTTGAATGTTTATATATATATATATATATATATATATATGTTGGGTGAATTGGTTGATTTACCGTTGGTTTAATTTAAATGAAATCTAATCGTTATTTTAACGATTATTTCCAAACGAGGCAACTTACCTTGTTGGTTATGTTTATAATTATATAAATGTATTAAATTGAAAGATAAATGCTTGAATTGTTGTTATGAATTAATTGTTGAATATGATATCTGGTTATTGAATTGAAGGATATTATTTTGAGTTAACGTATTTGGATGTAGGAAAAACAGGTTGGAGGCATCCAACTGGATTTCTCAAATTTATTGTTTATTTTCATATTACAATTATATGAACTATTTAACCAATATAATTGGATGGTTGATTTGATTATTGATCGTTGAATATAAATTCAACGTTTGTTTCTTATTAACCAGTGGGCGGTATTGGTTGGGTAATTGGCAGCATACGACCTATAAATCAATCGTTTTATAAATACGGATTTACTGTTAGGTGAATCGACATAAATGAAGTTATAAATTTTATTATATAACTGAAGATAGATTTTTAAGTCTATTATTTTGAATGAAACTTATTTATAAGGAAATAAAAAATATTTTTTTTTTAATTTAAGTTCATTAATAATTATTAAATGATTTTTTAAAACAAATTCGAATAAGATTTATAAGCAAATGAGTATAAATCAACCTAAGGGTTAAGAGTGAGATTAATTGTTCCAACAGAAAATTTAATCGAATTATTTAAATTAACTATATTATTAATTAATTTAAAAGAATGACTAATTGGAATTGGTTAACGAGTTGACCATATTTTGAGTTGACTAAGTCAATTATTTTGTTAAAATTGGTTATTTGATTAATATGTTTTAATTAATCTAATGAAATAATTTAATGAACATTGGTTTTAATTTAGTAAGATACTTAAAAGATATTGTTTATTCAAGTTAATAAAGAATTTAATTACTTCTACAGTAGTTAATAATGAAGTAAATTATTATTTTAATTAATAAGGATTTAAGTGATTACTTTTTAAATGAATTTCATTTAAGTAAGTAATCGAGTTGAAATGAATCTAGTTAAATTTGAGAAGAGTTGATGATCGGATCTTTTGGTAAAGCCCAAATTTTAATAACAAAGTAATAAAAGAGATTTTTAACTGATGCGTTGGCTTAAATAAATGTTTTATTTAACATTTGAAGTAAATAAGAAGAAACCAAGATAGAAAGGGTTTTATATTAAACCCAAGTTTTATAAATAAGGTTTATAAAAGGGTGTGAGGCTAAAATGTTGATTTTAAGTTGGCATTACTTAATAATAGAATTAAGTGAAATGAATGAAAACTGAAATGAGATTTTCAAATTGAAAATGGATGATTGGATTAGAAGTGGAATAATATGGGTAGATAAGGAGTTAAGATAAGAAATTAAAGAATTAGAACCAAACTGGAGATTGGTTGAGTTGAGTGATTTTCTTAATCTGATGTTGATTTCAGTCATCGGGGTTGGTACTTAGGAAGTTATTCTCTTACCAATTTATGATCAGGGACTAATGAATATTGAAGAATAGAAATTCATAAACAAGTAAAGGAAATTAAAAAGAAGTCAAGAATATATAAATGATATTTCTAAAGTAAAAGAAATAAAAGGAGATTGGTGAAAATATAATGATATCTTTGAAGTAAAGAGATAAATTTTAGAATGAGTTTATTCCAAGTAAATAAGTGACGATTATTGTTTTTCAATTAATGAAACAAAAGTGATTTTGTAACGTTAATTTTGTGAATAATAATTTGAATTGATTTCCCAGTTACGGATAATAAATAATGTTGCAGCAAATATTTTGCAAATGATAGAAAATGGAAATTTAAGATGGTTGTAAGATTTTTTTCCAAAATATTTAAATGAAATGATTTTATGGATACTATTATATTACAATAAGAAGTAAATACCATGTTTAAAATATTGTAAGATTTTGAAGTTTTAATTAAAAGAGCCAAGCGACGATGCGTACTGAACCAGTGAATTGATTTTATTTTTATGGTTGCATGGTTGTTTATTTGATAGTTAAATAATCGATTGTCAAATCTGACCTATACGATTGTTGGTACATAAAGATCGGGATCGAATTATATTTGAAAACCATTCCGACCAGCAAATATGAAATTGAGAAGATATCATATGCTGATCAAGATGGAACAGTTGAAGACCATAGATCTTCATAAAATGGAAGGACTTTTTAAAATATATGGTTAACTCATATATATTTTTCAAAGTCTACTATATATTAGCTTAGCCTATAATTTATAACCAAAGATGTATTGTGGTTCTGTCGTGGTTTAAATCAAAGGATTTGCAAGGACTACTCGCTACTGATCTATAGGTTAATTTTTAGGATGTGGTTGGAGGGAGCCTTCTGTTCATCCTGTCCCTGGATGACTCGTATGGATGAATGTCTGACAAAATATTTCTTAAGAGTCATGTACATTGATTTCTACAAACGTATTCCTGTAGGTGGCCGAGAAGACACCTTCTCTTTGCATGAACACCTAGACTATTTTGTGGACGTTAATTAGTGATTTGATGGATCTGACAATGTGGCATTCAAAGTGAATGGTGATATGTTGTTCTAAAGGTAATGTTAATCTCAAGCCTCTTCAATCGTGAAATGACATAAATTGGGCAGACAACATGGCTAAGTGGGTCGCTCCCAATTAGGGTGTATTATCACCTATCTAGAGAAAATTCATTTCCTTTATTAATCTATCGATGATATCCCTTTTCAGGAAAACGGTGGGTAACTCCCAACTGTTGGTGATATACACTCGATACACTCAAGTGAAATGAGTGGTCGATCTTGTGTGGCTGGGTTGCAAGATGTTCTTATTGAACCCAGTGTATTCCCCTCTAGAAATAAACTATCGGAAGGTGGTTCAATATCTTGTCATAGTTGGAATCCAATCTCCAATAAGCGTCTGTGGTTTTGATTGCATACTGTGTATTTGGAGCGTGAGATGCAAGCATTCTGCTAGATTGTTATTTATTTGTGTTACACACTATTATAATATCAAAATAAGATATGATTTCAAAAATGTTTTGGGTTATCGTAAGTTAAAAACTATATGTATTTATGTGTGGATTGGTCTTACGATTATTCTTTTCTTCCGAAAGAAATGATTTGACTTTAAAAATCAATTTGGATGATACTTATAAATTTAGCGAGTTTTCTAACTCTGGTTCACCAGACTGATCCGATGTTTGAAATGTTCGGGTTAGACCGAGTTTTACAGGTTCAAGTTTGGATGTTGCGAGCTTCAGAAGACGTGCTGGAGGAGTTCAGACGTATTTAATATTATTCCATTGTGTGTTGTATATGACGACAGATTGTTATAACTGTCCAGATGTATTGACTGTAAGATGTACTTTGATGATTTTAATTTTTATTTCAAGCTCTTAATAAAGATTTATTTCTATATTATATTTTGTTCTGCTACGATATGAGACTTTGATTCTGATGTGTTGGTTCTTCTTCTTCTATTATAATATTTCTTTTCTCACCCTTTAATTTCTTTCTATTAACTATCTTGTGTATTCGATACATGAGCTTTTGGCAAGTAATACGGGGGTTTATGTATTATTGTCGAAATTCGAGCGTCGAATTCCCAAGGTTGTTATGGTGGTATTAGAGCATAAGGTTTAGTAATAACCTTGGCTCTGTGGCGTAACTCGATAGAGATGGGGTTAGTATTACCCTAGATTGAGTTTGAGCATATATATATATATATATATATATATATATATATATGAGAGCGCGTATTTGTATATTTTATATATAAATGTTTTGTATTGTGTTATTTGATTCGTTCAATTTTGAATTAGCAATGGATACAATATTGTTTTGTAAAGAGGGTAAATGAAATAATTTTGCCTAAATCATATTTTTGTATAAAAAGGAAATAACTTTATCAAAATATTGAGACGTTGGTGTGTTTAATTGATTTGAATGGAATTCAAATTGGATTAAAATTTGAAATGGCTTAATATAGCTGGAAGATTTCACATATGAAGTTTGTGAATGAGAATTTCAAAATGGGATTAAATGAATCAGAATTCAGATTTTGAAATGGAAGTAAACTAATATTAAAAATTAATTAGTTAATTGAATTTGGAAGTGGGACTTAACTTGGTGAAGCCAAGATAAATTTAAGAATGGATATTGGAATTAAATAAGATAAATTTGGAATTTGGGAATCGAATTGATAATAATTGAATGAGAATCAATTGGATATTATTTGACGGATATTTAAGTATGTAAAACCAAGTGAATGTAAACAAGTAAATATTAGTATTGAATATAAATTCAATTTGATGATTTGTTTGAGCTGATTGTGCATTGTTTGTTGATTGTGTGTTAGATTGGTTGAATATAATCCATCTATGGATTAATAAGAAGATGAATGAATTGAAATCTAAAGAGAATGAATTCTAGTATAATGAATTGGAATGGAATCACATATGAATTGAAACCAAATAATGCAACCCTGTATTTGGATATGAATGATGCTATATGTTTGATTTTGAAAATATGTATGGTTATACTTGTTAATCAGCGAATTATTATTGAATAATTACATGTAATTGTTACTTATATGTTGAATGGTGTTAAGTATAGGTACCAGGAGGCTTTGAGGATTAATTTTGGTTGCATAGATTGCACGTTAGCTGAGTAAGTATGCTCAATAATGCTTATACAAGGTACACCTATGCGAAAATATAAAATTTTGGTTTTTTGAATTTTGTTTTCCGACCATGTGGGTCGACGTATATATATTTGTTTCTGTGTTATCACAGAAGGTCCTCAGTGCAGAGGAGACTCTGCCGAATTTTTTCGAGAATTTAAGGTGTTATAAAATTTTCGATATTTTTGGAAATTTCTATTTACAATAATGAATTAGTTATTGATTAAAAATGAATTGGATTTTTGAAAGATAATGGGTTTGTAGCATTTCTTCTACCTTAGTAATTTCGGGGATGAAATTCTTTTAAAAGGGAGGAATGTAACATTCCGTATTTTTGATAGTTAAATATTTAATTTATTTTGTTATTTTTAATACTGATTTGGAGTTATAAATGCATTTATAATATATAATTCGTTTATATAACGAAGTTTGAACGTTAAGTTTACATTTAATTAAAAACGAGCTCGTAACGTCGCGGTAGTTCGTATATTGAATTTTGAACTGCAATTGAAAATACTGAATCCGTTTTAAGCCGGAATTCTTTGAAACGAGAATCATTCGAATCAATTTGATTATGGTTTTCTAATGAAAGAGAAAAATAAAGATTTCATATTATAGATTGTTAGTTATGTCTAATTAAAAAAATTCAAATAGTCGTTATAGAATTATTTACAAATTATAATGAATAATTTTATAAATTTAATTCGAAAGGAATTTATTGATAGCTTGAGATAACGATCGAATTAAGATGCGTAATGAATTCCGTTGAATTCGTAATGTTGTTTAGAGTCAGGTTAGATATATATAGTTCGTTATTTTTGAAGACTGATTATATTGGTGTCCAAAATAACGCTGTTTTCCATATAAAATATCATTTTGAAAAACGATCTCGGAATGTCGCGAAACTTGTGTCATTGAAACAATATTAGTTAGTTATTGTAGTATTTTGATTTTCATATCGATCGGATTTACCATTTGATCATGAGAATAGTATAAGCTTAGATTTTTAATCATTTTGTCGATTTAATTTGGAATTTAAGAATAACCAATATGCAAATAATCTCCGTTTTAAACTAAATTAATTTTATTGAATCTGTAGTGATTAATTTTTGTAGATTTTAAAATTTCAAGCTAATTGGATTTAGTCTGTGATCGTACGCAATTTAAACGCATGTTTACTCATGTGTGAATTATAAAGGGAATTTACAAACGATCTCGGAATTCGATGAAACATGTCCCATTATGTCCGGAATATTATTTTATGCTAGGATTACAAGTTTCATCTCGATTAGAGGTCGTATGTGGCTGTTTTGGAGTGTTACTTCATGGTGAAGTTTCCGTTTAATAATTTAATAATAAATCTACCCTTGTAAATACCCAACGCAATTCTCTAACCCTACTTTTAACCCATGTGTGGTCAAACAAAAGAATAGCCTCCACTTATAAAATTAACAGCCTTAAAGCTTCGATCTTCCTCCCCTCTTAACTCTTGATCCACTCATTTATTGAAATGCCCCACCCCGAGACCCACATTAACAAAGAGAATTACATGGTAATTCCGTCTACTAATGCGGAGAATAGGGCCGGTTAAGGGCGACCAACTATAACCTTGTCTCAACTATCTACTAAACACGCCGAAAAATGCTATACTATTATTATTTTCTCCCAAGTGGATCGAAGTATTCACTAAATACTTGAGACAAGCTATAGATGGCTATGGATCTATCAGAACAAAACACTATAACTAAATGAATATATCATCTCAGAACAGTAACAAATACATATACATATATATATATACATATATATATATATATGTATATGTATGCATGCTTACATATACAACGATACATCTCAATATAATACAAATAATACAGTATAGTGATATGGAGACCACTCAATATAAAAAAGGTAAAGATTAAACTCTCGACAATATGCCACAAGAATGTGAAAATTTCCAAACTGAAAGATAATGGGTTTGTAGCATTTCTTCTACCTTAGTAATTTCGGGGATGAAATTCTTTTAAGGGGGAGGAATGTAACATCCCGTATTTTTGATAGTTAAATATTTAATTTATTTTGTTATTTTTAATATTGATTTGGAGTTATAAATGCATTTATAATATATAATTTGTTTTTATAACGAAGTTTGAACATTAAGTTTACATTTAATTAAAAACGAGCTCGTAACGTCGCGGTAGTTCGTATATTGAATTTTGAAATGCAATTGAAAATACTGAATCCGTTTTAAGCCGAATTCTTTGAAACGAGAATCATTCGAATCAATTTGATTATGGTTTTCTAATGAAAGAGAAAAATAAAGATTTCATATTATAGATTGTTAGTTATGTCTAATTAAAAAAAATCAAATAGTCGTTATAGAATTATTTACAAATTATAATGAATAATTTTATAAATTTAATTCGAAAGGAATTTATTGATAGCTTGAGATAACGATCGAATTAAGATGCGTAATGAATTCCGTTGAATTCGTAATGTTGTTTAGAGTCAGGTTAGATATATAGTTCGTTATTTTTGAAGACTGATTATATTGGTGTCCAAAATAACGTTGTTTTGCATATAAAATATCATTTTGAGAAACGATCTCGGAATGTGGCGAAACTTGTGTCGTTGAAACCATATTAGTTAGTTATTGTAGTATTTTGATTTTCATATCAATCGGATTTACCATTTGATCGTGAGAATAGTAAACGCTTAGATTTTTAATCGTTTTGTCGACTTAATTTGGAATTTAAGAATAACCAATATGCAAATAATCTCCGTTTTAAACTAAATTATTTTTATTGAATCTGTATTGATTAATTTTTGTAGATTTTAAAATTTCAAACTAATTGGATTTAGTCTGTGATCGTACGCAATTTAAACGCATGTTTACTCACGTGTGAATTATAAAGGGAATTTACAAACGATCTCGGAATTCGATGAAACATGTCCCATTATGTCCGGAATATTATTTTATGCTAGGATTACGAGTTTCATCTCGATTAGAGGTCGTATGAGGCTGTTTTGGAGTGTTACTTCATGGTGAAGTTTTCGTTTAATAATTTAATAATAAATCTACCCTTGTAAATACCCAACGCAATCCTCTAACCCTACTTTTAACCCATGCGTGGTCAAACAAAAGAATAGCCTCCACTTATAAAATTAACGGCCTGAAAGCTTCGATCTTCCTCCCCTCTTAACTCTTGATCCACTCATTTATTGAAACGCCCCACCGCGAGACCCACATTAACAAAGAGAATTACATGGTAATTCCGTCTACTAATGCGGAGAATAGGGCTGGTTAAGGGTGACCAACTATAACCTTGTCTCAACTATCTACTAAACACGCCGAAAAATGCTATACTATTATTATGTTCTCTCAAGTGGATCGAAGTATTCACTAAATACTTGATACAAAGCTATAGATGGCTATGGATCTATCGGAACAAAACACTATAACTAAATGAATATATCATCTCAGAACAGAAACAAATACATATACATATATATATACATATATACATATATATATGTATGTATGTATGCATGCTTACATATACAATGATACATCTCAATATAATACAAATAATACAGTATAGTGATATGGAGACCACTCAATATAAAAAAAGTAAAGATTAAACTCTCGACAATATGCCACAAGAATGTGAAAATTTCCAAACTGAAGAGTCAATCTTAAAAGACAGAACCAAGAACCAGCTAAGACCAAGAGAGGAGTTAAACCTGAAACAAACTAGGTCTGACCTAAGTGAAAACACACGGGTCACGTAACCTAGAACTTATCATTAATAAAGTTAATTATAATAACAGGTGAAGGCCGTTTCATGATTACTAATGTATATCATCAAGTATCGCTAGGGTGGTATGTCAAAGATTCATCTTGATTGCATAAAGGAATGCATTATATCTTATTTAGACATGGCTCCTCTAATTATAATATAACTAAATGGAATGAGTAAAGGTGTGCCACAAAGGAAGATTTCATAAGACAATTTAAACTTCATGATCATAATAAAACTCGAATTAGTCTAGTTACGTTCATTAGCATACTAGAAACTAGATAAGGTTGAGCAATTGAAAGTTTTGATATCCTCTTATGAAAAGTATACCTGGCCATATAGGGATAATTCTTTATGAAAAGAACGAAATCTCTTCATGACACTATAAGAGATAGCCAAGTTATAATCGTGCTCAAGAGACAAAAACAACACTTAAGCATATAAAATGTCTACAAACTAGGTCATGAAGGCAAGGCCCAATTTGTTGTTGCCTTCGCCTCATGTCATCGGCAGTGCCAATTAAACATCGACCAAAACTTCTAAAGAATCAATTATCTCCACAAAGAATGGTAACAATGTAATCATGCGCCATAAGTACATAATCTTTAAATAAAGGATATACACTTCTAAATATGCCTCGTCTCATCGGCATAAATATATCCAATCCTAACACAATTCAATATATTATAAAACTCATCAAGTAGAAACTTCTTAATTATAATACCTCATGTAACACCCCACATCCGTTAAGGTCGCTCACAAAGGGAATGCCTTAACTTCAATGGAGCATTATGGGTACTGGAACAGAAATATTACAAGACGGACATACATAAAACAGCGGAAAGTAAAGTGGAAGTACTTCAAACCATTTATTAAATATAAGTGTTTACAAGAAAAGCTCATCAACTTCCAATACCCAATTACATAGTTAAAATATCTGTCTTGCTCAAAAACAAAGAAGCATAAAAACAAACTGTAGTATTCCCCCAATAAAGCAAAGCAAGCCATAGCCAAGAGAAATCCAAGCCATACATGAAAGAGCCTTGGAGCTTGGTAAGATCCAAACTCAGCTGTATTCCCACCCTGTGAACCTGGGGGGGAAACGGAAGAAAAAGAGGCGAAACAAAACGGGTCGGTCATAAAGACTGAGTAAGTCCTAGTGACTTCCAGCACAAAATAGGTAAAGATAATATGGCATGAGTAAACTGAAAGTAAACATAAGCATGATGACAAGATAAGCAACAGGCAAGATAACTAAGGATAATATGATGTGATTTTTGTCAAGTAACATCGCAAGGTTCCCATTCAAGATAAACTAAGTATAATTTCGTAAGATTCCTATCAAGCATATCACGATTCCTCTGCTTCGCCATTAAAAGATTTCTGTGATATCTATTTGCTCTGCACCACCTAACTAGCATCCTCACAAGTGTCTTGCAAGGAATGATCTGTATTCTTACTAGTACTCCAACTAGTGTCCTATGTAACAAGGATCCTTACCCCCTACTAGTGTCCCAACTAGTAGCCCGTGTTATATAATAAGGTGATCCCACCCACTACTTAGAAATCATAATACTAGTCTTATGTACCCCCAGCTGACTACATAGGTGCCGCCTGCCCCTATCTCCACTAGGTGTACCCACCAATCCCCATGTGATCGGCTCCCTAACTCGTAGATACCCGTGCTGGCCCCACAGTGGGGTGTATCATTCCCCAAAGTGGCAACCCGATACAACGGAGATGCACGGCTTATACCTACACGATGCAACAACGTCTTACCTACCAGCCCGGGCCCACGCACGCACATGACCCCGTTGGACTTGTGTTGCCACCGCTTAACCCGTTTTGACCTCTTACGATCAAACCCAGTATGCGTGTCCCGTCCTCGACATGGGTCGAGCTCACAAAGATACGTAATGGGCTACTGGTCTGAAAAGGTTCCCCTTTCCTCGACACAAGCTTCCCACCTATGCTTGGTCCCCTCTAGTAATTCTTACTTAACCCCTTCTTATTCATGTCCACTTACATGCTTAAATTTTGGTTAAGTATACACCAGTTATGTCTCACATGTTACCCATGTCCTCCACTTAACCCCTACATCATCCTCATGTCTTAATACATGCTTTATCTTGGTTAAGTGCTTATAGGTTATATTTTACATGTCATTCATATTACCCCCAACGTCTAGGTTTAACCAAGCGCCTTGGCTTTATCTGCCATTAGACCCTATGTCTATCCATTAATTATGCGCTTGTGCTACCTCATCAGTCTTATCATTTAACTTGGTTATTTCCATTCATACCAACCTTCAACTTTGCTTATTAATTCAATTCATAACTTGCACTATATTAAGTCCATTAATAAGCCCACAACATGTTATTCCTATGATTCATACATTAACCCCCGTTATGGTACAATAACATGTTCTTATTCAATCTTTACAACCAAGTACCCCTTAACTTACAAACATACTGGAGAGAGAGAACAATTCCCTAAATACCAACCCCGAAGATCGGAATCAACATCAGATTGGTACTCAGAGTATTATCCAACCTAACCAATGTTTTGTTCCTTCTTATAATATAACTTATGTCGCCTTCACTTGTACATTCATTCTTGTCTTTACGTATTTCTTAATCTACAATGAAGCACATCTTTCCTTATTATGTAAGTTATCTCGTCTTATCTATTGTTCCCCTAACTTACTTTATTCCATAAGTTATCATTCCCACCTAGACATTAATTAAGATTTACTTAACTCAACCATTCATGTCATAACAGTTAAGTGTCATTAGCCTGGTCATATTACTTAACTCACCCATTCATAACTTATTGGTTAAGTGTCCTTAGTTTACTTAACCCTACCCACTGGTCTAATTACCATGTTATGTTGGTTAAGTAATTACTATTCGTATTTCCACATGTCACCCACATGTCACCCGCTTAACCCCCATGTCCCACCACATGTTTATCTGGTTAAGTATTTCTTAATTCATTAAGGTCGTAACCTTATAAAGACCTCTCACATTAGATTGACATTTATGGCAGTTGGATTCGCCGGGCGGGTCCGGGAAGTCTTACACCATAAAAGAGTCTAACCTTGTGTCTTTACAACTGTTACGCTTTTAATTTGGGCCTAGGACCTCTCACATTGGGCTACCATTTGTGACTACTGGATTCGCCGGGCGGGTCTGGGAAGTTTTACGTCACAAATGAGTCCAACCTCGTGTCCTAGGCATTGATTATCACTTATAATCTTTTACCCCAGTCTTAATAATTTCCCTATTCAAATTATTAATTAATTCCTAATTTAACGATGTCCATAATTGACTCAATTATGTTCATCAATTAATGGTATGCAAAATCATACCAATTTTACCACAATTTATCTTATGCCATTAAAGGCAACTTATCTCAATTTATATTTATCCCTCCTTTAAGGCTATTACATGCCAACTACCCAAAACCTATTTAGGCGTGTTCATATTAGCCCCTTTTCAAGACATAAATTATCATATGTGTTTCAACTACAAATCTCACATAATTAACATATGCCCAAGTTCTAGACTACATGTCCGTTTTACATATGCCTAATTCAAACCAAATTTACATACGTTCAGTTCATGCCATTTTATATGTATGCCAAATTTATGCCAATTTACACCTATCTAGTTCTAGCCAAATTACATATGCCAATCCCAATTCTTGAAATTACCATTTTAATGGCAATACCCAATTATCAAATTTCATATTAATGGCAATAATACCCATATATCCAATTTTCATGTTATGCCATCAATTCCACCAATCACATATATCCAAATAGGTAATATTCCCATACTTTTCCCCCGTATTCAATCGTACACAAAATCGTGGTTTAGGCCTAGATCCGAAGTTGATCTAGGTTCATCAAAACAAAATAAATAGGGAAAAGGTAGAATTTGCAATAAAAACAAGATCAGAGAGAAAATAGCATAAATCATCATGATAGGCATAAAGATTAGATCTTGATAATAATATCAACATGAATCCAAGAAACTGATTTACCACGGATTGAATAGAGCATGAACTAGACATAAGAATAGAGATGAACAAGTCTCAAAACTCAAGGTTCAAAGGTAAACAGAAATAGATCTGAATTGATAAACATGCTTACATCCAATTACACTTTATTCCATAGCCATATTATAATTAAGAATTTTAATCTAAGAAGTAACTAGAACTTACATAGCATGGCTAGCAAATTTAAGAACTGAAATCGATGTAGAAACGTTGTAGCGTTGTTGATTCATCTCCTTGAATTGTTGTAGAAGTCTTCATCTTTGCATTGGATTGCGTATGAGAGCTTAAGAAGAAGATTAGAGACGTCGGCCATGACCAAGAGGGATTTCAGCAGCATAACGGTGTAAGAATGATTTGTGTGAGTTAGGCTAGGTCTTAGGTTGTTTTTATAGGTGTAGCAACTAATTTCAGCCATCGGATTAACCCTAAAACTAATCCGGACCATCAAAACTTATCCCGGGCCTCAAAAATGGGTTCTGAGCCACACCAGGCCGACCAGGTTGACCTATACAGGGGGGAGGTCGACACTACAGTCGACCTGGGGGGGCAGGTTGACTATGCAGTCGACACTACAGTCGACCTGGGGTCAGTCTGCCTGAAAGTCTGCTGAATCTTGTTTTGGCCATATCTTGGTCATATGGACTCCGATTTTCGAAAACTTGGACTCTATTTCATGTAGAATTTCGAGAGGAATGCAATGGTGATGTCCATTTTACCTAATTTCTGATTCTTAAATTAATTATTCTTATTTTACTATCTTTTCCGTTACACACACCGTTATCGAACTAATTTTTCTTCTCCTCCATGTATTAACTAATTCTTCTTATGCATCACCATTATTTACCTATCTAAGAATATTTTCATATATTTTATTTTAATTTTTAATTATATTGAAAAAAAAATGTGGGGTGTTACACCTCGTTTCATCGGTATAAATATAAATACATCTCAAATCAAATACTAATACTCATCATAAAAGATATCATAATCTATACCTCATTTCATCGGTATAATCATGAAAATGTCTCAAATCTAGCTTGATAACACCCAAAAAGGGTTCAAAACGTCATATTCGAATCACCATAAAACATAATATAAACTTGCCCTTTTTCGTACTAAAGGCCTTATTCGAACATCATCATCAAAATTCTGAATTCGAAACATCAAAACATCATAGAAACTGCACGTGCTTAACTTCTTGACTAGTTCTACAATTTGGTACCATCATCGTGATGACTAGGGCCATAATCATCTTAATGACTATAGCTGAAACATCGTGATGCCCTTGGTCACAAAATCCTAGTAATAACATCATGGTGATTGAAGTCACAAACATCGTGATAGTTATAGTCAAAATCATCGTGACGACTCCAATCGTGTACTCGGTAATAGTACTAGTAACATCTTGAATGTGTCTCAACTTCTCAAATAGAAACCCAATAGGCGTTAATGTATGTCCCATACCATACGTTCGCACATATTGGTTTACTAATCGTTAGACGATGCCACATTAGAAAAACCATCATAAAACATCATCAAATATACACTGCCTCGTATCATAGGCGAGTGTAGAGATGGCAACTAGTCCTATCTCTCTCTCTGTGTCGACGAGTACTAAATGACATCGTGACTTGTCTCATCTCATGGATAAGTAAAATCCATCATAAATGTCTATTTATTCATCATAACTTGCCTCATCTCCTTGGCACGTATAAGAAACAATGTGAAGATTATTCCTAACCATAAGTTCAAATTAGAGTTTCAACATCAAAATTGCCTCATTTCATTGACAGTCATAAAAATACAACTATTTTGGTTTGTCTTGAGCGTACTAAAAATATATATTTCACAACCCATTGGTCTTCTCCAAAATTTGAAAATTTCTAAAATGTCTCAAAATTTGAAAATTTCTAAAATGTCTCAGAATATCTCTTCAAATTGGTTTCGATTGTACAAGTCTGATATTAAGCGATAAAGCAAAAATGCATGTCCCATACCACGTATATTTACTAAATCGTTTAATTCTCATTCTTATACGTCGAAATGCATAAAAATAAGCTAAAATATATTTAAAGTAATTTTATAGAGAAAATAGGATTTTTAAACAATTTGAGAAATTTTTATAAAATCTTTTTAAGGGGAAACCCATTATTTAAATAGATTATTTGTTTATAAAATACCACAAAATACCAAATAATTGGACTAAAATCTTTTAAAATGACTTAAAAACATTTATTTTCCCAACCATTATTTTTAAGAATTCACTAAAGTTTAGCTAGAATTAAAACCCTTCAAAATCATCAATAGTACTCATTGCCAATATTAATCGATTTTTAAATTAAAAGGGGATTTAAATCAAATTTAAATCAAAAATTTCTTCAATCTAAGTCGTCCATTGATGGACATCATTGCTACTAAAAAAAAATCAAGTTCATAAAAAAAATGCAAATGGATTGTCAAAACGAAAAAATGTCATCAAAATCCGAAAATTAAACATTATACTAATTTCGACCCTATTGTAAAGAATTCAAATTTTAACATAACAAACTTCAAAATCTAAAAATACTTATTAAATAAAAGTTGTACTACTAAGTCTAAGCTTTCTAACTATATACATATCATCAAAATCAGACTTAGTATGAAGGAGATATGATGAATACAATTACCAGATTTTGAAATTCACTATGGCCGTCGTTTAATCCCAGGACAGCGACAAAGAAATAAGATTTCGACTACCTTAACTTCAAGATCTTGGAAAAACTCAAAGAAAGAAACTTGTAGTACAAGCTGTTAGCTTTCCGTAACATCATAAATTATCCAATTCTGATCAAAACCATGAAAGATATAGCAAAAACAATTTCAGATCCAACTCAGAAAATGTCAAAGACAGGATTCTACTTTTGTGTTCAAACCTGTTTCAGGCCAATCAAATTGCAAAATATCAAAAAATGACCTAAACAAAAAATGTTCCTTATTGAATCATAATTCAAAAAAAAAAAAAATTGACCTCAATCGGATAAGAAACGCAAAAGTTATGCCTATATTACTACATTGCATTTTCAGAAAATTTTGATATACACGAATTTTTGCAAGATTTTACACAAAAGCTTCATTTCTTACAAATAATTTATGGATTTACAATAGCTTACTGTAAGTATTACTACTTAGCTTAGTTTGAACAGTGATTTGATGAATCTCGCAAGCAAGGATTTGAGGAAGAAAGCCTCTGAATTGATCAAAACTTGAACCTTTCAGCTCCTTTCAATGTTTGAACATATGTAGATCAAATTATAGCAACATGCAAGCACAATATTTCAATTTACAACAAAAAATTTAACAAAATAGGATAGAGGATGGATAAGATTTGAGTTTTAGAATGAATTACCTATTGGAGAAGATGTTTAGCAACAATTTTCAACAATTTGAAGAGGTTTTGGGTGGATTAGAGGCTAAGGTTGAGTTTTACAGTAAATAATCTTAGGTTTTCTTTCAACTGAGAGTTTTTTGGTAAGGAGAAAGAAGAAATCACGTATTATGATATGCTTCCAGACTTTTCTTCCTCTTAATGACTAATTAAGGGCCCAATCTGGGTGAATTAGCCACAATTAAGTAATTAGGTCATTACACAAGCTTTTAGGCCATTAAACACAAGTTTAAGCCTATGTTAACATCGTTAAGCATTGTTTACACCATTTCTTAACACAAAAACCATGTTATAATACTAAACAACATAAATAAAAATATTTTCAATACTCACAAAGTATTTTAAAGTTATTTTAACCCCAAATTTTCATTTTACTTCAAATTGTACATTTTATTTCATATAGACTTATTTCAAATACACACATACACAATTTTCTTTATGAAAGATCAATTACAATTTCCAAACTAAAGCTTCTAGGAGTTTCTCAAATTCCTATTTATTAATATCTTTACATGTTTATTATTTCAAAAACAATATTTCACCATACTTATTATTTCCCAATATGTACACTTTTAGACAAAATCATCATTTTTGACATGTTTGGCTAAATAAAAAATTTATTTTATCTTATCCAAATAAAATGCAGTAAAATGTTTTTAACATATTTAAAACATCAAAATAATATTTATAATGAATATTATACTTTCTAAAAATTTATTTTCTTCTCATTTGCCCTTTTATTTTACAGTAAAAGGCTAATATTGGAATAAATTTCCATATCATTGTATTTGACTTAGTAAATTACCATCATGTTTCATTTTCAATCTAAATCTCAAACAAAGTATTCAAAACTTTATTTTCACAACAACTTCCCAATTTTATCGATTTTTCCCCAAACATACATCTTAAATTTCCAATTTACTATCGAGTAACTTTTAATTTATAATCTTTGTCGCAATTTAATATAACTGGTAATCTATGAAATTGGGTTGTTACAAACTCCCCCTCAATAAAATTGCATCTCGCAATTTCTAGAGACGAGTATGTACTCAACATCTTAACCTCACCTTTCAAAGGGAATCTAGATAAGCACGAACCTGAAATTTCCTCGTCTCCCAGTCAAGATAAATGAAAGGAAGAAGATAATTGGTTGGTAATTCCATAAATTTCCCCGAGAATCTACATAGGATAAGGGCTTATAGGAATTTTCCAAGTGACATCTCAAAATTTTGAAGGCACCTCACCTTCGGAAGCGAACACAAAGGCAAAAATACCTCTCAATATCGATATATATAAAAAAATGTTCCTAATAATTCCTCGAATGAGTTGATATTTTATTCAACTTCATACAAAACTCAAGACATCAGGAGATTAACAACCCAAATTTTCCATATTCCACAGCGGAAAAACTACTATAATGAAAGAAAGAATACCAAGAAGGATATAGAAGCTTAAAAGAATGTGGTTTCTACAAAAGCCACCAACCTCAATGATCATAAAAATGCTAGTCGTTAGATTATCGCACTAGGGCAATAAAATTTCAAGGAATCAAGATACCCTAGAAAGATGGGTACGGACTAAAAATTCTTGTAATTCAAAATTTATTACATAGAAAATAAAATCTCCATTTTCCTTCGCTAGAAAAATATACATAAATCTTTTAATATAACTTGTTAGTTTAGAAGTAAATTTAACCTTATACATTCCTACTTCATAAGGATCAATTTTTTAATCAAATCTTTTGGATCTATTCCAAAAAATGAGATCTCTTTTAAATTTTTATTCCAAAATTTCTAAAGATATTACAAAACTCACTCAAATAGGCCTTTGAATCAATTCTTAAAGATAAAGAACATTCCAGATTAATCTTATTAAATTTTACTTATCATGTCTGATTGTCTCATCCTAGTGTTTAGAAAATTCCTATCGATAATGATGATCATGCGTATCGACTAGAATCATTAAACACTCGACGGACAACCAATACGAAGAAAAATCATCTTTTATAAAAAAAATCCATACAGACCTCAATTCATTTCTTATCTCAAAATGAAATTTCAACCCTCTTTAAATAAATCTTTACTTTAATAGATATTAAAAACTCAATTTAGGTTCAACTAAGAAAGTCAGAATCACAAAAAGAAGCCATTGAGATATTATTCAAATACTCGATTTAAAGACCGGTCAAATAAGCTAGAATGTTCATCATTCTTTGCGGTATAGAGAATTATATAGGAGAATACCTCGAGTACGAGGTATGGTAAAGACCATGCAATTCCCTGTAACTCGGTTTATGGAATTCATCGAAAAGTCAAGCTAGAATAACAGTCCAACACTTCTTATAGATTGAAAGAAATCTATGAGTCGTAGTTAAAAGTTAGGCATCGGCTAAAGAGAAGAAAGGACCCAAAGCATCACATTGATTCACGCAAAGTGTGACAAAACCAAATGGACTCAAACAGCAAATTCATCAAGATAGAAATTCGAGATATATCATTATCATCTCAACACTAAAAGGTAAGCTCAAGAATTTCAGAATTATAATATTATTTTTTCCAAAAATAGAAACACAAATCTAAAGGATTATGATATCAAAAAGTAATATACTTTATAACATCGATGGAGGTATAGCAATACCTAAGCCACTAATCTCAAACATTGAAAATTCTAGAAAGGATTCTTAATAGAAAATTTCCATGCTAATACGCATTAAAAGAAGAATAGTAAGGAATAAATCCTATGATCCCCAAACTTCAAATTGAAATACTGCAGATTCTCACTCAATCGAGTTTCCGATTCTTAAAGAATTCGCAATAAAAAAAAAACATTAAAGATCATCCACAACTTCTTTGATGTGGATTGGTAAGAAGAGTCAATTTTGTAAATTTCGAAGAACAACTCTTAAGAGAAGACATCAACGAATAGATTTGGGATATTACGAAATGAATAGATTCCTAGAAAAATCCCTCATTTTCAAACAATAAAACAAGAATGGACAAGAACTCAAAGACGAGGGATTGGCAACACTTGTACTATATTTGGATGTATCGTTATATATGTTTTTGTTCTGTGTTTTTCATATTTTGTTCTGAAATCCGGCTCTGATACCAAACTGTAAAGCCCCACCCCGAGATCCACATTAACAAAGAGAATTACATGATAATTCCATCTGCTACTGCGGATAATAGGGCTGGTTAGTGGCGACCAACTATAATCTTGTCTCAACTATCTACTGAACATGCCGACAAATGTTATATTATTATTATTATTATTTTCTCTCAAGTACATCAACGTATTCACTAAATACTTGAGACAAATCTATAGATGGCTATGGATCTATTAGAACAAAACATTATAACTAAATGGATATATTATCTCAGAACAGTAACAAATACATATACATATATATACATGCTTACATATACAATGATACATCTCAATTTAATACAAATAATACAGTAAATTGATATGGAGACCACTCAATACACAAAAAGTAAAGATTAAACTCTCGACAATATACCACAAAAATGTGAACAATCCCAAAGTGATGAGTCAATCAGCTAAGACCAAGAGAGGAGCTAAACCTGAAACAAACTCGATCTGACCCGAGTGAAAACACACGGGTCAGGTAGGCTATAACTTATCATCGATAAAGGTAATTATAATAATAGGTAAAGAGAAGGTCGTTTCATGATTACTAATGTGTATCATCAAGTATCTCTAGGGTGGTATGTCAAAGATTCATCATGATTGCATAAAGGAATGAAACATATCTTATTTATACATGGCTCATCTAATTATAATATAACTAAATAAAATGAGTAAAGGTGTGCCACAAAGGAAGATTTCATAAGACAATTTAAACTTCATGATAATAGTAAAACTCGAATTAGTCTAGTTATGTTCATTAGCATAATAGATCACTAGATAAGGTTGAGCGATTGAAAGTTGTGATATCCTCTTATGAAAAGGATACCTGGCCATATAGGGACAATTCTTGAAAAGAACAAAATCTCTTCATGACACTATAAGAGATAGCTAAGTTGTGATTGTGCTCAAGAGACAAAAACAACACTTACGCATATAGAATGTCTATAAACTAGGTCATGAAGGCAAGGCCCAATTCGTTGTTGCCTTCACCTCATATCATTGGCAGTGCCAATTGAACATCGACTAAAACTTCTAAAGAAACAGTTATCTCCACAAAGAAGGGTAACAATGTAATCATGCACCATAAGTACATAATCTTTAAATAAAGGACATACGCTTATAAATATGCCTCGTCTCATCGGCATATATATTCAATCCCAACACAATTTAATATATTTTAAAACTCGTCAAGTAGAAACTTCTTAATTATATAATACCTCATCTCATCGGTATAAATATAAATACATCTCAAATCTATTACTAATACTCATCTTAAAAGATATCATAATCTATACCTCATTTGATCAGTATAATCATGAAAATGTCTCAAATCTAGCTTGATAGAACCCAAAAAGGGTTCAAAACATCATATTCGAATCACTATAAAACGTAATATAAACTTGGCATTTTTCATACTCAAGTCCTTAATTGAACATCATCATCAAAAAGGTGAATTCGAAACATCATAACATCATAGAAAACTGCACGTGCTTAACTTCTTAACTAGTGCTACATCTTGGTACCATCCATTGTGATGACTAGGGCCATAAACATCATAAACATCTTAATGACTATAGCCGAAACATCGTGACGCCCTTGATCACAAAATCCGAGTAAAAACATCGTGGTGATTGAAGTCACAAACACCGTGATCATCGTGATGGTTATAGCCAAAATCATCATGATGACTCCAAACATGTACTCAGTAGCAGTACTAGTAACATCTTGAATGTGTCTCGACTTGTCGAATAGGAACCCGATAGGCATTAATGTACGTCCCATACCAAATGTTCGCACCTATTGGTTTACTAATCGTTTGTCGATGCAACATTAGAAAAAAATTATAAAACATCATCAAATATACACTGCCTCATATCATTGACGAGGGCAGAGATGGCAACTCGTCACGTCTCTCTTTCTCTGTCGATGAGTACTAAATGACATCGTCGCTTGTCTCGTCTCATCGACAAGTAAAATCCATCATAAATGTCAAACACTATTTATTAATCATAAATAACTTGCTTCATCTCCTTGGCAAGTATAAGAAACATCGTGAAGATTATTTCTAACCATAAGTTCAAATTAGAGTTTCAACGTCAAAATTGCCTCATTTCATCGACAATCATAAAAATACATCTATTTTGGTTTGTCTTGAGCGTACTAAAAATAATATTTCTCAACCCAATGGTCTTCGCCAAAATTTGGCAACTTCTAAAGTATCTCATAATATCTCTTCAAATTGGTTTCAATCGTACAAGTCTGATATTAAGCGATAAAACAAAAACGCATGTCCCATACCACGTACTTTTGCTAAATTGTTTAGTTCTCATTCTTATACGTCGAAATACTTAAAAATAAGCCAAAATATATTTAAAGTAATTTTATAGAGAAAATAGGGTTTTTAAACAATTTGACAAATTTTTATAAAAGCTTTTTAAGGGAAAACCCATTATTTAAATAGATTATCTACTTATAAACTATTTTAAAATACCAAATAATTTGATTAAAATCTTTTAAAATGACTTGAAAACATTTGTTTTCCAAACCATTATTTCTAAGAATTCACTAAAGTTTAGCTAGAAATTAAACCCTTTAAAATCATCAATAGTACTCAATGTCAATATTAACTGATTTTTAAATTTAAAAGGAATTTAAATAGAAAATTATTCAAATCTGAGTCATCCATTAATGGACATCATTGCTATCAAAAAATATCAAGTTCATAAAAAAATACAAATGGATTGTCGAAACGACAAAATTTCATCAAAATCCGAAAATTAAACATTATACTAATTTCAGCCCTACTGTAAAGAATTCAAATTTTTAATAGAACAAACTTCAAAACCTAAAAATACTTATTTAATAAAAGTTGTTCTACTAAGTTTAAGCTTTCTAACGATATATAGATCATCAAAATCGGGCTTAGTATGAAGGAGATATGATGAATTTAATTTTCAAATTTTGAAATTCACTATGACAGTCGTTTATTCTCAGGACAACAACAGAGAAATAAGATTTCGGCTACCTTAACTTCAAGATCTTGAAAACCTCAAAGAAAGAAACTTGTAGTACAGGTTATTAGCTTTTCGGAACATCATAAATTATCCAATTTCGATCAAAAACATGAAAGAAATGACAAAAACAATTTCAGATCCAACTCAGAAAATCCTGTCAAAGACAGAATTATACTTCTGTGTTCAAACCAGTTTCAGGCCAATCAAATTGCAAAATATCGAAAAATGACCTGAACAAAATATGTTACATATTGAATCATCTTTCAAACAAAAAAAAAAAATTGACCTCAATTGGATAAGAAACACAAATTTTTTTCCTCAAGGACGAAAGGATCAAAAAATTGTTCCATAAGGATAAGGGAGCAAAATTTTATCCTTAAGGACAAAATTTAGTTTAAAAGGAGGAATTCAGGGGCCCATTATAATTCCTCCCTTTACACTGACACTTGTCCTTATGGACAAAATTTTACCCCCTTGTCCTTATGGAACAAATTTTTATTTATTTTGTCCTTCATGGTGTTTTCCTGTTTTACTACAGTGCATTTTCAGCAATTTCGATTTACATGAATTTTTGCATGATTTTACACAAAAGCTTTATTTATTGCAAATAATTTGTGGATTTACAATAGATTATCGTAAGTATTACTACTTACCTTAGTTTGAATAGTGATTTGATGAATTTCGCAAATAAGGATTTGATGAAGAAAGCCTCTGAATTGATCAAAACTTGAGCCTTTCAGCTCCTTTCAATGTTTGAACACATGTAGATCAAATTATAGCAACATACAAGCACAATAGTTCAATTTACAACAAAAATTTTAACAAAATGGGAGAAAGGATGGATTAGATTTGAGTTTTAGAATGAATTACCTATTGGAGAAGATGTGTAGCAACAATTTTCAACAATTTGAAGATGTAACGACCCGAATTTTTCGTTGTTAATTTTAAAACATTTAAATGGATTTTAAATGTTGAATTTGTAATATAATATATGATCTTTATAAGGAGTTTATTTATTAAAACGACTTTTTAACGTATAAATTATAATTGAATTTAAAACGAGTTGTAAACATTGAACATTAAATTCACGTTTAGTAATATTATAAAATATTGGAGTCACCTTCGCAAAGTCGTTTTCAGAAATCTCGATGAAATCTTTTATCAAATTTCAACTACGTCTATTAAAAAAAAGATTACTTTAGTAGTGCGCAACGTGAGAATGAAAAATATACATGAACATATGGGTCTAAATATCATTATCAGCTTTACATAGTAATTTAAGGCCACCTCCCTTCTCTGTTATCAACAGTAAACCAAATATATATATTTTACGTTGCCCTGTACGCTTCGGAACACCGTGCCTTGCAAGCCATAACAACATCGTGCCTGCCAAGCTCTTTGAAAATAATATAATAATATAATAACTGTGACTGCCAAACTTCTAAATACCAACCAGCATCGCATCCGTGGATGCCAAGCAATTGCAAATCCGTGTGTAGCAAGGCATTTTAGTTCCATGCAATCCAAGTTGTCTACCTCTATAAAAACAGATAAGTTGACCCATTTGTTTCTTCCCTTCAGGAAATATAATCTCCAAAATGCCCAAATCCTTCTCACGAATTAAAGAATAAAACAAAAAAATCGAAATCGAAATGAAATTGTTCCATTTGCAAATCATTTTGCCTCGTTTTCTTGAGCAATTCACTTGATGGATTCGGTATGGATCTCCTGTTCGATGGAAATCATTTGTCACCGGCTAGGGCATGGGATATTTGGTTCATAAGTGGGCTTTAGGGTGTCGGAGCAGCTCCGGTTCACCTGAGGAGGAAAGCCAGGCGTCGGCGGTTGTGGTGGTGACAGTCTCATGGGGTTCGGTGATGGGTGGGAGCTACGGTGGTGCGTTCATGGATGGATTTCTCTACTGGTTGCGTGTTGTGCGGAAGTTGAAGTCTGTGTTTACTTGTGAGAAAGTGGGAATGGCGAAGTCTGTGTTTGCTTAGGTAGTAGGAAGGAGAATGTGGAGGAATAGGTTCTAGAAGGGGGTTGCATTGTTGAACAGGAGGGATTGTAGGATTGGTTTATACATGCTTACGATTTCTGTATGGGTTTCGTGAATAAAAGTGACGCAAGGGTCACTGTTGCTTTGGTGTTTGACTGGAAAATGCATTCAAATGGGGAGATAGAGCGAAGCAGTTTTCGTTTTCTGGCCTTGGGTGATGTTGCGAGTTCACTGGGTATGGGTCTGGAAGGGATTTCGAAGAGACTTATTTATTGGAATTCAATTATATCGAATTTAGGGAAGTAGTTATTTTTACTTTCCCTTTTGAATCAAATCTATTTATTTATTAATTGAATTAATAAGTACAAATTATATTTTTCATATACCAATTATTTGGGAATAGTGATTTTAGCGCTGTCGTTATAATAAATGTTTTATAAATCTAAACAGTGATTTTAGCGCTGTCGTTATAATAAATGTTTTGTAAATCTATACAGCGATTTTAACGCTGTCGTTATAATAAAAGACTTATAAATCAAATATTTGGAAACATCAATTATAACGCTACCGTTATAATCAATGTTTTCCGTAAAGGAAGTGGGTTCTTAGATTAAATCTGAGAGTCGCGTAAGCGATATTCTGTTTGAAGTTGTGAGCTTTGGCTATTTCAAAGTTGAGAATGTTGTTCAATTAAGGTCTGAGAGGTAATTATACCCAAACTTGATTGACTTCATGATTGATGGAGAAATGGTTAAGGTTCGATAGTGAAGATTGGTTAGCAGGACGGTTAGTTAATAAATGATTAATGGTTTGAGTTATAATAATGATGTTTTATAACATCGCGCTAATTTAAAGGATTTTGAAATGTTTCCCCAAATAAAATAAGAAATATTTTCTACGCGTAGAAAATGAAATGAATTGGTTAACCAGGAATTAAGAAATGGAATATGGAAGTATTTTCGGATATTATTAAAGTATATTTTCTGAATATAGAAAATAAGGAATTGTGAATATATAGAATTGTTTTCTAACAGGAATAAGAGATATTTTCTTGAATAAAGGATTAGGATATTGAAAATGTTTTACAAGAATCGAGAGAGAAAATCGAGCTTTGAAAAAGAAAGGAAAGATGGAAATTTGGAATTGATAACAAAATAAGGAATTTATATAAATAGGGACCAGTATTGCTTGATAGTTGATCAGTAGAACTTCCATTTGGAAATAGGGTCGTTGGTTGAATGGATGTTCCTTTGATAGTTAAATCACTGACTATCAAAGTTTTGATTTATTTTATAACTTCTTTGTCAATACGGAGAGACTGGGATCAGATTTAATATTTGAAAACCACTCCGTATTGGCATAAGCATTACGAATCAACTTATGTTGAAGAGATTATGAAGACGGAGTAAAGTGCAAGGGCTATTCTATAAATCCTAGGTAGAAATTGCCTATGATGGATTAATAGAATGATGCCTTTGGTTTGTCCAGACCCAGGACAACTTGTAAGGACGAGTGTCTGACAGAGTATTTCCAAAGGGATTACGTACGTTGATTCCTTCAAACGTATGAAGTTGGTGGCAAAGAAAGGAAACTTCTTTAGCCTAACAATTTGAGTATTTTTGTGGGAATCAATTAGTGATTTCTGATGGATCTGACGATGTGGCATTCAAAGTGAATGGTGGCCAGATGTTCTAGAAGATAATTCAAACCTCAAGCCTCACAACCGGGAATTGACAAAAATCGGGGAGGTAGCATGGCTAGGTGGGTCGCTCCCACTAGGATGTATAATCACCTATCTAGAGAAATTCCATTTGCTTCTTTAATCTATCGATGTTGTCCCATTCGGGAAACGGTTGCCGATCCCAACCGTTGGTGATATACATTCGATGCACTCAAGCGAAATGAGTGGTTGGTCATGTGTGGGCCGGGTTGCAAGATGTTCTTGTTGAGCCCAGTGTATTCCCCTCTAGAGATACACTATCGGAAGGTGGTTCCATACCTTGTCATGTTGGAAATCCAATCTCCAATAAGCGCCCTGCGGTTTTTGATTTTATATTATATATGGAGCATGAGATGCAAGCGTTCCGCTAGATTCTATTTATTTGATGTAGACATTATTATAATATCACTGCATTTGATATCAAAATATTTTGGGTTACCGTAAGGTAAAAACCATCTGTTTTTATGTGTGGACTGGTCTTACGATTATCTTTTCTTTCGAAAGGATTTTTAAAAGTTAGATCAAATGGTCGGAGTTTACTCACACCTATCCCTTGACTGACCCAGATCTTATTTTGTTTGTTTTCCCTAAACTCTTGGATGGCCAAATTTGTATGGGCAGTCTAGTAGTCGGGATTTTACAGATTCACTTGGAGGAGTTTGAAGCAGGAGGCATCACCAGTAGTTATAGACTATCATATTTTTCCGCTGTGCATTATGTTCGTATGTGGAAACAGGTGTTTATAACTGTTCCAGAAATAGCTGTTGTGCTCTGATGATGGTATGTATAAAGTTACTGAATTGTATTTCAAAGTTTATGTTATCTAATATATTTTATTCGTTCCGTTGTGAGTTTGTGATCTTTGTTTTCTTCTATTCTAATATTTCTTTCTTTCTATTTCTCATCCTCTAACTTCTTTCTAATAATGATTCGTATTTCTGTGCAACTTAGGTTGGACGTGCGGTGCATTCAGTCAGCTCAAAGGGTACGGATTTACGGGTCGTTACAGAAGAGGTTTTGGGTGGATTAGAGTCTAGGGTTGAGTTTTACAGTAAATAATCTTAGGTTTTCTTTCTGCTGAGAGTTTTTGGTAAGGAGGAAGAAGAAATCGCATATTATGATATGCTTCCAGAATTTTCTTCCTCTTAAAGATTAATTAATGGCCCAATATAGGTGAATTGGCCCACAATTAAGTAATTTGGCCATGACACAAGATTTTAGGCCATTAAACACAAGTTTAAGCCTATCTTAACATAGTTAATGTAGTGACCTGAAAATCCCCGCCCTACGAATCGACCGCAAGGCCCTATTCGAAAGTCGGAAATCATCAAATACGCTAACTTTGGGCGCACAACACATCAGAATAAACAACAGAAAACTTTTATAAACATCATAATAATGTTACATCAGAGTACAAAATATCAGAGTATAAATATTACAGCGGAAAATAAATTGACAATAAATGTAATACAACGCAGCGGAAACAAATAAAATAACACAGCGGAAGACTATCAGGGCTCTGGACACAGCTTTAAGCTTCAATCCAGAATCATGTTCAATAAATAAATATCTGCAAAATAAACCTCTCGACTTCCCATGTGAAATATAAGGGCACCCGAGTTTGCAAGGGAAAAGAAAACTATGAGTCAGTCATGGGACTGGTATGAGAAACTCTTCATTTAAAATTAACGTATATAAATGATAGGGAAAATCACAGAACCACGCCGCTAACGCGGAACGGGTTTAACGCCTTGAATGCCAGTGCACAAACAACAACCAATAATAGAGATATGTATCTACAATGCATCAATCAACATGCAATTTTTCAATCTACCCATTTAGATTAATCACCACACTAAGATTTTCCAAATTTAATTCACTTTACAAAAATTATTTCTTTGGACTTTATTTCTCGATTTCTTATTTCAAATCATTTGAAATACATATCTAGCTTTTATATCAAAGTAGATTTCACTACGGGATCTAAAACCAAATCACTTGGAAATATGAATTCCAAAACATAACAATGCATACAAATAAGTATGCAACCAAATATCGGGCTCCCCTTAGACAAGGCAAAGGGAACGCACCTAAGCAACTCGATATAAATGTGCACCTCCCACGATGGAGCAGGCTACACTAACGATGCACCTCCCACGCATGGAATCATACACCGCCCAAAGCCATTTAAGGCAATAACACCCATACTTTCAGTCGTCCGGGTTACTCGAATCTTTAGCCACATACCAAATCGTTTCATATCCCGAAGTAGGGAAAATTATTTCACAACATAATAATCACAAGTACTTTCCAAAATATAGTAATTTACATTAGCAATTCACACATATGATCAGTCACTATTAATCACATAACCTTTGAGCTCGTACGTCTCAAAGAAGGGTGTTAAGCAAGAGAATAAATTCTCCGCCACCAAACAGATATATCATCAATAGCAACTAATCGGTTATGCACTGAACTACAATGTCAAACACATAATACATTTCGAAATCATTTCGACAACATCGGGTTTAGTCCTCGAAAACCTTTCTGTTTTATAAAACATTTTTATAAAACATCCGTCCAAAATCGGGAATACATTTCTTTTCACTTAAGAAAAATTCATTTCAAAATCATTCATTAAATTTTGAAATAAACTCAACATCATCGCTAAACACCTTATAATCAAATCGTGAAGTGTTTGACAAGGTGTTAGTATACAAATATTTCTACCCAATCCAATGCTAAATGTAAAAGCATATCCGGCTCATAAACTAGTCGAGCACAATCCAAACAATCGATCAATCACAATCAATATTAGAAACGAACTATATTTAGTTCAATCACATCTCGTGTTTTGGTAAATTTTAATTACCATCTATTCATTCCAATTTATTTAAAGATTTGTTAAACTCCAATTGGTTTCAATCTCTAAAATCACTACTTAATGATTGTTCAACTCTTAGGAAAATTAATCCTACTTTTAAACTGGGTTAAAGAACTAATGTCTTTTAAAACACAGTTCACCATAAATCCTAAATCAAATTTAATATTAAATATAAGGCTCTGAATAGAAATAATATCGGCTTATATTCAACATCAATTTCTGAAACCAACGAATATCGTATTGGGAATAACGATATATATATCTTCCAAATTCCTCAACAATATCCATATAGCCACAAAATCCAAAATCGAAATATTCTGAAGATTATTTTCATTCCAAAACCATTCCAATTCATACGTTGGAAAATTCTGGTTATTTCAAAACCTTTTTCAAGTCCAATTTATTTGTTTAAAATAATTGGATTATTATTCTAGTTAATAACTAGTTCATTTCGATAAAAATATATTTTTATCTTTCCAAAAATGGAATTTTTCTTCCAAACTCTTTCCAAATCATTTATTATGATTTTAATCAATTTTTCCATATTTTTAGTAATTTGATTAAGGCCTTTATAGTCGGTTTCCAATATCGGCCACCGAACTGCATTTACAACAACCTTTCCAAATTTGATTTGGACATAATTCCAAATTCAACCATTAGATTTCAAATTTCTTATATTCATTGGAAAGCTCTTTCCGGTACGAACCCAACGGTTCTGGTTTTAGGTGAATCTGACGGTCGGATCTCCCGTAATGTCAATTTTAAGTTAATGGTCGAAATTCGTGAACGGTTGCTGCGCGGCGCGTTCTATTAAGGACAAAATCCCACCACCACTGAGATTAATTTCTGATCATGGTCATTAAAATCGAAGATCTCATTGAGTATTACAACCTTGCTTTGGGAATTTTTGAAATTCATTGATTGATGAGAAGATTTTTGAGGATGGAAGACTTGAACGATATTGTCCATCGAAAAGGAGTGGTGGCGGCTTCCGAGAACTAAAGTCTAGGGTAAAGATGGATAAAAAAGGGGCTATTTATAATTAATTTATATTATATTTAATTCTTTTATTTCCATTATTCGTGGTTTATCAATCCGAACTCCAAATCAAACCCAACGACTATTGCCTCTAGCCAAATACCCTCATTACGGACACAATGGATATGTTTCGTAAGCCAATTCAACTGTTTCGACCAGTTTTCGTCAGAATTAAAATATAAATCAATACATATTAAGTTTGAACGTAAATATAAATTTACCTGGGCCACATGCTGACTCCAAAAATTCCAGAAAAATAAATCTAGCTATGTTTTGACGATACGGTCCTAACAAAACTAATTTTGTCGAATTTGGAGACCGTTTGAAAAATGGTCATTTTCTGGTCGATCCAATTCAAACTAAAACTGCCAAACACGTTTAAATTCACTGTGCTCAAATGTTAATTCCAAAAATTATGAAAATTGGAATCTAGCAATAATTTGACATTCCGGATCCAATAAAAGTGGTTTCGTCGAAAACGGAGGTCGTTTGCAATATGGCTATTTTTAAGGGCTATATATTATATTAATATATATATATTCCATAGCGACTATTTAAACTGGACATAACTTTTTATTCCTATTATGAAATCTGAATTTTTCACATTCGCTAGAAAGATATAATTAACTAGATTCAAATATTTCTTTTTTTTTACTGAAATCCGATTTTGAATTCTGTATATTCATTTGAAATTTAAAATCGAATTTTCAAACTACCACATCATTTCAGGCTCGTTTTATAATTAAAACAAATTAATACATTATAACTTCGTTTAAAATAAAATTTTAGTCATTATTATTTAAATTAAATCATTTTAAATATTTAAAATCCATTAAAATTGCCAAAATAAAAAAAATTAATTGGTTTTGAAAATCCGGGTTGTTACAATCTCCCCCACTTAAAATCTTTTCGTCCTCGAAAAGAAACGGAGCTGAAATTTGTTTAACTAACCAACTCAACTTTTATTCTTCAACTTTTCAGTTTCTAAGAATTTTCTAATTTCTCAAAAAATTGGCTAACACCTTAAATTTTCGAAAAATTTCGCCTTAACCTCTGTTGTACGGGTTGATATTTAAAACCGCAACTTACCTCACAGGGCCCTCATCAATCCAAAAGAAAAAGCCAATTGGCTCATAAAATAATTAAAACCCAAGAATTACAGTAAACATATACCTATTTGTCGGGCATAAAATTTTATTCCTCTTCTTAGCCTCCTTGCTATGACCTATTCATTATATACACATGTACATATATGCAATTGCATCAATTTTCAAGTCAGGTCAATATTTGATTCAATTTAGCTTAATGATTCAAAATTTTAATTAATCAAACCAATAATCAAACAACACAATCAGCAATCAATTAGTTGATTATCGTTTCAAACACATAACTTTTATATTTATGCAAAAATCATATTTTTAATGCCACTTCACAAACAATAAATCCTATCTAGTTTTGGTTCTCACACCAGTCAATTGGAAATATATAGAAATCCCACTTTCGAAACTCGAACATAAACTCTGATGATGCTAGCAATCATCATAATCGTCTCCGAACCATTAGAGTGTGATTCTATATCTATCCTGTATATTTGAGACTTCGAATATACGTTCATGACACGTATATGCGAAATCTTTATATACCTGATTGTTCAAATTTAATATAAAATAAAATACTCAAGTACGTATAATAAGGTTTAAATTTTCAAAACTAAATTTGTTTTCATTTTTATTTTAAAAATAATACTCTTCCAACTCATTCTAGGATACTACTGATCCTATCTCTAACGAGTCAATCTCATTGGATATCGCTAACCCAATCTCTGATGAATTCTTTCGTTTGGTTCTAATGTACCTTATTCAATAGCTCTGTAAACCAAAGCTCTGATACCATATGTAGTGATCCGAAAATCCCTGCCCTCCGAATCGACCGCAAGGCCCTATTCGAAAGTCGGAAATCATCAGATACTCTAACTTTGGGCGCACAACACATTAGAACAAACAATAAGAAGACTTTAATAAACATCGTAATAATGTTACATCAGAGTACAGAATATCAGAGTATGAATAAATATTACAACGGAAAATAAATTTACAATAAATGTAATACAATGCAGTAGAAACAAATAAAATAACACAGCAGAAGACTATTAATGCTATGGACACAGCTTTAAGCTTCAATCCAGAATCATGCTCAATAAATAAATATCTGCAAAATAAACCACTCGACTGCCTGTGTGACGACGCAGATTTCGTTACCTTTTGAGCTGACTAAACAACACCAGCCCAACCCGAATTGTACTGAAAACCCAGATGCCAATAGAAAGAATATAGAGGATGAGATAAGAAAGAAAGAAATATTAGAATAGAAGAGATAAAAAGAATAAGAAGAATAACAACAAAATCAGAGTCTCACATCGCAGCGGAATAAAATTATAATATACAAGTAAATCTTTATTGAGAGCTTGAAATATAACTTACAATACATCACACAATTGGACAGTTATAATAATATGTCCTCATATACAACATACAGCGGAATAAATACTAATATGTCTAAACTCCTCCAACACGTCGTCTAAACTACGTAGTATCCAATAACCTGAACTTGTACAGCCCGGCTTAACCCGAGCAATACAAATACCTGGTCAATCTGGTGAACCAGAGTGAGAAAAACACACTAATTTTAAAAGTATCATCCAAGTGGATTTTAAAGTCAAAATCTTTTCGAAAGAAAGGATAATTGTAAGACCAAGTCCACACATAAATATGGACGGTTTTTACCTTACAATAACTCAAAACGTTTTGAAATCATATATATCATCTGATATTATAATTGTGTCTAAATACAAATAAATAGCAATCTAGCGGAACGCTTGCATCTCACGCTCCACATATATAGTATACAATCAAAACCATGGGCGCTTATTGGAGATTGGATTCCGACTATGACAAGGTATGGAACCACCTGTCGATAGTGTATCTCTAGAGGCGAATACACTGGGTTCAACAAGAACCATTCATGATCGACCACTCATTTCGCTAGAGTGTATCAAATGTATATCACCAACAATTGGGATCAGCAATTGTTTCCCGAAAGGGACAACATCGATAGATTAAAGAGGCAAAAGGAGTTTCTTTAGATAGGTGATTATACACCCTAATGGGTGCGACCCACGTAGCCATGCTGCCTGCCCGATTTTTGTCATTTTCCGGTTGTGAGGCTTGAGGTTTGAATTACCGTTCCACGATAGCACACCACCATTCACTTTGAATTCCACATCGTCAAATCCATTGGAAATCACTAATTGATTTTCACAAAAATATCCAGTTGTTAAGCTAAGAGAAGTGCGCTCTTCCCCAACATCAACAGAAATACGTTTGGAGAAATCAACGTACGTGATCCCTTTAGAAACACTCTGTCAGACATCCGTCCATACAACTCATCCAGGAACAGGATGAACTGAACGCACCCTCCTACCACATCCTAGGAATCACCCTATAGATCAATAGCAAGTAGTCCTTGCAAATCCGAAGATTCCAACCACGACAGAATCACAGGTTATCTCTGGCTGCTAAACCAGAGATTATGAGTAATCCTTCCGCTTATGGAGATCTCTGGTCTTCAATGCTCCATCTTCAATTTTCATCTTTACGTATTTGCTGGTCGGAATGGTTTTCGAATACAAATTCGATCCCGATCATTCCGTACCAACAACTGTATTGGCTAGATTTGATAGTCGATGATTTAACTATCAAATAAAAATCATTTAATGAAAATAAAAATAGATTTACTGGTTAAGTACCCAGCATCACTTAGCCCATTTGATTATAAATAATTAATAAACGGTTGTTTTGAACTTCCTAAACATTCTATATTTTAGAACATGGTATTCGATTCTCATTTTAATATATTAATCTTCTCCAAACCATTTAAATCTAATACTTAGGATTATTTGATAACCATATCCAATTGCTATGTTTCTAGTATATCAAAATACTTATTTACAACATTATTTATCAATGATTCAACTTGCCACTTGTAAAACAATCGTTGCGACATCCCTTTGGTTTCGTTATTTGAATACTATAATCGTCACTTACCCTTTCAGAATAAACTCATTATTAAATCTCATCGTCTCATTTTGAAAATAACGTTATATTTTCACCAATCTCCTTTATTTCCTTTTTTATGGCAATATCATTTCATTTTTTTCAAGCTTGTTTTAATTTCCTTTTTATTTTGGAATCCATTATATAACGTTACATTACTATTTTTCAAAATAAATTCCTTTTTACATCTTCACCATTACACAAATATCATCCCATTGTATTCCATTTCTAATTCATTTAACCATTTTCTAGTTTGAAAATCTCGTTTCAAATTCCCTTGTTAAGTAACGTTAATTTTAACTTAACATCCTTGCCTCATGCCCTTTTTATAAACATCGTTTAAAAATACAGGTTAAATATACAACTCCTTTTTATCCCTTTTCACTTTACTTAATTCAAACATTCAATTAAACGATCACATTTGCTTAAATTCTCCATTTATAACTTTGTTATAAAACACGGTTTTAAATATGAACCGTTCACTAACTCCTTTCAAAAACCCACTAGGTTCCATTACCCACTTTGCAAATCTCGTTCCAATCCTATTAAACTTAATTAAATGAATTCCATTAGCCTCTTAAATTATTATTTATTTAAAAACAATAATTTACTTCCTTGTTAACAACCATAGAAATAGTTAAGTTCTTTATTAACTAAATAAATAGTAAATCTCTTTTTAAATATCTTATTAAATTCAAACCAATAGTCATTAATCTATTTCATTAGATTAATTCAAATCAAATCCACCAAATTTACCAGTTCCAGTTAAATTAGTTGACTTCGTCAACTTAAATCTTAATTATCTCATTAATCAACTCCAGTTAGCCCTACTTTTAAATTAATTATAATATAATTAATTTAAATAACTTCATTTAATCGTCTCTTGTAAACAATTTATCCAACACTTAATCATTGTGTAATTTCTGCTTATCTTCTAATAAATGTTATTAACGTAATAGTTTACTTTAAAACATCATTTTATAATTATTTAAATATTTAAATAGTACATATTAATTTCCTTTTATCTTTATTCAAATATAACGATTTCAAAACATCTTCAATTATAAAATATATTTTATAACTTCATTACCGTCGATCCACCTGACGGTAAATTAATATTTATAAATGATATATTTTATGGCTAACTGCTACCAATTACTCAACCAATATTGTCCATTGGTTAAACAAAACAACCATTGAATTTAGATTCAACAATCAATGATCCAATCAATCATTCAATCATGTCAGTAAAACAATTCATATAATTGCAGTATGAAAATAAAAATAAATTTTGAGGAATCCAGTTGGATCCCTCCAACCTGTTTTTCCTGCATCCAAATACGTTATTTCAGCAAAATCATTTTATTTCAATAAACATATATAATATTCAACTATCAACCAATAACCGCAATCCAAACATTCATCAACCAATTAACAATCATAGCACACAAATATTTAAACCCAACTTATATAAAATATAAGTGAGATAAAAACTGAGTGAGTTGAACTCACCTTGATATGTTTGTCGCTGAAGCGGTTTATTTCTAATTAAATAAAGCGGCGTTTAATTTAATTAGTAATCCCGACAGTTGCCTACTCCGCCAAAACTAGTTTCATCGTTTTGTGCTCGTTGATACGGTCTTGGCATCTTTTGATCATCCCATTCCATTACTGTGTCACATAGTTATAAATTTAACACGCTATTTACTATTTAAAATTATAAATACCTTAATAAAATATTCCTATTAAACCTTTAAAATAATTATTTACTAAATTCTTAATTACGTTGCGTCTAATGCTCGCTCTAATATAAATGGACACGTTATTTATACCAACGTTGATCACTACACATAAATTAGTATCTATTTTTATAAGGGAATGAGGATGGATTCATTTCATTTCTGCGCATCTCTACAGTTATAACTTGTAATGTCCATACCTTTTGATAACATTATTATTGGGCACAAGAGAAGCTTCGATTGGGCCCTTACAAAATTCTATAGTCATGTAAAGTTTCGATCAGGCCTATTAAGACGGTGTTGTCCCAATACGTACGCTTTCCGTCATTGCTATAGATTAATATATATTATATTAACTTGATCATTACTTAATTTAATTAGACTATAATTAGGCCCAAAAATAAAAGGATCTGGACACTCTAAACAAATGATTAGGCTTTTTAATAATGTTCTTAAGCATATTTAATCATCAGCAGGTCACTTGTATTACTTGTTAGGTAGAGATGAGGCGTATTTTTACTCATAGATTACATTCTTCTTCTTTGTTTCTTTTCGCTCTAGGAAAATGCGCCTCCATCACCATTATTCAACCCACCGCGCAACAATCTGTGTTCAACCTCCCCTTCACCATTCACAAGCCCCACGAGCCTTGAAGTGCTTTACCCAGTCCAACATAACGCTCCTAGTTTTACGAACCAACTTCCCCTTTTGCCATGCCTGCTGTCCACGCACACACCGACGAACCACCAGTTTTGATGACGTCCGTACACTGTACCACCTGGACTCCACTGTCTCTAGCTCCATTCTTACTCATCGTTTTTCGCCACTGACCTGCTTTGGATCCTCTCATCCCTATACCATATATCACGTCCCCTCATTACTGGAACTGCATGTTGCTCCTTCTTCATATTCTCCACCTCACGCCTTCCATTCAACACAGTCCTCAACTCATGTTTTTATCCATCCTCCTTTTTTGTTCCTGAGACGACCCCAAACCCCGTACTGACGGCGGCAAGGGTAATCCATGGAATATAACATAGAAATAGATATAGAAGGACATAATTAAATAAATACACCAGAAAATGAACAATAGAATATAATGGATAAATTTAATCATCAGAGTTACACAGTATACAGGATCATACTTAGTAAAAATACAGTTCAGCTATACATAAATGTCTACAGCGGAAAACAAACATAATATGTACAATAGGAGCTGAACAGCATAAAAAGAGATAAATGATAGAATCCATCTTCAGCTCCAGCTATCCAGAAAGAACCAGCTAAACCTGAAATCAAGGCTGCCCGTGTAGAAAAAGGGGCACCCGAGTTTGAAAGTGAAACAAACTACGAGTCAGTCATGGGACTGGTATGAGAAATCTACTCAACACATATATAATTCGGCTAATCACAGGACCGCACCACTTTCATGGAACGGGTTTTCTCCATTGGATTGCCAGTGCTTTAAAACAAATCTTTCTTTTAAACAACGCAATGCATTTTATAAAAAATGAAGCCATTATAAGACTCAGTTCCCATCACACAATGCAACACAAACCGAAGGATAGAGTTTTTTCCTTATAACGGCCAAAATATGCTTGATACGAATAAAACAAAGGCATTTGATATTATTGCTAGTGTTTATATGTTTTGAAAACAACTTCAAATCAAAACTATCAATCATAGACGGCATTAATGCCCCATACCACTATGTCGTCATATATAGGTATACAATCAAAACCGCTCAGTCACGTATTTGGAAATTGGATTTCCGTCATGAACCAAGGCAGAGGATAGTCCTTACCGAATTCAAGACAATCTTGCCCATGTCTCAGGCAAGTACTCAGTCAAGCCTTTGGAGCGACAGGGCCGGTCCACCGACGTGGATTAAAATGCCTAAACAATACGTTTCCCTGCCCTTTGGGGCGTAAACGAGCCAACGAATGGCTCCATCGGACCCGGATCGTCCGATCTAACCGAGGCGCCTCGCAACAGCAACAACCACATAGGTGAAAAGTATATAAATGTCAGGGCTGGTAGGTCACTGACACCACCCTAGCTAGAAAGAAACGCATGCCCTCCCTGAGGTCCTTCTCCCGTTTCTGGTTCATACCGGGGTGTGAGGCTCGCGATTTTACGTTATACACAAAGCTACGCCACACCGGCGGTGCTTTGATCATCACCACAAGACTTTTCTTTCCAACAGAATCCCAGACCACTGCATCTTAGCATGCCACACAGGCAATTCATGCCATGCGACTGATGTCCATCGATATACAACCTCTGAGCTCGTGCGTCTCAGAGAAGGCGTTAAGCAAAAGAATAAATTCTCCGCCGCCAAACAGATGTATATTTAATAGAGATCAATCAACACAGAATAAAATCCAATGTCAGACACACAGTCCATTTACAAGTCCGTTCTGGGTCAGAACGAAACCGAAGGCACTAAATACCTCGCAAACCCATCGATCACCACGTACGTCTGGACGATCACCACTCATTATCCATATTTCGGGATGCCTCCCAATCAGGACCTCGGTTACCATCCAAACGAGGTGAAGATCTCCGGTCTTCGACCACCGTCTTCATCTTCGACTTTCAAACGTCGGTCAATTATTTGAAATGAGAATTAACTCGGCCTTTTCAAATAATTCACGTATATTTAGAATTTCAAATCAATTTATTTTAATGGTTAAATCATTCGACAACACCAATTTTGTTCTTTAATGTAATTTTCACACCAATCACATTCAACCACCAAATACCACATAAATCGAGCAAATTCAGTTTATTTCCATTCCATATCATTTATGATATTTTATAACGATTTATCGCTATTTTTATTTATTTTAAAATAGCCAATTTATTCAAAACGACGCTTCGGGCCATAACGCGGCCGTGGCGCTGTTTTTCTTCAGATTTGATTTACACATATCTGAAAATCTAACCGTTGGATCTTCAAAAAATCTACATCATTAGAAAGGTCTTTTCAAAACGAATCCAACGGTTCCAGTTTCGGGAAAATCCGACGGTCGGATCTCCCGGTACAATCGTTTGAAGTTTCGATTTCAAAATACGAACTGCAGCGTCGTTATTCGATTAAATATAATTATATTTATATATATATAAATATAATCGCTTCTGGCGCTGTTTTTCTTCAGATTTGAATTAAACATTCCAGACAATCCAACCGTTGGATTTTTACAAGGTTGGTGCCGTTGGAAAGATATTCCCAAGGCGAACCCGACGGTTGCGATTTCGGGAAAATCCAATGGTCGGATTTCCCGCACTGGTTGTTTGAAATCACGGTTTCAAAACACGAACTGCACGGCCACGTTTCGTTTTAATTTTATTTATTTTTATATATTTATATAAATATAGTTCATTCAACAATTTCAATATCGTTTTTAACTCAAATATTTCACTAACGCCTTTAAATTTTGGAAAATTTCGCCATAACCTCCTTTGTACGGGAGGGGCTGGGAAAATTCCCAAATAGCCACATGGGCGTCTCATGTCAAAAAGAAAAAGACAAAGCCAACAGGCTCATAAAATCATCACCCAAACAAAATAGTAAATGTGTACCTATTTGTCGGGCACAAAATTTTTAACCCAAACAAAACATATAAAACTTTCAATATTTAATTTGAACGTACATTTCAATTTGCCAGGGCCACAAACTGATTCGAAAAATTCCAGAAAAATAAATCTGGCTATGTTTTGACGATACGGTCCCAACAAAACTAGTTTCGTCGAATTCTGAGACCGTTTGCAAAAAGGCCCATTTCTGGTCGATCCAATTTAACTGTAATTGACCAAAACACATTTTCCCTTGCCACGCTCACATACTAGCTTCAAAAATTACGAAATTTGAAACCTAGCAATAACTTCACATCCCGGATCCAACAAAAGTGGTTTCGTCGAATTCCGAGGTCGTATGCAAAATGGCCAATTTCACGGGCTATATAAATTCCATAGCGACCTTTCTAAAAATTCATTCGGCCATAACTTTTGCTTTCCGCTATGAAAATTCGATTTTTCAGATTCGTTAGAAAGGTATTCACTTACAGATTTAAATATTTTTGGTTTCACTAAAATCCGTTTTGTTTTGCACCCGGTACAGTCCAACAAAGTTTGAATTCAATTTTTAAAACTGCAACGCCATTTCAGGCCTTGTTTATAATTATAATTAATTATATTCATTTTCAAATGTCGATTCACTCTTACTTTTCATCGCTATTATTTAAAATATTTATTTTAAATATTTAAAATCCATTATTTTAGCCAATTAAAAATTTTTAAGTTGGTTCAGATTTTCTGGGTCGTTACAGTTCCTTGCTCTGAGATCCTAAGCATCACGTTGTATTCCCACCCCCATGGCGCTACTTCTATTTTTCACGCAACAGCATTTTTCCTTTTTACTACACTTCAGCCCCACTCAAAACCACGTACCGACCCTTCCCATACTTGACATGCCCAAACCGACGACCGGCAGTTCATCCGTGACACCCACGCACCTTCATCGACCTCCACGCCACCTCGCCTTCCCCTTCACCAGCCTCCGCCTGATAGTGCAAAGCCGCCGACCTTTCACTTCCTCTGTTATTCAAAAACCACCCACAAACTGTTGTTCGTCATCTTCTCCCTATCCAGTTCACCACGTCCTCGCGCCCAGGCTATTATATTCATACTAAGTTTTAGTCATGGAAGCTTAGTATATGGGTGGGGATACATAGCTGAATGGAGTTGCTGCCTTATTTATAGGCGGAAGAACCTTGGACGTCACGGTTGCAGCAGTTTGGGGTGCAAGGAATAGGAAATATAGGTGGAAATTTTAGTTGTAGAATAGCCATGTTTAATCACTTTTAAGTTGTGGCAGTCTGTTCTATACGGTATTTGAAATCAATAGCTGCGCATGTTCCCTTCGTAGGTCTATGATTGATGATAAAGTATGAGCGAAAAGTTGGAAAAGACAAATGGTTGTGGATGATTTGAAAACATAGGAGAAAGAGGGAGTAGGTTAGCTGTATTTGAAAGGAGAGGATGGATGTGCGCGACCGACAGTGGCATGTGCAAGAGCTGGGTGATAGGTTGGTAGCTGCGTGGGGTGAGGTTTCTTCACATGGCATCTGCAAATCAAAACAGCAGTGCATTCTTAGATATTGAGCTTTTGGCCTACGTGTATTCTTTAGGTAAGCTATGCATGATTTATCATTTCAAAGTGTACGGTATTGGTGAGGAATCTCGGGTATGTAATATTTGGAAAACTTTGCACCGAAGTATTGGTTATATTTTATTTTTATTCGGTTCGGGATGTTGGTTATTAAATCATATATTTACATGACCCGTTAAATACGTGCACCGTCACGCACAAATTCCAAGCACAATGAAAATGGACATATCACTACATTTTAACGTTCCGGTCCCAATGAAATAAATTTCGTTGAAAACGGAATTTGTTTTTACAACAACGTTATTTTGATTTACTGGTTCACCACTAAATTGCACACACAGATAAAACAACTTTGATTTGTCCCAAACTGGAAATCTAGCAATAATAAATTGTACGCATTCCAATAAAATTTTTTTTGTCAAAAACGGTAGTTGTTTGAATAGAAAATAGTTCTAAGGCTTATAATATATCGAATAATTTTCCGTGTGCGAAGCACGAGCCTCATCATAAGGAAGCAACGCATTGATTTTAACATTCTAGTTCGTATGATTATTTAATTTCATCGTCAGTTGTCATTGAGCGTTATATTTGTACCAATATATAGGAATTTCGAATCATAATTTATGAAATACCACGACGTTTACGAGTTCGAATTTTAATTATATGTAAATTATATGTTCAAATGTCGTTAAATAAACGAATTATATATATTATAAATCCATTTATAATACCACATCGATATTTAAATAAAATAAAATATTTGAGTACCAAAAATACGAGACGTTACATTTCTTCCTTCTTAAAAGAATTTTGTCCCCTAAATTGCTCAAGTAAGAGAAATGATTAAAATCCCAATTAGTATTATAAAATTATCTTAAAATTTAACTTAAACAAATTTATGGAAAAATGCGCCAGCAACTCTACTGCACCGCTCGATCAGAATAATTACAAATCCCACTCTGGGCCTCACACATCTCAAAAGAAAACAAAATCAAACGCCTACTAAGCTTAGGGGTATAAAATCATTTATCCAGACCAATAATATTAAGGTTTACCTATTTGTCGGGTAACTCGATTCCAATTTAGAAACAAATCAATTAATTGTTGTTCGTCTTCCAATCTGTACTTCAATCTCTATAATCATGCCAAGCTCCATAGCCTTCTGGTGTCTGTACTCAACTAAATATACCATGCAAATAACCGTTACAGGGTTAAATCCTCCCAGTTTGATTTCATATTTTAATTTATTCAAATTTATTATATTAGGATTCATTTCTTAGTTTTTAATTTATTTAAATTCTATTTATTAAATCACTTGATGAATTTACAAACAACCAATCAACAATGCACAATCCATTTAATCAGATCAAACAACTTTTATTTCCAAACTCCAAATTTTAATTCCAATATCCACTCTTAACTACGTTAAGTTTCAAATTCATATTAAATTAACGTTTTAGTTTTCTAATTTATTCACCGCATTTCAAATTCAAATTTTGATTTTTAATTTAAACATTATCCATTTTCTCTTTCTAATCTGGTTTTAGATAACTCATCTCCAAGTAAAATTCTGATTCATACCTTTTTATTTAATTTTGTTAGTTGAATCTCATTCATTCAATTCCATAATATTTACTAATTTCATATGTGAAATTTATGGTTATATTAACCCAATTCAAATTTTTAATTCAATTTGAATTCCATCCAATTTGACAAAACTCAACCTCAATAATTTTATAAAATTATTTCCTTTCAATACAAAAATATAATTTGGCCTAAATTATTTCATTTGACCATCTTTACAAAACCATATCGTGTCAGTTGTTAGTTCAAAGTCGAACCGATCAAATAACCCAATATAAAACATTTGTATATAAAATCTACAAATACGTCCTCATATATATATATATATATATATATATACACACACACACACATACTCAAACTCAATCTAGGGAATTACTAACCCTATCCCTATCGAGTTACTCCACAGAGCCAAGGTTTACTACTCAACCTTCAGCTTTGATACCAACTATTACGAACCAGATTTTGGTACTTTTGAGCTGACTAAACAACAACAGCCCAACCCAAATTGTACTGAAAACACAGATGCCAATAGAAAGAATTTAGAGGATGAGATAAGGATGAAAGAAATATTAGAATACAAGAGATAAGAAGAAGAAGATCAACAACAAAATCAGAGTCTCACATCGTAGCGGAACATAATTATAATATATAAATAAATCTTTATTGAGAGCTTGAAATATAACTTACAAATCATCAGAATACATCGAACATCTAGACAGTTTTAATAATATGTCCTCATATACAACATACAACGGAATAAATACTAATACATCTGAACTCCTTCAACACGTCTTCTGAACTGCGTAGTATCCAATAACCTGGACCTGTACAACCCGGTCTAAGCCGAGCACTACAAATACCGGGTCAGTCTGGTGAACAAGAGTGAGAAAAACACAATAAGTTTAAAGTATCATGCAAGTGGATTTTAAAGTCAAAATCTTTTCGAAAGAAAGGATAATCGTAAGACCAAGTCCACACATGAATACGGACGGTTTTTACCTTATGATAACCCAAAACGTTTTGAAATCATATATATCATCTGATATTATAATAGTGTCTAAATAAAAATAAATAGCAATCTAGTGGAACGCTTGCATCTCACGCTCCACATATATAATATACAATCAAAACCGCAGGCACTTATTGGAGATTGGATTCCAACTATGACTAGGTATGGAACCACCTGCCGATAGTGTATCTCTAGAGGAAAATACACTGGGTTCAACAAGAACGTTTTGCAATCCGACCCACACATGACCGACCACTCATTTCACTTGAGTGTATCAAATGTATGTCACCAATAGTTGGGATCAGCAACCGTTTCCCGAAAGGGACATCATCGATAGATTGAAGAGGCAAAACGAATTACTCTAGATAGGTGATTATACACCCTAATGGGTGCGACCCACATAGCCATGCTGCCTGCCCGATTTTTGTCATTTTCCAGTTGTGAGGCTTGAGGTTTGAATTACCATTCCAAGATAGCACACCACCATTCACTTTGAATGCCACGTCGTCAGATCCATCGGAAATCACTAATTGATTTTCACAAAAATATCCAGTTGTTAAGCCAAGAGAAGTGCGCTCTTCCCCGCCATCAACAGAGATACGTTTGGAGAAATCAACATACGTGATCCCTTTGGAAATACTCTGTCAGACATCCTCCATACAAGTCATCCAGGAACAGGATGAACTGAAGGCACACTCCTACCACATCCTAGGAATCACCCTATAGATCAGTAGCGAGTAGTCCTTGCAAAACTGTAGATTCCAACCACGACATAATCACAGGTTATCCCTGGCCTCTAAACTAGATATTATGAGTAATCCTTCTGCTTATGGAGATCTACGGTCTTCAATGCTCCATTTTCAATTTTCTCTTTACGTATTTGTTGGTCGAAATGGTTTTCGAATATAAATTTGATCCCGGTCTTTCCGTACCAACAACCATATTGGCCAGGTTTGATTGTCGGTGATTTAACTATCAAATAAAAATCATTTAATGAAATTAAAAATAGATTTACTGGTTCAGCACTCAGAATAACTTGGCCCATTTAATTATAAATAATTAATAAACATTTGTTTTAAACATCCAAAACATTCTATATTTCAGAAAATGGTATTCGATTCTCATTTCAATATATTAATCTTCTCAAACCCATTTAAATCTAATAGTTGGGATTATTTGATAACTATATACAATTTCTATTTTTCTATTATTTCAAAATACTTATTTACAACATTATTTATCATTGATTCAACTTGTCATTGTAAAACAATCGTTGCGACATCCCTTTGGTTTCGTTATTTGAATACTATAATCGTCACTTACCCTTTTAGAATAAACTCATTCTAAATCTCATCGTCTCATTTTGAAAATAACGTTATATTTTCACTAATCTCCTTTATTTCCTTTTTAATGGAAATATCATTTCATTTTTTCAATCTTGTTTTAATTTCCTTTTTATTTTGGAATCCATTATATAACGTTACATTACTATTTCTCAAAATAAATTCCTTTATACATCTTCACCATTACACAAATATCATCCCATTGTATTCCATTTCTAATTCATTTAACCATTTTCTACTTTGAAAATCTTGTTACAAATTCCCTTGTTAAGTAACGTTAATTCTAACTTAACATTCTAGCCTCATGCCCTTTCTATAAACATCGTTTAAAAATACAGGTTAAATATACAACTCCTTTTTATCCCTTTTCCCTTTACTTAATTCAAACATTCATTTAAGCGACCACATTTGCTTAAATTCTCCATTTGTAACTTTTTTTATTAAACACGATTTTAAATATAAACCATTCACCAACTCCTTTCAAAAACCCACTAGGTTCCATTACCCACTTTGCAAATCTCGTTCCAATCCTATTAAACTTAATTAAATGAATACCGTTAACCACTTAAATTATTATTTATTTAAAAACAATAATTTACTTCCTTGTTAACAACCATAGAAATAGTTAAGTTCTTTATTAACTAAATAAATAGTAAATCTCTTTTTAAATATCTTATTAAATTCAAAAAAAAAGTCATTAATCTATTTCATTAGATTAATTCAAGTCAAATCCACCAAATTTACCAGTTCCGGTTAAATTAGTTGACTTCATCAACTTAAATCTTGATTATCTCGTTAATCAACTCAAGTTAGCCCTACTTTTAAATTAATTAACAATATAATTAATTTAAATAAATTCGTTTAATCGTCTCTTGAAAACAATTTATCCAACACTTAATCATTGCATAATTTCTTTTTATCTTCTTATAAATGTTATTAACGTAATAATTTACTTTACAAAATCATTTAATAATTATTTAAATATTTAAATAATATATATTAATTTCCTTTTATATTTACTTAAATATAACGATTTCAAAACATCTTCAGTTATAAAATATATTTTATAACTTCATTACCGTCGATCCACCTGACGGTAAATTAATATTTATAAACGATATATTTTATGGCCAACTGCTACCAATTACTCAACCAATACTGTCCATTGGTTAAACAAAACAACCGTTGAATTTAGATTCAACAATCAATGATCCAATCAATCATTCAATCCTGTCAGCAAAACAATTCATATAATTGTAATATTAAAATAAAAATAAATTTTGAGGAATCCAGTTGGATCCCTCCAACCTGTTTTTCCTACATCCAAATATGTTATTTCAGTAATATCATTTTATTTCAATAAATAAATATAATATTCAACCATCAACCAATAACTGCAATCCAAACATCCATCAAACAATTAACAATCATAGCATACAAATATTTAAACCCAACTAATATAAAATATAAGTGAGATAAAAACTGAGTGAGTTGAACTCACCTTGGTATGTTTGTCGCTGAAGCAATTTGTTTCTAATTAAATTAAGCGGCGTTTAGTTTAACCCGACAGCTGCCTACTCCACCAAAACCAGTTTCATTGTTTTGTGCTCGTTGATACGGTCTCGACATCTTTTGATCATCCCATACCATTACTATATCACACAGTTATAAATTTAACATGCTATTTACTATTTAAAATTATAAATATCTTAATAAATATTCCTATTAAAACCTTTAAAATAATTATTTACTAAATTCTTAATTACGTTGTGTCTACTGCTCGCTCTAATATATATGGACACGTTATTTATACCAACGTTGATCACTACACAGAAATTAATATTTATTTTAATAAGGGAGTGAGGATGGATTCATTTCATTTATGCGCATCTCTACAGTTATAACTTGTAACGTCCATACCATTTGATAACATTATTATTGGGCATAAGAGAAACTTCGATTGGGCCCTTACAAAATTTTATAGTCATGTTAAGTTTCGATTAGGCGTATTAAGACGGGGTTGTCCCAGTACGTATGCTTTCCGTCATTGGTATAGATTAATATATGTTATATTAACTTGATCATTACTTAATTTAATTAGACTATAATTAGGCCCAAAAATAAAAGGATCTGGACACTCTAAACAATTGATTAGGCTTTTTAATAACGTTCTTAAGCATATTTAATCATCAGCAGGCCACGTATATTACTTGTTTAGCCAGAGATGAGGCATATTTTTACTCACAGATTACTTTTTTCTTCTTTGTTTCTTTTCGCTCCAAGAAAATGTGCCTCCGTCACCATGATTTAACCCACTGCGCAACTGTCTGTATTCAACCTCCCCTTCACTGTTCACAAGCCCCACGAGCCTTGAAGTGCTTTACCCAGTCCAACAGAACACTCCTAGTTTTACGAACCAACTTTCCCCCTTCGACTTGCCTGCTGTCCACGCACACACCGACGAACCACCAGTTCTGATGACGTCCGTACACCGTACCACCTCGACTCCACTGTCTCCAGCTCCTTTCTTACTCTTCGTTTTTCGCCACTGACCTGCTTTGGATCCTCGCACCCTCATACCATATATCACTCCCATCTCAATACCATATATCACGCCCCCTCATTACTGAAACCGCATGCTGCTCCTTCTTCATATTCTCCACCTCACGCATTCCATTCAACACAGTCCTCAACTCATATTTTTATCCATCCTCCTGTTTTGTTCCTTGCTCCGAGATCCCAAGCATCACGTTGTATTCCCTCCCCCATGGCGCTACATCTATTTTTCACGCAACAGCATTTTTCTTTTTTACTGCTCTTTAGCCCCACTCAAAACCACGTACCGGCCCTTCCTATACTTGATGTGCCCCAACCGATGACCAGCAGTTCATCCGAGACACCCACGCACCTTCATCGACCTCTACGCCACCTCGCCTTCCCCTTTACCAGCCTCTGCCTGATAGTGCAAAGCCGCCAACATTTCACGTCCTCTTCTATTCAACCCCCCCCCCCCCCCCACGAACTGTTGTTCGTCAGCTTCCCCCTCTCCGGTTTACCCATGTCTTCATGCCCAGGCTATTATAAGTCATGGAAGCTTAGTATATGGGCGGGGATACATAGCTGAATGGAGTTGCTGCCTTATTTATAGGCAGAAGAACCTTGGTAGTCACGGTTGCAGTAGTTTGGGTGCATGAATTAGGAGATATTGGTGGAAATTTTAGCTGTAGAATAGCTATGTTTAATCACTTTTGAGTTGTGGTAGTCTGTTCTATACGGTATTCGAAATCAATAGCTGCGCATGTGTAAAGACCCGCAAATTCCCACCCCTTGAATCGACCATAAACCACACAGGTCTGACCCAAAAAGTGAAAATCTACGAATACTTTAACTTTGGGCATACAACATATTACAACAGATAACAGAAGACTTTTATAACACTATAATAAATGTTACATCAGAGTACAGAATATACATATCAGAGTACATTGGAATATAATTACAGCGGAAGATAAATACAAAAATGTAAATACTGCAACGGAAGAACACAGCGGAAGACTTTCTATCTCTGGACACAGCTTTAAGCTTCAACCCAGAATCCTGTTTAATATATCTGCAAAAATAGCTACTCGACTGCCCGTGTGGAAAATATGGGCACCCGAGTTTGCCAGTGGACAAAACTACAGGTCAGTCATGGGACTGGTGTGAGAATTCTACCTAACCTATAAAATAAAATAAGGCTAATCACAGGACCACGCCACTTTCGCGGAACGGGTTTTCTCCTATGGATTGCCAGTGCATGACTAAAGTAAATCGTCAAAATAGCGCAATGCTTTTTAGAAAAATGAAACCATTATAAGACCCAAGTCCCATCACACAATGCAACGCAAACCGGAGGATAGGGTTTTACCTTATAATGATCAAAAGATGCTTGATACGATAAACACGGTATTATATAGTAATAGTGTGCAACCAATTTGAAATACATCAAAGTAAATGTATTAATCCTAGACGGCATGAGTGCCCCATCCCACTATGTCGCCATATATAGGTATACAATCAAAACCGCGTGATGTCGTATTGGAAATTTGGGTTTCCATCTGAGTCAAGGCTAGGGAGGAGATCCTTACCGATTCGAGACACTCTAGCAATGCTCCAGGATTGGTACTCTGTCCAACCCTTGGATCCTGCAGGGCCGGTCCACACTTACTTTTGTGGATTGGCAATTCCTGAACACACGCTTCCCGGTCCTTTTGGACCTATACTACGGCCAGTAGCGACCGCATAAACCGAGGCCTCGAACAATCCAACAACCACAATGAATAAATGCCAGCGCTGGTAGGTCCCTGGCACCACTCTAGCTAGAAAGAAACGTGCGCACTCCCTGCGTTCCCTTCTCCCGTTTTAGACTCTACCGGGCTGTGAGGCTCGTGAGGTCACGTCATACACAAAGCTATGCCTAAATAGACTATGCTTTGATCATCCCACAAGGCTCTGCTTTGCAACAATAAGCCTTGATCAAGTGCAACTTGGCATACCACATCAACAACTCATATCATGCGATCGGTAATTATTTAACACACAAAAGGGTGTTAAGCAAGAGAATAAATCCTCCGCCACCATGCATTTATATATTAAATAAAAACCAATTTAATTACATGAAATAAATTTCAATGTCAGGCATGCTATCCATTTACAAGTCCATTCTGGGTCTGAACGAAACAACGTATCCGTCGATCTCCAGTACGTCTGGAAGATCATCACTTTTACCTTGCCTTGGGGGATCAGTCCCAATTCAAGATATTAGTCACCATCAACCAAACGATGTGAAGCTCTCCGGTCTTCAGTCACCGTCTTCATCTTTGACTCTTGATCGTCGTGATGATTATTCAGAATGGGTTAGACCCGGTCTTTCTGAATAACTCGCGTATTTGTAATTAAAACCAATCATACGCCACATTCCAACTTTGAATATCCTTTTAAATAAAAATTATTATTTATGTTAAAAGATTCTCATTAATTATATCAAAGATAAAATAAATTACATTTTAATCTTTCTAAAAAGATTTATTTATATTCCTTTTTAAATCTATAAAATAGATTTATAAATTTCCAAATAACAATATCAATGTAAATTGGATTAAAGAACCAATGTCGTTTAAAAACAAAGTTCACGATAAATCCAATTCACATATCAATTTATTTTCAGTCACAAAATATAATTGTAAATAATCTTAATTAAAAGATTAACTCTTTCATCGGGCTTAAGGACAATGTTATTTAAGACACCATCCACGACAACCCAAAATCCATTACTTGAACTAAATTCTAATTAAAAATAATCTAATTGAAAACTTCATCTAGTCCGTTTGTAAGATATTTTCAATTCAATATATTCTTTATATTTTAAAACTTTTTATTTTACAAAAATCTTTTATTTAAAAAGAAATTCTGCATTGGAACGTGACTCAACCATGCACCATAAAATTTGGGTCATATGGGTTTCATACATTTCATGTATAGGGTAATAAACAGGAAATAATCCTCAAACCATCCATTAACAACCAGAGTGACAATGTCAACTGTGTGAGCATTAAGATGAGGTTTTAACGCTCATCGCAGCCTGTCGATCAATCGATAGACATATAATTAAAGATTGGGATTTGTGTCAGTCAAGTATCGTCCCAATACCCGTGTGGGGTTTTCAGCCAACAACAGTTCATATAAATAAATAAATAAATAATTGGTTAATAGATTTAACCAATTTCAATTTCACTAACAAGTTGATGTTAATAAATCAAACATGTCACTTATATCGAGTAAAAATGTATTTTTCTCGTATGATTTATCTCTCTATATATACATCCCTAAAGTTACATAAACAGTAATTTACTTATATAGCTTTATTGCGGATGACAAATAAAATATAAATTTTATTACACTTCATTCTTGTGGAATTTCTTGACAATACAATTCAGTGTATATTTTTTTCCCACATAATGATTCCTATGTTATAACATAAACTCTAATGTAAGTTTGCAAAATAAAAATGGATTTTTCTATTTGCATATAAATTCTACTGTATATTATGCAAATAAATTCTGTTTCAACAAAGATGTGTAAAAGTGATATACTCATTTTGTTGGCAATTCTATTTCAACAAATACAATGTAGATAAAAGTGTATTTCTAATCTTGTACTTTTATTTGTACATAAAATACAAATAAAATGCATTTCATGTATTTGTCTTTTTATTTGACAAAACAATGTTAATAAAAATGTTCTTTTATATCTTGAACTTTTATTTAACAATACAATGGTAAATAAAATGTCTTTTAAACTCTTTTACTTTTATTTAACAAAACAATGACAAATAAAAGTATAATTTTCTTTCTATGCTTTATTTGCATCTAAAAATGCAAATAAGAAATATAACTCTCTTTTTACTTTTTCTTTGCGATAGAAAATGTAAATAAAATGGTTCACACAATTTTGTTATTTTTCTTTACGATAGAAAATGTAAATAAAAGGATTCACATTATTTTGTTCTTTTTCATTACCATAGAAAATGTAAATAAAAAGATTCTCATTATTTTGTTCTTTTTTATTTTTTATTTACAAAGGAAAATGTAAATAAAAAGATTCTCATTATTTTGTTCTTTTTTATTATCACAACTAAAAGACGATAGAAATGTACCATTAACATCGCTATTTATATCGCATAAAAAAAAATGTCGAATAAAATGAATCACTAACATTGTCTATTTCTATCGCACTAAAAATGTCAATAAAAATGAATCACTAACATTGTCTATTTTTATCGCACTAAAAATGTCGATAAAAATGAATCACTAACATTGTCTATTTTTATCGCACTAAAAATGTCGATAAAAATGAATCACTAACATTGTCTACTTTTATCGCACTAAAAATGTCGATAAAAATGACAACATTAACCCTTCTATTTTCACCGCGTTCAAAATGACGATAAAATATTCAACATTAACAATTCTATTTTTACCGCATTCAAAATGACGATAAAATATTCAACATTAACAATTCTATTTTTACCGCATTCAAAATGACGATAAAATATTCAACATTAACAATTCTATTTTTACCGCATTCAAAATGACGATAAAATATTCAACATTAACAATTCTATTTTTACCGCATTCAAAATGACGATAAAATATTCAACATTAACAATTCTATTTTTACCGCATTCAAAATGACGATAAAATATTCAACATTAACAATTCTATTTTTACCGCATTCAAAATGACGATAAAATATTCAACATTAACAATTCTATTTTTACCGCATTCAAAATGACGATAAAATATTCAACATTAACAATTCTAGTTTTCCTACTATAGAAAATGTAAATAAATATATTTCTAAATTCTATTCTTTTTATTTATATAAGAAAATGTAAACAAATATATTTCTACATTTTTATCATACCGTTATAACTCATATATAAATTACATAGAAAAATGTCATTTTTATTTTATCATTCTAATTCACCTCTAAATTACATAGAAAAATGTAATCTTTATTATGCGATGGGAATTCATATTTTAATTACATAGAAAAATGTAATTCCTATCATACGACATAAATTCATATCTAAATTACATAGAAAAATGTAATTTTTATCCTACAATGCAGATTCACATTTTAATTACATGTAAAAATGTAAAAATGTAATTTTCATTCTACCGTTGTTATTCATCTCTAAATTACATAGAAAAATGTAATTTAAATCATGCAATGTAAATTTACATTTTTATATCATAGAAAAATGCAATTTTTTTGTCATACAGTGCAAATTCATATATAAAGCACATATAAAAATGTAACTTTTGTTATGCAAAGAAAATATGTCTTTTTCTATTTTACAATGTAAAAATATGACCTTTTCTATTTTACAATGAAAATAATAACTTCTTTATTCATTCTTTCATTACATATAAATGTAATCTTTTCTTATTTATTACAATGAATAATATTACAATAAAAATGTAATCTTAGCTTATGAACTTTTCATGGCGACAAAATGAAAATAAAAATATAATCTTTTTATCTTCGTCTTTACAGTGAAATCTACATCACATTAAAAATATAATCTTTTTATGCAACGTCTTTCTATTGAAAACAATCAACACATAAAAATATAATCTTTTACATTGCTTCTTTTATTGAAATCACTATTACCTTAAAAATGAAGTTTTAATGTTACTTCGTTTATCGAAACAATATTACGTTAAAAGTGAGATTTTTAATGTTACAACTTTTATTGAAATCAAGGTGACAAATAAAATATGACTCTTTATTGAAATCACTATTTTTTTCTCATAAAAATGTAATCTTTTATTTTCATTCTTTTTTTTTAATGGAACAAATTCATATTAGAATTATATACTTTTTAATCCACTATTCTTAATGTAACAAATTTACAATAAAAATTTATTATTTTTAATCATTCCTTTTTAATATAAACAAATCCACATTAAATATATATTATTTTTCATTGTTCAAATTCTATTGTAAATAAACAAATTAAAAATAATATTTAATATTTAATATTAAAAATATATTTTTAAATTTTAACATTAACAAAAATGCTAACTTTGTCATACGATGAATTTCTAATTTTCAATATTTATAGCAAATCCAATTACATCGATGATTCAAAGAATAAAGGTGATCTATTCGAATTTACTATATACAAACAAATAGTTCATGAATATCAATAAACATGGTTGGTAAATAATCTAACCATGATCATAGCAACTACAACTCAGGTTTTAACATTGAAATTTACAGATCTAGTGTCATAGCATCACAACAATTCAGATGTATAACATACACAACATACATCGCAGATTCACAACACGCAAGATTGATTAAACCATTTAATTTAATTAAAAGTGAATTCTCACCTTGACTGGATAAGAAAATAATAATAATCCAAATAATTTCAGAATGCTCCAATCAATCACAGCAGATCCTATTCGTTGTCACGGTCCTAACGGATCTGAAATTTTCAGATTCGAAGTTTGTATGTGTTAGTTATTGATGTTAGAACAGTTCTGACTTTTAACAACTGACTGTGTAACGCATAAAAGCGTGGCAAAACTGAAATCAAATTATACCTTTGAATTTTCAGAATGTTCAAAATTTCAATTCCAGTTTTCTCGATCTGTGGTCGATGGTTTCAGACACCGTTTGTTGGAGAAGGACCGGGGAAGAGAGGCCTTTGATCGGCCAGAGGGGGGATGGGCTCGGCGGCGCCTGGTGGGGCCCAGGGGGGCGCGACCGTCGGGTCTTCTCGGGCTCGTGGCGGCTTCAACAGGCGACGGGGGGTGATGGTTCAGGTACCAAATCGAAGAGCTCGCGAAGAGCTTCGAAACGGGTATTGGTACGAAGATTTTCGTTGAGTATCGGAGGAGAAATCGAAGCTCAAAGAATTGAGCAAATATGGGTTCTTGCGGCTGTGTAAAATGAAGAAGACGATGGCCCTGTAGCATACCGTATTTATACTAGTATTTAGGGTTTTTTTTTTTAATTAATTTAATTAATTATAGAAAATAGTGTTTTCTCGCACGACCTCCAAACGAAGCTCAACGACTGTCAAACTTAATGTTTTGACATCTACTGAACGTGATGGCGCTACTACCAAGGTCTAATTCTGAGGTTACATTCATGTTTTCTTTTATTTTTAAAATAAAACATTTAATTTAACTTCGAACGTACTTGTTAATTCCACTAGGGCCACATACTAGCTCAAAAAAAATCCAGAAAAATTATTTTTGGCTTTCTTATGTCAATACGGTTCTAACAAAATTTATTTCGTCGAATTCCGAGACTTTTCGAAAAATGGCTATTTTTAAGGCGTTCAAATTTAACTGAAATAGTCAAAACACATTTTATTTCGCCACGCTCACATATTAACTCGAAAAATTCTGAAAATTGAAACCTAGCAATAATTTGACATTCCGGTTCCAACAAAAGTGGTTTCATCGAAAACAGAGGTCGTTTGAAAAATGACTATTTTTAAGGCCAATATATATAATATTAAAAATACATTTTTAAACAAATAAATCCCGAAACTCAAAATATATAAGTGTTTACTGTTTTTCAAAGTAGAAACATCATTCTGAACTCAATGGAAGTGGTTTCGAGCTCAAATTCCTATATATGTGAAAAGTAGCCTTTCGGGCCCTATATATTCTATAGCGACCTTTCTAAATATTGAATTGGCCATAACTTTTGATTCCCGTTATGAAATTTCGATTTTTCGGATTCGTTGGAAAGATATTTTTACATAGATTCTAATATTTTTGGTTTCACTAAAATCCGTTAAATTTTGCATCCTGTACGGTCAGTCAAAGTTCAAGTTTGACTTTTCAAACTACCGCGTTATTTCTAACTCTTTTGTTAATTAAAATTAAATCATTCATTCTAACTTCGATTTAAATCAAATTTGATCATTATTACTTAAATAAATTATTTTATATTGTCAAAATTCATTAAAATTTTCTAAAATAAAATTTTAAATTGGTCCTGATTTTGCGGGTTGTTACAATCGCCCCCACTTAAAAAAACTTTTCGTCCTCGAAAAGGAACGTAGCTAAAAATTGTAAAATTAACTATCTTAATTTTAAATTTTAATGGTAGATTATCTTTTCAAAATAAATACATAACTTCATATATATAAAAATTATATTTCAAAGAATAGGTTATAAATATCAAAAATACGTTAATTATAAATTCGTAACTCTGAACTCGTTCTAAGGCATTACTAACCCCATCTCTAACGAGTTTACTCATTCTAGGATACTCCTGATCCTATCTCTAATGAGTATTCTTATTGGATATTACTAATCCAACCTCTGATGAGTCTTTTGTTCAGTTCTAACAAGTTGTATCCCAAAGATTTGAGCTAACCTGGCTCTGATACCAACTGTAAAGACCCGCAAATTCCCACCCCTTGAATCGACCATAAACCACACAGGTCTGACCCAAAAAGTGAAAATCTACGAATACTTTAACTTTGGGCATACAACATATTACAACAGATAACAGAAGACTTTTATAACACTATAATAAATGTTACATCAGAGTACATAATATACATATCAGAGTACATTGGAATATAATTACAGCGGAAGATAAATACAAAAATGTAAATACTGCAACGGAAGAACACAGCGGAAGACTTTCTATCTCTGGACATAGCTTTAAGCTTCAACCCAGAATCCTGTTTAATATATCTGCAAAAATAGCTACTCGACTGCCCGTGTGGAAAATATGGGCACCCGAGTTTGCCAGTGGACAAAACTACAGGTCAGTCATGGGACTGGTGTGAGAATTCTACCTAACCTATAAAATAAAATAAGGCTAATCACAGGACCACGCCACTTTCGCGGAACGGGTTTTCTCCTATGGATTGCCAGTGCATGACTAAAGTAAATCGTCAAAATAGCGCAATGCTTTTTAGAAAAATGAAACCATTATAAGACCCAAGTCCCATCACACAATGCAACGCAAACCGGAGGATAGGGTTTTACCTTATAATGATCAAAAGATGCTTGATACGATAAACACGGTATTATATAGTAATAGTGTGCAACCAATTTGAAATACATCAAAGTAAATGTATTAATCCTAGACGGCATGAGTGCCCCATCCCACTATGTCGCCATATATAGGTATACAATCAAAACCGCGTGATGTCGTATTGGAAATTTGGGTTTCCATCTGAGTCAAGGCTAGGGAGGAGATCCTTACCGATTCGAGACACTCTAGCAATGCCCCAGGATTGGTACTCTGTCCAACCCTTGGATCCTGCAGGGTCGGTCCACACTTACTTTTGTGGATTGGCAATTCCTGAACACACGCTTCCCGGTCCTTTTGGACCTATACTACGGCCAGTAGCGACCGCATAAACCGAGGCCTCGAACAATCCAACAACCACAATGAATAAATGCCAGCGCTGGTAGGTCCCTGGCACCACTCTAGCTAGAAAGAAACGTGCGCACTCCCTGCGTTCCCTTCTCCCGTTTTAGACTTTACCGGGCTGTGAGGCTCGTGAGGTCACGTCATACACAAAGCTATGCCTAAATAGACTATGCTTTGATCATCCCACAAGGCTCTGCTTTGCAACAATAAGCCTTGATCAAGTGCAACTTGGCATACCACATCAACAACTCATATCATGCGATCGGTAATTATTTAACATACAAAAGGGTGTTAAGCAAGAGAATAAATCCTCCGCCACCATGCATTTATATATTAAATAAAAACCAATTTAATTACATGAAATAAATTTCAATGTCAGGCATGCTATCCATTTACAAGTCCATTCTGGGTCTGAACGAAACAACGTATCCGTCGATCTCCAGTACGTCTGGAAGATCATCACTTTTACCTTGCCTTGGGGGATCAGTCCCAATTCAAGATATTAGTCACCATCAACCAAACGATGTGAAGCTCTCCGGTCTTCAGTCACCGTCTTCATCTTTGACTCTTGATCGTCGTGATGATTATTCAGAATGGGTTAGACCCGGTCTTTCTGAATAACTCGCGTATTTGTAATTAAAACCAATCATACGCCACATTCCAACTTTGAATATCCTTTTGTAACGACCCAGATTTTTCTGGTCGGTTTTAAATATTATTTTAAATATAGAGCTGATAATATAAATCGATTTTCATATTTAGTCATAGATCTAATTACCGTAATACGAGACATATTGAATTCAAAGTTAGAATTGAATCAAAACAGTTCAGATAATAAATATAAATTCTATGTGAATGTAATCGATAATGGTAATGATATATTATCGAGAAATTTATTTGTTTATAAAATTTAAATAATTTAATATCTTTATAAAATAATTATTCTATATACGTTTAAATTAAATATAAAATATATTCGGTCAGTCCAGAACAGTGTTAAACTGTTGAAATAACAATGGTTGCGTTAGAATAGCGGTTCGGGATTTGCTATTTAGAAACCACGAGATATTTCGAAATAATTTATATAATAAAATCCATTACATCAGCCGACCTCTATTTCATTCAGCAGACCTATTATCCTTCTCGAGCACCAATTTTTGTCCCTAACCTTCAACGCAAAGCTAAACAAAGAAATTAATGTCCTCGTACCCATTGTCCCCTCTTCAATTATATAAACGCAACACTTCCTTCCCTTATTTCTTTCATTCTGGTTCTTCTGTAAATCAATCTCGAGAGCTTCACAAACAGAAATGGCCACACAATCCAATTCTCAACCGCACCCTTCCCCTTTAAATTCACAAACCTCGCTCCATCCCTCAATCAAAAAAATCGACGCGGTTCCTTGCCTTTTCAAATGCGAGCAACGCAACCTCAAGTTGAGGATTTTTGGGAGCCGGCGATCGTCGTCTAGTAGTGGGGTGGGTGACCGGAGGGTAATTGGGGGTGTTTGAATTGGGAACATCGTCAATTAGGGATTTCGTTTTAGGGCTTCAGGTGGATGTCGCGATTTCTACAGGGTAGGGTATCGGTGTCAGAAACGGAAAAGGGGTGTCGGAGGGATACTGTTGTCGGAAGGGAGGTAGCCGATGCTGAAATGGGTGTTGATTTTGGTGACTGTCGTGGTTAGAAGAGGGCGCTGCTATGTTAACAGTTAGGGAATGGAAAGCGATTGTGTGATGTTCGGTGAAATGCCAAAGTGACGTGATTCGGCTTTGGGGTTGTTGGCAAGCAGGGGTTGATCGATGGTTTGCCGAGTTGTTCGTGGATGGGTCGAGTGGTTGGAGTAGCTTTAAGGTATACGTTTTATTTAGTTTTAAATTTCATAAAATTTATTTATTTAATTGTTAAAATTTAGTTTAAATTATAAACCGTTTAATCATTTAATTAAATAATCATAGGATAGTTATTTTATTTTAGCAAGTTATATAGATTTAACAAATGATTAATCGGTAACAAACTTAAATTATCATAGGGGCGACTAGTTTTGGTTGAAGACGATTCATAGTCGCAGCAATATGAAGATTAACAGGATATTCAGAAAATGGAATAATAAGGTGAGTAAATCTCACTCACCTTTAGAATTATTTTTATTTCATTAAAAATAATTGCCTGTTGCTTGTGTGAATGTTTTCTAGTTATTTTATATATATTAGTTATTTAGGCTATTATATATATATATATATTGGGTTGATTGATTGGTTGGATTCCCGCAGTCTCATTAGCGGATGCCCGCAGTTTCATAGCGGATGATTACCCTATACGCCCCACGCTATGATTAGTGGATGACCTTCTATACCGCGATATTCTGCCACGAAGCAGAATGGGTATTATTTATGTGCTAACATCTGTGGATGCAGGAAAACAGGTTGGAGGAATCCAACTGGATTCCTCAAAAATATATTATCTGTTCGTTTATTGGATTGCATATATATTGTTATATATGATGTGTTAGAAAAATAAATAATTGGTTACTTGTGTGTTTAAATATCACTGGGCTTAAATAATGATATTTAAAATATCGTGGAAGGATATTGGAGATTTAAAAAGGAAAATTCTATTTTTAAAATAGAATTTGAATTTTAAAATGGAAATAAAATATAAACTTGTTTTTGAAAAATAAAACAAGTAGTTCCTTTATAAACGAAGTTTATAAATAGTTCTTTTATAACGAAGTTATAAATGAAGTGAAAAGAATTATCGTTTGATAATTCAGAAATAGAAATACAAGTGTTTTGAAAATATGATTCAAAAGGAAATTTAAATATAGGATTTGAATAAAAGAAAAGGAAATGGATATTTGAATTCAAAAAGAAAAGGAAATAGAAAATTTGAATTTATAATTCAAATAGAAAATCCAAAGTAGATTTGGATATAGAACTTTCAAATGGTGTTTGAATATAGAGAGTTTGAAATAGAATTCCCAAAGAGAATTTGAAATAGAATTTCCAAATAGAATTTGAAATAGAATTTCAAAACAGAAATTTCAAAAGAGAATTTGAAATAGAATTTGAAAATAGAATTTCAAAAAAAATAGTATTGCAATGAAATTTGAATTCAAATATAATTGAAAGAGAATTTGACTATAGAAATTCAAAAGGGATTCAAATATAGAACTTGAATTCAAAGGAATTTAAATATGGAATTTGAATTCAAGGGAATTGAAATAGGATTTGAATTCAAAGGAATTCAAATGGGATTGGAATAAAGGAAATTCAAAATGGAATTTCAAATAAAAGAAATGTAATTTGAAATATTGAGAATTCCAAAGAAGAGAAAATGGAATTTGAAACATTTAGAATTTCAAATAGAATTTAACTGGAGTTTGAATATTTGAATTTCAAATAGAATTTAAATATGGGATTTGAATATAGCAATTCAAATAGAATTTGAATAAATGAATATAGAATTGCAAGGTAGAATTGTAATGAAATTTGAAATATTGAATTCAAGAGAATTGAATATGGTTTTGAATTTAGAATTCAAAGAAGAATTGGATATAAACTTCAAATATAATCGAAATGGAATTGAATATAAACTTCAAATATATTCGAAATAGAGTTGAATATATTATTCAAAGGGAATTGAAATAGGAAATGAATAGAGATTTCAAATGGAATTCAAATATGAAATTTGAATAGGGATTTGAAATGGAAATTCAAGTATTGAATTTGAATATCCAATAGAGAAGGAATTGGGATTTGGAATATAGAATTCAAAAGTGAGATTGGAAGTTGAATCAAGGAATTCAAATAGAGTTAAAAATGGAATTGAATTCATTTTAAGAAGTTTAAAGGTTTATATATATAAATATAATTAAAACGAACTCGCCGCAGCGCTGCAGTTCGTAAATTGGCGATTCGAACTTCAATTGAATATATAGAACTCGATTGAAGTCGGAATTCTTTGAAACAAGAAACGTCAGGACCGGTTTGATAATAGTTTTCTAATGAAAGAGAAAAATCTGGATTTCGTCGTATAGATTTTGAGTTATGTCAAAATCAAATTTTCAGAAAAACAGCGCCAGAATCGTTTTAAAACCATAATGGTTTATTTAATATTATAAAAGGGTTTTAAGCAAATAAAATCCGAAGCTTCTATTTAGAAAATTTCAGAGTTGAGGTGAAAAATATATGCGAATTCAAGTTGTGTAAATGAATATGATTTTTGAAATAGAAATCAGATTTTTGATTTATTGAATAGAGTTAACTAATTCGAATAGAAATTAGTTAATGAGATTTCAAATGAATGTTGAGCTTTAAATAAGTGAATTCGATTTGAAATTTATCTTCGAAATCGAAAAGGGAAAACTAGAATTGAAATTGAAATTGGAATTCGATTTTGTTATGAACGAGTTAAATATTTTGTTTGAACATGTTATGTTCAACAAAGAAGTGAAATAGGCAAAAGGGCTAATAAAAAAATAATTAAGCGAAACCGAATTCAAACGATTCAAATTTGAATTCAAACGAATGAATTAAGTTGAATTGAATTGAAAACAGGTGAACAGGTGTTAAACAGATATGGGATGGAGTATATGAAGATTTTTAGTTATATGCTCGACAAAAAGGTACATGTTTAATTCATATATGGGTTTTATGCGCCGTATCGGCAAGCCGCTTGGCTTTTTCTTTTTCTTTTTGAGATTGGAAGATACCGGGATGCTATTTGAAATTTCCCGATGCTCCCGATACAGGGGAGGTTATGGCGAAATTTTCCGGGAATTTAAGGAGTTAGAATATTTTTAAGAAATTTGACAATTAGAAATCTATATATCGATATATATAGAATTCGATAAGGAAACGAAATCAAAAATAGCGTAAAGGGCCAATATGGTTATTGAAAATATTTGGATAACAAATATTGACAAGGAAATGGGAAAGTGATTTAATTAATGAAAATATTAATTTAAAGAGCCCAGTGATTTGTTTGATATGTTGATTGAACACTTGTTTTATTCGATAGTTAAATCACAGACTATCGAAGTTTTTGACCATCGTTGTCAATATGGAGAGACCGGTTGGATTATTATCCGAAGAACCACTCCGTATCGGCATAAGCGTTGCGAACCAAGTATGCTGAATATATTGAAGACGGAGTAAAGTGCAAGGGCTTTTCTATTTATAGAAATAGTGCCTTCGGTTTCGTTCAATCCCAGAACGAACGTAAATGGACGAATGTCTGACAGAGTATTTCCAATGATCAAATGAGTTGGTCTGTATGAATATATATGGTTGCAACGGATTTATCCCTTAGCATAATATCCAGAATATTTGTGCAAACTCAACTAGTGATTAACGGATCTGACGATGTGGCATTCAAAGTGATTGTGCCGTCAATGAATGGTAAGTATTCGTAGCCTCAGGCCTCAACAACCGGGAAAGGACAAAAATCGGGCAGGCAGCATGGCTATGTGGGTCGCACCCATTAGGGTGTATAATCACCTATCTAGAGAAATTCCTTTTGTTTCTAAATCTATCGATTCTGCCCATTCGGGAAACGGTGGTTTGAGTCCAACCGTTGGTGATATACATTCGATACACTCAAGCGAAATGAGTGGTCGGTCATGTGTGGGCCGGGTTGCAAGACGTTCTTGTTGAACCCAGGTGTATTCGCCTCTAGAGATGCACTGTCGGAAGGTGGTCCCATACCTTGTCATGTTGGAAATCCAATCTCCAATAAGCGCCATGCGGTTTTTTTTGATTTTATATTATATATGTGGAGCGTGAGATGCAAGCGTTCTGCTAATTGGTTATTTACTTGATGTAGACATTATTATAATATCACTGGATTTTCGTATCAAAGTGTTTTGGGTTATAGTAAGGTAAAAACCATCCATGTTTATGTGTGGCTGGTCTTACTATTATCTTTTCTTTTGAAAGGATTTTTTTTAAAGTTAAACAAGTGGTTGGAGTTACTCACACCAGTCCCATGACTGACCCAGAGTTTATTTTGTTTTGTTTTCCCTAAACTCTTGGGTGCCCAAATTTGTACGGGCAGTCAAGTGTTTCAGGCTTTTACAGATACACTTGGAGGAGCTTGAAGCAGGAGGCTTCAACGTTAGTTATTTCGAGTTACTTCCGCTGAATCAAATGTTATGTGTACTCTGATGATGGTATGTATATATGTACAGAACAGATTTGTATTTCAAAGCTTATGTTATATAATATATTTCTTTCGTTCCGCTGTGAGTTGTGATCTTCGTTTTTCTCCTATTCTAAGTTTTCTATCTTATCTATTCTCACCCTCTATCTTCTTTCTAATAATGAGTCGTATTTCTGTGTTATTTGGGTTGGACGTGTGGTGTATTTAGACAACTCAGATAGCCGGATTTGCGGGTCGTTTCAGTTGGTATCAGAGCTTAGGTTGAGTGAATACCTAGGCTTGTGTGGCATGTGCTCATTAGAGATAGGGTCAGTAGTACCCTAGAATGAGTTGAGTGTATAATACGAGAGAGCGTATTTGTTAGTTGATATAAAAATTGTTTTATATTGTGTTGACTAGTCTGTGAGTGGTTTATGGATTCCGGTCGAATCGTGGGACGCCACGACGTCGATAGGAGTTTCTAAACACTTGAACAGAGAAATTCGACGCAGTATTGTTTTAAAACGGGTAAATGAAATAACTTTACCCAAAACTATATTTTGATATAGAGAGAATAATTTTCTGAAATTATTATATTTTGGATGTGTTGGTTGTTGTTATTATAATCAAATGGGATTATAAAAATTGAAATGCTTATTTATAACCAAAATAATTTGTATATGAATAGAATATACAAACAAGATGAATTAAAATTAAACCCAGAATTAAGAATTCAAAATCCTGGGAAGTTGAAAATATTTTTCAAAGTATATTAAAACAATATAGATTTGTTTTAGAAGGATTTGAAAGAAAATCATTTTAGATGGATTTTGAAATGGATAAAGCACTGAACTCACTTCAGTGGCTGGGAAATAATTCTGATGATGATTGCAACATCATCAGTGTTCATTTTCAAGTTCTAAGTGATGGATTGCTACCTTAGAAAAAGTTTTGATGGAAATTTGTTTGAAAGAAAACAAGTGGTTTGAAAATTCAAATGTTCGAATTTGAAATAAAATAAATATATGTATATATTTATGGGATTTCAAAAAAATTTGAAAGGAAAACCCAGGGATTTGAATTCTGGAATTGAAATTTAACTTAAACAAGTTAAATGGGTCGAAGTGAATGAATTGATTAGAATCAATTTGAATAGGTTTAATGGAATATAGATTGGATATAAAATGGATTGATCGTAGATCATTCGAATTAAATGTGTGAAGACCAAAAGTTTTGGTTGGAGTTAATTTATTGAAATATGAGGAGTTGAGTTTCAATATAAAGAGGTTTTGAAAAGTAATGGATTTGTATCACTTTTCCTACCTTAGCAATTTCGAGGACGAAATTATTTTAAGGGGGGAAGAATGTAACGACCCAGATTTTTCTGGTCGGTTTTAAATATTATTTTAAATATAGAGCTGATAATATAAATCGATTTTCATATTTAGTCATAGATCTAATTACCGTAATACGAGACATATTGAATTCAAAGTTAGAATTGAATCAAAACAGTTCAGATAATAAATATAAATTCTATGTGAATGTAATCGATAATGGTAATGATATATTATCGAGAAATTTATTTGTTTATAAAATTTAAATAATTTAATATCTTTATAAAATAATTATTCTATATACGTTTAAATTAAATATAAAATATATTCGGTCAGTCCAGAACAGTGTTAAACTGTTGAAATAACAATGGTTGCGTTAGAATAGCGGTTCGGGATTTGCTATTTAGAAACCACGAGATATTTCGAAATAATTTATATAATAAAATCCATTACATCAGCCGACCTCTATTTCATTCAGCAGACCTATTATCCTTCTCGAGCACCAATTTTTGTCCCTAACCTTCAACGCAAAGCTAAACAAAGAAATTAATGTCCTCGTACCCATTGTCCCCTCTTCAATTATATAAACGCAACACTTCCTTCCCTTATTTCTTTCATTCTGGTTCTTCTGTAAATCAATCTCGAGAGCTTCACAAACAGAAATGGCCACACAATCCAATTCTCAACCGCACCCTTCCCCTTTAAATTCACAAACCTCGCTCCATCCCTCAATCAAAAAAATCGACGCGGTTCCTTGCCTTTTCAAATGCGAGCAACGCAACCTCAAGTTGAGGATTTTTGGGAGCCGGCGATCGTCGTCTAGTAGTGGGGTGGGTGACCGGAGGGTAATTGGGGGTGTTTGAATTGGGAACATCGTCAATTAGGGATTTCGTTTTAGGGCTTCAGGTGGATGTCGCGATTTCTACAGGGTAGGGTATCGGTGTCAGAAACGGAAAAGGGGTGTCGGAGGGATACTGTTGTCGGAAGGGAGGTAGCCGATGCTGAAATGGGTGTTGATTTTGGTGACTGTCGTGGTTAGAAGAGGGCGCTGCTATGTTAACAGTTAGGGAATGGAAAGCGATTGTGTGATGTTCGGTGAAATGCCAAAGTGACGTGATTCGGCTTTGGGGTTGTTGGCAAGCAGGGGTTGATCGATGGTTTGCCGAGTTGTTCGTGGATGGGTCGAGTGGTTGGAGTAGCTTTAAGGTATACGTTTTATTTAGTTTTAAATTTCATAAAATTTATTTATTTAATTGTTAAAATTTAGTTTAAATTATAAACCGTTTAATCATTTAATTAAATAATCATAGGATAGTTATTTTATTTTAGCAAGTTATATAGATTTAACAAATGATTAATCGGTAACAAACTTAAATTATCATAGGGGCGACTAGTTTTGGTTGAAGACGATTCATAGTCGCAGCAATATGGAGATTAACAGGATATTCAGAAAATGGAATAATAAGGTGAGTAAATCTCACTCACCTTTAGAATTATTTTTATTTCATTAAAAATAATTGCCTGTTGCTTGTGTGAATGTTTTCTAGTTATTTTATATATATTAGTTATTTAGGCTATTATATATATATATATATATTGGGTTGATTGATTGGTTGGATTCCCGCAGTCTCATTAGCGGATGCCCGCAGTTTCATAGCGGATGATTACCCTATACGCCCCACGCTATGATTAGTGGATGACCTTCTATACCGCGATATTCTGCCACGAAGCAGAATGGGTATTATTTATGTGCTAACATCTGTGGATGCAGGAAAACAGGTTGGAGGAATCCAACTGGATTCCTCAAAAATATATTATCTGTTCGTTTATTGGATTGCATATATATTGTTATATATTATGTGTTAGAAAAATAAATAATTGGTTACTTGTGTGTTTAAATATCACTGGGCTTAAATAATGATATTTAAAATATCGTGGAAGGATATTGGAGATTTAAAAAGGAAAATTCTATTTTTAAAATAGAATTTGAATTTTAAAATGGAAATAAAATATAAACTTGTTTTTGAAAAATAAAACAAGTAGTTCCTTTATAAACGAAGTTTATAAATAGTTCTTTTATAACGAAGTTATAAATGAAGTGAAAAGAATTATCGTTTGATAATTCAGAAATAGAAATACAAGTGTTTTGAAAATATGATTCAAAAGGAAATTTAAATATAGGATTTGAATAAAAGAAAAGGAAATGGATATTTGAATTCAAAAAGAAAAGGAAATAGAAAATTTGAATTTAGAATTCAAATAGAAAATCCAAAGTAGATTTGGATATAGAACTTTCAAATGGTGTTTGAATATAGAGAGTTTGAAATAGAATTCCCAAAGAGAATTTGAAATAGAATTTCCAAATAGAATTTGAAATAGAATTTCAAAACAGAAATTTCAAAAGAGAATTTGAAATAGAATTTGAAAATAGAATTTCAAAAAAAATAGTATTGCAATGAAATTTGAATTCAAATATAATTGAAAGAGAATTTGACTATAGAAATTCAAAAGGGATTCAAATATAGAACTTGAATTCAAAGGAATTTAAATATGGAATTTGAATTCAAGGGAATTGAAATAGGATTTGAATTCAAAGGAATTCAAATGGGATTGGAATAAAGGAAATTCAAAATGGAATTTCAAATAAAAGAAATGTAATTTGAAATATTGAGAATTCCAAAGAAGAGAAAATGGAATTTGAAACATTTAGAATTTCAAATAGAATTTAACTGGAGTTTGAATATTTGAATTTCAAATAGAATTTAAATATGGGATTTGAATATAGCAATTCAAATAGAATTTGAATAAATGAATATAGAATTGCAAGGTAGAATTGTAATGAAATTTGAAATATTGAATTCAAGAGAATTGAATATGGTTTTGAATTTAGAATTCAAAGAAGAATTGGATATAAACTTCAAATATAATCGAAATGGAATTGAATATAAACTTCAAATATATTCGAAATAGAGTTGAATATATTATTCAAAGGGAATTGAAATAGGAAATGAATAGAGATTTCAAATGGAATTCAAATATGAAATTTGAATAGGGATTTGAAATGGAAATTCAAGTATTGAATTTGAATATCCAATAGAGAAGGAATTGGGATTTGGAATATAGAATTCAAAAGTGAGATTGGAAGTTGAATCAAGGAATTCAAATAGAGTTAAAAATGGAATTGAATTCATTTTAAGAAGTTTAAAGGTTTATATATATAAATATAATTAAAACGAACTCGCCGCAGCGCTGCAGTTCGTAAATTGGCGATTCGAACTTCAATTGAATATATAGAACTCGATTGAAGTCGGAATTCTTTGAAACAAGAAACGTCAGGACCGGTTTGATAATAGTTTTCTAATGAAAGAGAAAAATCTGGATTTCGTCGTATAGATTTTGAGTTATGTCAAAATCAAATTTTCAGAAAAACAGCGCCAGAATCGTTTTAAAACCATAATGGTTTATTTAATATTATAAAAGGGTTTTAAGCAAATAAAATCCGAAGCTTCTATTTAGAAAATTTCAGAGTTGAGGTGAAAAATATATGCGAATTCAAGTTGTGTAAATGAATATGATTTTTGAAATAGAAATCAGATTTTTGATTTATTGAATAGAGTTAACTAATTCGAATAGAAATTAGTTAATGAGATTTCAAATGAATGTTGAGCTTTAAATAAGTGAATTCGATTTGAAATTTATCTTCGAAATCGAAAAGGGAAAACTAGAATTGAAATTGAAATTGGAATTCGATTTTGTTATGAACGAGTTAAATATTTTGTTTGAACATGTTATGTTCAACAAAGAAGTGAAATAGGCAAAAGGGCTAATAAAAAAATAATTAAGCGAAACCGAATTCAAACGATTCAAATTTGAATTCAAACGAATGAATTAAGTTGAATTGAATTGAAAACAGGTGAACAGGTGTTAAACAGATATGGGATGGAGTATATGAAGATTTTTAGTTATATGCTCGACAAAAAGGTACATGTTTAATTCATATATGGGTTTTATGCGCCGTATCGGCAAGCCGCTTGGCTTTTTCTTTTTCTTTTTGAGATTGGAAGATACCGGGATGCTATTTGAAATTTCCCGATGCTCCCGATACAGGGGAGGTTATGGCGAAATTTTCCGGGAATTTAAGGAGTTAGAATATTTTTAAGAAATTTGACAATTAGAAATCTATATATCGATATATATAGAATTCGATAAGGAAACGAAATCAAAAATAGCGTAAAGGGCCAATATGGTTATTGAAAATATTTGGATAACAAATATTGACAAGGAAATGGGAAAGTGATTTAATTAATGAAAATATTAATTTAAAGAGCCCAGTGATTTGTTTGATATGTTGATTGAACACTTGTTTTATTCGATAGTTAAATCACAGACTATCGAAGTTTTTGACCATCGTTGTCAATATGGAGAGACCGGTTGGATTATTATCCGAAGAACCACTCCGTATCGGCATAAGCGTTGCGAACCAAGTATGCTGAATATATTGAAGACGGAGTAAAGTGCAAGGGCTTTTCTATTTATAGAAATAGTGCCTTCGGTTTCGTTCAATCCCAGAACGAACGTAAATGGACGAATGTCTGACAGAGTATTTCCAATGATCAAATGAGTTGGTCTGTATGAATATATATGGTTGCAACGGATTTATCCCTTAGCATAATATCCAGAATATTTGTGCAAACTCAACTAGTGATTAACGGATCTGACGATGTGGCATTCAAAGTGATTGTGCCGTCAATGAATGGTAAGTATTCGTAGCCTCAGGCCTCAACAACCGGGAAAGGACAAAAATCGGGCAGGCAGCATGGCTATGTGGGTCGCACCCATTAGGGTGTATAATCACCTATCTAGAGAAATTCCTTTTGTTTCTAAATCTATCGATTCTGCCCATTCGGGAAACGGTGGTTTGAGTCCAACCGTTGGTGATATACATTCGATACACTCAAGCGAAATGAGTGGTCGGTCATGTGTGGGCCGGGTTGCAAGACGTTCTTGTTGAACCCAGGTGTATTCGCCTCTAGAGATGCACTGTCGGAAGGTGGTCCCATACCTTGTCATGTTGGAAATCCAATCTCCAATAAGCGCCATGCGGTTTTTTTTGATTTTATATTATATATGTGGAGCGTGAGATGCAAGCGTTCTGCTAATTGGTTATTTACTTGATGTAGACATTATTATAATATCACTGGATTTTCGTATCAAAGTGTTTTGGGTTATAGTAAGGTAAAAACCATCCATGTTTATGTGTGGCTGGTCTTACTATTATCTTTTCTTTTGAAAGGATTTTTTTTAAAGTTAAACAAGTGGTTGGAGTTACTCACACCAGTCCCATGACTGACCCAGAGTTTATTTTGTTTTGTTTTCCCTAAACTCTTGGGTGCCCAAATTTGTACGGGCAGTCAAGTGTTTCAGGCTTTTACAGATACACTTGGAGGAGCTTGAAGCAGGAGGCTTCAACGTTAGTTATTTCGAGTTACTTCCGCTGAATCAAATGTTATGTGTACTCTGATGATGGTATGTATATATGTACAGAACAGATTTGTATTTCAAAGCTTATGTTATATAATATATTTCTTTCGTTCCGCTGTGAGTTGTGATCTTCGTTTTTCTCCTATTCTAAGTTTTCTATCTTATCTATTCTCACCCTCTATCTTCTTTCTAATAATGAGTCGTATTTCTGTGTTATTTGGGTTGGACGTGTGGTGTATTTAGACAACTCAGATAGCCGGATTTGCGGGTCGTTTCACCTTTTAAATAAAAATTATTATTTATGTTAAAAGATTCTCATTAATTATATCAAAGATAAAATAAATTACATTTTAATCTTTCTAAAAAGATTTATTTATATTCCTTTTTAAATCTATAAAATAGATTTATAAATTTCCAAATAACAATATCAATGTAAATTGGATTAAAGAACCAATGTGGTTTAAAAAAAAGTTCACGATAAATCCAATTCACATATCAATTTATTTTCAGTCACAAAATATAATTGTAAATAATCTTAATTAAAAGATTAACTCTTTCATCGGGCTTAAGGACAATGTTATTTAAGACACCATCCACGACAACCCAAAATCCATTACTTGAACTAAATTCTAATTAAAAATAATCTAATTGAAAACTTCATCTAGTCCGTTTGTAAGATATTTTCAATTCAATATATTCTTTATATTGCAAAACTTTTTATTTTACAAAAATCTTTTATTTAAAAAGAAATTCTGCATTGGAACGTGACTCAACCATGCACCATAAAATTTGGGTCATATGGGTTTCATACATTTCATGTATAGGGTAATAAACAGGAAATAATCCTCAAACCATCCATTAACAACCAGAGTGACAATGTCAACTGTGTGAGCATTAAGATGAGGTTTTAACGCTCATCGCAGCCTGTCGATCAATCGATAGACATATAATTAAAGATTGGGATTTGTGTCAGTCAAGTATCGTCCCAATACCCGTGTGGGGTTTTCAGCCAACAACAGTTCATATAAATAAATAAATAAATAATTGGTTAATAGATTTAACCAATTTCAATTTCACTAACAAGTTGATGTTAATAAATCAAACATGTCACTTATATCGAGTAAAAATGTATTTTTCTCGTATGATTTATCTCTCTATATATACATCCCTAAAGTTACATAAACAGTAATTTACTTATATAGCTTTATTGCGGATGACAAATAAAATATAAATTTTATTACACTTCATTCTTGTGGAATTTCTTGACAATACAATTCAGTGTATATTTTTTTCCCACATAATGATTCCTATGTTATAACATAAACTCTAATGTAAGTTTGCAAAATAAAAATGGATTTTTCTATTTGCATATAAATTCTACTGTATATTATGCAAATAAATTCTGTTTCAACAAAGATGTGTAAAAGTGATATACTCATTTTGTTGGCAATTCTATTTCAACAAATACAATGTAGATAAAAGTGTATTTCTAATCTTGTACTTTTATTTGTACATAAAATACAAATAAAATGCATTTCATGTATTTGTCTTTTTATTTGACAAAACAATGTTAATAAAAATGTTCTTTTATATCTTGTACTTTTATTTAACAATACAATGGTAAATAAAATGTCTTTTTAACTCTTTTACTTTTATTTAACAAAACAATGACAAATAAAAGTATAATTTTCTTTCTATGCTTTATTTGCATCTAAAAATGCAAATAAGAAATATAACTCTCTTTTTACTTTTTCTTTGCGATAGAAAATGTAAATAAAATGGTTCACACAATTTTGTTATTTTTCTTTACGATAGAAAATGTAAATAAAAGGATTCACATTATTTTGTTCTTTTTCATTACCATAGAAAATGTAAATAAAAAGATTCTCATTATTTTGTTCTTTTTTATTTACAAAGGAAAATGTAAATAAAAAGATTCTCATTATTTTGTTCTTTTTTATTATCACAACTAAAAGACGATAGAAATGTACCATTAACATCGCTATTTATATCGCATAAAAAAAAATGTCGAATAAAATGAATCACTAACATTGTCTATTTCTATCGCACTAAAAATGTCAATAAAAATGAATCACTAACATTGTCTATTTTTATCGCACTAAAAATGTCGATAAAAATGAATCACTAACATTGTCTATTTTTATCGCACTAAAAATGTCGATAAAAATGAATCACTAACATTGTCTACTTTTATCGCACTAAAAATGTCGATAAAAATGACAACATTAACCCTTCTATTTTCACCGCGTTCAAAATGACGATAAAATATTCAACATTAACAATTCTATTTTTACCGCATTCAAAATGACGATAAAATATTCAACATTAACAATTCTATTTTTACCGCATTCAAAATGACGATAAAATATTCAACATTAACAATTCTATTTTTACCGCATTCAAAATGACGATAAAATATTCAACATTAACAATTCTATTTTTACCGCATTCAAAATGACGATAAAATATTCAACATTAACAATTCTATTTTTACCGCATTCAAAATGACGATAAAATATTCAACATTAACAATTCTATTTTTACCGCATTCAAAATGACGATAAAATATTCAACATTAACAATTCTATTTTTACCGCATTCAAAATGACGATAAAATATTCAACATTAACAATTCTAGTTTTCCTACTATAGAAAATGTAAATAAATATATTTCTAAATTCTATTCTTTTTATTTATATAAGAAAATGTAAACAAATATATTTCTACATTTTTATCATACCGTTATAACTCATATATAAATTACATAGAAAAATGTCATTTTTATTTTATCATTCTAATTCACCTCTAAATTACATAGAAAAATGTAATCTTTATTATGCGATGGGAATTCATATTTTAATTACATAGAAAAATGTAATTCCTATCATACGACATAAATTCATATCTAAATTACATAGAAAAATGTAATTTTTATCCTACAATGCAGATTCACATTTTAATTACATGTAAAAATGTAATTTTCATTCTACCGTTGTTATTCATCTCTAAATTACATAGAAAAATGTAATTTAAATCATGCAATGTAAATTTACATTTTTATATCATAGAAAAATGCAATTTTTTTGTCATACAGTGCAAATTCATATATAAAGCACATATAAAAATGTAACTTTTGTTATGCAAAGAAAATATGTCTTTTTCTATTTTACAATGTAAAAATATGACCTTTTCTATTTTACAATGAAAATAATAACTTCTTTATTCATTCTTTCATTACATATAAATGTAATCTTTTCTTATTTATTACAATGAATAATATTACAATAAAAATGTAATCTTAGCTTATGAACTTTTCATGGCGACAAAATGAAAATAAAAATATAATCTTTTTATCTTCGTCTTTACAGTGAAATCTACATCACATTAAAAATATAATCTTTTTATGCAACGTCTTTCTATTGAAAACAATCAACACATAAAAATATAATCTTTTACATTGCTTCTTTTATTGAAATCACTATTACCTTAAAAATGAAGTTTTAATGTTACTTCGTTTATCGAAACAATATTACGTTAAAAGTGAGATTTTTAATGTTACAACTTTTATTGAAATCAAGGTGACAAATAAAATATGACTCTTTATTGAAATCACTATTTTTTTCTCATAAAAATGTAATCTTTTATTTTCATTCTTTTTTTTTAATGGAACAAATTCATATTAGAATTATATACTTTTTAATCCACTATTCTTAATGTAACAAATTTACAATAAAAATTTATTCTTTTTAATCATTCCTTTTTAATATAAACAAATCCACATTAAAAATATATTATTTTTCATTGTTCAAATTCTATTGTAAATAAACAAATTAAAAATAATATTTAATATTTAATATTAAAAATATATTTTTAAATTTTAACATTAACAAAAATGCTAACTTTGTCATACGATGAATTTCTAATTTTCAATATTTATAGCAAATCCAATTACATCGATGATTCAAAGAATAAAGGTGATCTATTCGAATTTACTATATACAAACAAATAGTTCATGAATATCAATAAACATGGTTGGTAAATAATCTAACCATGATCATAGCAACTACAACTCAGGTTTTAACATTGAAATTTACAGATCTAGTGTCATAGCATCACAACAATTCAGATGTATAACATACACAACATACATCGCAGATTCACAACACGCAAGATTGATTAAACCATTTAATTTAATTAAAAGTGAATTCTCACCTTGACTGGATAAGAAAATAATAATAATCCAAATAATTTCAGAATGCTCCAATCAATCACAGCAGATCCTATTCGTTGTCACGGTCCTAACGGATCTGAAATTTTCAGATTCGAAGTTTGTATGTGTTAGTTATTGATGTTAGAACAGTTCTGACTTTTAACAACTGACTGTGTAACGCTTAAAAGCGTGGCAAAACTGAAATCAAATTATACCTTTGAATTTTCAGAATGTTCAAAATTTCAATTCCAGTTTTCTCGATCTGTGGTCGATGGTTTCAGACACCGTTTGTTGGAGAAGGACCGGGGAAGAGAGGCCTTTGATCGGCCAGAGGGGGGATGGGCTCGGCGGCGCCTGGTGGGGCCCAGGGGGGCGCGACCGTCGGGTCTTCTCGGGCTCGTGGCGGCTTCAACAGGCGACGGGGGGTGATGGTTCAGGTACCAAATCGAAGAGCTCGCGAAGAGCTTCGAAACGGGTATTGGTACGAAGATTTTCGTTGAGTATCGGAGGAGAAATTGAAGCTCAAAAAATTGAGCAAATATGGGTTCTTGCGGCTGTGTAAAATGAAGAAGACGATGGCCCTGTAGCATACCGTATTTATACTAGTATTTAGGGTTTTTTTTTTTAATTAATTTAATTAATTATAGAAAATAGTGTTTTCTCGCACGACCTCCAAACGAAGCTCAACGACTGTCAAACTTAATGTTTTGACATCTACTGAACGTGATGGCGCTACTACCAAGGTCTAATTCTGAGGTTACAGTCATGTTTTCTTTTATTTTTAAAATAAAACATTTAATTTAACTTCGAACGTACTTGTTAATTCCACTAGGGCCACATACTAGCTCAAAAAAAATCCAGAAAAATTATTTTTGGCTTTCTTATGTCAATACGGTTCTAACAAAATTTATTTCGTCGAATTCCGAGACTTTTCGAAAAATGGCTATTTTTAAGGCGTTCAAATTTAACTGAAATAGTCAAAACACATTTTATTTCGCCACGCTCACATATTAACTCGAAAAATTCTGAAAATTGAAACCTAGCAATAATTTGACATTCCGGTTCCAACAAAAGTGGTTTCATCGAAAACAGAGGTCGTTTGAAAAATGACTATTTTTAAGGCCAATATATATAATATTAAAAATACATTTTTAAACAAATAAATCCCGAAACTCAAAATATATAAGTGTTTACTGTTTTTCAAAGTAGAAACATCATTCTGAACTCAATGGAAGTGGTTTCGAGCTCAAATTCCTATATATGTGAAAAGTAGCCTTTCGGGCCCTATATATTCTATAGCGACCTTTCTAAATATTGAATTGGCCATAACTTTTGATTCCCGTTATGAAATTTCGATTTTTCGGATTCGTTGGAAAGATATTTTTACATAGATTCTAATATTTTTGGTTTCACTAAAATCCGTTAAATTTTGCATCCTGTACGGTCAGTCAAAGTTCAAGTTTGACTTTTCAAACTACCGCGTTATTTCTAACTCTTTTGTTAATTAAAATTAAATCATTCATTCTAACTTCGATTTAAATCAAATTTGGTCATTATTACTTAAATAAATTATTTTATATTGTCAAAATTCATTAAAATTTTCTAAAATAAAATTTTAAATTGGTCCTGATTTTGCGGGTTGTTACAGCATGTTCCCTTCTTAGGTCTGTGATTGATGATAAAGTATGAGCGAAAAGTTGGAAAAGACAAATGGTTGTGGATGATTTGAAAACATAGGAGAAAGAGGGAGTAGGTTAGTTGTATTTGAAAGGAGAGGATGGTTGTGCGCGGCCGACACTGGCATGTGCAAGAGCTGGGTGATAGGTTGGTAGCTGCGTGGGGTGAGGTTTCTTCACATGGCATATGCGAATCAACACAGCAGTGTATTCTTAGATATTGAGCTTTTGGTCTATGTGTATTCCTTAGGTAGGCTACGCATGATTTATCATTTCAAAGTGTACGGTATTGGTGACGAATCTCGGGTAGGTAATATTTGGAAAACTTTGCACCGAAGTATTGGTTATATTTTTTTTTGATTCGGTTCAGGACGTTAGTTATTATATTACATATTTACATGACCCGTTAAATATGTGCACCGTCATGCACAAATTCCAAGCACAATAAAAATGGACACATCATTACATTTCAATGTTCCGGTCCCAATGAAATAAATTTCGTTGAAAACGAAATTCGTTTGTACAACAACACTATTATGATTTACCGGTTCACCATTAAATTGCACACACCGATAAAACAACTTCGATTTGTTCCAAACTGGAAATCTAGCAATAATAAATTGTACGCATTCCAATAAAATTTGTTTCGCCGAAAATGGTGGTCATTTGAAAAGAAAATAGTTCTAAGACCTATGATATATCAGATAATTTTCCATGTGCGAAACACGGGCCTCATCATAAGGAAGCAACGCATTGATTTTAACGTTCTAGTTCATATGATTATTTAATTTCATCATCAATTGTCATTGAGCGTTATATTTGTACCGATATATAGGAATTTCAAATCATAATTTATGAAATACCACGATGTTTACGAGTTCGAATTTTAATTATATGTAAATTATACGTTCAAATGTCGTTAAATAAACGAATTATACATATTATAAATCCATTTATAATTCCAAATCGATATTTAAATAAAATAAAATATTTGAGTACCAAAAATACGGGACGTTACAACCCGTGTGGAAAATAGGGGCACCCGAGTTTGCAAGGGAAAAGCAAACTACGAGTCAGTCATGGGACAGGTATAAGAAACTCTTCATTTAAAATTAACTTATATAAATGATAGGGCAAGTTACAGGACCACGCCGCTAATGCAGAACGGGTTTACCCACATGAATGCCAGTGCACAAACAACAGCCAATAATAGAGATATTGATCTACAATGCATCAATCAACATGCAATTTTCCAATCTACCCATTTAAATTAATCACCACAATTAGATTTTCCAAATTCAATTCACTTTAAAGAAATTATTTCTTTGGACTTTATTTTCTGATTTCTTATTTCAAATCATTTGAAATACATATCTAGCTTTTATATCAAAGTAAATTTCACTTCGGGATCTCAAACCAAATCACTTAGAAATATGAATTCCAAAACATAACAATGCATACAAACAAGTATGCAACCAAATATCGGGCTCCCCTTAGACAAGGCAAAGCGCACGCACCTAAGCAACTCGATATAAATGTGCACCTCCCACGATGGAGCAGGCTACACTAACGATGCACCTCTAACACATGGCAGCATAAACCGCCCAAAGCCATTTAAGGCAATAACACCCATATTTTTAGTCGTCCGGGTTACTCGAATCTTTAGCCACATACTGAATCATTTTATATCCCGAAGTAGGGAAAATCATTTCATAACATAATAATCACAAGTACTTTCCAAAATATAGTACTTTACATTAGCACTTCACACATATGATCTGTCACTATTAATCATATAACCTTTGAGCTTGTACGTCTCAAAGACGGGTGTTAAGCAAGAGTATAAATTCTCCGCCACCAAACAAATATATCATCAATAGCAACTAAACGGTTATGCGTTGAACTACAATGTCAAACACATAATACATCTCAAAATCATTTTGATAAAATCGGATTTAGGCCTCGAAATCCTTTCTGTTTTATAAAACATTCCCTGTCCAAAATCGGGAATACATTTCTTTTCATTTAAGAAAAATATCATTTCAAAATCATTCATTAACTTGAAATAAACTCAACATCATCGCTAAACACCTTATAGTCAAATCATGAAGTGTTTCACAAGGTGTTAGCATACAAATATTTCTACCCAACCCAATGCTAAATGTAAAAGCATATTTCGCTCATAAACTGGTCGAGCACAATCCAAATAATCGATCAATCACAATCTATATCAGCAACCAAGTATATTTGGTTCAATCACATCTCATGTTTTGGTAAATTTTAATTACCATCTATTCATTCCAATTTATTTAAAAATTTATTAAACTCCAATTGGTTTCAATCTCTAAAATCACTACTTAATGATTGTTCAACTTTTAGGAAAATTAATCCTGCTTTTAACTGGGTTAAAGAATCAATGCCTTTTAAAATACAGTTCACTATAAACCCAAAATCCAAAATCCAAAATCCAATTTGGTATTAAATATAAGGCTCTGAACAGAAATAATATCGGCTTATATTCAACATCAATTTCTGAAACCAACAAATATCATATTGGGAATAACGATATATATATCTTCCAAATGCCTCAACAATATCTGTATAGCCACGGAATGCAATATTGAAATATTCCAAAGATTATTTCCATTCCAATTCGTATGTTGGAAAATTCTGGTTATTTCAAAACCATTTTCAAGTCCAATTTATTTAATTAAAATAATTGGATTATTATTGTAACACCCCTCTTGAAAAGCTAACACAAAGATCTTTTAGCACGGTGGTTAGTGCGTGGTGTTGCTTTCTGGGAGATCAGGGGTTCGATTCCCGTGGGTGTCACATTTGGTATCAGAGCCTATACCTAGCCGGAATTGTGTGTGTAACGATGCGGATGTCAGTCGGTGTGGTACTGATGCGGGTTACATGCACAACGCCTGGGTGGTGAGTGATATGAGCCAACGAGGACGTTGGGCTCTTTAAGGGGGGTGGTCTGTAACACCCCTCTCGAAAAGCTAACACAAAGATCTTTTAGCACAGTGGTCAGTGCGTGGTGTTGCTTTCCGGGAGGTCGGGGGTTCGATTCCCGTCGGTGTCACAATTATTCTAGTTAATAACTAGTTCATTTCGATAAAAATATATTTTTATCTTTCCGAAAATGGAATTTTTCATCCAAACTATTTCCAAGTCATTTATTATAATTTACACAATTTTTCCATATTTTTAATAATTTTATTAAGGCCTTTACAGTCGGTTTCCAATATCGGCCACCGAACTGCATTTACAGTGACCTTTTCCAAATTTGATTTGGACATAATTCCAGCTCCAACCGTTAGATTTCAAATCTCTTATATACGTTGGAAATCTATTTACGATACGAACCCAACGGTTCCGGTTTTTGGAGAATCCGATGGTCGGATCTCCTATAATGTCAATTTTAAGTTAATGGTCGAAATTCGTGAACGGTCGCTGCGCGGCGCGTTCTAATCATGCCATTAAATATATATATATATATATATATATATATATCGTTAATTTCCATTTTAAATTTATTTTATTAATCATTTATAAATTTGTTTTAAAAATGATTCCAACTTCCATTTCAATTTTTAATCAAAATGTAATATTCCATTACATGACAATTTTATTCATCGCATATTCATGTTAAAAAATATATTTTTAACAAACAAATAATTAATTCATATCCTGACCATTTTATATATCGCATATATAAGCTAAAAGTAATATTTTAAGCCAACCAATATTTATTTCAACACATAACCATTTTATTCGCTTTATATACATATTATTCGCATTTCGTATATACATTATTCACATTTCATATATATATATATATATATATATATATTATTCATACTTCATATATATATATATTATTCGCATTTTATATATACATTATTCGCATTTCATATATATATATATATATATATATATTATTCACATTCAATATATATATTATTCACATTTTTTCATATATATTTTTCACATTTCATATATATATTATTCATACTTCATATATATTTTCACAACGCATATATATATATATATATATATATAATTTTCACAACACACACACACACACACATATATATATATATTATTTTCACAATGCATGTATATATATATTATTCACATCATATATAATTTTCACAACACACATATATATATATATATAATTTTCACAACATATATATATATATATATTATTTTCACAACGCATATATATATTTTATTTATATAATACATATTATATATATTTATTTATTTATTTATTTACTCCATTTCACATCACAATCACAACACAATCAAATAAATCGTCCATGGTATGTAGACGACAGGGTGGTGATCTAATCTACATCGTATAATATTTGTGATAATTAAACTGATAAAAATCAATACTGGCAGTTCATATATGCAGTTATAAAATAAATTAATTAACTATATAAAAAATTATAGTGAGAAGTTCTCACATTTATTGGTTTTGGAATCGTTAAATAACGATTGTTCTAATAAATTAAATGGAGCGTTTAATTTAACAAAAATTTGTAGCTAGTTCTGTTTCTGATCTGGTTTGTTCTGAAATGTAGTGTTCATCTAGAGGATTCCAATGGATCCAATTTTGCAGAATTCTGATATCATATGAGAAAGATACAAAATTATAAATGTTAATTAGATTATTAACATAAACTAAGATAATTAATAATTACATTAATTTAATTATTACATCTCCTTCCCGTTACATTCAGTAACCACAAAACCATGCCTCATCCCAGATTTCCACCACCGCCCGGAATTCCAGACCATCTGACCATGATCCTTCGCCTCTACCATGTAGTCGATCACTAGCGCTTCCTTCACCTACCACCTCTCGAAATCCGGTAGTCCCACGTGCCTCGAAACCGGCTTAGGAATATTCTTTATTGCTTTACTTTTGGATGGAAGAAATTAGGTCTGGTCGGGAAACTAAGGAGGAGTAGCTGAGCCTTAGCGTAGGATAGGAAGCAGCTAAGCTGCAACCTGTCTTCTTTTCTTAAGGAGCTAGTCTATAGCTCTAGCTCGAGAAACTCTAGCAACATCTAGCTACCCGGACATAGCAACAGAACTCTTACTTGCTTCTCTTCTTACCGGGAAAGGTGCAAAGGTGAACGGACAACTCACAGGTAACTCTAGCTTCTCTTCCCACCGATCGGCTAGCGACATTATCTCCCTTAGCTCAACTCCCATATCCCGAACTCTCCATTCTCGCTTCGCTCGGTATGCTTAGCTTCCCACTACCCGGAGTGTTAGGAGGTAACTAAACGCTTCGCTTGGTGCACTCCGATACCATTGATGTCCAATAGCTTTTATAGTAATTGCTGGATCTACTACAACCTCGTCTATTGAGTATAACAGAGCAAACGATGGTATAGCAATGAACATCGGTATGATACTTGGAAAGATGGTCCGAATAATCTCTATAGTAGTTCCATGAACAATCCTTTGCGGGATTGGATTAGTTTGCTCGTGGAAATGCCACAAAGCTCGAACCAAGATCCATGATACGAAAACCAAAATCAGAATGAAGAAGAAAAAGATATCATGGTGTAAGTCAATGATTCCTTGCATAATAGGTGTAGTTGCGTCTTGAGAACCTAATTGCCATGGTTCCGCAGCATCACAGGGAGCGATTGTGAGGAATCGCCATTCTAATGTCCTAAATAAATTTTCCATCATTTGTCTTTCCATTCTGTGACTGCCCGAAAATCTCAAAGAGACTGATAGATATTTGCGTTGGTTTTTCCAACAAAAGAAAACAAGAAGCCTGGAAGAGACTGAAAGCACTGGTCTCCCTATTATAGGAAATTTCACAGATGCACGTGCGCAACACGGTCGAGTTGCTGCTATACATGAATTGGCAAAAGCCCACACAGCAGAATGACGAAAGTCACGTGTCCTCTCTGTCTATGCGGATCAACAAAGCCAATAGGGGACTGACGTGGCAAATGAGCTGAGAGGTGCTTGCGATTGCTTCTTCCTTCTTGAGGGACAGTCTAATAGGGAAGCCGGGGAATGAACTTGGTCCGCTTTCAATGTGGAACATTCCGTCCCTGCCGAATTAATATACCGGCACCTCACCCTAGCAACTCTCACCCTCGTTTAATCCCTCTCTCGATCACCTTCGCCCAACTAATATGCAGGTTGCTTTCTTTCCTACCTTATTCCTTCAACCAGAATTTGATTCCCCGACATTTCTCTATTGGCTTAACTACTTTCTGGAAGTCTGATAGCACTCTGAACTCCTAAATCAAGAGGCTAAACTCTCAACTCTCGAATCATCCCCTGCAGGCAATGCGGTAGTAATTTAAGCTTGAATCGCAAGCACCTTCTGAGATCTGCTATCTTGTCGAAAAAGCAAGAAAAAGAAAGACCCCTACCAATTGGAACTCCCAGTATAAACAGACCTCCAGTATAAACATTGGCGCAAGTCCAGTATAAACATTCGGGAGGTTTTATATTAATAGGACTGATCCAAACTATTCTTGGACCGAGGTGGTGCATACCAAGGAAGACCGAAGTGAGTGCTTGATAAAGTTCACGAACGTGCAAACCGAAGCTGCTTACTTGTGAAAGTTTAGTAGCGAAGCTGCGATTAACATACTGGGAGGTACAGAACGCACTTACGCAAGAACCTCAAGAAGCGGTCTCTTTACTCTGTTGAGCTCTCATTACTCACTAGTCGTCTATTGTATTAGTTTAGACAATTAACGCTTTCGCGCTGTTGCTTGCATTAGTTAGCTATAGCAGTGCAGCCTTTACTAATACTAATAAAATCTTTCTAAAGCGCAATCCCTTGCTTGTTTTGACTCATTACGTTGTTCGACTGAACTCGTTGGCTCCGCGTTCTATTCGATCGGAACCCAGTTCGAGAACCTTCTATCATAGATTCCCTTCACCAAGTCATCGCCAGCAATAAGCTCTTATCCCTTGGTGTCAAAGGGCGACCTTTCTTGTCTTGCCCAAAAACTTTATTCTCATTGGAGCAATTAATATACTCGCTCTCCTGTGGCAAGGTTTTGCACCTTTCTTTTTATCTCCTCAAACAAATTGCTAGCTGCTTTCTTTATCTCGCTTGTCGTTAGTCCGTCTAGCGCCTATCGGTTGGGTGGGGGCGCTTAGATTATATTTTATAGTCTCGAAGAAATATAACCCAACAACGTGATAGTATATTTCTTTTTTTTTATATATTACATTCTTCTCCACTTTTCTTCCTTAATTCAATTTAGTATTCCTTAGTGAATCTATCGGCACCACAGCGGTGGCATACAACTTTGGACCTAACGGCCAGCCCCTTTCCCTTTCGGAATGGGGGATCCCCATTGACAACAACCACAGTAGTAGTTGCGGAACTACTGGGCCATGAGAGGACAACCTGTTGTTCCTGCTCCTCATTCTTTGCTTCGGGGACGGAGGTCCTACGGTAGGTAACAGCTGACACAAGCACTTGACCGAAGGGGACTAGCGCTTCTACTCCTCCACCGAGGAGCCGTTCGAAGCGAGAAACAAGGGATGTCGTGAATGCGAAAGAAAAAAAAGGACAGATTTCTTTCTGATCACAGCACTAAAACATTATGAAGCTGATGATTCCCACCACACTATTGAGAAATATTGGATTCCTTTTGTCGAGTGACTTCGTTTACTAGGCCTTGTTTTCGTGAGTTGCTTCTTTCTCTTCTCTGAGTTGACGCGTTAACTGGCTTTTATTTTCCCGGTAATAGTGCCAGAGACAAGCCAAGCGATCCAGGTGATCAACGAGTGAAGTAAAGTACGCGATCAACTTTGTTTCTAGCAGGATGTTCATAAGGACAAGCGCTGGCTCTATCCAATTCGGAGAAGAAGAGGCCTCGTTCGTCTCTAGAGATTTCATGCGATTAACCACCTCTTATACGAGTTATTGCACAAACTAATCGGCGGCCTATAATCCTTCAATCGAAACCATGAAGGTGGCCTTTAGACTAATAATAGCGTCGGCAACCGGCCAAACTCAATCACTAATGGCTTCCATTTTTTTCTTCACCACATGAGACTTTTATTGGAGCTAAAGCAACGGCAATGGGAAGTCGCATCAAGATCTATCCCGGTAAGAAAGAACGGGGAATTCTCAGTTGTTAAGCATATCTCAATCAGATGCGAAAAGCCAAAGCGGACTGATTACCAGTCGTTGAGACCAAGGATGTGAGCCTGAACCCCCAAACAAGTAAGTAGTTCGTCTGTTGTTAATAATAAGGGTCACCTCAAGTGTCAGGGCAACTACTCATTCCCCGACTGAGAGCCAACTCCGCTTTGGGGCTCGGACACGAATGCAGTCAGTGACAGGAAGAAATATACATGAAGCACAGGCGGTTAAACAGGGATAAGGAAACGAGAAGTATAAGTCTTGATGAACCAGATTGAACAAACGAATAAGGACTATGTTGTTTCTAGACCGAAGGTAGCGCAACTGGCGTTGGACAGAAGCCTCTCTGGCTCATGCCAATAGGCAACCGAAGGTGCTTGCCTACTTTGGTCTACAGAGTGAAGGAAGCAAAGCAGCTATGGTAGTTTACGACTATTACCAGCTAATCCCGGTCCAGTTGATGAGCCACGGTTTCTCGCTCAAGATGGAATTCTCAGCCTACTTAACCTAATATCTTAGAAAGATTAAGACTCTCGTGTTATGAGGAGTTACACTAGGTTATCCTCATAGCAACTGATGGTTTGACTAAAAAACTGTGTATTGCAGCATAACTATTTGCCAAGCAGGTAGTACGCTTAGTTAGGCGCTTTGGCCTTCTCATTACAGCCCTTTATTTATAGCAATGTTCTTCATCATTGCAAGTATGGAGGAGATACGATACCAAGCGTCATGAGTGACTACCTGTTCCGGTATGAATATGACTGGGCTTAGCTGCTTCCTACCTGTTCTTCATCGTTGCAAGGACAAAATCCCGCCACCACTGAGATTAATTTCTGATCATGGCCGTTAAAATCGAAGATCCCATTGAGTATTACAACCTTGCTTTGGGAATTTTTGAAATTCATTGATGGATGAGAAGATTTTGAGGATGGAAGACATGAACGATATTGTCTATCGAAAAGGAGTGGTGGCGGCTTCCCAGAACTAACATCTAGGGTTTAGATGGATAAAAAAAGGGGCTATTTATATTTAATTCTTTTATTTCCATTATTAGTGGTTTATTAATCCGAACTCCAAATCAAACCCAACGACTGTTGCTCCTAGCCAAATACCCCCATTCCAGACACAATGGGATATGTTTCGAAAGCCAATTCGACTGTTTCGACCATTTTTCATCAAAATTAAAATATAAATCAGTATATATTAAATTTAAACATACATTTTAATTTACCGAGGCCACATGCTGACTGCAAAAATTCCAGAAAAATAAAGCTAGCCATGTTTTGACGATACGGTCCTAAAAAAGCTAACTTCATCAAATTTGGAGACCGTTTGAAAAATGGTCATTTTCTAGTCGATCCAATTCAAATTGAAACCGCCAAACACTTTAAATTCACTGCGCTTACATATTAATTTCAAAAATTGTGAAAATTGGAATTTAGCAATAATTTGACATTCCGGATCCAACAAAAGTGGTTTATTCGAAAACAGAGGTCGATTGCAAAATGGCTATTTTTAAGGGCTATATATTATATTAAAATATATATAAATTTCGTAGCAACTATTTTAAATTTTAAACTGGACCTAACTTTTTATTCCCGTTATGAAATCTGAATTTTTCACATTCGTTAGAAAGATATAATTAACCAGATTCAAATATTTCTTATTTTACTGAAATCTGATTTATTTTGAATTCTGTATATTCATTTGAAATTTAAAATCGAATTTTCAAATTACTGTGCCATTTCAGGCTCGTTTTATAATTAAAATAAATTAATACGTTCTAACTTCGTTTAAAATAAAATTTTAGTTGTTATTATTTAAATTAAATCATTTTAAATATTCAAAATCCCTTAAAATTGCTAAAATAAAAATTTTAAATTGGTTCTGAAAATCCAGGTTTTTACAATTCAGCATTATTTACACCATTTCTTAACACAAAAACCGTGTTATAACACTAAACAATGTAAATAAAAATATTTTTAATACTCATAAAGTATTTTAAATTTCTTTTAACCTCAAATTTTCATTTACTTCAAATTGTACATTTTATACAAAATATGAACATTTTGACATGAACTTGTATAAATTGTATGACTTAGACATTAAACATTTCAATGACTATATTTTAACACACAAATCACTCAATTGATACAAAATTTATATTTTCTATATTTAATAATATTTTGCAACTAATTTCGCTTTTTTTTCTTACTCATATGTAAATTTCTTAAAAAATCACATAATACTCAAAACTTGCCATTAAATGCATAAAACCAAATTTTCTTAAACACAAATTTCCATACATATCATTTTAACAAGAATTTACTCAATCTTATAACTTAAGCCTTTAATATTTATTTCACATGGACTTATTTCAAACACAAACGTACACAAAATTTTCCTTATGAAAGATCAATTACAATTTCCAAACTAAAGCTTTTAGGAGTTTCTCGAATTCCTATTTATTAATATCTTTACATGTTTATTATTTCAAAAACAATATTTCACCATATTATTATTTCCCAATATGTACACTTTTGGATAAAATCTTCATCTTTGACATGTTTGGCTAAATAAAAAATAAAAAATATATTATTTCTTAGCCAGATAAAATGCATTAAAATGTCTTTAAGATATTTAAAACATCAAAACAGTATTTATAATGAATATTATACTTTCTAAAAATTTATTTTCTTCTCATTTGCCCTTTTATTTTACAGTAAAGGCTAATATTGGAATAAATTTCCATTATCATAGTATTTGACTTAGTAAATTGCCATCATGTCTATTTTCAATATAAATCTCAAACAAAGTATTCAAAACTTTATTTTCACAACAGCTTCTCAATTTTATTGATTTTCCCCCAAACAGACATCTTAAAATTCCAATTTATTATCAAGTAACTTTTAAGTTATATATTATATCTGTCACAATTTAATATAACAGGTAACCTATGAAATTGGGTTGTTACATTTATATCCAAAAACTCCAACTACGAAAATGTAAGGCCATGAGAGAGCTCTACATTGACCGAAGGTGATCATGTTTAATGCTTCGAGCTGACCGGAAATTGCTCAGAAGGTAGTTACGGTTGTGGGTGTTTTGTGATCAAACGGCGCTGCTGGGGAAAGAACTATTTCAGGTGATCATCAATGGCGTTGGGGCATGTGGGTCGCCAGCTCCATATCGACTGCTGTAGGAAGATAAAGGCGCGGTGGTGAAATTGGATGGATCGTGCGTGGGTATGTTTTTTTTTAGCGAGAGCAACGATGGATTTAAACAGTAGCAGGAAGGTGAAAAACGAAGTTAGGCCACCTTTTATCTGAAACGATGCGAAGTAATTATATCATTATAATTAGTTAATTAGAAATTAATTATGAAGTTAATTAATTTTCTTTTAAATCGTGGACAGATTGGGAGAAACACGAATGAAGAAAAGCAAAACATTTGGGTTGTGTTTTCTTTCCTAGCCGCAGTAATAAGAAACATAATTAGTTAATATATATAATTATATAATTAGGTGTTAAGTTAAAATTAATTAAATCATTAATATTTAAACTTGTATAATTTTTACATTTGTTAACAAAATCCAATGAAACAACTTGCATTGGAACCATATTGAAGAACAAAACATTATGGAACTAATCTAGACAGAAATGGAGACGACAAGAATTTGCAGTTAAATTAAATGACTGGTTAATTTAAATGTAAGCGAATCTCTTTAACAAATCAAATCAAAGTGAGTATAACTCACCAGTTTAACCTGCTTATATTTTATATAAGTCGGGATTACTTTTGTGTGCTATGGTTGGTAATTGTTTGTTGTGTGTTGAATGTTTATTTATATATATATATATATATATATATATATTGGGTGAATTGGTTGATTTAATGTTAGTTTAATTTAAATGAAATCTAATCGTTATTTTAACGATTATTTCCAAACTAGGTAAATTACCTTTTTGGTTGCATTTATAATTATATAAATGTATTAAATTGAAAGATGAATGCTTGAATTGTTGTTATTAATTGATTGTTGAATATTATATCTAGTTATTGAATTGAAGGATATAATTTTAAGGTAACGTATTTGGATGTAGGAAAAACAGGTTGGAGGGATCCAACTGGATTCCTCAAATTTATTGTTTATTTTCATATTACAATTGTATGAACTATTTAACTAATATGATTGGATGATTTATTTGATTATTGATCGTTGAATCTAAATTCAACATTTTTTTTTGTTATTAACCACTTGGTAGTATTGGTTGGGTAAATGCCAGTGTAAGGCCTATAAATCAATCGTTTTATAAATATTGATTTACCATTAGGTGAATCGATAGAAATGAAGTTATAAATTTTATTTTATAATTGAAGATGGATTTTTAAATCTATTATTCTGAATGAAAGTTTCTTAAAGGGAAATAAAATATTTATTATTTATTTATTTAAGTTTATAAGTAATTATTAAATGATTTTATAAACCAATTTCGAATAAGATTTATAAGCAAATGAGTATAAATCAACCTAAGGATTAAGAGTGAGATTAATTGTACTAGGGGACAATTTAATGAAATTATTTAAATTAATTATATTATTTATTAATTTAAAAAAATACTACTTGGGATTGGTTCACAAGTTGACCATATTATGAGTTGATTAAGTCAACTGTTTTGTTGAAATTGGTTATTTGATTAATATGTTTTAATTAATTTAATGAAATAGTTTAACGAACATTGGTTTTAATTTAATAAGATATTAAAAAGAAATTTATTGTTTATTTTAGTTAATAAAGAATTTAACTACTTCTACGGTAGTTAATAATGAAGTAAATTATTATTTTAACTAATAAGGATTTAAGTGATTACTTCTTAAATGAATTTCATTTAAGTAAGTATTCGAGTTGAAATGAATCTTGTTAAATTTGAGAAGAGTTGATGATCGGATCTTTTGGTAAAGCCCAAATTTTTATAATAATATAAAATGGATTTTGAACTAATGTGATAGCTTAAATAAATGTTTTATTTAACATTTGAAGTAGGTAAGGAGAAACTAAGATAGAAAGGGTTTTATATTAAACCCTTTTTTTATAAATAAGGTTTATAAAAGGGTGTGAGGCTAAAATGTTGATTTTAAGTTAACGTTACTTAATAATATAATTAAGTGAAATGAATGAAAACTGAAACGAGATTTTCAAACTGAAAATGGTTGAATGGATTAGAAGTGGAATAATATGGGTTAATAAGGAGTAAAGATAGTAAATTAAAGAATTGGAACCTAACTGGAGATTGCTTGAGTTGAGTGATTTTCTAAGTGTTGATCTAAGTGGTATCAGAGCTATTGGTTTAGTAATAACCTTGACTCTGTGGCGTAACTCGATAGAGATGGGATTAGTAATATCCTAGATTGAGTTTGAATATATATACACGAGAGTGCGTATTTGTAGATTTTATATAAAAATGTTTTGTATTGGGTTGATTGATCGGTTCAAGTGTTGGGAAACTATATTGAACTTGCAATTAAGGCAATATCATTTTATAAAGAGGGTAAATGAAATAATTTTACCTAAATTATATTTTTATATAAAAAGGAAATAATTTCTATAGCATAGTAATATTGGTTGTTTGGTTGTTTTGCTTGATTTGGCTAGAATTCAAATTGAATTGTAAATGAAAATGAAACCTTAACCTGGTTAAGTAGAATTAATTTAAGAAATGGAATCAGATAAATAAATTTGGGATATGGAAATTGAATGGATAGTAATGGAAACAAATTAGATGTTAATCGGTTGATATTAATATATGTTTAAACAAAGTGAATACAAACAGTAAACATCAATATTGAATAAAATTCAAATGATTTGGTTGTTATTTGAATGTTGGATTGGTTGAATAAAATTTATCAAACGGGTCAATAAAAAAATGAATGGATTGAAATTAAATCCCAGTATAATGAATTGGGAATAAAATCAGATATGGAATGAACTGAGATACTTGACCCTGAATTTTTTATTTGCATTGTAAGATGGGTAAGTGTAGATTCCAAGGGTTATGGAGTTGATTTGATTGCATGGATTAGAAGTGCAGATTGGAATACGAAGAGATGTTAAGTTGACTTGGTTCGAAATTGAAATCGAGTTGCCCAACAAATAGGTAAACCTTAATATTATTGGTTGGTGATTGATTTTATACCCTAGAGTTGGGTAGCCATTTGGTTTTGGTTTTTCTTTTGGTGCAGTTGAGGCCCAGAGTGACAGTTGCAGTTGTTCTGATCAAGCCGTGCAGAGGAGGTACTGGCGAAATTTTCAACAATTTTGAAGAATTTGAATCTATTTTGATGACCATTTAAAAATAATTATTTTAAAATGATTGGGTTTGGAGCATTCTTCCTACCTTATAATTTCAGGGACGAAATTGTTTTAAGGGGGGAAGAATGTAACATCCCAGATTTTTGAACATTTATTTGGGATATTTAAATTTGTTTTAAATATTGATTTGGTGATATTAATAGATTTTATATCGAAATTATTTATTTAATAAAATGGATTTCGAATATTATATCTATAATATAATTAAAACGAGCTCGAAATGACGCGGTAGTTCGTAATATTGCGTTTTGAACGTTAATTGAATATACAGGATCCGATATAAACTGGAATTCTGTGAAACTAGAAACGTTTGAATCTATTTGATTATATTTTTCTAATGAAAGAGAAAAATGAAAATTTCAACTTATAGGTTGTTAGCTATGTCCAATTCAAATTTTCAAATAGTCGTTATGGAATTCGTTAATAAATGATAATGTTTATTTAATTAATATAAAGGAATTTCTATATATTTGGATATCGTTTTGAACAGAAATTATGAATATTGAGTTTAAAATATATATTGATTATTCCGTTTGAATATATATGATAATAATGATTTATTTTTATTTAAATTGAATTGTTTTGGATTTAATTATATTTTTATCGATAATATATAGATATTAAAAATAGCTTTCTTTTCAAATGATCTCCGCTTTCAATGAAACGAGTTTTATTGGAATTCGTATAATTAATTATTGCTGGATTTCCAATTTGGGGCTAATCAGAGTTGTTTTGTCAATGCGCGAAATTTAAAGGTGAATCGATGGATAAATTGAGATATAAATAGTGCCATTTTTGCAAACGGAGTTCGTTTTCAACGAAACTAATTTCATTAAGACTGTAACATCATATTATACCATGACGTCTAATTCCGTAAATTTTGGAGTTTGTGTGCCACGGTGTGATTTTAACGGTTCACGTTAAATTTTCGACCCTAAATTAACCTACCCAAGTATAAACAAGGAAGACCTATGAAGCACGCACCATCATCTTATTCTTTCCTTCTCCAGATGTTAGCGCTGTCAACCTTCTTTTCAGCCGACCTAGGCCTTCTCATCGCCTTTAAACTACATGCACATGCTACCTGTTTTCTGTCTAACCATCCTACCATATACATTGTTCTTGTCTATGTTTTCCCATCAAATGCTATGCTATATCATATTGTATTCTCATCTATCCTAATGACCTAGTTAACCTAGGCTGTACGTAATGGAAATTACGTTGATCTTATCTCTTAGCACACTTCCTCTATAAATACGCAACTCCTATCCCAGTTCATGAGCCCTCCTCGTTTTATTTCTCAGCAACGTACCATATGCTGAGATACATGACAGCAAATAAAACCTTAAAAAAATTCCACTCTTCAGTCAACCACAACCTTAACCTTCACCGCCTTTTGAATTCCTGCGGCTTCAGTTGCTTCTTGTTCAACGAGATTTGGGAGTCGAGTCACACGTACCACATCTAAGGAGATCAAGAGTGCGGGTAGATATTCGGTAGCACTTGAGGTCCGAGCGAGGACCGACTTCAGATGGCGCAGCGCAGGAAGTTATGCGCAGTAGTGGTCGGCGAACGGTAGCAGGAAGAGGTTGCAATGGGGTAAACTTGTGTTGTAGTAAGAGGGGGATTGTGTCACTGTGTGGCCAAGGACGTTCAGTTTAGGCATTGGAGGGGGTTGTGTTCAAGTTGGCGAGGAGGGGATGGCATTGTGGACTAGAGTTTCGGTTGTATGTTTTGGAGAGCAGCATGGTGAAGGCAAGTAATAGAGGGATGGGAAGGGGGTGATAGAGGAGTGCATGGCGTTCTCAAAAAGGCTGAGCAGGTGGGAAGACACAGAAGTGGTGGAAGGAAGAAGAGATATGGAAGTATGGAGTGAGAGCTGTGTAAAAGGACGTGAAGCAGCTGATGGAAAAAAATTTGTGGAATACGGGTTTTCGAAGCTAGGTGGAGATTCAAGAAGATGAAAAGCAGGAGCAAGTTTGAATGCTAAGAAATAAAGACCGAAAATACTTAATCAACCGGGAATCAGTACGTCATTTTCTACAGAAGGAAAATAGGCCATTGGATCTTTTACTTCCCGTGAATAAAACTCGTTCAATCTCGGATTCGGTGTTTCTCACCGATTTCGTTTGGTCAATGTAGCATCGCCCAATGAAGACAGGATGGAAGGGGGATGGACTAGTGGTTTCGAACGGAGGTTAGAGAATATAAAGGAACAGTATTTAGTGTAATGTTGGGATTCGAAGTGCCTAATCACGGCTTGATTATGAACGTAAGTGAAGTTTTGCAACAGTTATTAAAATATATAAAGTGCCTCATTTTTTATGATCAACGTAAGTGATTATTTAACCGTGCCTAGCTAACTATTATTTATAACGTAACCATGTTTCAGTTGTGACTAATCGATATATTAAACATGCTTAAACATACCCAATGTAATGTTTAACGTGCCTAAGTATTTTGCTCAACATGTTTGATTACATATGTCAACCTGGCTGTTCTTTTCATTTAATGATTTACAAATGCCTAAAACTTTTACTTGGGCCTAGTTATACTTTGGTACGTAATTGCTTAAATATATTTATTACGTGGCATGTGTTCTTTTGCCTAATCATACTAAAACCTGGACCGATTATTTAAGTGTAGCGCGTAATAAGGTTATCAATGTTAATTAAGGTTTATACATGCTATATTATATATGTACCGGGATTTGTAATTTTTCTGCCTAATCATAACAGGGATAACCGATTAAGTCTTGTCTAACCAGTGTAGATATAAAGAAGCCTAAACAGATTTAGCATGCCCTGTTATATTCGTAAGTGACTAACTGGTTTTGAAATGTGCATAAATTCTTTTTAACGGGTAATCAAATTAATAACATATAGTGTATCTAACAGTTTAGGATATTTAATTAACAAATAGTTCGAACGTACCTGACAAAGGTTATGTTGACATTAATTAAAGATTTGATTAAATTACCACTTAGTTATAATGAGATAAAAATGTAAGTAAATACCGTGTTAAGTTATATTTTTGTCGTACAGCAACGAGATCGGACGGAACAAGTGACATCGAAACCGTATCTACGTGCATAGCAGGATGGAGCTGGTTTAGACAGATTAAACATCGATGGAAATTTTACTTAAAACGAATTGTTTCAGCGGCGGACGAAACCAAGGTGACTTAAACTCACTCAGTTCTTCCTACTTGTATTTTATAAAAGTTGGGTTTTTATTCTGTGTGCAATGGTTGACTGTTTTTTGTTTGTTGAATACATATTCATATATTGATTGAACCGATAAAATTAAACGTTGTTCAATTTCAATGCAAAACCAAATCGTTATTTTAACGATTGGTTCCACTTAAGGTAACTTACCTTATTGGTCACGTTTATAAATAAACGTGTTTAATTTAATGAATTGTTATGATTGTGTGGTGTAAATTGGTTGATATTAAATTATCGTTATTGACTGTTATGAAGACCATTATTTGAATTAATGATCATATTTGAGATAACATATTTAATGCAGAGAAGAATAGATTAGAGGGATCCATCGGTATTCCTCAAATATATATAATATTATTTATTTTCATATTATCATTATATGAACTGTTCTGATTGAATGATAGATTTGGTTGTTAATCATTGACCCGAAATTCAACATTTGTTTTGTTTTAACCAATGGGCAGTATTGATCGAGTAATTGGCAGCAATTGGCCTAAAAATAAATCATTTTATAAATGTTGATTCACCGTCAGGTAAATCGACGGTAATGAAGTTATAAAAATTTATTTTATAACTGAAGATAGATTTTTGAATCTTTTATTTTGAAGACTAGTTAGTCAAGGAAATAAATATTACTATCTATTTTTTTAAGTTTTAAGTAATTATTAAATGATTTTATAAATCAATTCTTTTGTTAATAAGATTTATAAGTGGACGAGCAGAAATTTACTATTTATTTAACTAATAAATAAATTAACTAGTTATATGGGAGTCAATGGGAAATAAATTATTATTTTAAATAAAAATAATTTAAGAGGTTGATGTTTAAATGGAATTCATTTCACTAAGTCATTGAAGATGATATTGGGACCAGAATGAATTGAGAAAGGAGTTTATGAACGGAATTAATTATAAAACCATTTTTATAAATTAAGTTAATTAAAGGGATTTTAAACCAATAAGATAGCTTAAATAAGAGTTTACTTAATATTCAAATTAAGTAATAAAGGATCGAGATAAATAGGGTTTTATATTAAACCTGAGAGTTTTAAACAAGGTTTATAAAAAGGGGGCGTGAGGCTAAACGTTAAGTTTTAACTTAACATTACTAACAACGGAAATTGAAATGAGATGAACGGGAGGTGGGATACTATGGGTGCTAATGAGTCGACATAAGAATTAGAACCTAACTGGGGATTGGTTAAGTTGAGTGATTTTTTCGGGTATTGATCTGATGTTGATTTCGGTCTTCGGGGTTAGTACTTATGGAATTATCCGCTTTCCAATTTACGATCAGGGACTAAGGAGTGTTGGGGTATGAAATGCAGGAAATGTTGTAACTATTGTTTTAAAATGATAATGAAGTGGATAATGAGATACGGCTATAATATATTATCTTGAGTATTTAAATTCTTTTGAGAAGACTCTTATACTAGAATAAGAAATGATACTATATTTTAAAATATTTAGAAGTTTATTTAATCATTCATTAATTATTTATAATTAAAGAGGCCAAGTGATGCTGAGTATTGAATCAGTAAACTCACTATTCTCATGATTATTTATTTGATATTTAAATAACCGACTATCAAATTTGACCCATGCGATTGTTGGTACGGAAAGACCGAGGTCGAATTTTATATTCGGAAACCATTACGACTAATGAATATGTAAATTTTGAAGATATCAGATACTTATCGAGATGGAGAAATTGAAGACTGTTGATCTTCCTGTGTAGAAGAACTACTTGTTGAATTTCTCTGGTTTAGCGGCCATAGATATTTCGACGGTGGTTCTGTCGTGATTGGAATCTACGGATTGCAAGGACTACTCGCTACTGATCTATAGGGTGATACCTAGAATGTGGTAGGAGGGTGCCTTCGGTTCATCATGTTCCTGGATGACTTGTATGGACGAATGTCTAACAGAGTATTTTCAAAGGAGTCACATACATTGATTTCCTCAAATGTATTTCTGTTGGTGGATAGCTAACACCCAAGGTATTTTTGTGGATGTCAATTAGTGATATCTGACGGATCTGACGATGTGGCATTCAAAGTAAATGGTGTCCAGATGTTCTAAAGGAAAATTCTAACCTCAAGCCTCCTCAACTAGGAAATGACAAAAATCGGGCAGGCGGCATGGCTATATGGGTCGCTCCCATTAGGGTGTATAATCACCTATCAAGAAAAATTCCGTTTGCTTCTTTAATCTATTTTGATGTTATCCCTTTTCAAGAAACGGTAGCTGATCCTTACCATTGGTGATATAGATTTGATACGCTCAAGCGAAATGAGTGGTCGATCATGTGTGGGTCGGGTTGCAAGACGTTCTTGTTGAACTCAGTGTATTCGCCTCTAGAGATAGACTATTGGCAGGTGGTTCCATACCTTGTCATAGTCGGAATCCAATATCTAATAAGCGCCTAAGGTATTGATTGTATACTATATATGTGGAGCGTGAGATGCAAGCATTCTACTAGATTGATATTTATTTGTATTTAGACAATATCATAATATCAGAATAATATATTTTTTCAAAAATGTTTAGGGTTATCGTAAGGTAAAAACCGTCTGTATTTATGTGCGGATTAGGTCTTACGATTATCCTTTTCTTTCAAAAAAAGATTTTGAACTTTAAAATCAAGTTGGATGATTCCCCAACTTTGTGAGTTTTTCTCAGTCTAGTTCACCAGATTGACCCGGTATTTGTAATGCTCAGGTTAGACCAGGTTGTACAGGTCCAGGTTATCGGATGCTGCGAAGTCCAGAGACGAGTTGGAGGTGTTTAGACGTATGATATCTAGTATTTATTCCGCTGTGTGGCTGTATATGAGGACAGGTTATTCTAGCTGTCCAGATATGACAATGTACTCTGATGATTGTAAGTTATATTTAAAGCTCTCAATAAAGATTTATTTCTATATTATATTTTGTTCCGCTATGATATGAGACTCTGATTCTGTGTTGTGTTGGTTCTTCATCTTCTCCTGTTCTTGTACTTCTTTCTCTCTTATCTCATCCTCTAATTTCTTTCTATAAACGTTCCAGTGTTTTCGGTGTTTGGAAGGTCGGCATGAGATACGGTAAATGTATTTATGTCGATTTTCAGAGCCGAAAATTATCGGGTTGTTACAAGACTGATCCGGCATTTGAAATGCTCGGGTTAGACCGAGTTTTACAAGTTCAGGTTTGGATGTTGCAAACTTCATAAGACGTGCTGGAGGAGTTCGTACGTATTTAATATTATTCCGCTTTGTGTTGTATATGAGGGCAGGTTGTTATAACTGTCCAGATGTGTTGACTGAAAGTTGTACTCTGATGATTCTAAGTTTTATTTTAAGCTCTCAATAAAAATTTATTTCTATATTATACTTTGTTCCACTGCGATGTGAGACTCTAATTCTGATGTGTTGGTTCTTATTCTTCTATTCTAATATTTCTTTCTTTTCTTACCCTCTAATTTCGTCCTATTAACTATCTAGTGTTTCCGATACTTGAGTTTCTAGCAAGTAATACGGGGGTTTATATATTATTGTCGAAATTCGGGAGTCAAATTCCCTGGATCGTTACAGCCTTATTTCGATAGCACTAAAGATGCCAACAAGTGAGTCAAGGGAGAAGCCGGAAAAGAATTGAACGCAGGGACTTTCTTTTCCTTCCTTCCCACCAAAACCGTAGCAAGTTAAGGAGAGAGGCAGCACTTCCCCTTATCCCCTATAAAGAACCAAAGAAGGACCAAACCACTCGGGCACAATCTCTAGCTTAAACCAAATGCGAAGACGATTCCTCAGCTCCTTCACAACACCGACAACGAGACACCAACGGGATATCAATTCTTATAAGGTTGCCATCTAGAGGTAAGCCCTAATGGAGGATCCTCCATATAAAATGGAAACCTTTGGGGGATACGAGGGTCCCAAATGAAATGGAAAAGAAAAATTCTAGGAACCGGAATCTGGGCCGAGTTCCACGTGGCCGGAAGGGGAAAAGTACCACCATCCCATCTGATACACCCACCATGGGAGTCAAAAAAAACCTTCACGGTTGCATCTGTTTCCATGTCTCACTAGCGTAAGAAGGTGTTCTAGAGAAATCTGCAGACAAGAGGCGACGATACTTGGCGTGAAGAAATGACGCCCACCGAGAGTCCTTAGCTCTGAACCTAACCCAAAGCTTCCAAGCTCAAGCTTTGCATACATCTAGAGGGTTACGAAAACCTAGACCACCCTCTCACTTAGGATGGAAGATGACTTCCCAGGTGAGCCAATGATGCCGCTTAGCATCTTCTTTATTCAACCAGAAGAAAGACAAAGCCAAGGACCTGAAAGAACGGAAAAATGATGAAGTGGGTGTCATAGCCGCGAACACATGAGACCAGACAGAATCAAGAACAGATTTAATCAGAACCAGCCTCCCAGCCTAGGAAATGAGGGTAAAGCTCCAGTTGGAAATCTTTCCTCTAGCTTAGTCGGTCAGAGGATCGATGATCGTATTGAGCTTGCGTTCTCTATGTAGAGCAACAGCAAGATAAGGTAAAGACAAAGAATCCTGATGAAAATTGAAGAAGGATTCAATCCAAGAAATCCTTGCTAGTGCCATCGAATTTGTCGGCACAAAGAAATATTTCAATGAATTAACGAGTTTCCCCGAGAACCTTTCGTATAGATGAAGAAACTCCAGGAGCCATCGAAAAGATCGACAGTTCCCGTTAAAAAAATTGATGATGTCAACCGCAAACGACAAATATGATATAAAGGGGCAACAGGAAGGAATACCAAACCTGTAAATCGGACCACAAATTGTAAGAGAATGCACACCGCGGACAAAAGATTTCGCGGCAATGATGAACAGCGCCGTCGATAAAGGATCACCTTGACGCAATCCCCTACCAGATCAAAAAACCCATTCTTCGACCCATTAACAAGAATGGAGAACCGACAATTAGAGATGAACCTCCAAATTAAATCAATTAGAGGCTAATGGAAACAAAACGCATAGAGAACTCGAATGGTGAAAGACCAGGACATGCGATCGTAAGCCTTCACCATGTCTAACTTGATCACCACATTGGAGCCCCTAATCTTGGGATCAATTTGAGAGATAAGTTCTTAAGCAAGAAGAACATTATCAGTGATAAATCTCCCTTTAACCAAACCTATTTGGGATGACGAGATAATACGATCGAGAATAGGTGCTAGCCTAGAAGACAACACCTTGAAATGACCGTATTCGAAAAAGTTGCACAAACTAATATGTCTGAAATAAGAATAAGAAGGGGGTTCTCACATTTCAGGATGATAAGAACATTGGTGGAGGTCCATCCCTTAGGAAGTACACCACCCGAGAAGAAAGATTGGATCTCCAAACAGAAGTCCAGTTGGATAATTGGCCAGACACTATGGTAAATTATATCGTTGAATCCATCCGGACCACTCGCACTATCCTTACTCAAAGCAAAAACACAAGAGCTGATTTTCACTAAAGAAGGTGAGCAGAAAATACCATCCACCTCTTCATAGAGAACCAACCTGGGGATGAAATCCATAAGGGAAAGGTCAGAGAAAAGAACGAAAGGACATTGAAGGAAGTTTTGGAAGTAGGATAAAATGGTCTCTTTGACGTCCTCCGGACAGGAAGCCATAGACAGATCTGACCGATGGATTTGGTGAATGGTATGAATAGCATTCTTCTACAAAGAAGTGGAAAAATCTCGCCATCAACCAACCATTTAAGTCTTACCTTCTAACAAAGGAAGTCATGCTTGATGCGTAACTCGAACGAAAAGGCGAGTTAGGCCTAAACCCAGTTCACCTTGTTTGAGGCAGAGGGATCGTCGTTGTAATAAGATTTCACTAGGATAAGAATACGTTCCATCAAACAAACTCTATCGAAAAACTTCTTAAAAACTGAAGAATTCTAGTTCTTCAGATAAGCTTTCAGGCGTTTAAGCTTAAGCCAGAAAATGGCGGTTGGACTACCTATAGCAGCAGCGGACCAAGAATCCTCTACCGTTTGATGGAAAGAATGGTGGTACCTCCACATAGACTAAAACCGAAAAGAGGACGATCCCGATAAGGCTGGAACAGGGACATGAAAAATCATCGGAGCAAGATCTGAGTTAGTACAAGGGAGATGAGAAATAGAGAAGGAGAAAGGAAGGTTGAACCAACCTTCCGAACTGAAAACCCGATCTAGAGAGAAAAGGATTTGGCCGGGACCGTCCTAGTTGTTACACTAAGTGAAGGCCGAGCCAACAAAGGACACTTTAGACAAGCCAGATTCAACGATGGAAGAGTTGAATTCCTCTGCAGCAGTGTGGTTAATACAAGAACTCTCCTCTTTTCCGCTTGGCTTCAGATGACATTGAAATCTCCCCCGATGACCGATGCAATGAAGCCTAGGTCAGCCAGAGGCAAAATTTTAGTCCAAAAGGATATGTCAATACGATCGCATCTAACATAAACATCAGAAAATAAAAAAGGCGAAGGGAAAGAAGAGATCGAACAAACAGCAGAAAGAAGTTAAGATGAGTCGAAGACAGGGGACGCAGAAACATCTTTCTCCCAAAATATCCAAATCATATTGGATACATTGGATATACCTCCCCCTAAATCCAATAGAAATGACAATGTCGAATACCACCTCATTGACCATGAAAGGATCCTGAAGTGCTACCAGACGGATAGAATGTTTCTTAACAATGCGTTTAAGGCGCGCTAAGGAAGCTTTGTTGCCAATGCCTCGGATGTTCCAAAACAAAAAATTCGCCATCCAAACAGAAGAAGAGATAAAACCAAAAAAACAAAGAGGACAAAAAGAAACAAGAAAGACAAACCAGAAGTCGATGACCTAGTAGGCACAAAATCAGATAAGGTAGAGCGTGTGCCGAGTAGACCTAACAATCTGCTCGATCGCCGATATAGAGCGAGTGTGAGTAGTGTAGGGGATTCATGTAACGTCCCAAAAATTTCTATAACTAGAATGTGAAATTTATTGAAGACTTAATTATTTATGATCATTTTTATATTGATACTGGAACTAGAAATTTAAAATCAAATATATTTGAGTATGAATTGAACTCAATATTTATTCGAAGTGGTTGATTGAACATTTTAATTGAACTCGATTGGATATTTCAATTGGATTTGATATTCGACTGAAAAATATAAATGGTTGAATTAAAAAAATAAACGTTATTGACGTTAAACTAATTGGAGATTTTGTTTGTTGAAATATATGAAAATTGACTTAGATATGTGTGTATTGGTATATAAAAAGAAATTGAAAACTTAACAGAATCGAACGGAATTGTTGGTAGACAAACAAAATAAAATCACTGAACCGGTAAATAATTTAAATTTTTAAAATAGCGACGTTGTATAAACAGAGTCAGAATTCGACCAAACAATTTTTATTGGATTCAGAACGTGAAGACGTGGCGATACATCAAATTTCGTTGCGTTTGGAGTTCTTCTGTAGCGGAACAAAAATAAAACGTTTAACGTAAATTGTGGTAGAATTAAATTATATGGGGATCACACTTTTATTTCCTTCATCCCCAAGATTTCGTACCTCTGCAACCCTAGTCTAGAATCACACAGACCTATTTCTAAAATCGTCGCCCTACTTGTACCCACTAATAGACGTTGTAGTTATCCCCTTCCCATTTTACTTCTATAAAAATCTCGTTCTTCCCATTTCTTTTCCAAAAAAATAGCCAAAGCCCTAATTTGTTTTCCCCAAATCGATTTGCCACTTCCAGCTATGCTCCATCGTTCCTCACCGTTCATCGCAACTCCACCAGAATTCGCCACGTGTCTCCGTCGCCGTTCACCTCCGTCCTCCTCAAATCGGCCTCATCGACCATCACCCAATCATAAAATCGCTTCGTTCCTTCTATGCTTCAAATTAGAAACTGCCACCGTCAGCAACAAAGATCAATCGACTTCCTCCTTCGGGATGTTCATTGCTTCTTGTGGCACCGGCAGCTTGAACGATTGTTTCAATGTGAGTACCCACTCACGATTAAGTTTTATTCAAGTATTTTATACTTCAATTTTTCCTGAGTATAATGGTGTATGCCTCGTTGTATTTGCATTGAAATTGTTTGAAATTTGGATTGCTTCGGTCATAGTTTGGAAACAATTTGTTTGATTTCTATGCTTTTATTTTTCTGGAAAGTTAAGCATGGAAAAAAAAAAGAAAAAAGGAAAATAGATTTCTCCTAAGTACCTTTGCAGAACCTTGGTGTTTAAAGAAGAAAAAGGAACTTTCTTAGCAGGCTAGTATAATTCTTGTTAAACCTGAGTCGCTTTCTTGGGTAAATCCCTTGTAACTCGACAAAACACTGTGTAATTGTAGTCCTGAATGTATGCCTTAAGTGTAAAATTTCAAATATGAAATGGGAAAAGAAAGTAATTTTTGTCAACTCAATGTTCCATGTTTTTTTACAGCTGATACCTAATTTTCAAATACTGTGATGAGTATGAACCCTACTGTTTTATGAAACATAACTATTTAGTTTGTCATTTTTCCAAGCCTTGCATCCATAATACTCGTGCGACCTTGTACCTAAACTTGGCTTATATATATATATATATATATATATATATATATATATATATATATATATATTGTGATCAATTCAATGTTCACTGTTTGTATTGGATACCCTGTTACATTCATTAGCCTGTGTTGCATTCGAAATATACGATTGTTTTACTCCATATCTATGATAGCTGCTTTATTTTATCCTTAGGTTGAGATGCCACCCCTTTGTACAATGATGCTCTTACCTAAATATACATTTTTGCAAAACTGGAAAGTATATATCTAAACATGACAACAAATAACATTTAGTATTAGTTCAAATTGTTGTGTTTGTCAAGTATTAATAGCATGTTACTGCTCTCATCAAGTATTAATAAGTAGATAATACAACGTGACAACAAATGGCCTTTAGCATTCATTCAAATGGCAAGTTACTATATTTTTGATTTTACATACAACAAATGGCATTGAGTATTATTTCAAATTTGTGTTCATGGCGCCAGGTTCTTTGTTAGGTGTGTTGCATAGTGAAGTTAAGCCAATTTTTTTTCTAATTAATTTAAGCATGGAAATTAAATCATAAAAACTTCAATAAAGATATGCCATATTTATATTTACTAAGTTTATTAGTTATCACCAATATAAATCTTGAGGCTTTATACTGCCTTGTCTCCGGCTTCCGACACTAATGTTTGGTCTGCTACCATTATTATTTTCTAAAAGCATGCTGAACCCATGTTATTTATGGTTTACAGTTCCCTTGCTTAAACATCAATATATATATATATAACCGTCTTTCTTTGAATCTGCCCTCCAAGTTGCGACCATTAATGTATATATACTTCCATTTTATTTGTTGATAGACCCTCTGCTTTCATTATACAAATATGTATTTTACCTATGTATACACATATGCATGTACGTGCGTATATGTGATATTGTGCGTATTTTTGATAAATACTGAACCGCTTATGTGAATTCCTTACCATGCTTGCCTCATTTTGCCCCTTTCTGTTAGTACCGCTGGCTTCAAGCACATGCAGTCACACTTGTCATTTTTTTCTTGTATATTGTGTAGTGCATAACATACATTCATAGTTTCAATTGATATAAAAATGGGTTAAACATGTGCCTTCCTTTATTTGTTTATGTTGGGACATTATGCCTTTAGTTTCCATATATTTATGCCTGTTGAAAAATGATTTTCTTTAAATCTATAAATGAGACTATATTTGCAACAATTATTCAAATTTACATGTCAGTTTTATACATATTATTGCCTCTGTTGTGTAGTATACTTCATACCACAAATTTTGGTTGCATTTCTTATTCCCTATTGTAAAGAGGAAACTGTTATTCCCTGTTTAACACCTTTGAACCCATTTCTTGATCTGCTCAGTCTGTTCCAGTTTTTGCCTTGCCTCTATTCATGTAAATTTATGATTCACCAGTAACGAATATTTACGTATCCCGTAGTGCATTTCTTGTTTATTCGAAGCATGAATTTTGTATATATGTGGCGGCCGATGTACACATATGTATATATATACCATTGTGTGTATGTGTATATATATGTCATCGACATACATATATATATAAATCCATACATTTTCCTGATTTGTCGCGTCGCTATATTTCGACAGTCTCTCATGGGTTTGATGTACCCGAGGAATAAAAATTTGTTAGGATTAACTATTATATTCAGTTTTTGTTGAAGTTAATTTACTTGAACTTTGATTTAATCCTGACTCGAGTGTTTTATGCTTTTGCATGGAACGCTCGAGTCAGACCCGAGCAGTACAGATTTTTAAAGATCACAACTTAGGATTCGAAGATTTTCGAAGTTGGGGATTCCAAAGGCAGCGCACTCTAAGGATTTCAAACAGTAAAGATTTTTCTTGTTTTCAAATTGTATTTTTAAATTTCACTGTACTGAAAAATTCTTGAATCAAAAATTCTGATTAATATATAAAAGTTTATTTCACTATTCAATATTGTTCTATTTATTTATTCCGTGTTTTCTGTGTTGGATTTTTTATTAAAAAAACTCTGTAAGCTAAATAATGATCCGTCGATTTAAATGTTTTAAGTTGGTTTAAACTCCGATTTGAAGCGGTCAAAAAGGAGGTACGTTATAAGTGGTATCAGAATTTTGGTTTATTCAAAGCTTGGTTTATCGAGTTTGAAATGAGTAGAATCGACACTGGAAAAACGGATTATGAAAATAAAATGGTCGAAATGTAAATTTTGAAATGTAAATAATTTTAAAGTGAATTTCGAAAAAGAGAAATTATTTTGGAAATATTATATATTTTGGAAATTAATATTTTGGAACTAATATAGCGGAAATGAAAAAAATATTTTGAGATCTGAAATTTGTTCGGAATCCTCAGTCTTTGAATCCAGGTATGTGAGAACTTTTCTTTAAGATCCTCCTAGGTTTGAATCTCGAATCCATTATCGAACGGTATCTAAGGAGAATAAGTATAAGAGAATCAACGGATCATTTGTGTATTTTAGCAATCAAAGATGATTGAAATTTATTGAAATATGAATTCTGATGGGAAGAATGAAAGAGAAAATTTAAGATTGTTTCAGAAATGAATTGATAAATTTTATTTTGATATTTGTAATATAAATTAATGAAATAAAATAAAAGAGAGTTATAATTGGAATTCGATTGTGTCAAATTGTATTACTGGTTTATTTGAATTATTCAGAAGTCAGCAAAATAGTTTATAATTGGTTTCAAACCACTAACATATGGTCGAATGTATGAATTCGATAGTAGATTATAAACTTGTTGATTAGTTAACAAGAAGTGATTGTGAAAGAAAGTTATAAATGAAGCGAAATATGAATAAAGATTTTAGAAAGATTTGAACCTATATTGAAAAGGAATAAAAATTAATTTGATATGACAGGTTCGGATTTCGATAAAAGGAATAATATTTACTTTTAGAATTAAATAATGTTTGAAAGCAAATATGTTGCAAATGAAATTGGGATAAGAGAAATGGAGTTGACTAGTACGGCGAGATTACTTGGAAGTTCAGAATATAAATCAAATGAGGCTTTCCAAAATTCGGAATATATTATTGAATAAGAAATTATTCGAAAGGAAGTTATTTATGCGAGTCAACTATGTCGAATTTCGGGAAAATACTATTTACTTTCTGTTTTAATTAAAAATTTAAATATTTTATTAATTAATTGTTTATATATTCAAATTAAAGAATAAATTATATTTTTAAAAGTTACATATCTTGAAGGCGTGAATTATTGTAAAGAAAATAAATTCTTTACTTAAAATCAGAAATTTGTAGAATAAATGTTTTGTTGGTATTTGAAGTGGTGAATTCTATCTGTTTCAAAGTTAATAATGTTGTTCAGTTAAGGTCTGAGAGGTAAGTATACCCCAACTTGATTGACTTCGTTGTTAACTAAGAAATGGTTAAGATCTGATAACAAGAATTGATTAAGAGAAGTCAGTTAATGAGTGACAACAGTTAAGTGGGAATAACGATGTTATATTTAACATCTGTTTTAATCGAAATATCGAATTTAGAAATGTTTTCATGAGAATAAAGTATATTTTCTGTAGAATATAAAGATTTGTGTATAGATGGAAATGTTTCCCAATGGTAATAAGAGATTTTAGAGAATAATAAATATGATAATTGGAAATGTTTTTCAAAAGGCTATGAGAGGCTAACAGGTTTTGATAAATCAGAATGGCGAGAACTAAAGAATAAATAAACAAACTGCACGTCGAAAACAAAGGGTGGTGGAACGTAAGAGAAAAGGGTTTGCAAATTGAATCCAAGAGTTGTGTAAGAAACAATTTGATAAGAAATTAGGAAACGAGTTAAGGAAATCAGAAACAAATTGGAGATTAGTTAAGTGGAATAATTTCCTAAGTGTTGATCTGATGTTGGTTTCAGCCTTCAAGGTTGATACTTAGGAAGTTTTTCACTTGCTAATTGACGGTCGAAGAGTGTGAATATATAAGGGTAATAGTGTGAGAATGAGAAATTTGTTATAAGGAGGAAGAAATGAATTCTGGAATTTTGGAAGTGTAAAGGTTAGAATTAAGTGATGAAGTGAATAATTGGAAAATTTGAGTAACTGGAAAATTGGAAGAAAATTGGGTTGGAACCAATAGATTTATAATATGAGTTTGAAAGGATACTAGCTATCTAAATTGATTATGAGATAAAAACTAGAATTATGAAATTTAAATGGAAATTTGAGGGTGTTCGATTTTCGGATAGTGAATATAGAAGTTCTGAAACTTATATGGGAAAATATATAAGAATTTAGTGAATTCTGAACTATTGAATTAGAAGGTAATCGATTTGAGATAAAATCTTATATAACAGAGTTTATATAAGAATGAGATGTTTGAAAGTATGATTTGGAGGGAAATTTTATGTATGATTTATGAGAAGTATAAAATGAAGTATTGTATGTTTTCAAAGAAAAATAGGAAAGTACCTTCCTTCTTTGAATTTCGAGCTTAATGAGATGTGCTGCTGGTGGTAGTAGGTTGTCCGGACATAAAACTCGAGTTGTCATTGTTCCTGGAAGAACATGAACGTGTAGCGTAATTCGCAGGATTGTAGATGGCCTACGGCGGATGGATGTTTCTTGGAGAACCAAGCGTAACCATTGTGTCTACTGCAATCTATAGTCGTGATAATGGCATCATCCGCAGATCTGTGAAAGCTTAAGGGTATGGATGTTTCCTGAGGGAATTGGGCATAACCATTGTGTACCTGCGGCCCACATGGAATATCTACAAGTGAAAGAGATGTAACCATTAGAGTTACTAAAGGTAGAATGGATCCATGCGATGTTGAGATACAATAGTGATGAGGAACCACCTGTTTGATGCATCAGTGTGTCTTTGTGACATGATATGTCGTTGTGACATGATTTGTTGTTGTAACTTGATTTGTCTTTGTGACTTGATTGATTCTCGAGTCTTGATCTACTCTGATAATTTGTTTTCGTGACCCTAAGATAGAGCTCTTAACGCTCAATGACCTCAGATTTTATTTTGATTCTTAAATATCTTCCGTTGATCTGTCCATGATGAAATTCGTAGGGAAGTGATTTCCTATGGATACGGATGTTTTCTGGGGGATCCAGACGAAACCATTGTGCATCTGCGATTCATGTACAATCAACATATCAATATCACATTGGCACTTTCCGTATCTGTTTTTAAAGAGATTTTTTTGAAATATTTTCACTAGGAGTTGAAGCAAGGATATTTAGTACTTGAAGATTTTAGTTGCGCACCTGGCTAGCGTATACCTAACATCGGTGAGAATGACAATAGACTTGTCAAACTTCGAGTTATAAAGTACTTTCAAATAAATAATTTGAGATTAGATTATATTTAACTTAATAAGTCAAGAAAAAGAATTTTGAAGTATTTTTAGGTTCATAGATTTGAAATAATGATACAAATATTTTCTACCTAAATTTTGGGTTATGTGTAAAAAATATGAATGATTTCGGATTTTTGGAAATTTTCAAGTCGAAAATTTGTAACTTGAAGAGGATATGTCATTTACACTCTTCAACGAGTATTGGAAAAGATTAAATTGATTGAATGTAAGGAGATTGGGTTGAGGCATGCTAAGCCTAGACTCATTACAGTTGCACCGATGGATAAGTGATGTTGACAGGTGAGGCATATAAAGAAACCGGTAATAATTTGATATTCATAAATCCAACTTATGCAGGATTTCAAATTTAAGAAGAGATTGGTTCTAAAGGGGAATTTTATTTTCCGAGCTAATACGATGGATAAACAAAGAGAATCAATGACTGAAATATCGATATTTAAAATAGTTATGGAAAAATTTCACTCAAATATGGAAATTTGAAGGATACATTAGTATAACCCTAATGATCTTTCCTTTTCGAGGACGAAAAGTTTTAAAGAGGGGTAGATTGTAACATCCAAGAAATTTCGATAACTAGAATGTGAAATTTATTGAAGATTTAATTATTTATGACCATTTTTATATTGATACTGGAGTTAGAAATTTAAAATCAAATATATTGTTTGAGTATGAATTGAACTCAATATTTAATTCGAAACGGTTGATTGAATATTTGAAATTGAACTCGATTGGATATTTGAATTAGATTTGATATTCGACTAAAAAATATAAATGGTTGAATTAAAAAAATAAATGTTATTGACATTAAACGAATTGGAGATTTTGTTTGTTGATATGAAAATTGACTTAGATATGTGTGTATTGGTATATACAAAGTAATTGAAAACTTAACGGAATCGAACGGAATTGTTGGTAGACAAACAAAATAAAATCAGTGAACCGATAAATAATTTAAAATTTTAAAATAGTGACATTGTATAAACAGAGTCGGAATTCGACCAAAAATTTTTTAATGGATTCAGAACATGGCAGTACATCAAATTTCGTTGCGTTTGGAGTTCGTTTGTAGTGAAACAAAAATAAAACGTTTAACGTAAATTGTGGTAGAATTAAATTATATGGGGATCACACTTTTATTTCCTTCATCCCCAAGATTTCGTACCTCTGCAACCCTAATCAAGAATCACGCAGACCTATTTCTAAAATCATCACCCTACTTGTACCTACTGATAGACATTGTAGTTATCCCCTTCCCATTTTACTTCTATAAAAATCTCTTTCTTCCCATTTCCTTCAGCAAAAAAATTTCATTTCTTTTCCAAAAAAATGGCCAAAGCCCTAATTTGTTTTCCCAAAATCGATTTGCCACTTTCAGCTATGCTCCATTGTTCCTCACCGTTCATCGCAACTCTACCAGAATTCGCCTCGTGTCTCCATCGCCGTTCACCTCCGTTCTCCTCAAATCAGCCTCATCGACCACCACCAATCATAAAATTGCCTCATTCCTTCTATGCTTCAAATTAGAAACCGCCACCGTCAGCAACAAAGATCAATCGACTTCCTCCTTTAGGATATTCATTGCTTCTTGTGGCACCGGCTACTTGAATGGTTGTTTCAATGTGAGAACCCACTCACGATTAAGTTTTATTCAAGTATTTTATACTTTAATTTTTCCTGAGTATAATGGTGTATGCCTCGTTGTATTTGCATTGAAATTCTTTGAAATCTGGATTGTTTCGATCATTGTTTGCAAACAATTTTTTTGATTTCTATGTTTTATTTTTTTGGAAAGTTAAGCGTGAAAAAAAAAGGAAAATAGATTTCTACTAAGTACCTTTGCAGAACCTTGATGTTTTAAGAAGAAAAAGGAATTTTCTTAGTGGGCCAGTATAATTCTTGTTAAACCTGAGTCGCTTTCTTGGGTAAATCCCTTGTAACTCGACAAAACACTGTGTAATTGTAGTCCTGCATGTATGCCTTAGGTGTAAAATTTCAGATATGAAATGGGAAAAGAAAGTATTTTTTGTCAACTCAATGTTCCAAGTTATTTTACAGCTGATACCTAATTTTCAAATACTATGATGAGTATGTACCCTGTTGTTTTATGAAACATAACCTATTTAGTTTTTCATTTTTCCATGCCTTGCATCCATAATACTCGTGAGACCTTGTACCTAAACTTGGCTTATATATATTGTGACCAATTCAGTGTTCACTGTTTGCATTGGGTACCCTGTTACATTCATTAGCCTATGTTGCAATCAAAATATATGATTGGTTTACTCCATACGTATGATGCCTGCTTTATTTTATCCTTAAGTTGAGATTCCACCCCTCTGTACAATGCTGCTCTTACCTAAATATACATTTTTGCAAAACTAGAAAGTATATATCTAAACATGACAAGAAATAACATTTAGTATTAATTCAAATTACTGTGCTTGTCAAGTATTAATAGCATGTTACTGCTCTCATCAAGTATTAATAATAGTTAATACAACATGACAACAAATGGCCTTTAGCATTCATTCAAATGGAAATTTACTGTATTTTTGATTTTACATAAAACAAATGGCATTGAGTATTATTTCAAATTTGTATTCATGGCACCAGGTTCTTTGTTAGGTGTGTTACATGGTGAAGATAAGCCAATTTTTTTTTCCAATTGATTTAAGTATGGAGATTAAATCATGAAAACTGCAATAAAGATATGCCTTATTTATATTTACTAAGGTTATCAGTTATCACCAATATAAATCTTGAGGCTTTATACTGCCTTGTCTCCGGCTTTTGATACTAATGTTTGTGTTATGTAACGACGGTCGGAATAAAGCCCCCCTCCTTGCACGCATATGAGCTGGCACACAACTCCTATATAACAAAAGGAATCCCTGATGTTACGTGCCTACCAGCTCATAATTGTACACAATTCCTTCAATATATTCTGTGATGTGGGACTATTGTATCCAAACCATCATTCCTCCTTTACAACATGTGAGGCAATCCTAACAGTCTCCCCCTTGACTCGCATCCTATGAGTATCTTTTGAGATCACTGCCTTGCCTACATGGCCCAGTCCGAACCTTCGGCTCTGATACCATTGTTATGTAACGACGGTCAGAATAAAGCCCCCCGCATATGATTTAGCACACACATCCTTGTAACAAAAGGAATCCCTAATGTTACGTGCCTACCAACTCATATTTGTACTTAACTCCTTCAATTTATTCCATGATGTAGGACTGTTAATTCTAGCCCATCATTCTTCCTTAACAACATGTGAGGCAATCCTAACAGTCTCCCCCTTGACTCGCATCCTACGAGTATCTTTTGAGAGCACTACCTTGCCTGCATAGCCCAGTCCGTAATCTTCGGCTCTGGTACCACTGTTATATAATGGCGGTCAGAACAAAGCCCTCATTCCTTGCGCACATATGAGCTAACACACAACTCCCATATAACAAAAGGAATCCCTTATGTTACATGCCTATGAGCTCATATTTTTACACAATTCCTTTAATATATTCCATGATGTGGTACTATTGTATCCAAACCATCATTCCTCCTTTACAACATGCGAGGCAATCCTAACAGTTTGGTCTGCTACCATTATCATTTTCTAAAAGCATGCTGAACTCATGTTATTTATGCTTTACAGTTCCCATGCTTAAACATCAATATATATAACCGTCTTTCCTTGAATCTACACTCCAAGTTGCGACCATTAATGTATATATACTTCCATTTTATTTGTCAATAGACCCCCTGCTTTCATTATACAACTGTGTATTTTACCTATGTACACACATATGCATGTACGTGTGTATATATGATACTGTGCATATTTTTTATAAATACTGAACCACTTAGATGAATTCCTTACCATGCTTGCCTCATTTTTCCCCTTTCTGTTAGTACCGTTGGCTTCAAGCACATGCAGTCACACTTGTCATTTTTTTTCCTGTATATTGTGTAGTGAATAACATACATTCATAGTTCGGTTGATATAAAAATGGGTTAAACATGTGCCTTACTTTATTTGTTTATGTTAGGACACTATGCCTCTAATTTCCATATATTTATGCCTGTTGAAAAATGATTTTCTTTAAATCTATAATGAGACTATATTTGCAACAATTATTCAAATTTACATGTCAGGTTTATACATATTAATGCCTCTGTTATGTAGTATACTTCATACCATAAATTTTGGTTGCATATCTTATTCCCTGTTGTAAAGAGGAAACTGTCATTCCCTGTTTAACACCTTTGAACCCATTTCTTGATCTGCTCGGTATGTTTCCAGTTTTTTCCTTGCCTCTGTTAATGTAAATATATAATTCACCGGTAACGAATATTTACATACCCCGTAGTACACTTCTTGTTTATTCGAAGCATGACTCTTTTATATATGTGGCGGCCGATGTACACATATGTATATATATATATACCACTCTATGTGTTTATATATGTCATTGACATATGTATATATATAAATCCATATGCTGTCCTGGTTTGTCTCATCCCAAGTTGCTATGCTAAATAGCCTCTCATGGGTTTGATGTACCCGAGGTTTGAAAAAATTTCAGGATTAACTAATATATTCAGTTTTTGTTGAAGTTAATTTACTTGAACTATGATTTAATCCTGACTCGAGAGTTTTATGTTTTTGCATGGAACGCTCGGGTCAGACCCGAGAAGTACAGATTTTTAAAGATCACAACTTAGAATTCGAAGATTTGCGAAGTTGGGGATTCCAAAGGCGGTGCACTCTGAAGATTTCAAACAGTAAAGATTTTTCTTATATTCAAATTGTATTTTTAAATTCCACTGTACTGAAAATTTCTTGAATCAAAAATTCTGATTAATATATAAAAGTTTATTTCGTTGTTCAATATTGTGTTATTTATTTATTCTGTGTTTTATGAATTGGATAAAAAAAACTCTGTAAGCTAAATAACAATTCGTCAATTTGAACATTTTAAGTTGGTTTAAATACCGATTTGAAGCTGTCAAAAAGGCGGGACGTTACAGTTCAAGGACCAGACCTCGATCCCCGACGCTATCTATGGAAAGAAACTTCCTCTAAATGGGAAGGCAAACCCCACTAACAAAAATCAATGAGGGTGAGACGAACGGGAGGCTAGTCGAGACAGAGTCTTCCACCACTAATCTAGCAGCATGTGAGTTCTTAGTAAGGAGAAATAGTCGATCGTTAATGATTGAAAGCTCTATCTTACTAAGAAGCGGAACGAGTGCAAGAAACGAGACGAAGCAACCTCAGAGGTAGAAGAGACCAAAAGCAAAGACTCATGCGAAGGAGGACGAAGCGAACATGTAGTAACACTGAGCATCTGCGTTACACCATACAGTGTGGACCCAATGAAGGCAGAATTGTCATCAGATTGACAATCCTACACTAATGAGAGCATCCTAAAGATGATTGGACACGCAAACCAAAGGACCACAATAGGCGAAAGGAAAACTATTACACCCAAAAAAAGGGAGTCAACCGGTCCAGAAAACCAACGAACTCAAGAAGGTGACCGAGTAGCTAATGTGAGAGAACGCTAACTGGTCATGAGAAAATCCAAAGGACACAAACACCCACGAACAGAACTAACAAAAAGAACCAACCTGCCAGCCAAAGCCAGCAACAGCAAAACACCCCCAATAAACAAATCATGAAAGGATTTGCAATGGCCAAGCCGAACAAAAAGAAATGATCCAGACGAAATGAAGCAAATAACCAATGGCAGAATCACTACTTGAGTTCAAAGAACTTGAGTACAACGCTACCAGCAAGGCAAAACAACGCCCCAAATACCTAGAATCTTGTATCCACAAAAGCAGAGACAGTTCGAATTGAACACAGCTAACCGAACAAAAGAACCGGCTAGCCAAACAAGCAGGAAAACCAACACACCATATGCAACACCGAACATGCAGAGGTCAAAACACATAGGGGAAGGGAAGGGGACGTCTCTGAAGTGCCTAAGCATGACAAAACCTGCACAACCGAGACATGAGTGCAAAGAAACTCAACTCTCCGAACAACCACCTCAATAGGTAATGCAACCAAATAAGAACCAAAAGAAAGTAAAAACCCAGGAAAAGAACTAGGGAAGAAAACCAAACCAGTCAAGGAATACCGAAAAGAAGATCCAAACTGCTAAGTCCGATCAGAAAGCTGTTATGTTGAACAACAACATCAGTTTCCATTGCCTCGCCAACGGCCAGATGGAGTGGCTGCATCCAGAGACGAGAAACATCCCAACGCTCATTAGAGAAAGCACCGCTCGATACTCATCGGCGCCTATACTTGGCACCCCTTAGCCAACGATCATTGGACATGGGAGGTTCAAGCACAGCGCTGCTTGTGTCCGCGGCTACAACATCAGCGAAAACATCCCCAAGAATAGAAAAACAGTTGCTGGTGACAAGCGAAGCAAGTGCTTAGGCACCGCACTGAACAACCAAATTATCAACCAAATAACTGGCAACCTGAGGGGATGACGTTGGTGCCACCCCAGACACCACCAAACTCCAATGCAAAGACCGTATGTTCGGTAGCACGTGGGAATCCGAGCAGACGCACCAACCTCAGGCCACTCCGAAACAGGCCTAGAAAAACATGGAAATGACTTTGGTAGAAATCGAAAAGGGTGGATCAAATCCGCTGATCCCGCAGTTTCGACACCATTAGTCACTGCCACGTAGAAACTACGGCTAACACCCACAAAAGAACCACCTGGCTACCACAACTTTTGTGAAACTGAATAACCTGCAATTAATATCGGTAGGAGCTGGATATGAGGGATCAAGTCCCCTATGCCAGCTTCTACGAAACCCACTGCAGAACCAGGAACTACAAACGCTGCGGGACCACAACAAAGGTCACGCCTTAGAAATGAGAGCGGCAAGCCTCCACTGACCGGCAGAGGCAAAACCGGAAAAGCCTTTAAACCAGAGAAACAAGGAACAAGTTCCGAGAACACATCACCAACAAGCACGAAGCGATTACGCGACACCGCCTCAAAAGAAGACAATGAATCCACCTGAATGAGCATAGATGTTGACAGCAAAAAAATGTCGTAAACACCAAAGATTCCAATTACTAGGAATAATTAATTCAGTCGTATAGACAAGAGCGGAAAGCGGTAAATAATACAAGAGATTTATAGTGGTTGGCCTCGTGAGGGGCCTACGTCCACTTTGAAGCGTTGTTGGAATATTATTGATCACAAAATGTTACAAGGTTGAGCCCATCACATGACATCTCGTTACATTTTCTTGTAGGCTAGGTGATTCCATCATTATCATATATGATGTCATAATTGGCATATATTGCGGAATATAGGAAAAAGACACTTTTTCCCTTCTTCTTCCTCAAATGGGAGATGCCATTAATGGAGCTCTCTAGAGGTCCCAAGGTCTCAAATTCCAACCCCTTTCAAGTGTGAAGTAATGGGGTATTTATAGGAGAGTGGTTAGGTAGGAGTAGATGAAATAGGGGACCACACCCAGAAATTCGCACCTGGAGCCTACACATGCTAGATTTTCGCACCTGGAGCCTGGGGTGCGAATTTTCGCACCTCGTGGGGTGCGAAATTCGCACATGGATCCTGAGGTGCAAATTTTTGCACCTCGTGGGGTGTGAAATTTGAAAAGTCGGTGTACGACTTAGGCAGGATCAGTAATATGGATATGCGGAATGTATGTGATAAACTAACTTGTATATTTACAATAGTTCTAAAAAAATATGAGACAGTGAAATATATCACAAATAAAAAGCAATAAAGTAATAACACCAGGGCTTTTTATACTGGTTCGGAGCACCGTCCTACGTCCAGTCCCAGACTTCTCTCTGGATTTTCACTAATCAACAACCTCGCTTCACCCGAAGGAACAGGTTCACAACACCTGGACACCCGAACGGGATTTCATGCCTCAACAACACTGAGGACTTCAACACTCACCTCTTACAACTCTGAGGACTTCAACAACTAAGAATACAATTTGTATGTTGACAACTTGTGCTCTTTTCAACACGGATTTGTCACTTGTAGTACACCCTTCCTATAATCTTATCCTCAAATATAATTTGATGTATGTGAAGATTTGGAAGTGAATATCGTATTGAATCACAAGAATATTAAGTAAGCTTTGAGATTCAAACGATAATATATTGAATATGAGTGCCTTTTGAATATAGAGTAGAGTGCAAGATAGATCAAAGAATTGAGAGTAATTTTTGTTGTTGTTCATTGGATGATGGTTTAACGATGTTTATATAATGATTAAACAGTCGTAACCATTTGTGAGGAGAAGAATTAAAGAGAAATGATTTTTGATGAAAGGAAAGAGAAGCAACTTTTGATGAAAGGAGGTGTCTATTCAAAGTGTTGCTTTCAGTTTGAAAATCGGTCGATAGGTCAAAATTAATTAGTAGACTGAAATTTGAATATATATATATATACACACACATTACATATATGTGTGCACATTTATTGTGCTTTCTGCCTAGAAACGGTCGACCGCCTATTTTGAAACCGGTCGACCGGTTTCTGGCAATATGCACAATAAATGTGCATTCATATGTATACATATATATATTCACAATAATGAGGTATATGATTATTTGAGGATAGATTTTAACATTTATAACATGGCTAAAACACTAAATAATCAACCTCTAACTTACGATATCATTGATTCTCTTCTTTTTGTCGATCATGAGACTTCTCCTTGTCATTAATCAAAATGCTGTGAAATCCTTGACTCAACATTCTCCCCCTTTTTGATTGATGACAACACAGCTCTGAAAGTATTGCTGACTCCCCCTGTATATGTACTCCCCCTGAAATATATATAAACTAAAAATCTGCAAAAAATATTGTTAGTAACATTTTTCTCTCCCTTTGTCATCGACAAAAAGGAGTAGTTTAATAAAGAGTTAAGACACACATTGTAACGACCCGGAAAATCTGAACCAATTTAAAAAATTTAAATTGGCTATTTTAGTGGATTTTAAATATTTAAAATAAATATTTTAAATAATAACGATGAAAAGTAAGTTTGAATCGACATTTGAAAATGAATATAATTAATTCTAATTATAAACAAGGCCTGAAATGGCGCGGTAGTTTCAAAATTTGAATTCAAAATTTGAATTCAAACTTTGACTGACTGTACCGGGTGCAAAACAAAACGGATTTGAGTGAAACCAAAAATATTTAAATTTGTTAGTGAATACCTTTCTAATGAATCTGAAAAATCGAAGTTTCATAGTAGGAAGCAAAATTTATGGCCAAATGAATTTTCAGAAACGTCGCTATAGAAATTATATAGCCCGTGAAAATGGCCATTTTGCAAACAACCTCGGAATTCGACGAAACTACTTTTGTTGGATCCAGGATGTCAAATTATTGCTAGGTTTCATATTACATAATTTTTGAAGCTAGTATGTGAGCGGGGCAAAGGAAAATGTGTTTGGTCGATTTCTATTAAATTGGATCGGCCAGAAATTGGCCATTTTGCAAACGACCTCGGAATTCGACGAAACCACTTTTGTTGGAGCCGGGATGTTAAACTATTGCTAGTTTCAAATTTCATAATTTTTGAAGTTAATATGTGAGCGTGGCAAAGGAAAACGTGTTTTGGTCAATTACAGTTAAATTGGATCGACCAGAATTGGGCCATTTTTCAAATGGTCTCAGAATTCGATGAAACTAATTTCGTTGGGACCGTATCGTCAAAACATAGCTAGATTTATTTTTCGGGAATTTTTCAAATCAGTTTGTGGCCCTGGAAAATTGAAATGTACGTTCAAATCAAATATTGAATGTTTTATATTTTAATTTGAATGAAAACCGACTGAAACATTCGAATGGGCCTACGAAACATATCCCATTGTGTTCGGAATGGGGGTAAAACGCTAGGGACGACAGTCGTTGGGTTTGGATTGGAGATCGTGTGTGAAAGGGGGTATTTTCGGATTTTGAAAATATATAAATAAATATAAAAGGGCCTGGACCAATCACTTTCTTCCACGTCGCTTTCTCTCTCCCCGATCCACCAATCGCGCAGCGGAAACCACCTCAAATCTTCTCTCCTCCGTTTCTCCTAATCCACTCATCAAAACAACCTTGCCCTTTGGAGTTTTTCGTAGATCTGAAGCTCCTCTCCAAATCCATATAGATTTTGCCAATTATCGTGATATATTTTACTCGAAATCATCACCTGAAGTCGCGCCAATTGCTCCTCCCCCAGACCTCCGAGTTCGACGCCGTTAGCACCCCAGGCGCGCCTCTCCGTGCACCACGTCGTGGTGGAATCCGATCCCCTCCAGGCTGAACGGATCGAGCGAAAAACCTAGACCTAGTTTCGAACCCCATCAGAAAGGTACGGCTGAAATTTTATAAAAACTATATTATAGCAGTTTAAAGCGCTACGGTTTTTGATTTAACTGTAAAAATCATATCTTTTTCGTTTCTTGACGAAATTCAATGAAACAAGAGACAGTGGACTCGTGTGGACGTCTTCTACATTCTAGAAGAAACCGCATATTTTTCTGAGCCTTCTGCTATTTTTGGTGGAGTGGAACCCAATGTGAGATTTCTAAACTATAAACGATATGGAAAACGACGATGTATAAATTATATGGTCGATGTATGACTTGTATAAGCGTTGTACACCTCATGTATAAGCGTTGTATAAGTTGTACGTTCGATGTTTAAGTTATATATGCGTTGTAAAAATTATATTTGTGTTGAATAGAAGTGAAATGCTTATATAATATATATATACGCCCCTCGTCCACAAACCATGGACGATATTTATTGATTGTGATTGGTGTGAAAATTGGTTGATAGCGAATGGTTGATTATAATTGTTTGTGGTCGAAATTGATGGATTGTGGTTGAAAAATACCCGTTTGTGGTTGAAAATTATTTGGTTGAAACCACATAGGATTAGTTTGTGGAAATGAAAAATATATACATGCCGCCTGCGTGCGAACTAGATGCATGATTCCCCATTGTCAAAAGCTGCGAGGCTTTAAGGTAGAGCGAGGAGTCGTACTAGGGACGGCCCCGGTTTTAACTACCCTGCCGTTATGCTGCCGAAATTTTGAATAATATTCATATGTTAGAATTATTTTCATGTGTTGAAACTATATTCGTGTGTTGAATAGAAATTCATCTATTGAACAACATTCATGTTTTGAAATAAATTGTTTTGCAATAAAAATCGAATAACGAAGTTGCAGTTCGTGTTTTGAAACCGTGATTTCAAACGATTAGTGCGGGAGATCCGACCATCGGATTTTCCCGAAACTGAAACCGTTGGGTTTGATTTGGAAATATCTTTCCAACGACACCAACTTTGCAAAGATCCAACGGTTGGATTGTCTGGAATGTTTAATTCAAATCTGAAGAAAAACAGCGCCAGAATCGATTATATTTATATATATATATATATATAATTAAATTAAATCGAATAACGACGCTGCAATTCGTATTTTGAAATCGAAACTTCAAACGATTGTACCGGGAGATCCGACCGTCGGATTTTCCCGAAACTGGAACCGTTGGATTTTTTTTGAAAAGATCTTTCTAAAGATATAAATTTTGTGATGATCCAACGGTTAGATTTTTAGATATGTGTAAATCAAATCTGAAGAAAAACAGCGCCATGGCCGCGTTATGGCCCGAAGCGTCGTTTAAATAAATTGGCTATAAATAAATAAAAATAGCGATAAATCATTATAAAATATTATAAACGAAATGGATGTGAAATTTAGAAACTAACTGAAGGTTGGCTAAGTCAAATGGTTTCCTGGGTTTTAATCTGATGTTGGTTTCGGCCTTCGGGGTTAATATTTGGGAAATCGTTCTCTTACTGATTGACGGTTAGTGACTAATGAATTGGAATAAAGCGTATGACGTGTTTATGTAGCACATGTTTATTATATGCGAGTTGTTCAGAAAGACTGGGTTTATCCCATTCTGAATAACTGAATCGACGATAAGAAATCGAAGATGAAGACGGTGGTCGAAGACCGGAGATCTTCACCTCGTTTGGATGGTAACTGATGTCCTGATTGGGAGGCATCCCGAAATATGGATAATGAGTGGTGAATGTCCAGACGTACGTGGAAATCGATGGGTTTGCGAGGTATATAGTGCCTCCGGCTTCGTTCAGACCCAGAACGGACTTGCAAATGGACTGTGTGTCTAACATTGGAATTCATTCTGTGTGATTGATAGCCATCAGTTGCACGGTGTGAATTGCCTATGTGACATGCTAAGATGCAGTGATCAGGGCTTCTGTTGAAAAGCAAAGTCTTGTGGTTGATGATCAAAGCACCGCCTGTGTGGCGTAGCTTTGTGTATAACGTGAATTCGCGAACCTCACTCCCCGGTATGAACCAGGAACGGGAGAGGATCTCAGGGAGGGCATGTGTTTCTTCCTAGCTAGAGGTGGTGTCAGTGCTTAAACTGGATGACATTTATATTATTTTCACTTATGTGGTTGTTGCTGTTGCTAGGCGCCTCAGTTATATCGGTCGATCCGGGACCGATGGAGTCATTCGTTGGCTCGTTTACGCCCCAAAGGGTGGGGAAACGCAGTGTTCAGGAATTTTTAATCCACATCGGTGGACTGGTCTTGTCGCTCCAAGGGGCAGTTGCGGCTGTTCCTGAGGCTCGGGCTAGGTAGTCTCGAAGTCGGTAAGGACTATCTTTTGCCTTGGTTCATGGCGGAAATCCAATTTCCAAATACGACATCGTGCGGTTTTGATTGTAAACCTATACTTGGCGACTTAGTGGCATGGGACGCTCATGTTGTCTATGATTGATATTTATGATTGTGTATGGAATTAGAAACTAACTGTAAACGAGATAAGATGGATGGTTTCCTGGGTATTGGTCTGATGTTGGTTTCGGCCTTCGGGGTTAATACCTATGGAATCGTTCTCTTACTATTTTACAGTTGGAGTCTGATTATCAAATGATTTGTTTTTCTCGTATCAAGCATATTTTGGTCGATTTAAGGTAAAACTCTATCCTTCGGTTTGCGTTGCATTGTGTGATGGGACTTGAGTCTTATATCGGCTTCATTTTTATAAAAAAAAGCATTGCGATGTTTAAAAGATTTAATTGTTTTAAAGCACTGGCAATCCAATGGAGTAAACACATTCCGCGAAAGTGGCGTGATCCTGTGATTAGCCAAATTATATAATGTGTTAAGCAGATTTCTCATACCAGTCCCATGACTGACTCGTAGTTTGTTTCACTTGCAAACTCGGGTGCCCTTTTTCTACACGGGCAGCCTTGTATTAAGGTTTTAGCTGGCTCTTTCTGGATAGCTGGAGTTGAAGATGGATTCTATCATTTATCTCTTTTTATGTTGTTCAGCTCCTATTGTACATATTATGTTTGTATCCGCTGTAGACATTTATGTATAGTTGAACTGTATTTGTACAAAGTATGATCCTGTATACTGTGTAACTCTAATGATTATTGTTTATCCAGTGAATATTTGTTCATTATCTGGCGTATTTATTTATTTCTGTTCTGCTATTATCTGTTTCTCTGTTATATTCCAATGATTACCCTTGACACCGTGGTACGGGGTTTTGGGGCCGTCACACACATACCATACACCATAAAACAAATACAAAATACAACAGGATTGTATCAAACAATACATACCATACATACCCAACTAAGTTATGTAGCTAAGAATTAATACACACAAACCCAAAATAAAATACAGCACTACTTATGTACAAGTGCTGATTTAAGTCTTAATATAATATTCATAATACCATAAAAGATGGATAAAAAGAACTAGTGAGATGGTGATTCGGATTCAGTCTCATCTCCTTCTTTCCCTTCGTCTTCTTCTTCTTCGTCTTCTTCTTCCTCAATATAAGATGTTCCACGACCACGTCCATTACTTGTTCCAGAACTTGTGCCTTCCTCTGAAGATGTCCATGTAAAAGTAAGAGGCATTGGATGTTTGCATGGGTCTTGTATATGCGTAGAGGAGGATGATGCACCACATGATATTACATCCCAAAGTATACCGAAGAAAGACTTAAGTTTGGTAAAGCGTTTGTCAAGTTTTTTATTTAAATGATCGATCTTATTGTCGGTACGCTTAAGTCTAGCTTCAAGAAGAAATTGATTTCGTGCAATATGTTCAAGTGAATCTTTAGTAGATAAAGATGGTTGAAGAAGCTTAACCTCTTCCGGTTTAGATTTAGAGGGCTGTGAAGAAGTGCCTTCTTGGTGACTTTGTTCCTTATATTGTTCGAAGGGTATGATATTTAAACATGGTTCAGGAAGCTTCATTCTGTTTTTCGATGCTTTGTTGATACATTTTGGCTTTGAGACTTTAGATTCGGGAGATTTGATACCACAATCAAGTAGAAGTCACATGATATATTCATTGTAGAATAAATGTGGTCTCGTACGATCATTCGCTAGTAAAATCTCATCAAAGATCATACTTATCCAATTAATTTGTATATCTCCATATATAGCGTACAAAGCCTTAAATTTCTCTTTATATATCGCATCGAAGTTACCAACTCTCGGTAATAAAGAATGCGTACGAATTCTAGCAGAAGGCCGTAAGTTGATTGCTTTTGTACTAAATTTATGATCTTCAATAAATAGATGACTTACCTTGTCTTAAGTATGAATAGTACAAAAATCGCTAGAGAACTTTCTACCAATGTTATCCGAACCAAGAATCGTTGCCATCCTTTCCTTTGAAATAAATATGTGCTCACCACATACAACCGACCATAGACAATGAGTAGAATTCTCGGGTTTAAACTTTTCTAAGTTAAGGTCAGCATAGAACAAGTTGATCATGATATGATTGATTTTCATGTTGTTCTTATCAAAGTCAAGGAGAGATTGAATACGATCTTTGATTGCTAATTCTTTAACATCATAAAGAAGGAAATCAAGGAATTTGATGAATGAACCTTCATGAATCGTATAATCTTTCATTTCATTCCATCTCTTGACTACTATTGGATCCATTAACCATCGTTTTATATTGGAATCAATGGGTTGAAGTTGTGTAGAAGATAATTTCTTCGATTTCTTTTGCGGCGGAGCCATTGATTTTTTAGGAACTTGAATTGGGGATTTAGGGTTGATGATGAATTGTGAGTTAAAAAGATGAAAAGGATAAGTGAACAGATGTGAGTGAGGAACCGACGTTTTAAGTTTGAGTTTAAAAAGCAAAAATCAGCGAAACCAGTCGACCGTTATGAAATCACCGGTCGACCGTTTCGAAACAGAAACTAAAATGGTCGATTGGTGAATTTCAACCGGTCGACTGGTTGATCTGAGAAATGTTTTGTTTCCAGACAGAAACATAAACGGTCGACTGGTGGTATCTTACCGGTCGACTGGTTTACTTGTGCATTGTTTTTCCAGTTTTTTAAGATTTTTCTGAAGCTCCACTATTTCATATAAATCGAATTTATTTCAAGTTGAAATAAACAAACAAAATACATGAAATATATAAGTATGAAAAGATCCCTCAAGATTTGAAAACACTTATTAGAACAACATAAAAAGAATCGTGATGATATGAAATTTTTATTTCCAAGGTTCCCAAGGAGAATACTTTTCATTTGCACCTTTATTTTTATTGAAATTCATGTCCCATGAGTTTGGAGTTCGTGAAGATGATGGCACGTGAGGAGTTGGTCCATGAACATTTTGTTTGTTTGAGCTACAAAAGAATGATGCGATTTGTTCCAAATAAGTTAGACGAGATGCCGTTAGTTTTTGCTCGTAATACATTTCTCGTTGAAGATCAACTTAATGCTTCTGATAGTGATGTATCTCGTTGATTTTTTCTTTTGTACGTGTGGAACAAAACAATGCTTTCTTACAACGTTTTGGAGTTGGTGTCGTACCAGGGGTTCGAGTACTTAGATGGTATCCTGGAGAATATTCGGGTGTTTTTGGAGAAAAATGCTTTTCTGAGTCAGAGCTAGTAATGGAAATGTGGGAGTGACGAGCACATTCATCACAAATATGTGCCATTGTAACAAAGGGAGATATGAATTTGAAAGTGATATATCCTATCATATATACAGTGTTTTACTATATATGAATGAATGGCCAGGAAATGACATAGAGTTTTGTCCGTAAACTTAAAAAGAGGCTCATATTCAATGTGCTAATAATAGCAAAATTTAAAATATGCTGAGTAAAAAGTTGTAGGAAATTATTACATGCATATTTTAACTTATTATATATCATGAAACACATATAGAGATATTAATTTTGAAGTTCCTTCCATGATATGAGACCAAGCTCTCTACGTAATTTGATAAAATTTGATTCAAGTAGAGGCTTAGTAAAGATGTCTGCTAGGTGATTTTCCGTGTGTACATATTCGAGATTTATATTTCCTTCCTCAATATTATCTCTCAGAAAATGATGTCGTATATCTATATGTTTAGTTCGAGAATGATTAACCGGATTTTTAGATAAATTTATCGCACTTGTATTATCGCAATATATGATTGAATTTGATATATTAATACTAAAATCTTTAAGTGTTTGCTGCATGTATATAACTTGTGTACAAGCAAGAGCCGCCGATATATACTCCGCTTCACATGTCGATAGTGAAACACAATTTTGTTTCTTACTAAATTAAGAGACAAGTGATTTTCCAATAAAATGACACGTACCACTTGTACTCTTTCTATCTATTCGAGATCCTCCGAAATCAGCATCACTATATGATACCAACTCAAATGGACAATCTTTCAGATAGAAAAGACCGAAATCTTTGGTATTATTAAGATACCGAATTATACGTTTCACTGCTCGTAAATGTGATTCCTTAGGATTGGCTTGAAAACGTGCACATAAACAAACACTCATCATAATATCAGGATGACTAGCTGTTAGATATAAAAGAGAGCCTAGCATACTACGATATAATTTTTGGTCTACACTTTTCCCATTCTCATCTTTTTCAAGATGGTTAGATGTATTCATTGGAGTAGGTTTTCCGGAAGTGTTTTCTAGGCCGAACCGTTTAATAAGATTTCCATAATATTTTTCTTGATTTAAAAATATACCGTTCGAAAGTTGTTTAATTTGAAGACCAAGAAAATATGATAATTCTCCCATATGTGACATTTCAAATTCTTTGGTCATAATATCCGCAAACTCCTTACAGAATTTATCATTTGTTGATCCAAAGATTATGTCGTCCACATATATTTGTATAACCAAAATATATTTTTGAGAATGCTTAATAAACAATGCTTGATCAACTTTCCCTATTTGAAATCCTGAATCAATAAGATAACTTCGTAAACGTTCATACCAAGCACGAGGTGCTTTTTTTAAACCATACAAAGCCTTTTTAAGTTTAAACACATGATCAGGGTATTTTTCATGTTTAAATAGAGGGGGTTGTTCAACGTATACATTCTCTTTGATAAATCCGTTGAAAACGCACTCTTGACATCCATCTGATATAATTTAAAATTATGGTGACAAGCAAAAGATAATAAAATTCTAATAGCCTCTAATCTAGCAACAGGTGCAAATGTCTCTTCATAATCGATACCCTCTTCTTGATTATAACCTTGTGCTACTAACCGTGCTTTATTTCTAGTGATGCTTCCTTGTTCATCAGCCTTATTTCTATAAACCCATTTAGTTACTATTACCGATTGATCGGTTGGCCTCGGAACAAGTTCCTAAACATCATTGCGCTCAAACTGATTTAGTTCTTCCTGCATGGCAATGATCCAGTAGTCATCGGTAGCAGCTTCCTTAGGATTTTTAGGTTCGGTATTTGAGATAAACGCAACATGACCCATTGGATTAAGCTGACTTATTGTTCTTATTTGTGAAGATACTTCTCCGATTATATTTTGAATAGGATGATCTCTTAAAATTCTTGTTGAATAACGTATTCTTGGTGGAGATCGTGACTCTATTTGATGAGTATTATTTTCAATAATTATTTCTGAGTCGGAATCTATATTTGTGACGATAGGATTTTCTGTGATCATTATTTCGTCATCATCTATGATATTATTTTTATGCTTATAGAATTCATCAAATGAAATATGAAGTGATTCTTCAATAATTTTGGTTTGTTTATTAAATGCTCGATAAGCTTTGCTTCGTTCCGAATAACCAACAAAAAAATCCTTTATCGGCTTTTGGATCGAATTTACCGAGTTGTTCTTTCGTGTTTAAAATAAAGCATTTCGAACCGAAAACTTTGAAATATGAAATATTTGGCTTTCTTTCACTAAATAACTCATAAGATGTATTTTTAGTGAGAAGTCGAATGGATACACGATTCAAAACATAACATGCAGTTGCTACAGCTTCTGCCCAAAATTGTTTTGGTAATGTACTTCCATTCAATAATGTCCTTGCACATTCTTGTAGTGTCCAATTTTTCCTTTCTACAACTCCGTTTTGTTGTGGAGTTCTAGGAAACGAAAAATTATGTGATATGCCTTTCTTTGCACAAAAATGTTCAAATTCATTATTTTCGAATTCTCCGCCATGATCATTTCTTATGTTTTTAACTTTGAGCCCTTTCGATTTTTGAATTCTTTTGACGAATGACTTGAATTTTTCGAAGGCGTCACTTTTATTTTTGAGAAAATAGTCCAAGTATAATGAGAGTAGTCATCAACAATTACAAACACATATCTACTATGATTTATGGATTGTACTTGAGTAGGTCCAAATAAATCCATATGCAATAACTCAAGTGGTTGTAATGTTGATATCACCTTCTTAGATTTAAATGATGATTTGGTCAATTTTCCTACTTGACATGCGTCACAAAGATTGTCAACTTTAAAGCTTAACTTGGGTAGTCCTTTAACTAGATCATTTTTGGCTAGCTTGTTAATAGTTTTGAAGTTTATATGACAGAAACGATTGTGCCATAGCTATGGATCATTGTCATTAGCTATGAGACACAAATCTGAATTATGATTAATATTCATATTCAGAATATATATATTTCTATCTCTATATCCTTCAAAAAACTAAATTTTTGTCTTTGTCTAGAATACTACATTTATTATTTGAAAAGGAAAATGTAAAACCTTTATCGCTCAATTGACTAATACTAAGCAAATTATGCTTCAAATTTTTAACTAGCATGACATTAGTAATGAGAGGTAAGTTAGATGTACCGTAATTGCTCACATTGCCTTTGCCGATGATAAAGCCTTTTGAGTTATCTCCAAAAGTGACGGAGCCACCATCTAAGTATGTAATATTTGTCAGCAAATTCTTGTCTCCAGTCATATGCTTCGAGCAACCACTGTCCAAAATCCACTTTCCTCTTTTCTTAAGTGGGACCTCATCTTCTGTTGCCATGAAACATACATTAGCTTATTCATTGTCTGAGTCACTTTCACTATCAGATGAAGATGAGTCTGAATCATCCCATGTCACTGAGAATGCTCGTTTCTTTGATTTGTCTTTCTTGTATTTGAATTTGTCATTTTCTGACTTCTTCTTTTGCTTCGGACAATCCTTTTGCGTATGCCCCTTTTTGTGACAATTGAAGCATTCTATATTTGATGATAATGGTTTATTCGAACCGAACTTCTTTCTATTGTATCGACTAGCTTTTCGTTGCTTTAAGAATTTATTGAATCCTTTTGCAATGAACGCTAGATCTTCATCTTTGGAATCTGAGTTGTCTTCATCTTTTTCAGCATGAAAAGCTACATTTTTCTTTTCTTCTTTTTTTTCTTTTCTAGCCTGCAAATTAGCTTCATAGGAAATTAGATTTCCTATCAATTCATCTGGCTTCATGGTGGAAAGATCATTAGCTTCTTCTATTGCTAATACTTTTCCTTCCCATTCATTAGTCAGAGAATGTAGGACTGTTGAAACAACATCAAAATCAGAATATTTTTGCCCTAATCCTATAAGTGCATAATGAACGGTTTGAAACCGTGAATACATCTCATTGATTGTTTCATTCGGTTTCATTTTGAAATTTTGAAATTGACTTTTCAACATAGCTATTTTGGCTTGTTTAACCTTGTTAGTACCTTCATGAGTGGTTTTTAGTGTTTGCCAAATTTGATATGCAGTGGTACAGATACTAACACGGTTATATTCGTTTTGATCTAATGCACAAAACAACATATTTATTGCTCTTGCATTTACAGTTGCTGCAGTTTTCTCACTAGCTGTCCATTATGTATACTCAGTTGTTGGATTCACTATTTCTTTCTGAGTAGCATTCCAAGCATCATAGCTAGTTGATTGCATGTAAAAAGCCATATGTGTTGCCCAATAGCTATAGTTAAGACCATTGAAGAAAGGAGGTCTTTGTGTCGATTGACCTTCAGTGTAAGTGGTGTTGGTGCTACTACTTGGGTTATTTGCCATGTTACTAGAATATATCAAATAACTATGTTACGGTTATGTGATGACCTCGCTCTGATACCAATTGAAAAGTTGGTGTACGACTTAGGCAGGATCAGTAATATGGATATGCGGAATGTATGTGATAAACTAACTTGTATATTTACAATAGTTCTAAAAAATATATGAGATAGTGAAATATATCACAAATAAAAAACTGTAAAGTAATAACACCAGGGCTTTTTATACTGGTTCGGAGCACCGTCCTACGTCCAGTCCCAGACTTCTCTCTAGACTTCCACTAATCAACAACCTCGCTTCACTCGGAGGAACGGGTTCACAACACCCGGACAACCGAATGGGATTTCACGCCTCAACAACACTGAGGAATTCAACACTCGCCTCTTACAACTCTGAGGACTTCAACAAATAAGATTACAATTTGTATGTTGACAACTTGTGCTCTTTTCAACAAGGATTTTTCACTTGTAGCACACCCTTCCTGTAATTTTATCCTCAAATATAATTTGATGTATGTGAAGATTTGGAAGTGAATATCGTATTGAATCACAAGAATATTAAGTAAGCTTTGAGATTCAAACGATAATATATTGAATATGAGTGCCTTTTGAATATAGAGTAGAGTGCAAGATAGATCAAACAATTGAGAGTAATTTTTTTTGTTGTTCATTGGATGATGGTTTAACGATGTTTATATAATGATTAAACAGTCGTAACCATTTGTGAGGAGAAGCATTGAAGAGAAATGATTTTTGATGAAAGGAAAGAGAAGCAACTTTTGATGAAAAGAGGTGTCTATTCAAAGTGTTGCTTTCAGTTTGAAAATCGGTCGACAGGTCAAAATTAATCAGTAGACTGAAATTTGAATATATATATATATATACGTTACATATATGTGTGCACATTTATTGTGCTTTTTGCCCAGAAATGGACGACCGCCTATTTTGAAATCGGTCGACCGGTTTCTGGCAATATGCACAATAAATGTGCATTCATATATAGACATATATATATTCACAATAATGAGGTATATGATTATTTGAGGATAGATTTTAATATTTATAACACGGCTAAAACACTAAATAATCAACCTCTAACTTACGATATCATTGATTCTCTTCTTTTTGTCGATCATGAGACTTCTCCTTGTCATTAATCAAAATGCTATGAAATCCTTGACTCAACAAAATTCGCACCCCCTAAGGGTGCGAAGCTCGTGCCTCCCGGGGGCGAAATTCGCACCCTAGGGTACAAATTTCGCTCCCTGCTGGGTGCGAATTTCGCACCCGCTTGGGTGCAAATTTCGCACCCGGTTGGGGGCGAATTTCGCACCTCTTAAGTGTGACAAATTCGCTCCCCGAGGGGTATAAATGTCGACTTATGGGTGATGCGAAGGCCCTGGGTATAGGTGCCTTGATGGCCTGTGGGTCGGGTCACGGCTCGGACTGTGAGGTCTTTGTTTGGCAATGTTTGGAGGAGCGGCGAGGTTTGCGGAAGTTGTTGGCTGAATCCTGACTTTGAGTCGATCTGGTGATTCTGGGAAACACACTTGTTGGAGGAAATCGGATGAATCGGGTGGTGCACACAGTTTCGACCTAACCAGTTAGGTCGATCGCCGCCGGGACTGTGGGTCCCCGGACCACCACCAGCGCTGCTCCCGGACCCGCTTGATGGCTCGCCTTCGGCTAGGAGCACGGCTTGCCTTCGGTTCGGGTGCGGGAAGATACTGATGGAGGTCGCATTCTAGGGATGCAATATCCTTCTTGTGGCCAAACTCGAGTCTTCTAGTACTAGACCAGGATGATATTGGCAACGCCTCTGGGCTGTAATATCACGCGATATGCTGAGTCGAGCGTGTCTTGCGTACTTTTGGGAATCGAACCAAAAGGCCGATTAACATTTGCCCCCTCAAAGTATGTCTTGGGTTAACAAGACGTGCTTTGAAGTGAGATGAGTCTAATACAGGCGTCAACATCTCCATGCAGAGCTTAGTGATTGGTTATGACCTTCCTCTTTAGTTGTATGCCGAGAGCGCACTGCTTTAGAGCGGTTGGGACGCCCTATCGGAATTTTCTGGTATGAGTTTAGGATTCCAACATTGCTAAGAGTTTTGACTTGCTTGAGTCTTGCGGGTTGGGTTGGAACCTGTCCAAGGAATTTAGTTCTTGTAGATTAAAGACAATAAATGTCAGTTGCTAACTCCCGATTGCATCGAAGTGCAAACGGTTCATTATTGGGTCATAATTGCGTATTCAATGACGAGTTTGCACGCGGCTTTGTGTGATGCGATCTGAGCTGGGATAGGTAACATGAAAGCGGATTGCACTCCATGGGCTTGTAATCGCGTAATTTTAGCTTTCGAAATGTTTGAGGATTGGGAGCCAACCATTTGGTGTTCATACTTGATCCATTAAGGCTTGTGAGCATGCATTTGGTTAATGAATCAAGTTGGTCTGTTCGGTTGAGATTTCAAAAGCGTGTATGCATGGTCATTGTTGTGGCTTACGCGCGCGATCGCCCTAAGTGGTTGTTGAAACGTTGTTGGGATGGAGCTTGATAATTTGGAGCATCCGCTAAATCCCTTGGATTTATGAACCCAAGGTCGTTCAATGCTCCAAGCTAGTCCCATCGATCAAAGTTTCGACAACTCATATATGCGAATGCCATTGTTAGGACAATACTTGTCATATGTTGTGGCATGTATTCATATAGATTTTCCTTTGATGCGAGGTCGGACCCAAATGCAGGGCGCGTGCACTTTGATGATTGAGCACCTGGTGAGTACACGAGTGGTCGCTAAGTCATGATTGACTTGGTAGTTGGAGCTTCGAAATATGATCGTAGCTTGGTGTACAATCTCGAAATCCGATCCCGGAAAGTTAGTTTGGGGTATGTCGATCCCCTAATGGTAGTTGTTTCCTTTCTTCTCTTCTCCGGACAGAAAATCAGCTTAAGGCATGAAGGATACCAAAATACTTCTTTTGTACTTTGGATGTTTGAGATGTTGTTAGGTTTTCGGGAGAAGGGAAGAGAGATATGGAAAGTAAGAGGGCTTTCGGATTTGGCACTCAAGAACGTGGAGCGGCGGATCTTGGGAAACGGAATTAGGAATTCGGATAAAGGTCGCCAAGTATGTGTGAATACAGGAGTGGACTTCATATCCCGGACACTTAATAAACCCTTCTAGTTTTTTAAGAGGTCGAAGTCGGTTTGAGGGACGTGATATTCTAGTAAGTGTGTGGGAGCACGACGCATCACTTCGCACTCTAATGACTTAATCTTGGCTTCGATCTCGAATTAGTAAACTTGAGCCTTTGCATGGCATCAAGTGAGCAGACAATGATTAGGGAGTTGCAGTCTTGCGACGCGGTTCTCAAGGAATAGACTTGCTTGGACTGTCGGCTCGAATGCTTATATAGATTGTCGACACATAGTTGAGTTGTTAGTCTCGGGATCCGATCAATAACCCAACCACGACACAGCTGCATCTTGACTCAGGCGTTGCGTCGGCGGTTGTTGATGGCCATGGCGTTAGTTGTTGAGGCTAAAGTTTTCAAACATGTCCCGGAGTGTCCGTTTTCTGGAGTCCGGGCACCGTCGAAAAGTCGAGAAACCTCTAGGGCCTGGGTTCTAGCTCTGGTCGTTGCGAGGTTAAGGCGCTCTCAAGATGGTGGTTCCAAGGGATGCCATGAGGACGACACCAGTGCAGGGATCGAAGTGGATTTGATAGGGTCCTATGATTGTCAGGCCAGTGCGATATTCCGTAGAGGGTTGCCCCCAAGCCCGGGTATCTGCTAGATTCTACTCGACATCAGGGACGAGCTAGCAAGCTCGGATCGTTTCTTAATGTTTCATGTCAGGTCTGTAATTGAAGTTGAACGTAACATAACTGATTGGCGAGTGATTCTGGCAATGGACTTATTTGGACTGACTACTCGGATATGCACATAATATGTAAATATACGGTTGAGTCGTTAGTTCCAACCCAATTATATTGTAACCATTTTCCAACCAGAGAATGGTGTTGATGGTTACCGGTAATCACTGCCATAGTTATTAAAACTAGGTGTCGTCACCACGTTCCGATGCTCTTGTAGGTAGGAAGCTATTGCATCGAAGGGTTAGAGTCAGCTTCACGTTGCGTTTAAGTATGAGTTTTCTGGCAGGGCGTTAAGACTTTGGGAACCCAATGAATCGGCCATGGAAACTCGAGAACTTGCATCGAGATATGAATTTTTTATTTCGCGTACTGAGAACTTGTCTAAATTCTCCGGTTCCTCGGGGAACTGGCGATTGTATTGCTCCCTCTGTCCTTTGGTTCAGGCATCTACGCCCGGTCTGCCTAGTATTAGCGGGAGGTTAGAAGTTTCCGAGACCCGATCTTTTGGGTCTGGATCATCTTCGTGCCAAGGTGTATGTTCCTCTTTAGAATGGTTTCCTCGAAGGTTATGGCGATGGAAATGCCAGCGCGGAAGTTGGTGGGGATCCTCCTCAGGTCCTGCGGTGAGTAAGCTGGTGCAGAGATAGGTGGTGGGCTGCCCCCCGAGCTCGAGTACTCGCTAACTAAAGAGGATGCAAGCGATGAACCCTCAGCAGTCAAATAGTTGCTTTTTTGCTGCACTTTTTCCTTGGAGCGGAGGCGACACCAGGCTTTGCCCCCGTGCTTCCTCAAGCGTCTGAGTCCCGGTTGGAGTTACAACAGGAACACTCTGGAGAAGTAGGAGAACCCATGGCTTCGGGATCCCATATTTATATGAGCCTCCTTGGAGGGGAGAAGTTGTGGTTGGTCAAAGCGCTCATGCGATGGGCATAGCTGATGTACGTGAGCAAACAATGCAAGCTATGGTGGAAGATCAGCAAGCCCGGCTAGCGGCAAAGTCTGAGGAGCCGGAGGGGAAGAGGGACAGGACGAGGCTACAATAAAAGATGCATGGGAAAAGGATAGTTAGGATGCCCAGGAGAAATACATCGCTATGGTGGCGAAGAAGTAGGCCGATATTAAGGTGGAGAAGGAGAGGGCCTCTGTGTAGGCTAGGAAAAAGGAAAGTCACCCATGATTCCCACCAAAAGAGGGGTGTGGGCCCTTAGTGAACTTAAAGCGGATGTAGTTATGTGACTCCAGGCCAGGGAGGTGGTTGATCATAAGGCCACCAAAGATGCCAAGAAGAGAGCGACGTTGGATGCCAAGAAGGCTTGGGGAGAAACCCATGTTGCATTGGTCCCTGCTTCTTACATCATTGCTAAGCCGTTTTCATTTATAGCCCTTGGGGAGGTTAGGAAAGTTACAAGCAGCGAGGATGATGGTGGGAGGCACACGTGGTTGTCTCATGAATCCGTTACTCCTGTGAAGAGTAGAGGAGGAAGCGGTTCTGGAAGGAAGAGGCCCATCACTAGTGGTGACATGCCCAGTGTCGAACCTGTACAGAGAAAAGAAAAGAAAAGAGAAGGATGAGTTGCATCAGTAATTGTCAAAGGGATTGTAGATACTTTGGGTTAGGTAGACCGATAGTATATGCGAGTGCGGCCCTCGATTTTGGTCGCTAAAGGTATGGTGTGGTTTTCATGTACACCCTGTCATCATAAAGAATAAATGTTAGACATGTAGTCTATTCGGGGTGTGTGTGTGTGTGTGTGTGTGTGAAATGGAATATGAATTAGTAAAGATCGCAATTTTTGTTAAGTGTTTGGATGTTCTTCTTATGCTTTCAAACGACCCATACTTGCATAAGCATACTTATCGTTACACCTAACAAAAAAGAGATTGTGTACCGCACTCTGGGTCAATTATTCTAGAGGGGTGTGATTGTGTACCGCGCTCCGGGTCAATTATTCTGGAGGGGTGTGATAAAGCGCAGGCTTCTAGTAAGTTTCCCTCAGCCCAGGAAACACGTAGTTTTCGAAGCCACGCTGAGTGCCTGTTGTGTTTGGGTTGCCCGGGGATAATACCAAGTGTAGCGAAGGCGTATGACGTCGCGTTGTACGGTTCGTCCGGTGTGCGGCTCTCCCGTCGTTCATCGGGTTAAGGTGAGCCGCAGGTGTCATTTACTTACCTGAGAAGAGAAGCCCATATCATCAGCCTGTAGGGACCGATCGTGGCCATGAGCTACCCCTTAGCCTTGAGAGCTTCGGGGAAGAAACGGTTTTAAGTGTCGGTCTCGGTGCTATGCCAAGATTCGACCGGTGCCCGTAGCCGAGGGAGGAATTTACATCACTCCCGCCTGGCTGTTGGGTGGCCCCAAGTCACTTGGGACTTGGGCGCGGAACGATTTATCCTCGTTCTCGATACAGGGCCGAGGTTCGAGTTCGTGATTGTTTAAACTCGATCGTGTCGCGGGCCGACGACTCGAGTAGCGTTGTCGGCTCCCATGCTTGTGGTGACGGTCGTAGCTATTGTGTTTTGGCCTCGAGGTTGGCTTGAGACTCGGACGGCGGTACCGACTCCGTGCTTGGAGGCCGATACAACAACCGATTGTTTGAATGTAAGCTTGTTGTCAGGATTAGTCAAACGTGTCATGCGCGGAGTAAACATAAACAGGAAGAGATGGGAAGTAGAATATCATTTCCACTAATAACTTTAGCAGTAATAGCCTTTATAATGCATTGAATTGTTAGAAAACAAAACATTGTTGGAAAGCGTAAATAACTATGTACTAAGTTATGTAAAGTAACGGGGGAGATGTTCACTATTCCATGCCCTTGGGAGTTCAGTTTCCGTCCACGGTTGCGAGTTTGAAAGATCCATTGTTGAGCTTTCGTTGTATGGAGTACGGACCTTCCCAACGAGGAGCGAGGCCTGTTGGTGGAGGGAAGACCCATTTTAAGACGAGGTCGCCAACGTTGAGGTCCTTATGGCAGACCCTAGAATTGAAGTATCGAGCGACTCGTTGCCGTTCGGCAGCGGCTCAGAGATCAGTTTCGTTCCTTTTCTCTTCCAACAAGTCAAGTAATCCTAAAAGTAAATCTTGGTTTGTCCTTGGATCGAAATAGGTGACTCGATGAGATGGAAGCTTGAGTTCAATAGGAATGACAGCTTCTGATCCATAGGCAAGGGCGAAGGGAGTATGTCTGGTTGCAGTTTTGTGGGTGGTTCGGTATGCCCACAAGGCTAGAGGAAGTTCATCCGCCCACATGCCCCTAGCCTTTTCTAGGTGCTTCTTGATGATGGACTTAATGACTTTGATGACCGCTTCGACCTGCCCATTGGCTTGAGAATGAGCCACTGCCGAGAATCTCTTTTCGATGTTGTGCCGCTGGCAGAAGGCTTTGAATTCGGCGCTCTCGAGTTGAGTGTCGTTGTCAGAAATGATGGCTTGAGGGACCCCATATCGAGTAATGATGTTGCGTACAACGAAGTTTATCATCTTCTTGGTGGTAATCATGGCGAAAGCTTCGGCCTCTGCCCATTTGGTAAAATAATCAATTGCGACGACGATGTACCGTGCCCCAACACTGGCCATTGGAAGAGTTCCAATGATGTCGATTCCCCACATGGCGAGGTTGACCATTTTCGTTAGCTCTATAGATGGGGCTCTCGGGATCTTTGAGAAGCGCAAGCACTTGTCTCACTTGCAAGCATAGTCTACAGCATCTTGATCGAGCGTGGGCCAGTAATAACCATGTCTAAGTATTTTTCTGGCTAGGGTTTTCCCCCCAGTATGGTCGCCGCACTCCCCTTCATGTACATCGGTTAAGACTTTGATGGCGTCATGATGGGCTCCACATCTAAGCAGTGGGACGGAGAAACCTCTACGATAGAGCACCCCATCCATAAGAAGATAGCGAGCCGATTGGCGAGTGAGCGCTCGTCTTTCCTTATAGCTCCCCGGAAGGGTCCCGTGCTATAGGTAATTCTTGATTTATGTCATCCAAGATTCAGGTTCGGGTTCGGTGTTCATGACTGCCTCAGTTTGAATTTGCTTGATACTAAGGGCGTTGAGCACTTCGACGGGGGTGAACCCTAAGAGTTGCGGGTCCTCGGAGCTTGCTATCTTGGCTAGTGAATCTGCTTTTTAATTCTGCTCTCGGGGTATATGAGTGATGACGAAGTGATCGAGGTAAGTGAGTAATTCCTGAACCTTGGTTAAGTACAGGGCGAGTCGTTCCCCTTTAGCTTGATATTCTCCTTGTACTTGATGCACGATGAGTTGTGAATCAGAGAAGATTTGGATCGTCTTTAGTTTAAGTTCAATCGTGATTCTGAGTCCGGCAATCAAGGCCACGTATTGGCGTCGTTATTGGTAGCAAGGAAATTTAGTTTTAGCGCGTAGCATATCAGGCGCTCCTCGGGGGTGATGAACACGACTCCGGTCCCAGAGCATCTGTTGTTGGAGGACCCATCCGCGAACAATTTCCATTGAATACCGGGAGCTTCCTCGTTTTCTGCCGGAGTCACCTCGGGGCAGTGAACTCTACTATGAAGTTAGCGAGAGCTTGGCCGAGGATGGCTCGGTAGGGAATGAATGTTATCTCAAATTGGCTCAGCCCATACTCCACTTCAATAGCCGTCCACATGCTTCGGGTCGCTGCAGGACCGGTCGTCGTGGCTGATCGGTGAAAACCTTAATAGGATAAGACAGGAAGTATGGTCGAAGTTTCAGAGAGGAAATGAATAAGCGGAAGGCCGGCTTTTCCAGCTTCGGGTATTTATTCTCTGCCCCTGTTAATCGTTTGCTTATGTAGTAGACGGGTCGTTGGATGCGGTCCTCGAGACGGATTAACGTCGAGCTGATTGCCTGCGTAGAAACAGCCGAATAAATGTTTAAGTCCTCATGGTCTACGGGCTTAGACAGGATAATTGGTCGCTCTAAGTGATCCAAAAGTTCTTTGAATGCAAAAACGCATTCTGTGGTCCACTTGAAATTGCGTTTCCCCTATCAAAATAAATCAAAGAAAGGAATGCACTTGTCGATGGCCTTGGATATGAACCGACTTAAAGCGGCGACCTTTCCATTTAAACTTTGGACATCCTTGATGCTCTTGGGGATTTGGACGTCCCGAATAGCTTGGATTTTTTTTAGGATTGACTTTGATTCCCTAGGAGTTGACGATGAAACCCAAGAATTTTCCTGAAGCGACTCCGAAGGAGTATTTCAAGGGGTTGAGTTTCATGTCGTACCGGCGGAGGATATCGAACATTCCAGAGAGGTCATGGACGTGATTGCTTGATACTTTAGATTTTACCAACCTGTCATCCACGTACACCTCCATGGACTTTCTGATTTGGTTTTTAAAGAGTCGATTAACCATTCGTTGATAAGTAGCGCCAGCATTCTTGAGGCCGAAGGGCATGATGTGATAGTAGTAAAGTCCGAGGTCCGTTATGAAGGAAGTATGATCTTGGTCACGAAGGTTCATTGGGATCTGATTGTAGCCAGAGTAGGCATCCAGAAATATAGTAGTTGATATCCTGCGGTTGAGTCAACAAGTCGGTCGATCTTTGAAAGTGGGAAGTTGTCCTTGGGACACGCCTTGTTTAAGTCGGAGAAGTCAACACACGTTCACCATTTACCGTTGCCTTCTTGACCAGAATTGGGTTGGAGACCCACTCGGGGTAGTCGGCTTCACAAATGAAATTGTTGTTGAGTAGACGGTCTACCTCTTTCTCAAGTGCTTTGGACCTTTCGGGTCCCAATAAGCGGTGCTTCTGCTTGACTGAAATTGTTGTAGGATCGATATTTAGACAATGGCAAGCGATCGCAGGGTCAATGCCTTTCATATCGGAATGAGTCCATGCGAACACATCTAGGTTAGCCTTCAAGAAATCCACAAGATCTTCTTTGATTGCGAGATGGAGTTGCGATCCTATCTTCAACACCCTTGATGAATCATTGGGATTAAAGGGAATATCTTCTATAGATTCGACTCGGATAGCCCTATTGTACTCGGGCTCTTCGTCCTTCCGTGGGTCGAGGTCTTCGGAAAGACGGCAGTGGCACCTGAGCCGAGCCCAGACGTCGTTGATTGCTATGCTGAAATAGTCTTGGCGCAAGAAGGCTTGGACACTGCTTTTCCCTTGTCCTTATTGCGTGCGTTCTTCCATTCTATTACATAACACTCTTTGGCACTTACTTGGTCACCTCTGACTGTTCCAATCCCCTTTTTTGTTTGAAATTTCATTAGGAGAGACCATGGAGACATGCAGACTCGAAACTCCGTGAGAAAAGGGCGTCCAAGGAAAGCATTGTAGCGGGAATCAATGTCTATAACTACGAAAGTGAGGATTCGGACCCGGCTCTGATCCCCCTGGCCTAGCTCCACAGGTAGATCGATCATTCCCACTGGGGAACTAGAAGCCCCATTGAAGTCGTTGGTCGTGCCGCGGCATGGCTTTAAGTCATTTGTTTCTAACCTCATCTGGTCGTAAGCAGCTTTGAAAATGATGTTGACTGAGCTTCCAGAATTGATTAACACTTTTCAGATAGAAGCGGCACCGATCTGAGCTGTGATAACTAGTGGATCGGTGGTTGGGATCTCTACCCTAGTAGAATCTCTTTCGTGGAATACGATGTCGTCCCGCATGGTCTTTTGGAGCTTGGCTGGGATGGATTCGTTGGGTGCGGAGCAAGTTTCATAAGTAGCATGCTTTATTGAACTAACATACTCTTCCATTTTTTCGGAAGCTGTCATGTGTGGGATAAGGTCCACCACATATGGTGTTGATTACGATCCCACGCTATGGGTTAGATGGACCTAGAGCTGCCTTAGCGGCTGCCTGAGGAACTGGATCCTGAGGCTTTGGATTTGCTTCGGGAGGAAAAGGCTCTTGGACGTATTGTTCAAGTCGCTTTTTGTGGATAAACTTCTCAATTGCATCCCTGAGCTGGCGGCATTCATTGGTATTGTGGCCATATATGTCATGGTATCGGCAGTATCACCCAGTGTTTTTCTCAAGGTCGGTCGATTCCCTGGTGCACGGCTTCTTGTATGGAAAAGTGTTGCATGTCTCCAAGTAAATTGTTTCTAGATCCTTGTTTAGCGGGGTGTATGTTTCGAAGGCTCGGTAAGAGCCGGACTTTCTTGGATCGGTCAGGACCTGATCACTATTCCGGCCATCTTGCCTACCATTGTTCGGTCTTTGCCTATTAGGACCTGCCCACTTGTTCTGATCAAAGGGCTGTCCTACTTGTTTCCATATGAGGTTGTTATTTGCAGCGCCTGCATGAGGGCCATTGCGGCGACTGGTGGCTGAGAGTCGGTTGCGTCTTCCCTCTTCTTGGCATAAGTACTGATCTGCCTTCTCATAGAAGGCGTCGAGGTTTTAGGCTGCTTCCGATCGATCCACACCCGGAATTCAGAAGTAGGGAGGACACCTTTGGTTAATTGAAAGAGTACGGTGCGAGGATCCGGATTCTCGACCTCGGCGAGGGCAATGTTGAACCTGGAGAGGTATCTTTTGAGCGACTCAGCGGGCCCTTGGTATAAGTTAGAAAGGGTGAGGGCATTCTTTGGAGTTGGTATGTGCATCCTGAATTGCTTGACCAACTGTGTCGCTAACTAGACAAAATTGTTAATGGAATCGAGTGGGAGGCGAGAGAACCATAACAGAGCAGTTCCTTATAAGAAGACTAGGAAACACTTGCATTTGACTGGATCATTTCCCTGACTCGAGTCCATTTGTCATTCATATCGATTGAGGAAGGCGCAGGGGTCAGTAGTGCCGTCGTAGAGCGGCATTTGCGGCATGCTGAAGCGTCGCGGCCATTCAGCTTCGTTCACCCTTCTTGTGAAGGGGTTACGCCTAATGTGTGCTTCCCCTGAATCGTGCACATTTCCTCACATCTCCCTCATTATCCTTTGGACCATGTCGGGAAGGTAAGTTGGATGGGGATGTGCCATTGGGATCCATGGGTTTTGGCAAGGTTCTGGAGTTCTGTTGCGAGGGCGTCTTCTATGATGGACGTCTGGATCCTCCTCCTCCATGTCCTCGACATCTATGATTGGGTCTTGGTGTAGACGGTGAGGTGGAGCAGGCTGATGCGTATCTTGTTCTGGAAGAGCGCGGGCTGTTGGGATAGCAGGCCCATCGTCATGATTAGCGACCGTTGGGTTATGCCGAGGAAGAGGTTGGTTTGTAGGAGCTAGTCCGTCATTGATGATTAAGCAAGAGTGGTCACGGTACTATGCCCCCTCGCTATACATGACTGTAGCTCGATCGTCGTTGTCGTTCCCATTGCCGTTAGCTTATCCATTGCCATTATCGTTGTCAGGGGCATTGGTGCAGGCGGCGACATTGTTGATGAAGCTAAACCTCCTCCTTTGATGTGGGCCCCTTGACTCGGAAGAGGAAGTTTCCGATATAGTTGGTCGGGGTCGAGCATTGTTCCAAGTTAATTGAAGCCCAGTGATGATGCGCTGACTTTCTTGAAGTTGTCGCATAAGGTCAATGTTATTTCTTAATGCTTGATTAAGCTCGGACGTTGTGTTCTCATATTTTCCATTAAGCGCGCGGATTTGAGCTTGTGTTGCGGGCGCTTCGGGGTCCACAATAGGAGGGACGGTTTCATTAGTGGTCGGGATTTCCGCTGGTTGAGGTTGTTGGGATGTACCGGCCTCGGCTGCGGCTGAAGAGCCGACCATTGCGTTCTTTGGTCGCTTTGCCATCATGAGCGGACTCGATGGCGGGTTTAGCAAGGAACCTCAAGCTCGTCGGGGGTTGAGATGACAACATTCGACAAAGGGCGTAAAATCGGAGTTTTTTCAGTGAAAGGACCAAATGTTGACGGCAAAAAATGTCATAAATACCAAAGATTCCAACTAGTAGGAATAATTAATTTGGTCGTATAGACAAGAGCGGAAAGCAGTAAATAACACAAGAGATTAATAGTGGTTCGGCCTCGTGAGGGGCATACGTCCACTTTAAAGCATTGTTGGAATATTATTGATCACAAAAGGTTACAAGGTTGAGCCCATCACATGACATCTCATTACATTTTCTTGTAGGCTAGATGATGCCATCATTATCATATATATGATGTCATAATTGGCATATATTGTGGAATATAGGAAAAAGACACTTTTTCCCTTCTTCTTCCTCAAATGGGGGACGCCATTAATGGAGCTCTCTAGAGGTCCCAAGGTCTCAAATTCCAATCCCTTTCAAGTGTGAAGTCATGGGATATTTATAGGAGAGTGGTTAGGTAGGAGTAGGTAGAAATAGGGGACCACACCCAGAA